>CM054148.1:36612286-36784786 GCA_028751875.1 Rapana venosa | reverse complement strand
ATATATATATACTGGAATTTTTTTTTTTTTTTTTTTGTGCTGCCTCATCTTCTGAGGACCCCGTCCCACTGTTCCCACGCCGCTCATTCCAATCTCCCCGCCACAACCACACCCAGATTTGTTGTCTCATCCTCAGGGTCGGAAGTCCACAGCGAGCCCATCACTATCAGGCCGCCGTGGGGCCACCAGCCAGAGGGGCCCTGCACTGCTGCTGGGTCACTTTGGTAGTGTTCAGTGGTGCCTGTTCTGAGCTAACATACACAGGACACCACCTACTAAGCCCCCTACTAACGACAGTATTAGCTCAGTCGCGGAGCCAGACTGAGTGAGTTGCCCACCCCTGGTGGCAACCACAACAACGTCCCTCCGACCGTCCCCCGCGAACCTCCAACCCCAAAGGCTTTGACACAAGCTCACCACAGGCACAGAAGTGTATGGGCAAACCGAATCTGAGGTCACCATGAGACCAGGGAAACCGGGACCACCGAATCTGAGGCAATTTTTTTTTAATGCATGATGATCAATGACAATGAGGATGACGTAATGATGCTGCTGTGGAAGTGCATATGCTTTGAGACTACTTGACAGGGTTGTACTCTACGCTTACTATCATAATATATCCCGGCGTCAACCGGGCCCGAGAGATACAGACACCTGCAGTGTTGGTCAGGTAATTTGAGCAACACTCTCAAACTCGCATCCGTTAAGTGGATGAAGCTCGACTGTGTGGTCCCAGTCTTCCCACTGAGCCCACAGCACACTCACTCTGGGTAGGAGCCGGCCGGAGTCCGAAAAATCCCTATGACTCTTATGGGAATCGAACCCGCGACCTTCCAGTCCGTAACCCAAGGCGCTAACCACTGCGCCATGGCGGCTGGTCTATATACTGGAATTTATTTAGCGCTATATCTTGCAGAGACAAATCAAAGCGCTTGCACTGAACTCCTTACACAGTCATACAACCAGTAACATTTAATAGTTCCAACAAGTCCAAATGTGCACGCACACACACACACACACACAGGTCATACACCCTGGCAGGGAGATAGAATCTCGGCTGTTGAAGGCAGGGAAAAGCTATGAGATGAAGCAGGAGCGGAAATTCTTAGGTTTGAAATAAATATGTCTTGAGACTGGATTTAAAAGTGTCATAAGAAGGCTTTTGGCGAAGAGAGAGAGGGGTAGGTCATTCCAGAGCGGTGGACCAGAAATAGAGAAAGAGCTATATATATATATATATATATATATATATATATATATATGACCGTTCTTTCTGCTGCCCGTCTGTCTATAAATGATACGTCTTTCTCATCAGATACTGTACTTTTAGTCTGCCGTTACAACGCCTAGAAAAGGTATTCGGACCGATGACGTGTTCTACTGCATGATGTCAAACCATGGATGGACAGACTCACTGGAATTCAGCCGATATTCTTTCATGCCTTTGATGTCTGTGACTGATGAAAGACTGATTGACTGATTGACGACTCCTGAAAAGCTTCTCTGTAATCATGGATTGACAGAAGGCTTGTTTCCGTGAAGCAGATCGGTTTCTGTCTTGTCTGGTCTCGTCTTGTCTTGTATGATCGAGATGCTCTTTGATCTACAGAGACTTTTGGCTTCTACCTTTGATTGATGATTAAAAGCGAGAAACGAACAAGAAGAAACTTCTTCGGATATTATACATTGTTCTAAGATTATATGCATAGCATGATGTGATGGCAGGGTTGGTCCTAATTACTTCCCTTCTTGGAAGGAGTAAAGAGCACAACGACGTACCGTGTTACTAAAAATGGGACACACAAGCGAATTCTGCCATATTTTTGTTTTCTTGAGAGGTAGCCCCGACTGGTAGCGTATCTTTCACACTATGACACCTACTCACAGTCCCTAAATCAGAAATTGCCTCTGGGACGTTAACCTAATCAGCTATGATAAGGTAACAACAGTCTACCAGTAGTTTTGAAAGGAGAAGAAGTAATCCACAGAAGCCCTGCTGCTTCTTTTGTGAAGTAGACCACTTGAAAAGGCTTCATAGGGTATGTATTTTCACTCTTATAGGGTTGGGAGACGGGATAGCCTAGTGGTTAGAACATTGCGCTCGCAATCTGACGACCTGGGTCAATCGGTTCAAGAGGATATTCAGTGCAGACTCCACTCTCCTCAAAAGTCCTTCAGATGAGACTATAAACCGAGGCCCCTTGTGCGAACACACGCCCAAAACATTTTGTGCACACTTTAAAGCGTATTCTCCTTTTCGTAAGAGTAGGCCATTGTGTGCTGGTGGGAACAGATGACAGAATTTACAAAAACTGCATACACACGGAGACTGGATGTAAAAGAAAGCACATAAGTGCTTATTCCATTACTCTCGATATAAAAGAATAAATAAAATGAGCCAGAATTTCGTGCGGTGTTACATTACAACAACAAAATGCCACTATGTGTGCTGTGCTGTGCTGTGCTTGCAGGGCCGGAAGCAGGATAGCAGTGTCGAACAGCTCGGATCCTGATTGGTGGAAGGTAAGTGTGATCTATTTGCTGCTCACGTTTCTGCAGAACTCTCAAAATGAAAGGTCCTCGGGGGAAAAGACAAAGTATGGTAATAACAGACACTTTGCCTTGCTCGTACTCAAAAAAATTGGTAGTTTAGTGTGTATTACTGTTCTTTCATGATTGCTTGCACGTGGGCATTTTTCACATTCTATCTGTCCAACCCAAATGCACGCACAGTAGCGCGCGCGCGCGCGCACACACACACACACACACACACACATATTATTCGGTATCTTCGACTCAAGCTATTTCTTTTCGTCTGAGCGTACAAAGGGACATAATAATGTATGCCTTATATTAGCGAGGAGTTATTTCCCATTCACCGTGAGTCTGCCACTCGCCATTTTTTTTTTTTTTAATACGCGATCCCAAAGAAAAATATCTCGTTGCAATAAAATCAGTTCACGATAATAAGCTCCGAATAAGGATATGATTTTTTATTTTTTATTTGTTTCTTTCTTTTTTTTTCGTTCCTCAGCTAGAGCTCCGAATTTTACCGATGGTGAGATTTTTGCCTATACGCACGCACGCGCGCGCGCGCGCGCACACACACACACACACACACACACACACCATTTAGGTAGCCACAAACCAACTTCGGGGATACAGATGGGTTTTGGACCTACCCATTCTGCCAGGACAGGTACCTTCGTTCTCTTTCCGATTTTCAACTGCCGTGGGTTCTTTTGACGTCCACAAGTCCGTAAACTGCACACTGGTCCAGTGTTTTCAGAGTCTCCTCTGAAAAGACTTAACGTTCAGTTTGATTTTCCCGTCAAACTGGGAGGTAAAGGGTAAGGCTGAGAATCGAACCTAGAACCTCACGGTTTACTTGTTAGGCAGGTGAACGTCTAAAGCGACCTTCAACCATCCTCTTGTTTATTTTTTATTTTGAGTGTGTGTGTGTGTGTGTGTGTGTGTGTGTGTGTGTGTGTGTGTGTGTGTGTGTGTGTGTGTGTGTGTTTCCTTCTTTAAATTGAAATTTAATCAGAGACTTTAACATTTTCTGGACACAATTTGGAGGAGAGTGCTGTTGGTACTCTATCATTACCAGTAGGTTGTCTTTCGTGAAAAGCAAAGGTACTATATCTATACCAATAGGTTGTATTTTGTGAAAAGCAAAGGTACTATATCTATACCAATAGGTTGTCTTTTGTTAAAAGCAAAGGTACTATACCAATAGGTTGTCTTTTGTAAAAATCAAAGGTATTATATCTATACCAATAGGTTGTCTTTTGTAAAAAGCAAAGGTATTATATCTATACCAATAGGTTGTCTTTTGTAAAAAGCAAAGGTATTATATCTATACCAATAGGTTGTCTTTCATAAAAAGCAAAGTTATTATATCTATACCAATAGGTTGTCTTTCGTAAACAGCAAAGGTACTATATCTATACCAATAGGTTGTCTTTTGTTAAAAGCAAAGGTACTATACCAATAGGTTGTCTTTTGTAAAAAGCAAAGGTATTATATCTATACCAATAGGTTGTCTTTTGTGAAATCCAAACTAACAATGAGCGGTGGGTGAATTAAACCTCGAGGAACTGTTGAAGGGTTTATTTGAGACAGGTTAGTTCAGTGCTCAGAACACTTGCTTTCCCCCAGCCAAGGTTAAACAGCATTGAGCGTGGTAGTCACCAAGTGGATGGGTGACCGTTTACGCGCCTTGGCTTCAGTACAGTCCCCCAGTTCACCAAGCTGTAAATGGGTACCTGCCCTCTTTAGGGTCAGGGAAGGTAAAGCAGCGAGGGAGAGGAGATGGGCGCCGCCCTCAATATGCTGGCCCTAGAGCAGTGAGGTCTCTGACGCCTTGTTCCCCTAAGACCCCACAGGTTATGGAACACCTTTACCTTTACCTATAGGATTTATTACGAAAGACTATTATGCAATGGAGAAATCACAGAACCAACAAACAAAATGATATTCTTGTAAAAAAAATAACTAAATAAAACAAACAAGCAAATAAATAAAAAGAAACATATGACTTATACAGGGGAGGAAATAGCAGATTATGGTAGGGTTTAAAAAAATCTCAAAAGTGTTTTTCTTTGATTATTTCTTTAGTTATTTTGTTTGGGATTGTTGTTGCTTGTTTCTTTTTGTTTTTCTCCAGAGGATTAGTCCAGAACTGCGCGCGCGCGCGTGTGTGCGTGCGTGTGTGTGTGTGTGTGTGTGTGTGTGTGTGTGTGTGTGACGTTGTTGGGGCGAGGGTAGGTGGGAAGGATTGTTTAGCTGGGGAAGAGATGAGTATTTTTTAGCAGGGTTTTTTTTTCGATGGGGGCGGGATAGGGGGTTGGAGGGGGGGGAGGGTGTTGTTGTTTTTCTCCCTCTCATGTTTTTGTTATTTTTTTCTGGCCAACTTTTTTTGGTGGATCTTCAGTCACTTAATCTCTCGGGTAAAAAAATTGTTAAGGACAACATTGAAAGGGATTCTATTATGTACTACCACCTCCACAGAACTAGCTATCTCCCCTCCCCCCCCCCCCCAATCCAAAAAAAAACAACCAAAACCAAGGGAAATAACAAAATTAAGGTTATATATAGAGAGAGACATACAGACAGATGTATGTCTTCGATTTTACATCTGTTCACTTTTTGTGATATTAGACGAAAGAAATGTGCATCTCCCCCCCCCCCCCCCCCCACACACACACACACAGACACACAGACAGACAGACAGAGGAGAAGCCGAGGGTGTCACGTAGGTCTATGGACTGAACTGATCCATAGCGTCTGACCAGTTGATAGATGGCGACGATTTATGGCCATGTTTATTGAGGCCACACGTCACATTTAGCGCCCAACTTTTGGGTACGACGCAAAAACCAACACCTTACCCCCGCCCGCGCAAAATGATAACCTTGCACATGGTCGCGCACGTGTGTGCGTTCACTCACGCACGCACGCACGCGTGTGCATACACACACACACACATACACATACACACGCAGGCGCGTGCGTTCACATCCACATTATGTAGGTGCATGCATGTACCCACACACACGCACAAACACTATCCTACACTACCCTACGCTACACTACACAACACTACACTACTCCTACCCCACCCCACATACCCTCCCCTACCCCACCCTGTCCTACCCTACCCCACCCTACCCCACCCACCCCTACCCTACCCCATTCCACCCCACCCCTACCCTACCCTACCCCACCCTTCCCTACCCTATCCCACCCCTACCCATCTCCACTATACCCCACCCCACCCCACCCTACCCTACACTACCCTTCCTTCCCTACCCTACCCCACCCCACCCTACCCTACCCCATCCCACCCCTACCCCACCCCACCCTACCCTACCCTACCCCTCCCCACCCCACCCCATCCCACCCCTACCCCACCCCCACCCCATCCCTACCCCACTCCCACCCAACCCCACACAACCCCACACACCTACATACAAATGCTTGCCCACCTAACTGTCTGTCTGTCTGTCTGTCTGTCTGTCTGACTGTGTCTGTCTGTCTGACTGACTGTCTGTCTGACTGACTGTCTGTCTGTCTGTCTGACTGTCTGTCTGTCTGTCTGACTGTGTCTGTCTGTGTGTCTGTCTGTCTGTCTGCCTGCCTGTCTGTCTGTCTGCCTGTCTGTCTGTCTGCCTGTCTGACTGTGTCTGTCTGTCTGACTGTCTGTCTGACTGTGTCTGTCTGTCTACCTGTCTGTCTGTCTGTCTGTCTGACTGTCTGTCTGTCTGTCTGTCTGACTGTCTGTCTGTCTGTCTGACTGTGTCTGTCTGTCTGTCTGTCTGTCTGTCTGTCTGACTGTCTGTCTGACTGTCTGTCTGACTGACTGTCTGTCTGACTGTCTGTCTGACTGTCTGTCTGTCTGTCTGACTGTCTGCCTGTCTGACTGTCTGTATGTCTGTCTGTCTACTGTCTGACTGTCTGTCTGTCTGACTGACTGTCTGACTGTCTGTCTGTCTGACTGTCTGCCTGTCTGTCTGCCTGTCTGCCTGTCTGTCTGTGTGTCTGTCTGTCTGTCTGACTGTCTGTCTGTCTGACTGACTGTCTGTCTGTCTGTCTGACTGTCTGACCTGCCTGACTGTCTGTCTGTCTGTCTGTCTGACTGTCTGTCTGACTGTCTGTCTGTCTGTCTGTCTGACTGTCTGTCTGCCTGTCTGTCTGTCTGACTGTCTGTCTGACTGTCTGTCTGTCTGACTGTCTGTCTGACTGTCTGTCTGACTGTCTGTCTGACTGACTGTCTGTCTGACTGTCTGACTGCCTGTCTGCCTGTCTGTCTGTCTGCCTGCCCACCCCAGGGCAAGTACAACGGGAGGTCGGGGTACTTTCCTGCCAAGTACGTGCTGCGGATAGAGGAAGGGCAGCAGATCTTCCAGGTCCTCCGCACCATCAACCTCACCGAGATGGACGGCCTCAGCGGCATACGTCTGCACAAGGACCAGGTGAGTTCACGTCCCAGACCGCATGCTAGGCACGGCACGAAGGGCAGGGGCAGGGTAGGGTAGGGTGGGGTGGGGTAGGGCAGGGTAGGGTAGGGTAGGGTAGGGCAGGGTAGGGTAGGGAAGGGAAGGGTAGGGCAGGGGAGGGGAGGGGAGGGTAGGGCAGGGTAGGGTAGGGAAGGGTAGGGGAGGGGAGGGGAGGGGGAGGGCAAGGGTAGGGCAGGGGAGGGGGAGGGTAGGGTAGGGCAGGGGAGGGAGGGCAGGGCAGGGTAGGGTAGGGCAGGGTAGGGTAGGGTAGGGCAGGGTAGGGGAGGGCAGGGTAGGGTAGGGTAGGGCAGGGGAGGGGGAGGGCAGGGTAGGGTAGGGTAGGGCAGGGTAGGGTAGGGCAGGGAATGGCAGGGCAGGGCAGGCCAGGGCATAGCAGGGCATGGGCAGGGCAGGGCAGGGCATGGCGGGGTAGGGCAGGGCATAGCAGGGCAGGGCAGGGAATGGCAGGGCAGGGCATGGCATGGGCAGGGCAGGGCATGGCGGGGTAGAGCACGGCAGGGCATAGCAGGGCAGGGCAGGGTAGGACAGGGCAGGGCAGGACAGGGCATGCGTGGGCTTAGCTTAGTTAACTTAACGTCTGTTCTTGCTTAGAGTTACTTTACAGCAGCGGCCATGGATAATTTACTCTGTTCTGGCTCAGCTTTACTTTACAGTTTCTTTGGGCAGACTTCAGCCTCGGAAGACTGTGGAGTTGCGCTCTATGTGTTTAATTCTGGCACAGCGTGGGCTGTGGCTGTGACCAGTCGGACACGGGAATGACAGTAGTCCCTGTGGCAGAGAAAGGCATAGATGAAGTCTGACAGCTGGTCTGTCTGTCTTAGTTTAGTTTTTAGTTTGGTTTTGGGGTTGTTGTGGTTTTTTTGGTTTTTTGTTTTTTACAGCATGCATGGACTTAGCTTACTTAGTCTGTTTGCCTCAGCGTTAGTTTTCAGCAGGCATAGACTTAACTATGTCTATTCTGCCTCAAACAGGCCTAGACTTAACTATGTCTATTCTGCCTCAAACAGGCCTAGACTTAACTATGTCTATTCTGCCTCAAACAGGCCTAGACTTTTTTTTTTTTTGCTGCCTCTTCTTCTGACGACCCCCGTCCTACTGTTTCCACGCCGCTCATTCCAATCCCCCCGCCACAACCATACCCAGATTTGTTATGTCTCATCCTCAGAGTCAGAGGTCCACAGGGAGCCCATCACCATCAGGCCGTTGTGGGGCCACCAGCCAGAGGGGCCCTGCACTGCTGCTGGGTCACTTTGGTGGTGTTCAATGGTGCCTGTTCTGAGCTAACATACGCAGGACACCACCTACTAAGCCCCCTACTAACGACAGTATTAGCTCAGTCGCGGAGCCAGACTGAGTGAGTTGCCCACCTCAGGTGGCAACCACCCCAACTTCCCTCCAACGACCGTCCCCCGTGAACCTCCAACCCCAAAGGCTTTGACACAAACTTGCCACAGGCACAGAAGTGTATGGGCAAACCGAATCTGAGGTCACCATGAGACCAGAGAAACCGGGACCACCGAATCAGAGGCTTTTTTTTTAAAATGCATGATGATCAATGACAATGAGGATGACGTAATGATGCTGCTGTGGAAGTGCATATGCTTTGAGACTACTTGACAGGGTTGTACTCTACGCTTACTATCATAATATATCCCGGCGTCAACCGGGCCCGAGAGATACAGACACCTGCAGTGTTGGTCAGGTAATTTGAGCAACACTCTCAAACTCGCATCCGTTAAGTGGATGAAGCTCGACTGTGTGGTCCCAGTCTTCCCACTGAGCCCACAAAACACTCACTCTGGGTAGGAGCCAGTCGGAGTCCGAAAAATCCCTATGACTCTTATGGGAATCGAACCCGCGACCTTCCAGTCAGTAACCCAAGGCGCTAACACCACTGCGCCATGGCGGCTGATAACAGGCCTAGACTTAACATTGTCTATTCTGCCTCAAACAGGCCTAGACTTAACTATGTCTATTCTGCCTCAAACAGACCTAGACTTAACTTTGTCTATTCTGCCTCAGTGATAGTATACAGCAGGCATAGACTTAACTTTGTCTATTCTGCCTCAGTGTTAGTTTACAGCAGGCATAGACTTAACTTTGTCTATTCTGCCTCAGTGATAGTATACAGCAGGCATAGACTTAACTTTGTCTATTCTGCCTCAGTGATAGTTTACAGCAGGCCTAGACTTAACTTTGTCTATTCTGCCTCAAACAGGCATAGACTTAACTTTGTCTATTCTGCCTCAGTGATAGTATACAGCAGGCATAGACTTAACTTTGTCTATTCTGCCTCAGTGATAGTTTACAGCAGGCATAGACTTAACTTTGTCTATTCTGCCTCAAACAGGCCTAGACTTAACTTTGTCTATTCTGCCTCAGTGTTAGTTTACAGCAGGCCTGCATATATTGACTTTTTTGTGTTGCCTCATCTTCTGTGACGTTCCTGTCCTGCTGTTCTCACGCCGCTCATCTCAATCTCCCCGCCACAGCCACACCCAGATTATGTCGCATCCACAAGGTTGGAAGTCCACATGGAGCCCATGAATATGGGGCAACCAGCCAGAGGCCCTGCACTGCTGCTGGGTCACTTTGGCGGTGTTCAGTGGTGCCTGTTCTGAGCTAACATACGCATAACACAACCTACTTTTTGTTTGTCCGTCGTGTCCGACGATGACCTCCAAAACAGCAGAGGAGGCAGCTGCTGTTTTGGAAACTGGGCAGAAATTTGATTATAGTGGAGATGCCTTGCCCACAGTACATCCCCACTCTCTCGGCCAAGTGGGCATAAGGACAGTCAGCGTTGGAGATGTTCTTCAAAGGCCAACCAGCCCCCAGGGCTGCAGCACATAAGGATTGTGCGAGTCAAGCCTCCTAGTCAGAGAGTCAAAGTCGATCTACTAAGCCCTCTACTAAAGACAGTATTAGTTCAGTCACGGGGCCAGACTGAGTGAGTTGCCCTCCCGAGGTGGGAACCACCACAACCGTCTCTCCAACGAACACCCCCGCGAACCCCCAACCCCAAAGGCCTTGACACAAACTCACCACAGCCACAGAAGTGTATGGGCAATCCGAATCTGAGATCACCATGAGACCAGAGCAACTGAGCCCATCGAATCAGAATTTTTGTTTATTTGCATGATGATCAGTGATAATGAGGATGACGTAATGATGCTACTGTGGAAGTGCATATGCTTTGAGAGTACCTGACAGGGTTGTAGTCTATGCAATGGACTTAACTTCGTCTGCTCTGCCTTTGTGTTAGTTTACAGCAGGCATGGCCTGGACTTGGCTTACTTTAGTCTGCTCTGCTTGTGTTTTTGCTGCTTTTTTCCTCTTTTGTTGTTGTTTGTTTTGTGGATTTTTGATGAGTTTTGTTGTTGGTGGGGGGTTTTTTGTGTGGGTTTTTTTTTTTTTTTTTTTTTTTTTTTGGGGGGGGGGGGGTTGTATGGCGTTTGTTTTCTTTTGTCTTACATCCAACATCTACTCTGCGTATGTGTGTTTTTCAGATTGTCTTCCAGGTGAATCCAGAAATGGCAGGGTTCATGCACGTGCGTTCCGCCAGCAACCGCGAGTGTCTGGTGCCCGTGCAGTTTCTCAGCCAAGTTTAACGCCGTCTGCAACCCCCCCACCCCCCCCCCCCCCCACCCCCCCTAACTGAGCAAGTCCTGAGACAGCAAAGAGGGGAGGGAGGGAGGAGAGGAGGAGGGGGGTGAGTGGAGAGGAGGGGAGGGGATCAGTCCCGGACACAACACTCCTCCGGGGAATGCAACGAAGAAGAACTCGGAACAGTGAGCCATGGACATCATCGCGGCTGTTAGGATGACCCGATAGTCATCGTGGATAACGCTTTTTGTCACAGTCGTCTGCCTGCCTGCCTGCACAGGGAGTTGGAATTGGGACTTGGAAAGATCATATATTTGATCGATTGAGATGAAAGTCGAGTCCCCCACGTGCAGAGGTTGAGTTGTGAATCGTTTATCAACGGAGTTGTGGTTTGCAAATCAAAAAAACCAAAAACAACCAACAAACCCTGATTGTTCTGTGTAATCAAATAATAGAAGACCACCCAAAACAAACAAAACAACAACAAAACGAACACACACACACACACAACACACACACACACACACACACACACACACACACACACACAGGATTGTTCAATTTCATCAAAATATCGAAAACAAAAAACAACCAAACAATATATATATATATATATATATATATATCTTGGCACATAGATACCATAAACAAACACATACACCAAAAAACCCAAATCTCTTGGCACATTCTTGACAAACGGTGGCACATGAATGAACAACATTGTTTGGGTTTTTTCAATAACGGCAAGTGGTGTGATATCACTATCGCTGTTACGTTACTGTAAATAGTTTGGAAATGTCACACTCAGTGATTGCAGAAAGTTGTGATACGTTACGCGGTCAGCGGTTTGTAGCTAGCTGGACAAAGACGATCAATGAATAAACTTCAAGCTGACGGTGAACATGACGAACCATTACCTCCACTGTTTTGGGTATGATGGGGTTGATTTGCTTCGTTTTCTGTGTTCAGTCGCGGAAGCAACACGTCACAGTCATATACAGTGATAAACTGTGGATCAATTTTAGCTGATGTCAAATACATTGTTAGCACTGTGGTTTAGTAGTCCGGGTCTGTGTTTGCCAGTAGTTTATTCTAACTTGTGATATAATTATTGTGGTATTGGTTGGGTTTTTTGTTCGTTCTTGCCTCGTGTTGGAATTTTCATGGGGGTTTGTTGTTGTTGTTGTTGTTGTTGTTTATTTTATTTTATTTGTGTGTGCTTCATGACTGAAATCGCAGTGATGAGATTTTTATGGAGGGTTCGTGACAGGAAAAATGTATTCATTGATTTTAAAAAAAGTGACTGCAGTGATTTTTTTTTTTGAGGGGCAGGAAATGTGGTTTGTTTCAAAAACCACGGTTGTTGAAGCATTGGACGTCATCTGTACCTCAAGTGGTTCACCATAGCACAGGAAAAAAACAAAAACTCAAAAAAAAGTGTTGTAATATTTATTGTCACTGTGACTGAACCCAAAAGAAACGGTCGTCCTGTGTTGTGGTCACTTTCGTCATCGAACAGACAGGGACAGAACTCAGGAGTGGTAGTGTTTTGTGTCATCGGCCATTGTCCACATCTGTGACCCTGAAAAATGTCAGTGTCCATACTTATAGTCATCCCTCCGTGTCCACATTTCCAGGCCTTTCTCTCCTATCCCGTCTAAATGACACCACCCTCACCACTCCACCACCCTCACCTCCTCCCTCACCTTCTCCCAAGCCCCCCACTTTGACATCGACCCCCATCCCTCTCATCTGGTTTTGAATTGTGTGGCAACGCTTAGTGTTTTGACGTTGAATATCAGTTTGTTTGGGAATGTTCCTGTGTGAAGATGGCACAGTTATTTTTTTTACATGTTCAGCAGTTTGTTTCGTGTAATGTCGTAGTTATTTATAGTAGGCTCTTCTCGTGTTAATATCAGAGTTGGTTCATATCGTAAGAGTTAGTTTATATGTTCAGCAGCTTGTTTTCTGTGTAATGTCGTATTATGTATATGTTCAGCAGCTTGTTTCTGTGTTAATGTGGTATTATATGTTCCGCTCTTTCTGTGTTAATATCGTAGTTACTTATATGTTCAGCAGCTTGTTTCTGTGTTAATGTCGTAGTTATGTATATGTTCAGCAGCTTGTTTCTGTGTTAATGTAGTTATTTATATGTTCGGCCTCTTTCTGTGTTAATATCGTAGTTACTTATATGTTCAGCAGCTTGTTTCTGTGTTAATGTCGTAGTTATGTATATGTTCAGCAGCTTGTTTCTGTGTTAATGTAGTTATTTATATGTTCGGCCTCTTTCTGTGTTAATATCGTAGTTACTTATATGTTCAGCAGCTTGTTTCTGTGTTAATATCATAGTTACTTATATGTTCAGCAGCTTGTTTCTGTGTTAATATCATACAGTTGTTTATGATTATGTTCAGCAGCTTGTATCTGTGTTAATATCGCACAGTTCTTTATATGTTTAGCAGCTTGTTTCGGTGTTAATATTGTACAGATATAAGTTCAGCAGTTTCTTTCTCGTGTTAATATCGTACAGTTGTTTATAATTATGTTCAGCAGCTTGTTTATATGTTGGTATCACACAGTTGTTTACATATTCAGCAGCTTTGTTTCTGTTAATATCGTACATTTGTTTCTATGTTTAGCAGCTTGTTTTGGTGTTAATATCACACAGTCCGTTTATACGTTTAGCAGTTTGTTTCTGTGTTAAAATCGTACAGTTGTTTATATGTTTGGCATGTTTCTCTGTTAATATCGCACAGTTATTTATATGTTTGGCTTGTTTCCGTGTTAATATTGTACAGCTATGTTTAGCATGTTTCTGTGTTAACATCATACTGGCCAAGACTGCCATACAGGGAACAGTACAAGGAGGGAGACGAAGAGACAGACAGAGAAAACGATGGGAAGACAACATCAGAGAGTGGACTGGTCTTGAGTGGAACGAACTGCTACGGAAAGTAGAGGACCGCGGGGAGTGGAGGAAGCTGGTTTGGTGCCCCCATGGTCCACGGAACTACGGGATAGGCGAAGGTGAAGGAATATCCTTGGAAGGGAGGAGGGGGACTGCGAGAGAGGGAGGAGGGGGGTGGGGGTTAGCGGCGAGAGAGGGAGGAGGGTGGGTGGGTGGTAAAGTCCCTGAAAAAATAATGACTAACAGCAAGAGTCCATGAAATATATAAAGTGTCAGCCCTCACTGATTCCCTTCTTTATTTACTTTATTTATTACCCATGGGCCATATACGGAAGAGAGGGGCGGGGGAGGGAACCTGGTGATAGTTGGGGCTGGTGATTTGTTGTTGTTGTTGGTATTTTGTGTGTATTTGTATGGTTTTTGTTTTTAACGCACATCTTTTTTTGTTTTTGTTTTCAACGCACATTTTTTTTTGTTCGTTGTTTGGTTCTTTTTTTCTTTCTTTGTTGGTGGTGGTCTTTTTATTGTTGTTGTAGTGTGTGTGTGTAGGGATGGGAGGGGGGGGTTGTTGTTGTTGTTGTTGTTTTGTTGTTGTTTAATGGTAGACAGTCGGGCCGGTGATTTCCTTCAATAGCCTTGTCTTGTTGACCCTCAGGCATTGTTACACTTTGTTTTTGTCTGTGTGTCTGTGTCTCTGTCTGTCTGTCTGTCTGTCTTTTCTTTCTTTCATTTATTATTTTATGTCGAGGATAATAGAATAAGCACTAATGTGCTTTATTTTTTTTTACATCCTGTTCCCGTGTGTATGCAGTTTTGTAAATTTTGTCATCCGTTCCCACCGACACACTATTCGTCTGTCTGTTCTCTCTCTCTCTCTCTCTCTCTCATCCGTCTCCACACAATCTCTCTCTCTCTCTCTCTCTCTCTCTCTCTCTCTCTTCTCTCTCTCTAAGCCTCTGTTGTGCTTATTCTTTTCCCTCAATAAAAAATGTTCATTCATTCACTCACTCATTCTCACAACCTTGCAATTTTTTTGCACATAATATTTCTTGCGACGTTTGACAATGTACGTTATTTATTTATGTATTTATTTATTTATTTATTTATTGGTAAATCATATTTCGCAGTTCTCGGTGCATCAACCAAGGGTTGTGAGGCAAATTAATGTTACCGGTCACTGTTTGCCGAGTAAACTACACGTGAACATTGACACCTCGTCTCAAATGATGGCTTATATGCCTGTCCTTTGAAAAACAAAAAGACACTGTTGCTGTTTTTATTTTGTTTTTGTTTTTGCTTATTTTTCTTGCTGTTTTTCTAAAAGCTGTTTTTGCTGTTGATTTTTTTTTTAAAGCACTGTTGGGGGACGGGATTGTGATAATTATTGTTTTCTTGTGAGTGTGTTTCTTCAAGTTTACGTCTGGTTCACTTAGTGCGTCTATATGTTATTGTTGTTGTAGTTGTTGCTTTGTCACAAGTTGTTTCGTGTTTCCAAGTTATTTTTGTTTACTGGATAAAAGCTGAGTGTGTTTGGAAAAGGGGGGAAGGGGCCTTTCTGTTTTTGTTTGGGGTGGGGGGGGGATTCGGGGAGGGGTGGGGGGGGGGTGGAAGGGGGTCGGTGGCGTCTGTCTTGTGTTTGTATTTGGAATTCTCCTGCAGGAAGAAAATGTGGCGTGGCTTTTGTTTTCTTTTGGGTGTTTTTACCCCCCTTCCCCACCCCCACCCCCACCCCCAACCTCCTTCCCTCAGCCATTGGTTTATTTTTGTGCCCTTTGTTGCAACATTGTTTTTTTCTTCTGGAAACTGTCCATCACTACATTTTGATGGTGTGTTTAATGTGGGCTCCGGAGAGATGATGATGATGATGACGAAGACGATGATAATGATGACGACGACGATGATGATGACAATGATGATGATAATGACGACGACAACGATGATGATGACCTCGAGGACGACGACGACGACAACGATGATGATGATTATTATTATGAAAATGATGATGATGACGATGATGACGATGACGATGATAATATTGATATGTTCATCATCGTCTTTATTTCCAGTGGTGGCATAATTTATTATAGGTATTGGTTTACTTGCTTCCAATCAAAGGATGAGAGAAAGGGAGAGAGAGAGAGAGAGAGAGAGAGAGAGAGAGAGAGAGAGAGAGAGAGAGAGAGAGATTACTGTTTCAAAGTGACAAAGACAGACAGACGGACAGACAGACAGACAGACAGACACAAAGTTACTCTTTCAACAACTAGACTGATGTTATTATATTTTGCTGCAAAAACAAACAAACAAACAAACAAACAACACAAACCGTCCCCCCCCACCTTGATTATGTGGAACGCTAATATTTCCAGAAAACTGGATGTTTGTACAGTTACTACTATTCCCGGTATGGGTCACTCACAACTCAGCACTCTGGGTGGGATTTTTTTCTTGTTTTATTTGTTTGTTTTGGGGGTTTTTTCCCATTGATTTTTTGCTTTTGTTTCAAAGCGGAAGATTTCGATTTTTTGTTTTTTTTGTTGTTGTAGCTGTTTGTGTTTCGTGGAGGTTTCGGAGTGTTGGGGTTTTTTGTTTTTATTTTTCCTCAAAACGTGTGCTGGAAGAGGTGATGAAGGTGTGGTTATAGAAACTGTGAACAGCTGGTCTGTTTCTTGTTATGTATATAGCTTCGCATTCGGCGCGCGCGCGCGTCCACACACGCACACACACACACACACACACACACACACACACACACACACACACACGCGCGCGCGCGCGCCACCACCACCACCACCACCACCAACACAACACAACACAACACACACACACACACACAACACAACACAACACAACACAACACAACACAACACAACACAACACAACACAACACAACACAACACAACACAACACAACACACACACACACCTTAAGAAACTATGGGTGTGCGCACATGTAGGGTCCACATAATCCAGTCAATATGTTGATGTATAGTGAAGAAACAAATATTGGCAATTTGATGTGTTCCATGTACATAACGATTTTTTTCTGTTAAAAATTGACTATATTAACGTTATGATCTATAAAAAAAAAAATGCACATTGCAAAGATTTTTTTCCCACCGTTTAAATTTTTTTGGGGTTTTGAGTTTGGTTTGACATTTAGGTGTTGTGGACCGACTTTTAACATGATGTCATTCTTATAATATTGTATGATAAAGGCTCACAACACGTGCGTGTATACATGTCACGATGTCATTCTCACTGATGCATAATGTGTTCACAGTCTATAAGACTACTTTCTTGTAGCTAGAGCTGGGTAGATGTTCACTTTTTAAACGAGAAAATTTTGTTGTTGCGAGTTTTGAGATTGTTTCATGTATGAAAAATGTAAAGGTGTTCCCATAACCTGTGTGGTCGTTGGGGAGCAAGGCGTCAGAGACCTCAGCTTCTCTAGGGCCAGCATATTGAAGGCAGGGCCCATCTCCTCTCCCTCGCTGCTTTACCTTCCCTGACCCTAAAGAGGGCAGGTACCCATTGACAGCTGGGTGGTCTGGGGGACTGTACTGAAGCCACGGCGCGCAAACGGTCACCCATCCAACTGGTAACCATGCTCAATGCTGCTTAACCTTAGCCGGGGTAAAGCGAGTGCTCTGACCACTGAGCCATCCCGTCCCTACATATGATATGGCATTATTAGACATTTTGTGGCAGACGGGGGTTGGGGGAGAGGAGGAGGTTGTTTCTTAGTTTTTTTATATTTTATTTTATTTTATTGAAATACAGGACACAAGTTTGTCATTTAATTTTTTATTTCAGAGCACTAAAAGAGTTGAATACGAAAGGCGTTGGACTTAACGGTTGGCCGGTTTGAATCTCCGCAACACTTAGTCTAGGTCTATGCGGGAGATCTGCCATTTTCCAGGTCAGCTCTGGTGCAGACCTGCCAGTTTGTTACTCTACCCTGCTAGTGTGTATGCAGCAGAAGACGAACATCATGCTGTTTCTGTTGTTGTTGCGCGTTTCTCGACTTCCAACCATGGGGATCTTTCAAAAACATGCTCTCTGTCTGTTTCATCCCCCCTTTCCCACTCAGAAAACGCTCTAAGATAGTAAGGACACTCCTGTGAAGAAGTGTGCAAGTACGATTGTTTTCAAGTACCACACCATTTGGGGCAGCCATAATCCGATATCAGGGGATTTTTTTTTCTCCTCAAAAGAGAGTAGGCCTATAGGCTGTTATGCTAAGAGTTCGTGATGGTTGAAGACAATCTGAACATGACATTTTGATGAAAAAGCATAAAAACATTTTTAACAACAAAGGCCTTGGCATTTTTCGCTTTCGTCGGTAATTTACATAGTTTTTTGGGCTAGTCCCAAAAGAAAACCAACGTGTGCATGTCAGTTGAAGATTTATTATTCCGGCAGTATAGTCTCGTCTGCTTTCAGAGATGCATTGCATGCAGAAACACTGGCCAAAAATAGCCAGCTTACAGCCGAAAGTTTCCGCCAACACAGTCATAGGATAAAAGTGGGCTGGCAGATTTATCATTTTCTTCATACATTTCTTGACCAAAATTTCGATGTAGAAAAGTTTTGCATGAGATGATTCCTTGTGTGTGTGTGTGTGTGTGTGTGTGTGTGTGTGTGTGTGTGTGTGTGTGTGTGTGTGTGCGCGCGCGCGCGCGTGTGTGTTTTGTGTGTGTGTGTGTGTGTTGGGGGGGGGGGGTGCAGAAAAATAGTAGAGAACTAAGTCAGCAGGCTGATCGGTATGCACCATCGATCAATCGTGCATACAGATATACATACAAGTGGGGGGAGGAAGAGGGGGATCAAGTCAAACAGCAAAAGCCAGGTTGTTAGAGCGTTAAGCTCGCGCTTTGCCCTTGCAGTGAACTATTTCGCTCTGACTGTGATGTTTTGAAATGCAAACGAGAATGATTATTGTGTCGTCTTCAGTGTGTAGATTGCAACAAAACATGTGCATGTATAATGATATCTTCACAGAATTGGGGTTTTGTGTGTGTGTGTGTTGTTTTTAAAAATGTTTGTTTGGGGGGGGGGGGGGGGGGGGGGGGGGGGGGGAGTTGGTAGCATTCAGTTTGAAATTTACAAAGTCGAAATTCTATGTTTGTCTCATAATTATAAACCCTTTGTTTGGATCAGTCCAATTCAGTCATCTTGTTAACCCACCGAGCTGATAATTGAGTGGAGCAATTGTCAAAAGTCTACATGGTTTTGTCGGGTTTTTGTTTTGTTTTTTGGCTTTGTTTTTGTTGGTTTTGTTTGTTTGATTGGGTTTTTTACTACAAGCCGTTTTTTTCCGGTAATCAGTTCTGGTGCTGAAAAATAACAACCGGAAACTGACCATGTAAATAGACTCTAGTGATGTAGATAGTGTACATAACATAGGTCACGATCTCTTTTTGGTCGATAGTTCAAAAGATGTTTGTTTTCCTCCCAGTGAGGGAAAATAGATCCAGATATTTTTGAGCGATTGATTCAATGCCTTGGAGAAATGTTCGGGGCTTTATTTCATCTCTCTCTCTACCCACTTATCAGTAGGGTTTTAAAAAACAATGCTGTGGGCTCTCTTTTCTTTTTATCATCATGAGAGTTTGACAATCATCAAGTTTGACAAATGATACTTTATTGCTGGAATTATTTATCTCACGTCATCGTTTTTACCAAATCCTTACTCTCAGAGACCTTGGTTTATTAGAAAACCATTTCTGTCCCATAACAATTTTTCTTAGTTTTCCTTGAACAACAGGGGGAGTCACTGGAGCACTGTTTTCAAATTGTCTGCCCGATTCCTGCCTCCCTTTGTCTTAATGCAATTTTTGGGGGGTGGATACGGTGACAGCGAGTAGGTGAGTGACCCTTACACCTAAGCTGAAGGAATAGCGTTAAAGCGTTAAGCATTGCGCTCGTGATCTGTTGACCCGGGTTCGAATCCCGCTCAAGGGGATGTTTTCCCCTGGAGTTGACATCAGTGCCGACTCCATTCCCCCCAAAAGTCCTCGGGATGAGACAATAAAGAGAGGTCCCGTGTGCGAACGCACGCAGAACATCTTGCGCACACGTGAAAACCTGTTCCGCTTTTCGGGAGAGTGGACCATTGTGTGCCTGGTGGGAGGGGATGACAAAATTTACTGAACTACTTACACACGGGGGGACTGCATGCATATAGGCCTCCCCCTAATGCCCAAGGCGTGAAGTCAAGAACGGAATCCGGGCAGACTTCTCCCTAGTGTTGACAGACCCACCTGCCTTTTTTAATGTTTGTATTCATGTAGTGTACACTACATGTCATAATTATGCGACACAATGTGTTGTAAAACCCAATCTCCCCACAGGGTATACATCAACCTAACAAAAACAAACCAAGCAATAACAACAAAAAACAAAACCCAACAACAGGGATGTGTATTCACTATTCAGTGAGGGAATCAAGGTGGACCACCCCCATAGGAAAAAAAACAACAACCAAAAAACCCTTGTATTTCGAATTCTATGTAGAGTTCACAAAACTGCATACAAAAATCAAAAGTATAACTTCATGCAACCTGGAAGGCTTTTTTTTTTTCACTGGTATTTTTTTTTCTTTCTTTTTTTTTTGGGGGGGGGAGGAGGGGTTGGGAGAAAGTAGGAATGGTTATTACTAGTTTACAAAGTGGGAACGCCATCGTGAAGAAATGCCCAAGTGAAGGGCTTGCAACATGGAATTCTGCCCTTACTAAATTGGAATACTTTTTTTTTTGCACACTGCATTATCCTGTTCAGTGTGGCTGGTTGTACAAGCGTTTGGCAGGCAGGAGAATAGATCCAAAATAAACTCAAGATTAATTTTAAACCAAAAAATGTAAACAGTATCTTTTAGGATTCCATGGCAACATTAGCATGTGTTGGTGGTATCTTAAGTGATCGTTGCAGTTTCTGTATGATGCAAGTTTAGTGTGATCCCATTTTATTGGGTGTGTGTGTGTGTGTGTGTGTGTGAGAGAGAGAGAGAGAGAGAGAGAGAGAGAGAGAGAGAGAGAGAGAGAGAGAGAGACTCTGTGTGTGTGTGTGTGTGTGTGTTAGGCCCCAAAATGCAGTCATTGCAATCAAGATCCAAATTGTCCAACACTTATCTATATCATAAGTGTTTCCTTTTTTTTATTTTAAATGTTTATTGCCTTTTGGGCATCATACTTGGAAAAAAAATATTAAAGCACAAAATGTGGGAAAGGTTGAGTTTATCTCTTCTTTTTTTTTATGACACCATGATAGTTTGGTTCAGTACTGCAGATCAGAGCAAGCCCAGTATAGTATACTGCCTTGGTACTGGTGAAGTATAGTCCTTGGTATGGTCAAGATTATGATTACGATGTTTGTGATGACGGTGATGATGATGATTATTATTATTATCATGTTCAATTTTGGCTGACTGGGTAGCCAGCCAAATTGACATTGTGTTTGTATTTAAAGAACATTCCTTTGACTGCAACTTGTTATTTCGTTTTGTGAACAGCGGCATGTGACATTATACAACGTATTGTTCCCCGAGTGCTATGCATGTTGTTAAGGTTTTTGAATAAAGTAGTTTTTTTGAGAATACTTCAGTGATCAAGAGAAATCCTGAGATTGCAAGAAACAGTAACAGAATTAATTTTCACTCTTCGTTTTTTTCCTTTCCTCCTACCTTTATTCAGAGGTGAAAAAAGCTTATAAAAAAAACTAAAAAAGAAAAAAACCACCCTATAAGGTCGTAGGGGAGCGAGGCGTCAGAGACCTCACTTCTCTAGGGGGCCAGCATATTGAGGGCGGCGCCCATCTCCTCTCCTTCACTGCTTTACTTTCCCTGACCCTAAAGAGTGCAAGGTACCCAATTTCAGCTAGGGGACTGTACTGAAGCCAAGGCGCGCAAACGGTCATCCATCCAAGAGGTAACCACGCTCGACGCTGCTTAACCTTAGCTGGGGGGATAGCGAGGGCTCTGGCCACTGAGCTATCCCGTCCTCATTCAGAGGTGGGAACGGAAAGAAAGACAGAAAGGTGGAAAATGTAGGGGGGGCTGGGGGCTGCATAAAATTTACACATTCTGATCTTGGATATGTTACGACCTTTTAGCAGCAGTATCAAAGAACTAATTCAGTAATTAGCATCTGTGGTTCGGAATGAGTCAGATTTTTTCTTTGTATTTGTAGAAGAAAAAAAACCGACCGAACATTAACTTAATTTCAGACCTATTCCACTTTTTTGGTTTGGGAGTGGGGGTGGTGGTGGCAAGATCCGATATGCAACCTTTTTTTTTTCCCTCGCCTAATGCAATCGTTTTTCTGTGTGTTGGCATATCACTTAACGTATTTTTGTGGGATTTTTTGTGTTCCTCAGCAAGGGCTCGAGTGAGATTTCTGCGTATGTGATCGTCCCCCCCCCCCCCCCTCCCCATATTTAGGTAGCCGCATACCGACTTCGGGGATGGTGTCTAAACACGACACCTGTGTGCATGCATTTTTGAAATTGTCAACCGTTCCTACCCGGCACGAAATGGCCTACGCTTTTGAAAGGCGGAACATGGCTTTTGGGGTTTTGTTGTTTTTTTTAATTAAGTGAGCGCAAGATGTTCTGCTGTGCGTTCGCGCTCGGGGCCTCCTCGATGTATAGTCTCATCCAAATTCTGTTCGATTTTCTTGTCGAACTGGGAAGAAAGATTTGAAGGGTTTTGTCTATTTTATTTGTTACATCAATCCTGTATTCAAGGATTTTTTTCCCCCCACTCAAGACAGCACAGGTTTTTAATAAGACGTCATGCTTCCCCCTTGTGAGAACTGTAGTGTATTTCTGCTACATTTAGAGCCAAACCCGGTTATCTCGGGTGTGCCCAAGGAAGAAGGTAACCTGGTTTGGCTCGAATGTAGCGATTTTTTTTTTTGGGGGGGGTGGGGGTGGGGGTGGGTCCTAGTCTAGCAATGGAAGTGTTGTTTTTTCCTTTAGCCAGCTAAATTCAGGCATTCAACTAAAAAAAAAATTATTAAAAAAAATTATTTAAAAAAAGAAGAGTATGTACTGACAGAAAACTTAACAAACCCCTCACCCGCCCCTTCAAAATTCATACTTGGGTAACGTACAAGTCCAGGTTTATTTAAAAAGATTCGAAGCCTTATTCATCTGGCTTTTCAGAAAATAAGCCAGCAAATGTCCTACATGGGGGTGACCCCAGAAGACGTTAAGCCCCACATATAATCAGTCACCTGGCTGGCAATTGCAAGGATATAAGGGAGAGATGCATGATATAAAATTTAATATAGTTGTTTGTTTTCTTTTAAAGCCAAAGCCACTGGTGTGTTGGGGATTTTTTCTTTTAAAAAACCCAACAAACTATTATTGTACATAAGCTGCCTCATGTTCACCCATTTTCTGTCTCAAGCACGAATTTTGATTTGCAATCTAAACTAAAGGTCAGCCTTTTAGTGAAGGTCACATAAATATGGTCAAGAGTTTGTGCTGAAGTGAGGGGAGGGAGGGGGCACAGAGGGGGGTAGGGAGCTTGCAGAGGGGGATTTGCAATTCCTAACTGATAAGCATGGATCTGGTACAACTCTCAGTTAAAAAAGAAAGAAGTGTATCATGTATAATTATCTTTGTACGAGAAACTGGGTATATGAGTGTATGTCTGTTGTTATTGTATTGCTGGAAGTGGGAGGGATGGAGGAGGAAAGGGAAAAAGGGGGGGGGGGGGCAACTTTTCTCTCTTTCCTGTTTATGCCAATAGCACATTTTTGGGGGTTACAAATGAAGTGTACAAATCTTGCACTTAAGTTGAAAACAATAACAACCAACCCCCAAAACAAGCAAACAACAATAATGGACGTATTATAATCATAGATGTAACCACCTTTTTTTTTTTCTTTTTTGCTGTTGTTCTTACTGGCTGTTGGGCATTGTCCTTGACAGTTTGTTTTTTTTCCTTCTCCGATTGATTGAATGATTGATTGTTTCAGTTAGCGGACATCGTTTGAAGTGAGATACTCACTGGGCTCTTAGAAAATGGGGATTGTTATGGGGGGTGGGGTGGGGGGGAGGAATGCAAAGGTGATAAATAAATCATTATGACCAAAAAAGAAGTGTCTGTGTGTGCATGAGAGAGAGAGAGTGTGACTTAAAGTGGTATGAAATGAAATCTGAGCGCTTTGATTTGTTGCTTTACAAGATTCAGCGCTATATAAATTCCATACATTATTATTATTATTATATACGTGTGTGGTGTGTGCGCTTGCTTGCTTGCTTGCATAGGGGTGAAGAATTACACAGACAACAGAAACAGCAAACACTGTTGTGTACTGAAACCTAAATCAAAAATGATTGGAGGGGGAGGTGGATGGAACGGGGGAGGGGGGGGGGAATTAGTGGCTCATAAGGGCAATGAGTGGTGACAGCTCCCCTCCCCCCCCTCCTATGTTGAGAAATCCGCTGGATTTCCCCTTCCTTCCACCCATGTTATCCTCTCAAGTTTTTGTTTGGTTTGGGGTTTTTTTTTGATTGCCTGTCCTCTTTCCTTTAAGTTTTAATGAGACATGAAGGTCAGATACAAATGGTCAAACCATTATTTTGTTTTCA
The DNA here is from genome assembly GCA_028751875.1 of Rapana venosa. Lineage (NCBI taxonomy): Eukaryota > Metazoa > Mollusca > Gastropoda > Neogastropoda > Muricidae > Rapana > Rapana venosa. Next base: position 36,760,649 of record CM054148.1, on the reverse strand, counting down.
CTGACAGGTTGTGGGGGAGGTGGCGTATGAAATGTTCCCAGGAGTGCCAATCTGACCAAGTTGGAACGTAAATATGCGTAAAGGTGTATAGTTTCCATATATTATATGAAGTTTCGTTTCAAGCAATACTCGGTGGTGCATGCAGCGTTGGGAAAATGTTTTTAAAAGATAGGCATCCACCTCTTTAATTTTTAGGCTTCATTCTGGACCTAACCCCCCCCCCCCCCCCCCCCCCCCCCCCCCCCCCCCCCCTTTAATTTAAAATAACAAAAAACGTGTAGTGTCCATAAAAATAACTTGAACCCCCCCCCCCCCCACCAAATCTCTAAAGTATAGTATAGTATATAATCAGGCTATACTCCCCCCCCCCCCCCCCCCCCAACCACTTAAGAAACTATCAGAAGCAACACACGCATACATACATAAATTAAACACCACAAAGTACTTTCACCTTTGTCATCATGATGACAGTTTTTCCACACAACAAATTCACACACAGAGAGCAATAGGAAATGATAATTACTTCCAATTTAAAAAAACAACAAAAACCAAAACAACCAATAACAAAACCATGATCTGATGTCTTGACACACAAGCTTTTTTTCTTTTTTTTTTACGGAATCAATCAATTTTTCTTGAGCGGACCTGCCTGCCACAAAAGTATAGAGGACTTTTTCGCCCACCTTCTTTGGGTTCTTTCCAACCTGAAAAAAAGATTTATTACACCTTCAGAAAAAAACTTTGCATACTCTTGCTGTGACCTATTTTGTCGTGTTATTTGAAAACTGACCAAGCTTTGTTTTAAAAAAAAAACACACCCCAAAACAGTATACACCCTTAGTCTTTTAAAAACGTGACAAAAGAAAAAATAAACTGACAATTCAGCTTAGCACTTTTAAAACAGGAAAATCGAGGTTGGACACAACTCACTATCCACGAACCAGCTCGTGTTCTCAAGTGCTGTGCTTGGAGAGAACACATTCAAAGCTTGGAGAGGTCACGTTCAAAAGATGAAGTAGTAGATCTCTTTTGCTATGACAGAGACAACGAAATATTTTACTGAATGATAAGGATAGCAAACAACTGAAGAATTTGACTCTGCTTAATTTGGCCTGTTATCAAGTTGGAGAGGACACGTTCAAAAGATGAAATAGTAGATCTCTTTTGCTATGATAGAGACAACCAAATGTTCTTTTACTGAATGATAAGGATGGCGGACAGAACTGAAGAATATCATGCTGCTTAATTTGGCCTGGTATCAAGTTGGAGAGGATATGTTCAAAAGATGAAGTAGTAGATCTCTTTTGCTATGACAGAGACAACCAAATGTTCTTTTACTGAATGATAAGGATGGCGGACAGAACTGAAGAATATCATGCTGCTTAATTTGGCCTGGTATCAAGTTGGTGATGAAGTAGTAGATCTCTTTTGCTATGATAGAGACAACCAAATGTTCTTTTACTGAATGATAAGGATGGCGGACAGAACTGAACAATTTGACTCTGCTTAATTTGGCCTGGTATCAAGTTGGAGAGGACACGTTCAAAAGATGAAGTAGTAGATCTCTTTTGCTATGATAGAGACAACCAAATGTTCATTTACTGAATGATAAGAATGGCGGACAGAACTGAAGAATATCATGCTGCTTAATTTGGCCTGGTATCAAGTTGGTGATGAAGTAGTAGATCTCTTTTGCTATGAAGAGACAACCAAATGTTCTTTTACTGAATGATAAGGATGGTGGACAGAACTGAAGAATATCATGCTGCTTAATTTGGCCTGGTATCAAGTTGGAGAGGATATGTTCAAAAGATGAAGTAGTAGATCTCTTTTGCTATGACAGAGACAACCAAATGTTCTTTTACTGAATGATAAGGATGGCGGACAGAACTGAAGAATATCATGCTGCTTAATTTGGCCTGGTATCAAGTTGGTGATGAAGTAGATCTCTTTTGCTATGACAGAGACAACCAAATGTTCTTTTACTGAATGATAAGGATGGCGGACAGAACTGAAGAATTTGACGCTGCTTAATTTGGCCTGTTATCAAGTTGGAGAGGACACGTTCAAAAGATGAAGTAGTAGATCTCTTTTGCTATGACAGAGACAACCAAATGTTCTTTTACTGAATGATAAGGATGGCGGACAGAACTGAAGAATATCATGCTGCTTAATTTGGCCTGGTATCAAGTTGGAGAGGACACGTTCAAAAGATGAAGTAGTAGATCTCTTTTGCTATGATAGAGACAACCAAATGTTCTTTAACTGAATGATAAGGATGGCGGACAGAACTGAAGAATATCATGCTGCTTAATTTGGCCTGTTATCAAGAATGGATGTGAAGCCCAGACTTAACTCCCTAGAAAGATGACAACAACAAAGAATATGAACGCAGATGACAAAAATAAGATAAATACAGATGACAAAAATATTATAAAAAACAAGGTAAACACAGATGACAAAAACCAGATATAAACACAGATGACAAACAAGATATAAACACAGATGACAAAACCAAGATATAATCAGATGACAACAGATATAAACACAGGATGACAAAAACAATTTGAACACAATGACAAAATCCTAGATATAAACACAGATGACAAAAACAAGTATAATCCACAGATGACAAAACCAAGATATAAACACGATGACAAACAAGATATAACACAGTGACAAAACAAGAATATAACACAGATGACAAAACTAGATATAAAACACGATGCAAAACAAGATATGAACGATGAAAAAACCATGATATATAACACAGATGACAAAACCAAAGATATAAACAGATGACAAAACCAGGATAAAGTGACAAAACCAAGAATATAACACAGATTGACAAAACCAAGATTAACAAAGAGGGACAAAACCACAGATTAAATCCAGATGACAAAAACCAAGATATAAACACAGATGACAAAAACATAGATAAAAACAGATGACAAAAAAGATATAAAACAGATGACAAAAGATATAACACAGATGACAAAAACAAGATATAAACCAAGATGACAAAAACCAAGATATAAACACAGATGACAAAAACCAAGATATAAACACAGATGACAAAAACCAAGATATAAACACAGATGACAAAAACCAAGATATAAACACAGATGACAAACACCCAAGATAAACACTACAGAATCGTAGTCCTACAGACATCTTCTCAAAGAAAAATGGTCCGACAAAAGATTTTTTTTTTTTAAATGACAGCGTGTTAAAAAAAAAAAAAAGAACAAGCTGTCCGGCATGTAAAATGCTCCAAGAATCCACAAAAAGAAAGCAGCAGCAGCATCTGAGGATGCATTGCATGCACACACAGAAACGCAAGAACCGACTTGATGAATGACCTCAGTCCTACAGGAGAGGCAGAGTCGTGCGCGGCAAAGAGAAAGCAGCAAGGAAGGCCGGAGACATCCATCACGGGCAACACCACACCACTGACACCATCACAGGAGCGCAGACCATGTCACCAGGCGATCTTTAACGGCAAGGAGTGAGCTTCCACCCTCGTCCACAATATTGGAGACAGGTGAGAGAGGTGAGGATGCTATGAGAAAGAGCACTTAGTTTCGAGACTACGCAATACAGGTGAGATGAGGTCAGAAAGGAAGGAACGAGGGATGCTATGAAAGAGCTTTTAGTTGCTGTGAAAGAGCACTTAGTTTCGAGACTACGCAATACAGGTGAGATGAGGTCAGAAAAAAAGGAACGAGGGATGCTATGAAAGAGCTTTTAGTTGCTATGAAAGAGCACTTAGTTTCGAGACTACGCAATATAGGTGAGATGAGGTGAGGAAGGAATGAGGGATGCTATGAAAGAGCACTTAGTTGCTATGAAAGAGCCTTAGTTTCGAGACTACACAATATAGGTGACAAGAGGTGAGGAAGGAATGAGGGATGCTATGAAAGAGCACTTAGATGCTATGAAAGAGCACTTAGATGCTATGAAAGAGCACTTAGTTTCGAGACTACGCAATATAGGTGGGATGAGGTGAGAAAGGAATGAGGGATGCTATGAAAGAGCACTTAGATGCTATGAAAGAGCACTTAATTTCGAGACTACGCAATATAGGTGGGATGAGGTGAGGAAGGAATGAGGGATGCTATGAAAGAGCTTTTAGATGCTATGAAAGAGCACTTAGTTTCGAGACTACGCAATATAGGTGAGATGAGGTGAGGAAGGAACAAGGGATGCTATGAAAGAGCACTTAGTTGCTATGAAAGAGCACTTAGATGCTATGAAAGAGCACTTAGTTGCTATGAAAGAGCACTTAGTGATGAAAGAGCACTTAGTTTCGAGACTACGCAATATAGGTGAGATGAGGTGAGGAAGGAATGAGGGATGCTATGAAAGAGCACTTAGATGCTATGAAAGAGCACTTAGATGCTATGAAAGAGCACTTAGTTTCGAGACTACGCAATATAGGTGAGATGAGGTGAGGAAGGAATGGGATGCTATGAAAGAGCACTTAGTTTCGAGACTACGCAATATAGGTGAGATGAGGTGAGGAAGGAATGAGGGATGCTATGAAAGAGCACTTAGTTTCGAGACCGCGCAATATAGGTGAGATGAGGTGAGGAAGGAACGAGGGATGCTATGAAAGAGCACTTAGTTTCGAGACTACGCAATATAGGTGAGATGAGGTGAGGAAGGAATGAGGGATGCTATGAAAGAGCACTTAGATGCTATGAAAGAGCACTTAGTTGCTATGAAAGAGCACTTAGTTCGAGACTACGCAATATAGGTGAGATGAGGTGAGGAAGGAATGAGGGATGCTATGAAAGAGCACTTAGATGCTATGAAAGAGCACTTAGATGCTATGAAAGAGCACTTAGTTTCGAGACTACGCAATATAGGTGAGAAGAGGTGAGGAAGGAATGAGGGATGCTATGAAAGAGCACTTAGATGCTATGAAAGAGCACTTAGTTTCGAGACTACGCAATATAGGTGGGATGAGGTGAGGAAGGAATGAGGGATGCTATGAAAGAGCACTTAGATGCTATGAAAGAGCACTTAGTTTCGAGACTACGCAATATAGGTGAGATGAGGTCAGAAAAAAAGGAACGAGGGATGCTATGAAAGAGACTTAGTATGCTATGAAAGAGACTTAGTTTCGAGACTAGATATAGGTGAGATGTAGGAAGGATAGGAGCTATGAGGTGATGCTATGAAGAGCACTTAGTGCTATGAAAGAGCACTTAGTTTGGAGACTACAATATAGGTGAGATGAGGTGAGGAAGGATATGAGGATGCAATGAAAGAGCACTAGATGCTATGAAAGAGCACTAGATGCTATGAAGAGCACTTAGTTTCGAGGACTACGCAATATAGGTGGAGATGAGGTGAGGAAGGAATGAGGGATGCTATGAAAGAGCACTTAGATGCTATTGAGATAGAGCAACTATAGTTTGAGACTGAGGTGATAGGTAGAGGAATGAGGATGCTAGGAAGAGAGCACTTAGTCAGAGGACATCGCAATATAGTGATGAGGTGAGAGAGAACTTAGATGCTATGAAAGAGCACTTAGTTTCGAGCGACTACGCAATATAGGTGAGATGAGGTGAGGAAGAAAGGGATGCTTGAAGAGACTTAGTTGCTGAAGGAGATGCTATGAAAGAGCACCTTATTTAGAGTAGCATTAGTGAGATGAGTAGAGCACTGAGATGCTATGAAAGAGCACTTAGTTTCGAGACTACGCAATATAGGTGAGATGAGGTGAGGAAGGAAATGAGGGATGCTATGAAAGAGCACTTAGTTGCTATGAAGTAGATTAGCACTAGTTTGAGACTAGCAATATAGTGAGATGAGGTGAGGAAGGAATGAGGGATGCTATGAAAGAGCACTTAGTTTCGAGAAGCGCATTAGTGAGAGGAGGAAGGATGAGGGATGCTAGAAAGAGACACTTAAAGTTTTCGAGACTACGCAATATAGGTGAGATGAGGTGAGAGGAAGGACTGAAGCAGAGGGATGCTATGAAAGAGCACTTAGTGCTATGAAAGAGCACTAGTTTCGGATACAATATAGGTGAGATGAGGTGAGGAAGGAAAGGTGAGAAAGGCATTAGATGCTATGAAAGAGCTTAAGCTTGAAGAGCAATTAGTTGCTATGAAAGAGCACTTAGTTTCGAGACTACGCAATATAGGTGAGATGAGGTGAGGAAGGAATGAGGGATGCTATGAAAGAGCACTTAGATGCTATGAAAGAGCACTTAGTTTCGAGACTACGCAATATAGGTGAGATGAGGTGAGGAAGGAATGAGGGATGCTATGAAAGAGCACTTAGTTGCTATGAAAGAGCACTTAGTTGCTATGAAAGAGCACTTAGTTTCGAGACTACGCAATATAGGTGAGATGAGGTGAGGAAGGAATGAGGGATGCTATGAAAGAGCACTTAGATGCTATGAAAGAGCACTTAGATGCTATGAAAGAGCACTTAGTTGGACTACAATATGGAAGGTGAGAGAGGCTTAAACACTTAGTTTCGAGACTACGCAATATAGGTGAGATGAGGTGAGGAAGGAATGAGGGATGCTATGAAAGAGCACTTAGATGCTATGAAAGAGCACTTAGTTTCGAGACTACGCAATATAGGTGAGATGAGGTGAGGAAGGAATGAGGGATGCTATGAAAGAGCACTTAGTTGCTATGAAAGAGCACTTAGTTGCTGTGAAAGAGCACTTAGTTTCGAGACTACGCAATATAGGTGAGATGAGGTGAGGAAGGAATGAGGGATGCTATGAAAGAGCACTTAGATGCTATGAAAGAGCACTTAGATGCTATGAAAGAGCACTTAGTTTCGAGACTACGCAATATAGGTGAGATGAGGTGAGGAAGGAATGAGGGATGCTATGAAAGATAGAGACACATATAGTGATGTGGGAGAAGAGGTCTTGAAAGAGCACTTAGATGTATAAAGAGCACTTAGTCTTAGACTACGCAATATAGGTGAGATGAGGTGAGAAGAATGAGGGATGCTATGAAAGAGCACTTAGTGCTATGAAAGAGCACTTAGTTCGAAGACTACGCAATATAGGTGAGATGAAGGAAGGATGAGGATCTATGATAAGAGACTTAGATGCTATTGAAAGAATTGAAGAGCACTTAGTTTCGAGACTACGCAATATAGGTGAGATGAGGTGAGGAAGGAATGAGGGATGCTATGAAAGAGCACTTAGATGCTATGAAAGAGCACTTAGATGCTATGAAAGAGCACTTAGTTGCTATGAAAGAGCACTTAGTTTCGAGACTACGCAATATAGGTGAGATGAGGTGAGGAAGGAATGAGGGATGCTATGAAAGAGCACTTAGTTTCGAGACTTACAAGCATTAGTATGAGGTGAAAGATGAGAGTATGAGGATTAGTGAAAGATAGGATGCTATGAAAGAGCACTTAGATGCTATGAAAGAGCACTTAGTTTCGAGACTACGCAATATAGGTGAGATGAGGTGAGGAAGGAATGAGGGATGCTATGAAAGAGCACTTAGTTTCGAGACTACGCAATATAGGTGAGATGAGGTGAGGAAGGAATGAGGGATGCATGAAAGAGCACTATGTAGAAAGAGCACTTAGTGCTATGAAAGAGCACTTAGTTGTATCGAAAGAGCACTTATCGGAACGCAATATAGGTGAGATGAGGTGAGGAAGGAATGAGGGATGCTATGAAAGAGCACTTAGATGCTATGAAAGAGCACTAGTTCAGATAGCATATAGTGAGAAGAGAAGGGATTAGGGATGCTATGAAAGAGCACTTAGTTTCGAGACTACGCAATATAGGTGAGATGAGGTGAGAAAGGAATGAGGGATGCTATGAAAGAGCACTTAGTTTCGAGACTACGCAATATAGGTGAGATGAGGTGAGAAGGAATGAGGGATGCTATGAAAGAGCACTTAGATGCTATGAAAGAGCACTTAGTTTCGAGACTACGCAATATAGGTGAGATGAGGTGAGGAAGGAATGAGGGATGCTATGAAAGAGCACTTAGTTTCGAGACTACGCAATATAGGTGAGATGAGGTGAGGAAGGAATGAGGGATGCTATGAAAGAGCACTTAGTTGCTATGAAAGAGCACTTAGATGCTATGAAAGAGCACTTATTTGCTATGAAAGAGCACTTAGTTTCGAGACTACGCAATATAGGTGAGATGAGGTGAGGAAGGAATGAGGGATGCTATGAAAGAGCACTTAGATGCTATGAAAGAGCACTTAGATGGTATGAAAGAGCATATGCTATGAAAGAGCACTTAGTTTCGAGACTACGCAATATAGGTGAGAGAGGTGAGGAAGGAATGAGGATGCTATGAAGACTTAGTGAGAAAGAGCACTTAGTTGCTATGAAAGAGCACTTAGTTTCGAGACTACGCAATATAGGTGAGATGAGGTGAGGAAGGAACGAGGGATGCTATGAAAGAGCACTTAGTTGCTATGAAAGAGCACTTAGTTTCGAGACTACGCAATATAGGTGAGATGAGGTGAGGAAGGAATGAGGGATGCTATGAAAGAGCACTTAGTTGCTATGAAAGAGCACTTAGTTTCGAGACTACGCAATATAGGTGAGATGAGGTGAGGAAGGAATGAGGGATGCTATGAAAGAGCACTTAGTTTCGAGAGCGATATAGGTGATGTAGGTGAGGAAGGAATGAGGGATGCTATGAAAGAGCACTTAGTTTCGAGACTACGCAATATAGGTGAGATGAGGTGAGGAAGGAATGAGGGATGCTATGAAAGAGCACTTAGTTTCGAGACTACGCAATATAGGTGAGATGAGGTGAGGAAGGAATGAGGGATGCTATGAAAGAGCACTTAGTTTCGAGACTACGCAATATAGGTGAGATGAGGTGAGAAGGAATGAGGGATGCTATGAAAGAGCACTTAGTCTTGAGACTAGTGCATAAAGAGTATTTGAGGAGAGCTAGGAATAGTGCTATGAAAGAGAATTAGTTGAGTGAATATAGTGAAAAGGATATGAAAGAGCCTGATGCTATGAAAGAGCACTTAATTTTGAGACTTACGCAATATAGGTGAGGATAGGTGAGGAAGAATGAGACTTAATGCTATGAAAGAGCACTTAATGCTATGAAAGAGCACTAGTTTCGAGACTACGCAATATAGGTGAGATGAGGTGAGGAAGGAAATGAGGGATGCTATGAAAGAGCACTTAGATGCTATAAAGCACTTAATGAAAAGCACTTAGTTTCAGGACTACGCAATATAGTGTGAGAAGAGGTGAGGAGGAATGAGTGGACTGCTATGAAAGAGCACTTAGTCTTGAGACATACCAATTCAGGTGTGAGTGAGGTGAGGAAGGTAACAGGATGCTTCTAAAGACTTAGTTCTGAGAACAGATTATAGAGACTGTGTAGAAACTGAGATCCTGAGCACTTGATGCTAGAAGAGCACTTAGTTTCGGACTAAGCTCAATAAGTAATGAGGTCAAGAATAATGCTGAAAGAGCATTAGTTTTAAAGGACCGCATATACAATATATGAATTAAGGAATAAGTATGCTATGAAATGAAAGACTTAAGTTTTGAGAACACGCATTAAAATGTGAAATAAACAGGAGTATAAAGAGATCTATGAAAGAACTAGATCTTATCGAAAGATCAATTTCAATACCATAGTGAAGGGCATAATGAGAACTGATGCATCAAGAGACTTTCAATCATGGATTACATTATGAAAGACATTATTTGATACTAAAATATGGTAGATGAGGCATTAAGAAACATCAAATTTTTACTTGAAAAAGATAAATGTTTCTCCTTTGTTCACATAACCGTCATATTCAAAACACAAAAAGCATGACGACAAATCAGTGGAACTGCAGCAAAAAGACAATATACCCAACACAGCAAACACTGTCCTCTGGTCCCTTTCCTCAGAAATGGCCGATCGCACTTGTGCAGCTTCGGATAATCCGTACACAGAATCTTTGTCTAACATGATATTTACATCTCATCAACTCTCCCAGAGCCAAACACACAAGGATTATATTTATTCACTAATTGAACACAGTGGCGGCATGGGCATACGAGTATAAAGCATAAAAATTCATCAAACACTGTGCCCATTGTGAAAGTCTGCCCTTAAACAAACATGGCATTATCTGATTTCTACTAATGCAAGTTTAGATGCAGCTCAATATTTACACTACCTGTACTAAAGTCCATATTTTAAAAAAAAAGCAAACCCAAACAACAAAACCACACACACACAAAACCACTAGAATATCAAAGTCGAATAATAACTCGAGCAACAATTGGTCTAAACAGACAAAATCAGTCAGCAGATTAAAAAAAAACCCACCCACAATGTCCGTATGTGCTGTGAGTGCACATACACACACACACGTACACAAGCCACAATCATCTTCCTTAATCAATTAACTAAAACTGGCTGATACAGCTATAAAAATGAGTTTTCCTAAGCAGACTTCATCAACTTGAAAGTGAAAAAAACAAATCGTAGCACACGTTCACTGAACTGGTTCAAACTGATGAGCTGAAGTCCTATATCATATATTTCTATATATATATATACAATCATGTCCACACACACTCTCTGGCAGAATCAAGTGAACACCTGTGGTGAAAACTGTGGTCCATGCACTTGTTGCTGACTGACTCGCCCAAAGCATAACGCTACAGCTTTATCAGCAGTGGCTTGAACACGTAGTAGAACTGTACTTTTCACAGACAACCCCCACCCCACCCCCTTTCCCTTATGGAAAAAAAAAAAAAGAAAAAAAAAGAAAACATCACAATCAAAAAAAGGCACCAAGGTATGATATACCAGTAGTGAAAGGCACGATTACAGGTAAAAACTGTATTAAAAAACAAACAAAAGGCACATTTACAAATTTTGGCATTCTCTTTTAAGTGTTTCTTGTTACTAGTTAAAATCATCGACTTATATAACTTTGGTCATTAAAACAAAACAAAACTTTGAGCAAAACAGATTTTCAAGAGTCACGAACGAATGAGACCGAGCTCATGCCAGTATCATCCGTACAAGTAAAACAAACAAAAAAAAGGGGGGGAGAGCAGCCCCGAATTTCACGCAGAGAAATCTCATGGTATTTAAATGAAATCACCCCCTAAAATCCCACGTTTCGTCATGAGCACGGTCTTGTCTTTTCCCCCAGATTATCCTGCTGCTGCTGCAGTTAAAGATACAGCCTGACCTCGGGGTCTCCTTTAACTCCTTGACGAATTCTTGGAGCGCTGCAGTGGATGTCTTAGGCTACAGTGCGTCATGTCGTGTCGTGTCATGACACAACAGGGGCAAGTTGAGTGGATCGGTGGTCTAGAGGTAACGCGCCTGTCTAGAAAGCGAAAAGTCCGGGTCTGAAGTGTGCGGCGGTTCGTACCCCGTTTGGACCGGAAATTTTTCCCCCATCCATTAGACCATGAGTGGTGGTCTGGGCGCTAGTCTTTCGGATGAGACGATAAACCGAGGTCCCGTGTGTTACACATAATTATTTAGCGCACGTAAAAGAACCCACGGCAACAAGAGAGTTGTCCCTGGCAAAATTCTTAGAAAAAAGCCACTCTGATAGGGGAACAAATACAGTTGCAGACAGGAAAAAGAAAAAAAAATGGGTGGCGCTGCTCTTGTGGCGACGCACTCTCCCCGGGGAGAGCAGCCCGAATTTCACGGAGAGAAATCTGCCGTGACTTAAAGTGGTATGAAATGAAATCTGAGCGCTTTGATTTGTTGCTTTACAAGATTCAGTGCTTATAAATTCCATACATTATTATTAAGTTGAACCTGTGAGCGCCCAGGCCTCCTTGCAGGGCCAACAACAACATCATCCCCATTCCTCCGCTACAGGGTCCGAGGTTCACGAAAGGTGAGATTTTTTTTCCCTTTGTTTGTAACAGGGTTTTTTAAAATATTTTTTTAGCTCACCATAAAGGTAGCCGCATTCCGGCTTTGGGGATATATGCTGGGTATACGTAAGCGCTTCCGAAACCAACCAGATCTTGGCATGAATCTGTAACGTGCATACTTGATCTTCTGCATGTGTGTATATATATATATATATATATGTATATATATATATATACACAGAGGGTATTACGGCACTAGTGAGTCTGCACACTTGACGTTGACCTGGAAGATCGTAAAAATCCCCAAAGTCAATTCACCAGCTGCCACCAAGATTCGAACAGCATCAAGCCTACCCTAACATAGAACCATAAACTAACTCAACAAATGCTCTCCTCATTATTTCTATTAGCTCCTAATTCAAGAACGCTAGCACCCAATTCAGCCCTTCCCCAGACCTAGCATGCATGACCAGTGCCAAACACAAAACTGCCTCAGGAAGAGGAAGGAGCCTTCGTAGCACAGACAACAGCAAGTCTCCTGGCTGCCCAAACAGGGCTCTTGTGGCTTACACAATCCTACTTTCTTCACACACACAACACAAACACATGGGAGACAAAATGAACACACTTTCATCCCACAACAAACCTTATCAATACTGTTTCGACCACATCTTTCACATATCAATGATTAAACTGCAGCAACATCCTTCATGATGATGATATGTTTTTGGAATGTGACAAGGCACAAATCTGCTACTCTAATCCACACCAAAAAAAACTAAGCCATAACTTTTTTTTTTTAAATGTTTTTCATTTCTCGTGATTCTGGTCAGACCAAGAAAGATATAAATCAAAAGCAAATAATTGCACAAAAACTGGACGTCAGAAACACATTCCAATAGGTGGGTAAAAACACAGGATCCAAACAGCAGATCTTTCTTTTCCAGAACTGCACATGATCCATCACCAAAACAGGATGCTCCAAGAACAGTCAGTACAAAATCAACAGCACTCAAGAATAAAAGCTATCTTGAGCAATATGATGTCTCTCCGTTAATCACCATGACTCGCGATGTTAACAAGGTCTCCTCTTCAACATCCGTCAGATACAGACTTGATCCACGAAGAAGGATTTTGATATTTGAATGAAATAAAGATAACAACTGCAAGGTAGGCTGCTGCAAATAACACACCACCAATAAGAAATAGTGAGAAAAAACAAAAAAAAAAATAATGTGTCCTGGCATCAAAATACCTATCAACAACAGGGATAGTACACTCACACTATCAGGTATTTGGCCTTCAAAAGACTGATTTACAGATCTATAATCACGCAAGGCATTATGGGAAAGAATCATGCAAGGCATTATAGAAAGAATCACGCAAGGCATTGATATTGCAAAGGAGGAAGAAGAAGTGGGCAATAAAGGTTGGTTGCACAGACGAGGGCCCATTTCAAAATGAATTGATGGCACAGACACAAGACAGATCCTACTGCAGATATAAGTGACACTTCCTCCATGAAGTAAAATGAAATTCATGCATAAGATGAGTTGACCGACTTTCCAACACCAAACACCATCTTTAGGTAAAAGCAATTCATGAACTCATCATTCCCCATGACCACGGCCTTACAATATCAATAACCATACATGCTAATATTTCCCAATAGGCCCATTTCTTAACCGCTGCATACATACATGTGTATATAATTTTTGTCAGTGCAAATGTAATTTTTGTCAGTGCAAAACACACGACGATATACTATGACAGTCGGCACTGGATTATACAACTTCATCAACACCAACACTGCTCTCAGTCTTTGACAAAATAGACATCAAATCTAAAGAGCAAAATAAATCATTTCTCGATAAGGATCAAATAAACTTATCGGTCATCATCACTGCACCTTAACATGCCTTTTTTGTTGTTTTACAGTACAAACTGATTCAACTTCTACATGAATCCATGGTTATCTAATAATAATAACAACAGCCAGATTGATCTTTGCAGTAAGCGCTTCGATTTGTTTGTTTACAAGATTCAGCGCTATACAAATTCCATATATTATTATAATCACACAACATCTCCACCTTCATACATGATGTACATGCATATTTTAGAGAACTAAAACACCCCCAAAAGAAGTTTTTAAAACCAGTCATGTAAAAGACAACCTCAAAACTCACTTCCAAAGAAACAAGAAAAAAGTCTGTTCCGATTATTTTTTTTAAAATAAAAAGCCAAAATGTGTGACGCTTGACACGCCAAAAATTGATTTCTGACAAGTTTGAAGGCAGGGAGGATAAAAAACAAAGGAAAAAAGGGGGAGAACCACAAGAATAATCACAGTCTTCTGATCTTGATGCAGACACAGTTACAACTGAAAACTCAAGACCACACAAGGAAAAGACGCCCCAAGAAATGTTAACTAGAACAACTTCCGTCCATAACATTTTCTTCCCATGATCCTTCTTCATGACATGATTTGGTGGGTTATTGATTAATAGTGTAAATTGCTGTGGTTCTGGTTTTTTGTTGCTTTTGTTCCAAATAAAACTCTTAAAGAGACCAGTAAATGGCAAAAGAAACCATTTATCGGGAATACAAATAAAAGATAAACAAATAAAAGGTAAAACAAGAAAAGGGAGAGATATGAGAAAACAAAAATGAAACAAACGTTGTACAATCTACAGGTTGAAAACTGCATAGCAGATTAAGGAAATACCTGATAATGAAGATTGACAATTTAACAGTAAGGTAAAGCAAAGTAAAGGAGATAATGATGAAGATTGAAGATTTTAAAGTAAAGTAAATTATAGAAAAGGAAATACTTAATGATGAAGATTGATGATTAAAAAGTAAATACTTGATGATGAAGATTGATGATTGAAAAGTAAAGTAAATAGTTAATGATGAAGATTGATGATTGAAAAGTAAAGTAAATACTTGATGAAGATTGATGATTTAACAGCAAAGGAAAGTAAAGTGAAGCAAAGTAAATTAAAGTAAATGATGAAGATTACGATTTAATAGCAAAGTAAAGTAAAATATGTATGAATAAAGCATGCAAAACACAAAAGAAAGAAAAAAACAACGTTTAGAGTCGCAGAAGAAGACAATTTTTTCTTTTTTTAGTTGTTATTGCTTGAGAGGTGTGGGGGAAGGGGGTGGGGGGGAGGGGGGGAAGGGTGTTGTCCTACCACCATACAATAATGCACTTTTCATTTGGGGTTATTCAAACCCTGGCTGTCAAATCACGAAGCACTCTAATCACCATGCTAACACAACCTCCCTCCTCAAGTGCAGCTCAAAACTGTACATCCGACTAGATGATAAATGAACATCCAGCCTTCTCTAGTGTGATAGTGCGGTAAGTAGATTACCTCCCATGCGAGCAGAGCGACGTGTTACTATCTTGGGACAATCTTGGGACACACCTGCAAATTGTGCAGAGCTCTGTTTCCTTGGGTGGTAGTTGAAAACTCTCCGTTGCACACACTTTGCCTTCGTGGTAAAATGTAATATTTATGCAGCATTTTCTTAGAGGCCACATCCTCCTTGTTCATACTGTGCTGTTGTAGCCAAGAAGTTGTACAGAGTCGTGGCACATCAACTATCTCCACTCTGTTACAGTAGTAAATGATGAATTACAGTAACTCCCATAGCAGCCTCTCAGGCTGACTTTGACTTGACTAGTACCTGCGAGCAAAGCTCTTCTAGTGTTCAATAATTCTTTGTTGAAAACAGACAAAAGGGTTAGCATTTTCCAGACCTCCCCCCCCCCCCCCCCAAAAAAAAAAATCCATGAAAACAAAACAAAACAAAAAAAAAGACAACATAAAACATCATGATGATTTTTACAAAATATCTACACAAACATTTTGGCTGAAGTAATCTCCTTCTCCTGGTATTTTTTTTTTAAAAAGAAACAATTTTGGTTTTTTATCTACAAGGTGACATCCCGAATATGGCCCCTGTGGTTAGTCTGTGCTATTACTATTTTTTCCCTATTACTTGTAAAGATTACTTTTAATCAATTAATAATAGAACTATGTTTTTAGGGCTGATGGATGAAAATATTTAGTGAAAAAATACAAGCCACGTTTCTCTTTGTGCTGTCAGAAGCACTGTTCAATAATAAAACAAACAAAATATTTAGTGAAAAAATATAAGCCATGTTCCTCTTTGTGCTGTCAGAAGCAATGTTCAGTCATAAAAAAACAAACAAAATAAAACATAAAAAAAGAAGAAAAAGAAAAGAGCTACTGACAGCAGAATACTGTGTGTGGAGGGGGCTTCTAGTTTATTTGGCACTACTACATCAAACAACAAGCAGTATTCTGAAGGGTTTAGTCTAGAAAATGACAGAATAATCTGTTTAATAAATGTCAGATCGGAAGTCATTGTTGAATAACAATTCACATGAAAAAGCCTGTACTTTGCAAAACATAGTAACTACAGCTTTTACTACGTACGACTCAGTTGCATTATATAATAAAACGGTATATAACTATACAATGTTATGCTTAATTTGATGATAAAACTGGTCAACGAGACAATATCAGCTAAATATAAGCAACCAACAAAACAACATTTTTCACACATTATTACAACAAATCAATTTTTTTTCATAAAATGCAAACCGACATTTTGCAGTTACTCCTGCAAGCAAATTGAAACAATCCCGTATACAGGCAACACAAATGTGAGATCTTTCCTCAAAACCAAGTACAACAGCGTCTGCACTGAAATCTAGGAATACAAACCCTACCTACGACCAACAACAGGTAAATCAATAATCTGACAAGTTCGTCAATACTGTAATCATCATTTTCATCAACCTCATTTTCTCACAACCAGGAACAGTTTGAAGTGTTTTAAGCACGTGACTTCAAACTTTCTCTACACGTCAGTTCAAAGTCATAGGTGAGGCACAGCATGTTCTTTCAAATTCAACATTAACGCAACCGTCTGCTGCGTCTTTGAGTGGACTTTCCAAGCAGAAAAAGAGCAAGGATGAAAGGCAATGATAATAAAAAGGTAAAGGTGTCCCATAAACCTATGTGGTTGTGGGGGAGCGAGGCACCAGAGACCTCACTTCTCTAGGGGCCAGCATATTGAGGGCGGCGCCCATCTCCTCTCCCTCGCTGCTTTACCTTACCTGACCCTAAAGAGGCAGGTACCCATTTACAGATGGGTGAACTGGGGGACTGTACTGAAGCCAAAGTGTGCAATCGGTCACCCATCCAATTGGTAACCACGCTCAATATTGCTTAACCTTGGCTGGGGTAAAAAGCGAGTGCTCTGACCACTGAGCTATCCCATCCCCTGATAATAAAAAAGGTAAAGGAGTCCCATAACCTATAAGGTTGTAGGGGAGTGAGACGTCAGAGACCTCACTTCTCTAGGGGCCAGCATATTGAGGGTGGCGCCCATCTCCTCTCCCTCGCTGCTTTACCTTCCCTGACCCTAAAGAGGCAGGTACCCATTTACAGCTGGGTGAACTGGGGGACTGTACTGAAACCAAGGTGTGCAATCGGTCACCCATCCAATTGGTAACCACGCTCAATATTGCTTAACCTTGGCTGAGGGGAAAGCGAGTGCTCTGACCACTGAGCTATCCCATCCCCTGATAATAAAAAAGGTAAAGGAGTCCCATAACCTATAAGGTCGTAGGGGAGCGAGGCGTTAGAGACCTCACTTCTCTAGGGCCAGCATATTGAGGGCGGCGCCCATCTCCTCTCCCTCGATGCTTTACCTTCCCTGACCCTAAAGAGGGCAGGTACCCATTTACAGCTGGGTGAACTGGGGGACTGTACTGAAGCCAAGGCGCGCAAACGGTCACCCATCCAAGTGGTAACCACGCCCGACACTACTTAACTTGGCTGGGGGAAAGCGAGTGCTCCGACCACTGAGCTATCCCGTCCCCTGATAATAGCAAAGTACAAAAGAAAGGAGAAAAAAGAAGGAAAAAAAAAGAAATCACCAACCATGCACTGAATCATACAAAAGCAAAGGGCATTTTCTACCTGAAGGCACAAACTGCGACATACTTGTTATAACACTTGCTGCCTGTATTTCTTCTCAAAGAACATGATTGGTTAAATAGGAAATCACACCAAGAACAAGCAGTCTTGACGTTTCCCCATCAATTAACGTGGGAAGCCAGACAGCCCGGAAAGTTGTTGTGCGTTGCATATATTACCGACAAGTCGTTGGGGTTCTGACATTCAGTCTCACTGAAGCGTGTCAGACCCAACTACAAGTTGGCACTTGCACTCACTGACAGTTGCGCGTCAGACCCAACTGCTAGTGGCGCTCACCGGCAGTTCTCACATTTACAAACCACCAAATTACACAAATACTGAAATATCTGCAATGGTACACACTTATGCACTTTTGAAACATGAGCAAATAAAAACAAACATACCAAACAAACAAAAAACCCAACCAAAGGTCAGGTATGCTTTTTCTTGTATTTTTCTCCATGCGAGTAAATGTCTTGCTCAAATATAGGTCATCTTTCATCTTGTTCTTCCCCACAAACTGTTGTTTTAGACACATAATGATGGGTCACTTTGAAAACTTGATGTTGTGATTAGTACAGAACAAATACACAAGGAAACATGATATTTGCACTTATAATCTACTATGTAGATTAAAAACCAGTCATCTGTCCATTATTTTCTCATGACATATGTCTCACATTAAATAATAATAATAATAATAATCATAATGTATGGAATTTATATAGCGCTGAATCTTGTTAACCTCTTCACTGCCGAGTGCAAATGCACCCTATATGCCGGGAAAAAAATTCTTATATATCACTTGCTATGTTGATGTCCCACTAACTCAGAAACTATTTAAAGAATTTTTCTGATATTTTGCCCACTGATAGCACATACATTGTAGATTGCTTTTAAGCAAGCTCAAGCCAATTAGCTTGATATTTCACTAAAAAATAAATATGTTGAAAATAATTTTTAAATGCTTAGCGTACGACAGTTTTCAGTGATAGTTATTTCCAGAACACAACACAAATGAACAAAAACAAATGCTTTTGAGCTGAGCTGGCAGAGCAAGCAGGTCTTGTGGTACACCTCGATTTGCTCGCACTGTGCCACATGCCAGTGTTTTTCTGCTGAGGAGATACAGAAACAGCTTCAGACTGGTGTACCAGTTGTCTGTGAAAACTCAGTATCCTTTGTCCATCAGTGGTCTAATCAAGAACACCATCTGTTCACTTATCGACAAATGATGTGCATCATCTGGCAAGATTGGGCGTATTTCACTGACTGGGTCATCCTTGCCTGCATACACTTTGAATCTGTAGCAGTATCCTCCACTTCCTTTCTCCCCACCATCTGATTCACAGCACAGGTAGATTTTTATGCCAAAGCGTGCACGCTTGAGAGGTATAAACTGGCGGAAAAGAAGGCGTCCTTTCCACAGCAAGAGACTTTCATCCACACAAACATTGCGACGTGGTTCATACACTTCTTGAAACTTTTCAAAGAGGTGATCAATAATGGGACGGATTTTGTACAGTCTGTCATAGTCAGGGTCAGTACGTTCTGGCATTGTTTCATTGTCATTGAAGTGACATCTTCCCATTCATGTACCCTAGATTAGGGTGGAAAAATGGGGTGAGAATTGATGTACTGTTGTGCATACCTATTTGTTTGTATGACTAGATGATTCATCATATCACCATAAAAAAATAACTGAAAATAATCAATGGGCCCGCGACCTTCCAGTTACGGACTGGAAGGTCGCGGGTTCGATTCCCATAAGAGTCATAGGGATTTTTCAGACTCCGGCCGGCTCCTACCCAGAGTGAGTGTGCTGTGGGCTCAGTGGGAAGACTGGGACCACACAGGCAAGCTTCATCCACTTAACGGATGCGAGTTTGAGAGTGTTGCTCAAATTACCTGACTAACACTGCAGGTGTCTGTATCTCTCGGGCCCGGTTGACGCCGGGATATATTATGATAGTAAGCGTAGAAGTACAACCCTGTCAAGTAGTCTCAAAGCATATGCACTTCCACAGCAGCATCATTACGTCATCCTCATTGTCATCATGCATTAAAAAAAAAAAAAAAAACTGTCTCTCATTCGGTGGTCTCAGTTTCTCTGGTCTCATGGTGACCTCAGATTCGGTTTGCCCATACACTTCTGTGCCTGTGGTGAGTTTGTGTCAAAGCCTTTGGGGTTGGAGGTTCGCGGGGGACGGTCGTTGGAGGGACGTTGTGGTGGTTGCCACCTGGGGTGGGCAACTCACTCAGTCTGGCTCCGCGACTGAGCTAATACTGTCGTTAGTAGGGGGCTTAGTAGGTGGTGTCCTGCGTATGTTAGCTCAGAACAGGCACCACTGAACACCACCAAAGTGACCCAGAGCAGTGCAGGGCCCCTCTGGCTGGTGGCCCCAGGGCGGCCTGATAGTGATGGGCTCCCTGTGGACTTCCGACCCTGAGGATGAGACATAACAAATCTGGGTGTGGTTGTGGCGGGGAGATTGGAATGAGCGGCGTGTGAACAGTAGGACGGGGGTCATCAGAAGATGAGGCAGCAAAAAAAAAAACAACAACAACAAAAATCAATGGGCTGGAAATTCTCAGTGTTCACTGATATTCCTGGATTGCCTGAAAAAGAATCGTCATTTGGGGGCTCAGGACCTGCTTCAGTCCACTCCGAAATCAGAGATGCCTTTGTAGCAACACCACGCCCCCTTCTCTGCCCCCTCCCTCTCCCCCTACTTCTTTCTGCAACACCAACTCTCCCTCTCCCCCTTCCTCTCACAAAACCAAGTGCCAGGCACAGGTTCGTCATTTGTGTCAGGTTGCCAGTCCATGTCAGTGTCAGTAAAACCGTCACCACTATCAGCCACACCCCCTTCAGCTAAAACAACACTTTCTTCATCACCGCTGTCATTTTGAGTACCCCCTATCTCGATAGCGTCACACATAAGTCGAGGCAAAATCTCACTCGTTTCTTCATCTTCACTTTCTCCTGAATCATATAGATCATTTTCGTCACTGTCAGGATCATTCAAAATCTCATTTGCCTCTTCTGCAGCTGTGTAGACTCGTTGATGCGATGGACGAGAAGAGCCAGCCATTTTGAGCAACAGTAATCCAAGCAATCATGCAAAATAACACAAGACCTCTCAGAACACTATAACACTGTCCTCCGCCAATTGCTTGACGAGCATGCACCTCCAACTGACCATCTCCTGCCTGACAGGCCCTGTGCGCCATGGTACACTAAGGATATTTTGATGGCAAAACGCAAACGTCGGCGTCTAGAACGGCAGTGGCGAAAATCAAAAACTGAAATCAATAAACAGCTTCTCCGAAAACAAACAAACAAAGTCAAATTTTTATTCCATTCAGCAAAGACAAATTATTACTCTTCCCAAGTTCTCTACGCTAAATCCATAAAATCTCTGTTCACCCTCACCTCAAATCTTCTTGGATCAAAACGCACTTATACTCTACTCGAGATCTTCCCCTGTTATATGTTTCTACTTCTCAATAGCTGCCTTCACCTCCACCACCCCCACCTAAGTGTGTTGTGTATATAAATTTGATATTTGTTTATCTTGATATTTATGGCTGGTTGCATGCATGTGAATGATTTGGATGCAAGCGCTTTGATTTGTTTACTTTGCAAGATTCAGCGCTATATAAATTCCATACATTATTATTATTATTATTATTAAGATATCAACAGAAAACCGAACGTATTCGCCACGTTTTTGCAACTGGATGTTAACAGGCAAAAGAAGAGTAATCTCCACGAGTTTTGGAGTTGTTTCCCTTTAACTGTAGTCAAGGTAGCAGTGATGTTTTCCGGGTTGTAGGCGTATAGCGTGAATGTTTTACCCCGGAAAATTTCCAGGGTAAGGCAGTGAAGTGGTTAAGCAACAAATCAAAGCGCTCAAAATGATAATAAATGGAATTTATATAGCGCTATATCTTGCAAAAAACAAATCAAAGCGCTTTCATTCATCCTACTCATTCACATACAGCTAGTTACAATTAAGAGTTTTTTGGGAGGGTTTTTTTTGGGGTTTTTTTTTGGTTATTATTAAGATGTACCCTTACGGGCAGGGACTGGATGTAAAAAAGCACATGAGTGCTTATTCCATTATCCTCGATATAAAAAAAATTAAAAAATTAAAATTAAAAAAATTAATTAAATTAAAATTAAGACGCCCTAAAATATTCCAGTTAAAAAGTGAGACAAGGCCTTGTAACAGAGTGAACATCTGATTCATTTTCTGATGTTACAAGGCACTGGTGTTACTCTTTGCTGGATTCCTCCCCATTGTGGTATCTACTTTAATGAAAAAGTTGACAAAATAGCAATATGTCGAGCTAAGCATAGTAATGGGTCGTGCAGCATAAATGTCCCCTTATCCATTCATGAGAGCTATAGTATATTACAAAATGCATGTTGGAAACGTTTTAAAAAGAAGCTAAAAGATAATGCTTTTAGAACTAAATTTTCAAAAAAAGCAACATGTATCTGTGGTGAAAATATTACCATTGCTCACATTCTTTTAGAATGCAGAGATTTCAAAAACTTTTTACCTGTTTTCACAGTCTGTTGTTTAGAGCAAATTCTAAAAGACATTCCATTCATGGAAGAAATTGTATTGTCATTAAGGGTCAGTATGGTCAGGAGTTTGTGATAGACGTTCAGCAGCTTGAGAAAGAAAAGTTTGAATATCTATGGCCTTGAGGTTGTGACGGGTAATGCACTTCTTTCCAATAGGCTTTGCAATATTGAGGAAGAAAAGAATGGCAGAATGATTGGAGAGCAGTTCAGTGACAGATACAGACTGAGTGAAACATCGGCAATAAGCCAGTCTAAAATATGACCCGATCTGTGTGTTGGTTTGTTTACCAGCTGGGAAAGAGAGTGATTTGACAAAGAAAAAGAAAAAATAATGTATGGAATTTATATAGCCCTGAATCTTGTAAAGCAACAAATCAAAGCGCTCAGATGACTTTAAATTTTTAAAAATTTTTTTAATATTTTATCGAGTATAATGAATAAGCACTCATAAGCTTTTTTTTTTCCACATCAGGAGTAAACTGGCTGTCAACGTGGAAGTTAAAAGTCACCTTGAATGATAAGTTTCTTGGGACAGAGGCTGCAATAGTCAAGGAGTGACTGAAACTCTTGGTAGAAAACTGAATATGTCAAATTGTTTTAACGGTTGGGAGGTAGGCGGTAAAGGCAACAGAAAATAAAGGAGTGGCCAGGTAAGGTGAGGGTGACTTCACAGACATCGACAGATTCGGGTAAAAAAGGGAGTGACAGATAAAAAGAGCTGGATGCAGAGTGTCTTTGTAGACGATGGCAATGCCACCTCCACGGGAGAGTCGGGGGGGGGAAAGAAAAGAGTTTTGTAGCCAGTGGAGTCAGCTGTTTTACCTTTGGTTCATGACCTAGTGCCTCTAGCCAAGTTTCTGTAAGAGAAGTTATAGCTATGTTGTGTTCAGAAATAAAGTCAGCTTTGCCATCAGGGCAGACAGATTGTGCGTTAAGCAAACACATGTGGAGGAAGTTTGAGGGAGGCAGAGAGGTCGAAGAAGACAGCCGGGAGTGACTATGACTATCAGAGGAAGAGGATGATGAGGGTGATGGTAGAGATGTGTGCAGTGGAAGAGCAGACAAGAGTTTGGACGGCGAGTCGTGTATGGAAGAAAAAAACTGGGTCAGTTGAGGGATTTATAGTATCATGCAAATCATTACACACATTACGGATAGAACCAATATAACTAGAGTCACACGAAAGAGTGGGGATGGATTTGCTCCCACCCCTGACCTAGAAAAAACAGTACAAAGACCAGTAATTTCATCTGATGAACAGGAAGATTTCATGTCAAATCCAATGGTCACTATAACCGAACTGAGTGGTTCAGACCGTTTGACTTCAATCCCATTGGTCCATGAAGTCCCGGGATTTGAATCTCAGAGGCTGTGTGAACTAAGGGTAGGGATTCTTACGATCCCCCAGGTCAACTCCCCAGTGTAGTTGACCTGCCCGTGCCTTAACTCCCTTCATGTATATATATATCCAAGGAAGGACGGTGGCAGGGTGGTTAAGACGTTTGCCTGCCAACAAGTAAATCGTGAGGTTCTGGGTTCGATTCCCAGCCTCGCCCTTTCTTCCCAGTTTGACCAAAAAATCGAACTGAATGTCAAAGTCCTTCGGATGAGACTATAAACCGAGGCCCCGTGTGCAAACGCATGCAGAACATCTTGCGCACACGTTAAATCCTGTTCCGCTGTTCGAAAGAGTAGGCCATTGTGTGCCGGTGGGAACAGATGACAAAATTAAAAAAACGCATACACACGCATAAAAAAAGCGCTTTGATTTGTAGCTTTACAAGATTCAGCACTATTTAAATTCCATACATTATTATTATTATTATATCCACACATCAAATATGCACATGAAAGATCCTGTCATTCATACCAGCGTGTGACGAGTTACGGAAACACGAACATACTCGGCTTACATCCCCGAAGTTGTAATGCAGCCGCCTTCATGGTGGGCGAAAGCGCTCGCGTATGCAAAACACACCCCCATTGGTGAAGCTTGGGACTCTAGCCAAGGAATGTGGATCGGTGGTCTAGAGGTAACGCGCCTGTCTAGAAAGCGAAAAGTCCGGGTCTGAAGTGTGCGGCGGTTCGTACCCCGTTTGGACCGGAAACTTTTCCCCCATCCATTAGACCATGAGTGGTGGTCTGGGCGCTAGTCTTTCGGATGAGACGATAAAACGAGGTCCCGTGTGTTACAAGTAATTATTTAGCGCACGTAAAAGAACCCACGGCAACAAGAGAGTTGTCCCTGGCAAAATTCTTAGAAAAAAGCCACTCTGATAGGGAAACAAATACAGTTGCAGACATGAAAAAGAAAAAAAAAAGGGTGGCGCTGCGCTCTCCCGGGGAGAGCAGCCCGAATTTCACGGAGAGAAATCTGCCGTGACTTAAAGTAGTATGAAATGAAATCTGAGCGCTTTGATTTGTTGCTTTACAAGATTCAGCGCTATATAAATTCCATACATTATTATTATTACTATTATTATTATTATTAATAATGAAACAACAACATCACCCACCCCCCCACCTTCCCCCCCACAACATCAAACCTCTATTTACCGAGACACACTTTACCATATCTTGAGTTATGCTATCTATCACCAGGCTCACAGAGGCAGTTGGGGGCACCAGGAAATGCGCACGTCAGATACGGAGAGAGAGTTGGATGCGGTTAGGTAAAAAAAACAAAACCAAGACTGAAGGAACCGAGCACAACACACAGTAAATACTTCATCATCTTTTTCCCTCCCTCCCCCCCTTAAGAAGAACTGAAAACAAGTGAGGAATGCCAGATTCACAGCACGGCCAGACACCGCTTGTGTTTGCGGTCTCTCTTTCTTGTATTTACACACATCTAACATTGCCTGGGCACGACAACAAACGAGCAACGAAGACTATGACATCAGTTTTCCTTCCTTTTGACCATTTTAAGATCAGACATTTTCAATTCACAAAGTCACATGTCTGTATGGAGCTGCAGGGTTCCGTCACATTCCAAATGTCAATGCTTTGTTGTTGTTGTTGTTGTTGTTCCTTGGCTGGAGATCCGATGTTCACCATTGGCGAGATTTTGCGTATGCGACCGTCTTTTTTTTTATATCTCAGCATGAAGGTAGCCACATGCTGACCCCGGGGAAGTTTTGCTGTTGACTACTTCATCTTCTTGCAGCCCTGCAGTAAAACCCAGTTGGTGGCACAGACAGCTGTCGGTGAGCACGAACCAGGCAGGGACGCTAAAAAACACGATGGTCTCGCACCAACACTTCCCTCACCTTCTGATCTAAATTTGTGAACGGTCGCATGCGTGCGAACAGTTTAAATGCCAGCGCTTTGATTCGCTTGGTTTCTTAGATTCAAGCGCTATATAAAAAAAATTCCATATATTATCATCATCATTATTATTATTTACAAAACAACAATATAAAACAGCTTCTACCTATCTACTAGTTCCGCTGTATGAATCAACAATTTTTGTTTGTTTGAAACCCCCCCCCCCGAACACACAAACCAACTTTGGCGCAGACAGCCACGATCTTCACAAGAAAACAAGTTGTATTCAACAATAAACCACACCTCATGGACCTGTCAGCCTTTTCACCTGTACACAAAACCGCCAGGCCCCCCAAAAACGCAACCACGAAAAACTCTTCAAAACCCTGGTCGTTGCCTTAAAAACCACCACAACAACTAGCAGCACACACAACTACGACACAACACCTGACAATGCAGAGACGGCGGGATGGATCCACACACACTTGCTTGTCAGGCAGGCACAGTCTCAATAAGCGACGCCACAGGCAAGAACACACACATGCTCCTCCTCCTCCTCGTTGACTGTGGCAAGTTCTAGTTGAGCGCAGACAGCGTGCGAGGAGGGGTGTAGTTCGGCCCGAAGAGGTTGGCGCGCACAGCGGACGGAGACGACGAAAGCTGGTGCTGGGAGGGACTAGACATCAGAAAGTTGTTTGGGAAGAGGATTCCGCTTTTGTGCACTGAAACGATAATAATAATAATAATAATAATGTAACGAATTTATAAAGCGCTGAATCTTGTAAAGCAACAAATCAAAGCGCTTGCATCCATTCCACTCCTACACATGCAACCAACAATGATTAATAGCTTAACAAGTTCAAATACACACAAACACACGCACACACACACACACACACACACACACATACACAGAGGTTACATGCTTCAGCAGGGTGATGGGAATTTAGGCCACTGAAGGCAAGGACAGATGATTATGAGATGAAACTGGAGGGGGAGGTCTTAGGTTTGAAATCGAACACCACTTCATTCCGCTAGTCCCTGAACTTGGTAGCACATTTACTCTGCGATTGTTATTGTTGTTACTCGGCTAAAGCTCTGAGGTTCACTGATGGTGAGAGTTTTGCATGTGCGCCCGTTTTTTGCCCACCGTGAAGGTAGCCGCATTCCGACTTCAGGGATGTATACTGGGTATGTTTGTGTTTTTTGTAACCCGCTGAACACTTGAAATGAATTGCAGGATCTTCGATGTGTATATCTGATCTTCTGCTTGTGTATATGCATGAAGGGATTCATGGCACTTCGTGGACCCATGAGATTGAAGCTCAATAGTCTTAACCATCCGGCTATACCGTATGTCATTCTAGGGATGAAACAATACCACAGACAAATCATTTTACTGTTACCTCAGCACATCATTTTGTGCAATGAAACAATTGAATATCAACGCAGTCTCGTTGAAAGCTCATCTAAATACGTCATTTCTGGACAATGAAAAAAACAAACAAAAAACAACCAAAATAACTGGACAAATATTTCATCTTAAAGTAGCATGTTAACACATATAAAAATCAAATCAACTGATTATCAATAAACACAGAACATCACTTCGATTTGGTTGTTTTTACAAGATTCAGCGCTACATAAATTCCATATATTATTATTACTTCTGAACACTGAAATAATACAAAAGCCAAATCATTTGACAATTATGGAAACAAGAAAAAGAATACACGATTAAGTAATCTATTAAAAACCAAACACATGGGTGGGATACCCTAGTAGTGGTTAGACCCCAAGATTGATTCATCACGAAGGCACCCATTTTAGGGCACTTTAACGTCAGTACTGACTCCACTCCCTCAAAAGTCCTTTCGGATGAGTCTGCAAACCGAGGCTCCTTGTGCACATGCATGCAAACATCTTGTGCGCACATTAAAAACCCATCCTGCCTTTCAGAAGAGTAGGCCAATTATTATTATTAATGTTATTATTATTGTTGTGTTGTGGATTTGCTTTGCTACTCTTAACCTCTACTGAAGTGTGCGTGTGTGTGTGGATGAGTGTGTGTGTTTGTGTGTGTATGTGTGTGGATGGGTGTGTGTGTATGTGTGTGTGTGTGGATGGGTGGGTGCGGGTGTGTGTGTGACGTAGATTGTTGTCGGCTTTTAAAAATACTGTGTTATTTCTTAATCATCTATATTGTTTGATAATGCATGCTGTGTAATTATAATTTTAAAAAGCCACTCATAATTTCTCTAGTTGAGACAAAGTATTCTTGAGTCTTGATTCGATGACAAACACATCCACGAAGGTGACATGTTTAATAATAATAATAATAATGTATGGAATTTATATAGCGCTGAATCTTGTAAAGCAACAAATCAAAGCGCTTTTTAAAAAAATTTATGCATGTGTATGCGTTTTTTAAAATTTTGTCATCTGCTCCCACCAGCACACAATGGCCTACTCTTTCGAACAGCGGAAACAGGATTTAACATGTGCGCAAGATGTTCTGCATGCGTTCACACACGGGGCCTTGGTTTATAGTCTCATCCGAAGGACTTTGACAGTCAGTTCGATTTTTTTGTCAAACTGGGAACAAAGGGCGAGGCTGGGAATCGAACCCAGAACCTCACGGTTTACATGTTGGCAGGCAAACATCTTAACCATCCTGCCACCGTCCTTAGACACCAAACCTGAAGCCGGTATGTGGCTACCTTAATGATGGGTAAAAACGGTCGTACACGCAAGATCTCAAAAACCATTGGTAAACCTCGGAGCTCTAGGCGAGGCACGAAGGAAAAAGAATAAACCTGTTGAACTTTGAGCAATAACTAATGACATTCTAGTTATCTTGAAGGGAAAACACAGGCATTTCAAGCAATGCTGCTGCAATACATCTCATCAGCTGTCTGACTTCTACACAAACAAAACTGCACATAAATACCATAAACTACAAATACACATCATCACTGCTGATACTTTAAGGGGCAAACACAACAAAAGTGGAAGAAGAAGAAAAAAAACCAAAGAGGAATTTCTTTTTCTAAAAATCAGAAATGAAACTTTCTTTTATAGTGCGCGTGTGCGCGCACACACGCACATGTGCGTATGTATACCTTCAAAGTGCTACAGAACGATCACCTAAATATTCAGGAGAAACCCTGGAAATTTGAAAGCAAGTCTTTTACACTAAATGATAAATCTGACTGGGATCTGCCAAAATGACCATACACACACACGCACAAACACACACTAATCTGATTCTGAGCGATTTACAAACAATGTCATAAGTTGCAAGGACCATTGGCACTTGAAAGTACGCTTTTAAAAGTACGCATTTTCAGTAACTTTTTTCTTCTTAAAACGCGTTTACTTATGTAAACTACCAGCATTCTGGGCTTCCATGGCAATAAAGGATTCATCAAGGTGTTCTTGTTCACACACACACACCCAGACACATGCACGCACACACACGCACGCAAGCATACATAGTACACACACACCCTCCATACACACGCGCACACACAACCCCCCTCCACACACACAAACTCAGTTGAAAAAGCCCCTAAGTACTTGCAGCTAAACTAAAAGCTCGTTCACAAGCGAACACTACAGCACAGAAATGGCGCAAGTGTGAGGAGTATATTCACCTAGCGCTCATTATACAGCTGTCAGGCTACCTGAGCGGCTGGGCGTGTGGGGCAGGGGAGATCCATGCGTGGTCACCGGCGAGGAGGTCAACAGGTCAATGTGAAGGTCATCCACATCCGTCTCATGTATACTCCACTGGATAGCCTATCATAAAGGAAAAAACATTTTTTTAAAATATTAGTGACTAGTTTTTGTTTCGCGCCTTGACTGCTACAGCGTTAGCATTTCTTAAGACTCGGAATGTACAAAATGTTGATGAATTATATCTATCTATCTATCTATCTATCTATCTCTCTCTCTCTCTCTCTATATATATATATATATATATAACACCACATTAGTCTCAATTTGCTTTGAGCTTCATACATTACAGATGATTGAATCTTAAACCAATGCATGTGTCTGCAAAGACTAAATAAGGCAAGTTAACCCTTTCAGTACGGCACTATAAACAACCCCCTTTTCTGCTACCTCTGTTATCGTTGCCGGAAAACGGCTGACAGGACTGAAGGGTAGAGAGCCGGGGCAGAAATTCAGGATAGGGGAAGTAAATGTCAGCAGATATGCAGTACTGCAAGGGTTAAGCAGATATGCAGTACTGTAAGGGTTAAGTTTCTTCTTCAAGTTCGTCAAACACTCAGGCAGCAACTATTACTGTCTGTCATATGAGTGAAAATAATGCACTGCACTGCCATGAGGCACCTGACAAGTCAGACCCTGCGCATCCAACTTCAGCGTGGGGGAGAAGGCAGGAGAAGGGATCATGAAGGCAGAAAATAAAGAAGGAGGTGACAGAAAGAAAAGGAACGAGGCAGAAACCAAGAGACTTAAAGAGGGGGATAGAAAAGAGGGAATTCCTAGCACAGACTTTCAGAAGGTGGGCATGCTATTTATACTGACAGGCTCCTGAAATCCCAATCCTCCCTCAGCCATCCCATAGTGATAGTCCCATGGACCGTGGGGGCACCAATGAAGATTTTGTAACCAGCTTCCTCCACTTCCTGTGGTCCTCTGCTTTCCGTAGCAATTCGTTCCCCTCAAGGCCAGTCCACTCTCTGATGTTGCCTTCTCATTGTTTTCTCTGTCTGCCTCTTCGTCTCCCTCCTTGTACTGTTCCCTGTAGTGTTCTCTCTTGGCCAGTCCAGATATTTGTGTGACATGCCTGTACCACTTTAGTTTGCATTTTTTCACTTAAGTCAGGAGCTCTTCATGTGGTCCAATGAAGCTTTTAATTCTGGCCTTCACTTTCTCATTAGTGATGTGATCTCTGTATGAAATATCGAGGAATTTGCAAAAGCACCTCATCTCCATTGCCTGTATTCTTCTTTCTAGGTCTGCTGTTATGGCCCATGTTTCACATGCATAGCAGCATACAAAAATATGGACATGGTCGGGGAACGCATCAGTCTGATCTTGAAGCTGATGGCAATGTTCTTGTCGTTCAAGAGGACTTTCACTTTGGTCAGTGCAGCTGTGGTCTGGGCTATCCTGGAGAGAATTCCAGGTTTTGATCCTTCATCCGATACAATAGCTCCCAGATATTTGAAGCTATGGACGGTCTCGATTTACTTGCCGCCTATAATTATGTCAGTGCTTATACCATTGGCATCCCAATGGGGGACTATACATTTGAGTAGAGGAGACACAATGAACCTTAATCTACCTCTGTAGTTTATCACCTGTCTGCCACTTTTCTATTCAATATATGTGACGCTCCACCACGAAATGAGCTGCTTAGCATCTGATCTACTTTTCCGCTAGGAGCCATTTTCAAATTCAAATTCAAAAACTTTATTATCTCAAAGACAGAGAAATTCCGGCGGGTTACTCGCCATATATAAAAACAATAAACATTTAAACATAATATTTAAAACACACACACTGTCCAACATCAGCACGCACCCATCATGAGATAAAAAGCATCCACAAATCAGCAATATCTCAGCCAGCCACAAACCCACCCCAACAAAAATCACTTTACTCATGTGCGCACAAGTAAACTCGTACATCCGCACATACAGTCACTCGCACACGCACACGCACGCTCGCACATTGTAAATATTCGTACCCATGCCCACGCATTTTAATAATATAAGTTAATCATTTTAGACAGGTGGCGGTCAGGTTGTCGATTTTGAGGATTGCTTAGAAAACTAAAGCCATTATTCTACCTTGTACCTAAATATCAAGGTGTATTTTTGTTTCCTTTAGCTTGAAAAATGCATATAAAAACATCCAAGCCCTCATTCTGACAACCAATTACGATGCAAAACTTGTCAGTTTCTCATGTTGTCACTTTCTGCAGTCTACCATTTCACTTTGTAATAACTTTTCACAGACTTGGCCAATTTACAATCTGTTTTCTGTGTTGAATAGCTTAGTTATTGCAGATTAATACCACATCAATAACAACAAACTGACCTCCGGGGCAATGTGGACTCATGTGGTGGAGTGTTACATATGTTTATATATGTCATTTCATTCATATCATTTAAATCAAAGCCTGAATAATAATAATAATAATGTATGGAATTTATATAGCGCTGAATCTTGTAAAGCAACAAATCAAAGCGCTAAGGGTCACATCATGCCTAGCACAGTACCATACTTCTTTCCCGACTAAAAGAATATGATTAAATTTTTTTCAATTTTTAAATCAGTTATCAAAAACACACACACACATATGATATACAGACATCTAATGACCAAGAAAAATGGATGAGTGAACGTGTAGATCTCCCCATTTATGAACTTTGGGGCTCTAGTTGAGGAATGAAAATAAATAAATAAATAAAAATTAATAAAAACCAAGAAATGAAGGTGTAAGGCGTGCCATACTAAAGCATGCAAAAAGTACAAGAGAAACTGAAATAAACCGTTACATTCATGCAAAGAAACTGAGGATAAACCTCTGAAGTACATTAAGTAATTTACATATTTCTCTAATGGAGAATAAAAATGAATAAAAAGATACAAATATGAAATAGAAAACAAAAACAAACAAAAAATTACCCTACATATTCTAAAGAGAAATTTTATCATCTAAAGAAGGGGGGAAAAAAGTGATTTTTAAAAACAAGTTTTCAGTGCAAAACTAAAAACCTTACCTTGATTCTAGTCTGCAGTAGAATCGTGTGAACACTTTCATTAATTTTTTTTTTATTACCAAGAAGGAAGGTGGCAGGACGGTTAAGACGCTCACCTGCCAAAGAAGTAAATCGCGAGGTTCTGGGTTCGATCCCAGTCTTGCCTTTTCTTCCCAGTTTGACAAGAAAATTAAACTGAATGTCGGACGAGAATATAATATAGTATAAATCAAGGCCCCGTGTACGAATGCACACAGAACATCTTGCGTTAAAAACCTGTTCTGCCTTTGGGAAGAGTAGGCCATTTCGGGCCAGAAGGAACGGATGACAACAATTCGAAATCGCATGCACACAGGTGTCAAGTTTAGACACCATCCCCAAAGTCGGAATAATAATAATAATAATAATGTATGGAATTTATATAGCTCTGAATCTGGTAAAGTAAACAAATCAAAGCGCTTGCATTCAAATCATTCATACGCATGCAACCATCCATAAATATCAAGATAAACAAATATCACAGCTCTGCTGGGGAAGTATCTGGCGACAGACTAGCGTCCTGTCACAGGGGTGGTGAAAAACCATCAGTTCGCTTAACGCTACAGAAACCGGGATAAGCTCCGGCTCTATGGGCCTTCTGGCTCGAAAGAACATACTTTTACCCATGAGCATGGCTTCCGTTTTATCAGCATTTAGCTGTAACTTATTTTGAGTCATCCAGTTTTGAATGTCTAGAAGGCAGTGGGCCATATTTGTCAGGAGGGAAGGCAGATTTTCAAGGGTATTGCTACATTGAAGCCGAGTGTCATCAGCATAGAAATGATGATCAATATGATGGTGGTTTATTATGTGTGAGAGTGGAGCAGTGTAGAGAGTGAAGAGAACAGGACCCAGAACTGATCCCTGTGGGACTCCACATTCCAGTTGACAGGTTTTGATTGAATTTTGCTGACAATAACTTTCGGGTATCAGTTTGAGGTATGAACTAAACCAGGTGAGGGCAGTGCCATCAATACCAAACATATTCTGGAGGCGAGAAAGAAGAATTGAGTGATCTATAGTGTCAAAGGCAGCAGATAGGTCGAGAAGAGTGAGGAGGGAGATTTTCCCTGCATCAGCAGCGAGTAGAAGTGTATCTAAAGTGTGGACTAGGGTGGTTTCGGTGCTGTGGTTGGCGCGATAGGCAGATTGAAAAGGGGGAAGATTATTGGAATGAAGGTGGTTGTTGAGTTGTTTTAGAACAACTTTTTCAAGTACTTTGGAGATGAAAGGTAAGTTAGAGACAGGTCTGTAATTCTTTAAAATGTTGGGATCAAGGTCATGCTTTTTTAGTAGAGGTGTGACTATTGCGGTTTTGAGAGCTGATGGAAAATTTCCTGACAGAAGAGATGAGTTTACTATTTTGGTGACAGAGGGTACAAGTTGTGGAAGGCATTGTGAGAAGACAGGAGCAGGTATGGGATCAAGATCGCATGATTTAATCGTCATTTCTTTCAGAATTGTTGTGATTTCGCTTTCGCTTGTGGGATGAAAGAAAAAGAGAGGAGTGCCAGTGAATTGGGGATCAGGAGGAACAGGCTGGAAATGAGTCTGATCCAGTCTGGAGCGAATGTTGCGGACTTTATCTGAAAAGTAGGAAGAAAAGATGGAGGGAAGTTCAGACAGGCTGTGGGTGGTAGGAAGAGGGCTTGTTTTTGCAGATCCAAGAAGATTTGAGGTGAGGGTGAACAAAGATTTTATGGATTTAGCGCAGAGAACTTGGGAAGAGTAGTAATTTGTCTTTGCTGAATGGATTAAAAATTTGACTTTGTTTGTTTGTTTTCGGAAAAGCTGTTTACTGATTTCAGTTTTTGATTTCCGTCACTGCCGTTCTAGACGCCGACGGATACCTAAATGGTAATGGAGGGGGGGACGGTCACATACGCAAAAATTTCACCACTGGCGAACCTCAGGGCTCTAGCCAAGCAAAAGCAAAAACAAAATTCATTTACCCAAACAACTCCATCTTGGACTACTTAAGAGTCTTCAGAACCAGTCTGCTCCTTACCCTGTATATATGTGTAGGTAACATGGATTTGTCCGCTTATCGATCTGATTTGTCAACATCACCTACGCAAATCAGTTTTTTTTTAAATTTAAATCATGTACATTTATAAAATAGTCTTCCTCTTTGTTCAATGTTCAGACAGCACCTCTTTCTTCTTCAGTTCTTGTCTGTCAAATGAGCGAAAATGCGTCATGCTGCTGTTAAGTGCCTGGCATGTCAGGCCCAGCCTTCAGTGTGGGAGACAATGGTTATTTTTTTAAAGTCTTTCCAGAAGAAAAAGGCAGAAGATTGGACCAAGAAAACAGAAAATAGACAAAAAGGAGGTGACAGGGAGAAAAAGAAGCAAGTCAGAAACAAAGAGAGGGATAGAAAAGTGGGAATTCCCAGCATAGAATTTCCAGAAGGTGGGAGGAATGCTATTTATACTGACAGGCCCCCTGGCATCACCACGGGAGAAGGCTTTCACATTGATCAAGAGGGATCTGACCATTTTTTCTTTTCTTTTTAAAAAAATAATGCAGCGTTTACAAATGGTTGGAATACTATAGTGTATACAGAAACTCCGGCTTGTTTCCAGTAAAGAAATTAAGAAAAGAGAAATTCTCGCTCCCCTATCCCATACACTTCTTTTATGGAGGGAAAGAAAAATAAACAGAGTAGGAGACAGACAAGGTGGGGGGTACAGGTGGCGTACTATCATAAACTAGAAACCTGAGCTAATCTCCTTTAGCAATACAATTGATATTGATATCTTTATAAATGACTCTGATAAGGTGGCTGTGAGTGCCCTTGAGTAAGTTAGTTAGTTCTTCAGTTTAATGTCCTTCCACTAAATATTGATATCAGACGTGAGTGTGTGTGTGTGAGTATGAGGAAGAGGGTCGGGGGTGTATGTGTGCATGCGTGTGTGTGAAATGTATGTATGTACGTACGTGTGTGAGTATGCATGCGTGTGTGTGTATGAGTGCGTGTATGTGAGTTTGTATATGTGTGTGAGTGTGTGTAGATGCGTGAGAGTGTGCGTATGACTATGTGTGCGTGCGTGTGTGTGACAGAGAGAGAGAAAAAGATATACATATATATATATATATATATATATATATATATATATATATATATATATATATGCCCTTGAGTATGCCTTCGACTATGCAAGTGAGAGCTCAGCTGCTTTCATGCAGGAGAATGGACCAAGAAGAAAACACACACAGTACCGCACTTTTTTCCCCAATAGTGAAGCTATTGGTGGGGAGACAGGGTAGCCTGGTTGTTAAGTGATTCGCATTGGGCTCGTGATCTGCTGAGCATGTTCAAATCCCGTTCAAGAGGATTTTTTCCTCTGGCATTAACATCAGTGCCCACTCCACTCCACCAAAAGTCTTTCGGTTGAGACTTTAAACCGAGGTCCTGTGCGCAAAGTGAGCAAGTGGGAACGGAAGATAAAATTTACAAATCTACATACACACGGGGACTGGATGTAAAAAAAGCACATGAGTACTTATTCCATTATCCTCGATATAAAAGAATAAAATAATAATAATGTAAAAGAGCACACGAGTGCTTATTCCATTATCCCTGAAATAAAAAGAATAAAATACAAAAACAAAATGTTTGAAAGAGCATATATATATATA
Source organism: Rapana venosa (assembly GCA_028751875.1). NCBI lineage: Eukaryota > Metazoa > Mollusca > Gastropoda > Neogastropoda > Muricidae > Rapana > Rapana venosa. Next base: position 36,724,484 of record CM054148.1, on the reverse strand, counting down.
AGCTCATATTAAAAATGAAACTTCCCATTAACCTATAGCTTGCTGACACACCAAATATCCTTAGGTTGAGCAAATTCAGGTGGAAACCCCAAAACAAGACAGACATGCCCCAAATTTGGTAAAAGCTAAATTCAGGACATGGTCACAGCGGATAGAAAATATCACTCTATTCTGCGTCGAACGATCAGACAGCAACTTTGGTTGTCTGTCATATGAGCAAAAATACACTGCGCCGCTGTTATGCGCCTGACAAGTCAGACCCAGCACATCCAACTTCAGCGTGGGAGAGCATCGTTATCTTTTAAGTCTTTCTAGAAAAGAAGACAAGAGAATAGACCAAGAAGGCAGAAAACAGACAAGGAGGTGACAGGAAGAAAAAATTAAGGCAGAAACAAAGAGAGGGATAGAAAAGATGGAATTCCAAGCACAGAATTTCTAGGTGGGGATGCTATGTATACTGACAGGCCCCTGGCATCCCCATGGGGCCACGGCTGTCCGTTTCAGCAGTAAAGCGGCATCTTGAGTAGTCCAGAGAGCTATCGTGGAAGACGACCTAATTTTGACCTAGTACCGACCATGCAGCAGTCTGCTTTCTGTGAGAGGCTAGGCCACGTTTTGAGTTCTTTATATTTACGGTGATCGATGCCTACAATTTATGTGGGGTTGGGTGGGGGGGGGTGTTTCTTTTTTTTTTTTTTTGGGGGGGGGGATTTGCTACAATTTGTGTTATCTTCCACACCTCCCTATGCGTGCAAATTTGTTTGGATCACTGCGATTTTTGAGTATGCGATTTGTGTGACTGTGTGTATATCTAGAATGCTAGATACAGTGTGCTTTGTGAAATTGTAGTCACTTGTGCCTTTTGTGCTTTAGGCCTATCCAGTTTTGTTTGTTGACCACCGGTATCAAGTAGTTGTGTACTGGGCAGTTAACACACTTGGTTCCAGACTTACTTTAGGTAACTAGACTAGCAGTGCTTTTTGTGCAAGTCCTGTGTGGCTGGTTGTGTAGTTGTACTGCTTTACCCACGCTATTCTCTTTGCAGTTACACAGTCATACATATACATTACTTTTTTTAAATCGTCATTGTGCATGATTTTCATCCAAACTGTTTGCTCACTAACCGGTTTTTTTCCTTGTAAGCTAGGACTTGGAGTGTGTTTGTGTCAGTGTGTGTGTGTGTGCACATGCATGTGTGTGTATGTGTCAGTGTGTGTGTGTGCACATACACGCATGTGTGTGTGCCCAGATACATATAATGAACAGACAACGAATGTATTCATTGTGTTAATCAAGTTTTACGTCATGAAAAAATATGAGGGAATGAAATGGGTTTTTAAAAATTTGCTTGGCTCCGACAGTTCTCTTACCTGCTATTCGTCACATCTTGGCCATTTGTAAGGGTTAGGGAAAAAACACACACAAAAAAAAGTTATTGCAAGTTAGGAAATAAAATTTTAAGAATTAATTAGTAATACATTGAATAAGTTAAAGTCAAAGTATAAAGTTTTGTACTTTAAAAGTTCAGCTAGCAGAGGTACGTAAAAAGTGTCCCTAATTTCAGTTCCGGAAAAAACGTTCACTCGCAACTAAAGACTGTATCCCAGCAACCGCGAAAAGGTGAAACAAGTCTACCAATGCTCAGAATGATACAAGCAATGATTGAAATGTATCCGAGATGAAGATGATACGACACTAGGATGTGGTATTATGCACATAAAATTCAGGAAAATGACAAAATCAAAAGGGGGGGGGGAGTGGCATTCTTGTAGCATGCAGCAGCCAGGTGATCCAGAAAAGGGTGGAACTCAAGGAAAGTTACATCCCAATGCCAGTCGTGAAGCATGGACCGTAAAAACTCCTCCCCGTTCATATCTGTTGCATCAAACTGCTTACTTTTACTTGACGTGTCCTCTGCTTCACTCACCTCTTTCCCCTCCTTCACTAACATGCAGTGAATGAGATTCCGCTGATTTGCCACCCCCCCCACCCCCCCAAATCAGAAAACTTGAATTATCAGAACCTTCAGTCTGAAGCATTTTGATAACTTCAGCAAGATCAAAACGTTGTTTTCATCGTCGTTTATCGCGCGTTGTTGTTGCTAAGTTGAAGCTTCAGAAGCCATTTTGACACAGACGATAATGAGATGCGGAGGGTCAGGTCACGACCTGGCTTAACAAACAGCCACAAAACATGAAGATATGTTGACAGAGAAATAGGCCAGCAATGCTATTATTAGCTTATGACATCATTATGGTGCTGGTCCTTGAAACGAAAAATGTCCAAACCTCAGATTCCTGATCGGGAACGTTCAAACAGAGAGAGTTGAAAAAATTATTTGGAGGAGAGAGTTTCTAGTGTATGCATGAGTGTGTGTATGCGCGCACGTGCATGCGTGTACTCCTGTTTTTTTACTGAATGGGACAGTAGTGTAAGGTTTTTTTTGTTTATATCAAGTACCATCAAGATCGATGATAAGACAGCCAGTTTTGTGATAAATGTATGTGTACTGTGTCTTACTGTGCACTCTTTCATTGGATTAATTCCTGAAGGAATGGAACGTTAAGGTAGGACCTTCAATTACCTGTATCTATTCCTCTCATGCACACATTCAGCATGCCAGGCAGTGATTGTTTACTAACTGCACGAGTGTGCTGTTATATTGTGTGTGTCTAGAATGGAAGAAAACTGAATGCTCCATTCTTTCTAGGACACACAGATCAGCAAACATAATACTTCGATTTACCAAAAAAAACACCATAAATAAAGGCCAAAGTGTTAGGTAAAAAGCAAAAACAAAACACATACAAAAACAAAACACCATGGCAGTGTGCACGTAGAGCTGGCCGTATGTCAACTGAAGAACTTTTGAAGGCTCCTACTGCCTTCAGGTGAGAGTGTCTGGAAAAACTCCACGGTAGAAGTTAAACTGGCAATGCCACATATGACTCAGGGATGGAAATTGGCAGAGGCAAAAAAAAAAAACCAAAAAAAAAAACCAACCTGAAATACAAGGGTGGGGATGGAGGTGGGGGGGTTCAGAGGTATGCCGCCGCCGCCACCCCCCCCCCCCCCCGCAAAATTTTCTTTTCAAACGAAGCCATTGTTAGCACTCCCAGGGCCACTTTGAGCTGTTACAACAGAGTTACTGTTTTATGTTGAATGTTAAAGACTTCACCTTGACTTTGCATTTATATCACACAATGTTGACTCTCGACACACAATGTACAGATACTTTTAAGCAGCATCGAGCGTGGTTACTAGTTGGATGGGTGACTATTTGCGTGCCTTGGTTTCAGTACAGTCCCCCAATTCACCCAGCTGTAAATGGGTACCCTTTAGGGTCAGGGAAGGTAAAGCAGTGAGGGAGAGGAGATAGGCGCCACCCTCAATATGCTGGCCCCTAGAGTATTGAGGTCTCTGACGTCTTGCCTCGCTCCTCTACGACCTTATAGGTTATGGGACACTTTTACTTTTACCTTACACAAACACTCAGTATAATAATAATAAGTAATAATAAATGGAATTGATATAGCGCTATATCTTGCAGAGACAAATCAAAGCGCTTGCATTCAACTCATTCTTATGTAACAGAGTGGACATAGTTGATGTCCCATCTCTGCACAATCCCCGGGCACAAGGCACAGTCTCACAGTTAGGATGTGGCCTCTATAAAGAGCCTGCTGCATACATTCTGCACTTCACCGTGTAGGCGAAGTGCATGCAATCGATGGTTTTCAACTACCACCCAAGGAAACAGAGCTCTGCACAACTTGCAGGAGTGTCCCAATATAGTAACACGTCGCTCTGATCACATGGGAGGTAATCTAATTACTGCACCATCACACTTACAGTCATTCAACAAGTAACAATTAATAGTTCCAAGTCCAAATGTGCACAAACACACACATACACAGGTCACACACCCTGACAGGGCGATAGAACCTCAGCTGTTGAAGGCAGGGAAAAGCTATGAGATGAAGCAGAAGAGGAACATCTTAGGTTTGAAATAGATAAGTCTTGAGACTGGATTTAAAATCATCACAAGGCTTTTGGCGAAGAGAGGGAGGGAGGTCATTCCAGATCGATGGACTAGAATCAGAGAAAGAGCGACGGCCAACAGTGGACTGGTTGAATCTAGGTATTCATAAGCACAAGGTATCTGCAACAGAGCGGAGGGAACAAGGAGTGTATAGGTGAAGACATTCACAGAGGTAGGAAAGTGCTGTTTTGTAGAGACATTTGTAACAGAGGGTACTGATCTTATACTTTACTCTCTGTGACACAGGCAGCCAGTGAAGAGATCGCAAGAGAGGAGTAATGTGCTCAGATTTTTTCTTTCTAAGGACTAGTCGAGTTTTGTATACGTTGAAAGGAGTGGATAGATGATGCTGGCAGACCAGCCACAAGAGAATTTAATAATCCAGACGCGAGAGAATGAGAGATGTGACTAGTTTGGATGTTGCATCAGCGGACAGGTACTTTTGAACTGCACTAATTTGGCATAATTAATTGATAGTAGCATGACTACCAGGTCTGGGTGATTAATTTTTGCATAGTGTGTTGTCGATAACGACCCCTAGATATTTTACAGCAGTGGATAGTGGGACTAACGTGTTGCGGAATTGTATTGAAGCTGTTGTGATGGAAGAGAGTTTGTGTATTCAAGTATGCAGAGGAATGTTGACTCCACACTGCCTTGGTGTCAGGAGTGAGCTAAGCTGCTGAGTGCACACTGGATATGTATGTTCAGGTCATCCACAGACACCCCTGATCATAGCTGGTCTACGCTTCTACACAAGAAATGAATGAATTTTTTGGTTCAGGTGTGCTCAAGAGGCCGTGAAAGCGTTCCAACAAGGAACTCAGTTTACAGCCTCATCCCAAAGTCGTGCAGGAAGAAGATTTGGCACCAGTGTTATCTATTTCCAAGGAGAAGTTCCCTCTGGAATACATCTTGGCAGACTCAAACTCAGTTTCATTTAGATTATGAACCTAATGGTCTACTTGGTAGGTTTGTTCCCCCTCCCACCAAGCACAATGCACTGAGTATGAAAATCATATAGTCCACCGTCATCACAAAATTCTCCTGACTGCTTTGTCGGTGGAACAAAAGCGATGTAATGTATACTCACAGTGCAGGCTAAAGCCAAGGGCTGACTATGAATACACTGCTGAAGAAGCTTTCATACTTTAGCAGGCTGAAAACCTTACACAAGAAAAAAACAAAAAAAAACCACAACAACCAAAGACTCACTGTATGATAAATGCACTTACCTGCAAAAAAATTCACACTTCTGCAACAAACGAAAACACTTCTAATGATGATATAGTTTCTAAACTGACACACAAGTAGAAATATGCAGTGAACCGCCACACAGTTCCAACAATAAACTGCTTCCAAACCACTTACATGATTCACATACTCCTGCTCCAAATCACATGGCTGGATGGGACTCCCAGCGTGTTCATTAAGTTTGAACTCCTCTTTGTGCTTCTGAGGTGTGGACGTCAGTTCTTTCTTGATTGTTGTGGATGGCATTGGACTGGGGTCATTTTCGTCTTCATCAGAATCACTGTCTCTTCGGAAAGGCAACCCAGCCTGTCCCTTTTCTATCGCTTCCAGGTTTTCTGGATCGATACATTTTTTTAAAACAAAGTCTCTGTCACTTTTTTTTCACAAACATTTTTGTCATGTTTATAAATATAAAAAGAAAGGACAAACGCAATGTGAACGCATAATAAGGTGTTTTTTTTAAAAACCTCTTTTATCACACTTTTCTTAGCTAAGATAGTGCAACAATAGGAGTGCCGGCAACCTTGAGACTTAAGAGTGCACACATACGTGTACACCTTAAAAAAACTCATAAGTCTGGTGTCTACACACAACATCTGGAAACTACTGAAAATCAAATCTAAATTCAATAACCATGCAATGATGTATCATGTATACCACAGAATTTTGATGATCTTTCTGTAAAAGGTGGCTGTTTCTTTGCCAATATGTGGAGCATGTTAACATTTGATTTCAAACCATTCTGAAATGCAATTGTGTAGTCAAAAAATTAATATATTTAAAACAATTTTTTTTTAAAAACCCACCCCAAACTAGTAGATGTTTTCACAGTTACCATTACCATTTTGAGAAAAAAAGTTAACTAATGTTAAATGTAAATTTTTGTAAAGATTTTTTCTTGTTCTTTGTTTAGTTCCTCGGCCAGAAATCCAAGGTTTTTGTGTATGCGACTGTTTCTGCCTACCATGAAGGTAGCCACATTCCGACTTGGGGGATAGATGCTGGGTATGTTCAAGTTTCCACAACCCACCAAATGCTAAAATGAAATTAAAGAATTTTTAACATGCATATTTGATCTGAAGGAAAATTAAGGCACTGGCAGGTCTGCTTCTTGCTGGGATTCGAACCCATGACTTCATGGACCCATGGGATTGAAGTCGGTCTTTTAACCACTCATCTACGGCATCCAAATGGTGAATAATGAACACTCACAAAAACATATTAAAGGGTTTTTCTTTTTGTTTTTGGTTGTTTTTTTCCTCGGGTAGAGCACAGAGGTTCACCAATGGTGAGATTTTGTATTTAAATGATCGACTCCTTGACCATTTAAAAGTAAACTTCTTAACACTAGTAAACAAAATTAAATTTTTTTTTTTATCGAAAAAAGGCTAAACTAAAATAAAATTATGATTTACTTTTTCGGGGGGTTATTTACCAATAACATTTCAAGTAAAGCCTTAGACACATGGTTCAGTTTTTCTTCACATAAAACTAAAAGCATGTAACAACCATCTACTTACACCAAAACTCAAAAAGTTTTCCTCAAACAAAAAAGCTTTGTCATTGTGAATTCATACAGTCAGCTGTCTTTTCTAAGCTTTCAACGGTAAAATGATTTTAATGCTTTATAAAAAGTCAACTATACAATCAAATGATCAACAGCAGAATGATACTAGGTTTGGAATAAAGCTTGGTAGGACATTGGCACTGAGAAGTTGCTTGAAAAAAATAAATTAAAAAACCAAGTGGGGGGCAGAATAGCCTGGTGGTTAGAACATTCTGCTTGTGATCTGACAGCCCAAGATTGAGTAATCAACTGTTTGAGGGCTTTCTTTCCCATGGATTAACATCAGTACTGACTCAGCTCCCCCTAAAAGTCCTTCGAATAAGACTATAATCATAAACCGAGGTCCCTTGTGCAAACACAGAGAACATCTTGCACACACACTTCCATCTGCTCCACCTTTCGGAAGAGTAGGCCACTGCGTGCCGGTAGGAACAGATGACATTTTACAAAGCAAATGCAAGCACTCATGTTGTGTTTAGATCCTCAAAGTTGAAATGTGGTTATCTTTGTGGTGGGCAAAATCGGTTGCATACGAAAAATCTTCCCCATTGGTGAGCCACTGAACTTTTACTTCTACTAGTGTTAGCCCAGGAATGGTTAAACACACACACACACACAACAACCAAAAAATAACCAGCAACACCAACACAAAACTCCAAGTGTTCCCAAGTAATCTAGTAACTATATCAGTATTATATGTTTTTCTACCCTTCCTGACCCTTAACTAAATTAATCAATCCTTAGTCTACCTTACATGGTTATAAACATAAAGCTTTTGCATACTGACAAGTTTTACACACATACCGAACTGTGACGGATACAGCAACCCTCTCTCTCACAAGCACATGAGTGTGTTTGCACACACACACACACACCACAAACACACAGAGTCACACGTACACACAGAACACTTCGGATGAGACTACAAACCGAGACCCCGTGTGCGAACGCACGCTGAACATCTTGCGCACACGTTAAATCCTGTTCCGTTTATTGTAAGAATAGGCCATTGTGTGCCATTGGGAACAGATGACAAAATTCACAAAACTGCATACACATGGGGACTGGTGTAAAAAATTTTAAAAAGCACATGAGTGCTTATTCCATTATCCTCAATATAAAAGAATATAAACAATTTTTTTAAAAACAAACTAAACCAAACCACACCCCACCACAGTCACACACACACACACACACACACACACACACAGTCACTACACAGTCACTAACACACTCACAAATTACGCACACACTCCCTCAAAACCCTGCTAACCAACCTGGATAGGCCATGCTGTTGAGCAGTAACTTAGGGTCCTTCTTGCCCCACTTGGTGATCTCCTCCTCCATCTTCTTCACTTTGGCGGGATTCAGGGCCCACAGGCAGCCTTTCTTGGCACCACTGTTCAGCTTAGGATTGTCCACTTTGGCAAAACATTTGTTGAGGGACAGGTTGTGCCTCACCGAATTCTGGCCGACACAAAGATGCAGAAATGATCAATGTTCCGTGATTTTTAAATGTTAGTTCCCTTATTTCGTCGACTTTTATGACATTTACACCAATACTGTTATGTGGTTTACGTTATGAAGACAATGGATGAATTCACATTCGATGATTTACTTTAAAAGTTTGATTCAATAGGCGGCTTATGGACAATGGTGCTGGAAAGAGAAGAATTTTGGAACATTACAAAAATAACAATTCTACAATTTAAAAAAAAATTAAATCAGTATTCCACTAGTCGTTTTTGTTGGGTTTTGTTTTGTTGTTTCATCTATAGCCATTGGGTTTTTTTTTTACAAAAAGCAAGCAAGCAAATGAAAACACACAATATAAAATCAGTGAAGTATGCAATGGGACTGCAGCTCAATCTTCCTTTATTTCCTTTTGTTTTGGGGTCTGCTTTTTTATTTGTTTTGGCAAGTTATCAGTTGCATTACTAATTATATGTTTGGAAATCTGGGCAAACAGTTTTCATTAATTATGATGATGAAAAAAAATCAAGTTTGGTTATGTAACCATGAATTTTTTTTTTTTTTTTTTTTTTTTGGGGGGGGGGATTATCTTGTATCTAATGGCTTTGATTTGTTTGTTTTACAAGATTCAGCGCTAGGCCTATATAAATTCCGTAGAACAGTAAAAAAAAAAATCATGTTTCCCTTCATGCTGATTCAAAGACCTATCAGTCAGCAGCTATTCTTAAGATTGTGGTGTCTTAGATTGGTATGTGTTATTTCTGTTTGTTCACAAGACACACGATAGGGGGGGGGAAATCAAGAGAATACTGTACAATTTGAACAAAGCCGGGTCTCCTCAGGCGATCTCCAGCTATGCTAACCAATGAGCATTCGCCTTCCGTTTGGTCACCTGTTCTGTTGACCATGTGACTGAAAGACCCAATCAACAGTTACAATACCCACTGCTTTGGACAGATGGTGGGGCTATGGTAAGGCTTATGGCCCCTTCCTGTTTGCAAAAGGCTGAAGATAGGCCAGCTGACCGATAGGATAGGCCTAGTCGTCGTACCACAAGGGGACAGGTGTACTAGTGTTAGCCTAACAAAGAAAACGAGATCATGGGTGTGGATACTTACCTTCCAACCGTCTGGAGCAGTTTTGAAGTACGGAAAATTCTCACTGCAATCAAAAATAAAATGCGATCAAGAGCGTGTATCTCTGTATGCCATTTTCAGAGAGAAAGTGTGTGTGTGTGTGTGTGTGTGTGTGTGCGCGCGCGCGTGCGTGCGTGTGTGTGTGTGCACGCGCGCGCGTGTGTAAGCGAGTGTTGCTTGATTTTACACCTGTTCACTCAAAAGTGATATTAGACGATTGGATGAGGGGGGGGGGGGGGGGGGGGGGGGGGCCTTAAGTTCATGTGCAGTGAAATGGGATCGGTGGTCTAGAGGTAACGCGCCTGTCTAGAAAGCGAAAAGTCCGGGTTCGTATCCCGTCTGGGCCCGAAACTTTTCCCCCATCCATTAGACCATGAGTGGTGGTCTGGGCGCTAGTCTTTCGGATGAGACGATAAACCGAGGTCCCGTGTGTTACAGAAAATTATGCAGCGCACAGAAAAAGAACCCACGGCAACAAGAGAGTTGTCCCTGGCAAAATTCTTAGAAAAAAGCCACTCTGATAGGGAAAGAAATACAGTTGCAGACCAAAAACAAAACAAAAAAAAGGGGTGGCGCTGCTCTAGCAGCCCGAATTTCACCCAGAGAAATCTGTGACTTAAAGTGGTATAAATAAAAATAAATAAATTCCTAAATAACTTAAAACAGCACACAGAAAAGGACTAAACAATGACAACAATTAGATACATGACTCATGAGAGATGCTAATATTGCTCATGACATAACTATAACAAAAGTGTGTGTGTGTGTGTGTGTGTGTGTGTGTGTGTGTTGCACACTTGGTGAGTATGTGTGTGTTTCTCCAGAGATTGAAAAAAAGAGAAAAAAGCAAAGCATCACAATTCACCTAAAATTTTATGGGTTCATGTGGTCATCCTTTGATCAAAAGGTATTTCACTATTTATGACACTTTCTCAGATAGGCCTAACTGTTGTTCTCCCTCAAAGTGGGAGGGAGGAAGCAGCAGAAAGAAATTTGATAGGGGAGATGGGATGGGGGCGAGAAAAGATCCCTGACAAATTTCTGATAAAGGTAGAAATCTTGTAATAGATTATCATGTATTACAATACCTTCAGATTAACAACATATACCACCACATCCAAAATTTGAAAAATGGGATTCACAACAATCATGATATAATCATTTATTTCTAACTGAATCACAAATTACTGCATATCATATGTAGTGAGCACTGACAATGCATAAATTCTAAGGTTTTTTTAAAAAAAGGTTTCGAGAGGAGCCCTGCTATCAACCCCATCACTATCTAAAGTATCTTTTTAAGCCCTAATTAATGCTCTTCACACATCTGACCACCATACTAATTTGCCAGTCATTAATACCTTCTCTGAATCAAAATTTTAAATATTCCTTTCTGAGTTTCTCTTTTTTCTTTTATCAGTATTGGAGCAATTGCTCAAAAATGAACATGAAAGATAAAATAGCTGATTACTAGTAATAATAATGAATGGAACTTATAAATATAGCCCTATATATTGCAAAGACAAATCAAAGCGCATGCATTCAATCTAGATAATCTTACACATTCAATGTCATGCAACCAATGGCAAACAATCAATAGTTTTAAAACAGATATTACAAACATGGTACACTGCAGACCAAATCTATGAAATAAAATTTCAATAGTCAATGTTTTTCAAAAGCACACACACACACACTGACACAGGTCATATACTTTAGCAGGGAACATTAGAATATCAAAAGGTGGATGAAACCATTGGAAAAAATTGGTATCTAATCTCATCAATGAAAACTAACTTACTAAGGCAGTCTTTTTTGGCAGTAAGAGTGATTATTCTCTTTTCTCAGTTTCTGGTAAAGTTGTTAGGCTAGTCTCACTTGTAAAAAAAAAAGTTGTATGTCTATGCGTGTCCTAAGCAGGAATACACGTATACTGATAACTGAATGCATAAAAATTACAATAGGCTAGGGGCCTACATCAGTACACAAACATGTATTCTGTTGGTTTACCTTTCATGAACATGTCTTGATCTACATTTTTTGTGTGGTCAGAACTATAGTATTGTCTGTCCTTTTCAAATCACACACACACATACACAGAGACACAGACAGACACACACACACATATATACTTTTTTGCTTCAATGTACCATCTGTAATTTAAAAAAATTGACATCCAAGTTCAAATGACATCGACAAACACACTCACACTCATGAATGTCTATGCTTGCATGCATGCACACAAGCACAAACACTAAATCATACTTTCAGGTAAAAATTTCGAGACCATATCATTATCAAAAAGCTTTCATAATTTCCTACTCTCAACAGTCTTGTTGACCAGCCAGAGTGGTATAGTGAAATAAAAATTTTAAAAATGCTTGTCATACAACTCTATGTGTGCATACTGGCATCACTGTGTGAGTTTGGCTGCAAAGTGTGTGTGTGTGTGTGTGTGTGTATACATGTACATACATGTGTGAGTGTACACATGTGTGTGTGAGTGAGTGTGTGTGTGTGTGAGTGCATGTCACATGTCAAATTGTGTGCGAGTGTGTGTGAGTTTGTGCACATGTGAGTGTGTGCACACGTGTTGTGTGTGGTGTGTGTGTGTGTGTGTGTGTGTGTGTGTGTGTGTGAGCGAGTGCGTGAGCGCACAAGTGTGCGTATGCACATATGTGAGTGTGAATGAATTGTGTACACATGTTTGTGTGTATATGTAAACACTCATTCCTCTGTGTGAAGGGGATGGTTGGGTGGGTGATACTTTGCATAGGCCTACATTTTCATTGTTGCTCTTGTTTTTTTGTTTGTGATCTGTTAAGTTTAAATACACATGTATATATATATGTATATGTAGGCCTAAGTATCCCACTGAAATATTCTCACTGGTCATTGTTGTTCTTCCCTGACTCTGCTTGTGTCTAACATCTAGATGTATGTCTGTACATTAAAAGTTTAAATGTTACATCATTGCCTACATGTGGTTATTTTCTGAACACATCATAAGTATGCATACTGCGGGATTGCTTAGGCTTATAGATCATACTGGGTATACTTCAGACAAATAGCTGACATGCTTTGTCAACTAAAACACACACATTGACCAGAAAATTATTGGATTGCTGCACTACTGCATGTATCAGACAATTTATACTGTGTTTATTCTCACTGCCTATGGGTACCACACCACATACCACACATTGACAACAACACTTCCATACTTTAAGTTTTACATTTAAGAAAAAATTTATACAAAGATTGTGTCACTCACCACATAAAATTGTAGATTTCACTGACTGGAAGATTGCCAGTTTTGCTGTTTTTCAAGGCCAAGGCAATGAGACAACTGTAAGAAAACACAGGTTTGGGGTACACTTTTTCCTCATGATGTTTGTTGTGATGATGATGATGATGCACACTTGTAACAGTTTGTGTTGGCTCTGAATGCTGCTGAACAAAATTTGTATGCTTCAGTGGACTAGCCACTGCCACAGTGATAGGTCTTTGGGAAGATGATGTGATACCACTCTGTAAATGACCAAGTAACACAGGAGAACACTGGGATGGTGTTAAAACATTTCGCACTTTGCCACCACCACTGGCAGCTGCAGTTGACACAGTCTGTAAGTCTATTTTTTGTGGAGAAGCTACGAACGTCGCTCCAGCGACTGAGAAAGTATTACCATCCAGAATGATAGTGCTAGTTTTCAAAGGCGAATGGGCAGATGTGCTGCTGGTAGTAATGGCACTGCTGTGTGTGTGTGAGTGTGTGTGTGTATTGGTGCAAGATGTGTGTGTGTGTGTTGGTGCCAGCACGTGTGTGTGTGTGTGTGTGTGTGTGTGTGTTGGTGCCAGCACGTGTGTGTGTGTGTGTGTGTGTGTGTTGGTGCGAGAGGTGTGTGTGTGTTGGTGCGAGCACATGTGTGTGTGTGTGTTTTGGTGCGAGCACATGTGTGTGTGTTGGTGTTGATGCGAGCACTGTGTGTGTGTGTGTGTGTGTGTGTGTGTGTGTGTGTGTGTGTGTAATTATTATAAGGCCTGCACCACTACAAAAAAACAAAACAAAACAAAAAAAAGATAAAAACTCCAACAGGATCCCGTCTTTCTGGAAAAAAAAGACAATAAATAATTACACAAAACAAAAATAGCTAATTATATAAAAAGGTTTTAAAAAGTAAAGGAATACATGAATAAATTAATAACTACAATTTTTGTATCTGAGCAAAGCAGTGTAGCAAAATGTGGCTTTTACATATTTCTACATAAGTCTTGGCTCGAGTGGTGTGTGTGTGTGTGTGTGTGTGTGTGTGCATGCAGGCTCCCGTAGTGTGTGTGTGTGTGTGTGTGTGTGTGTGTGTGTGTGTGTTTATAAGCATAAACTCAATTATTATAAGGCCTGCACCAGCACCACTACAAAAAACAACAACAACAAAACCCTGATAAAATCTCCAACATGATCTCCTATCTTCCTGGAAAAAAGACAATAAATAAACAAAACAAAGTAGATAAATAAATAAATAGGATTAGATAAGTAAAGGAATACATGAATAAATTAGTGACTACAATTTTTTGTGTCTGAGAAAAGCAGAGTAGCAAAATGTGGCTTTTTAGGTACATTTAGGTAAGTCATTCATTAATTGCTTAGTGTACAGGTCAGTAAGTTAGTTAGATTACTTGTCAAATTATGACATTAGCTGTCACTTCATGTCTGTCCCAGTATTCAGGGAAAGTAAAATCTCTTCATGTTGGTGCTGTCTTAGTGTTGCTGGTTGTTGTTGTTTTGGGGGGTTGTTTATTTTAATTGCTGTCATTGCATAAAAACAATGTGTGTGTGCCGGCAAGCCCATGGCACACCTGCACCGTGTGTGTGTGTGTGTGTGTATGTGGGCACAGCCCAACTCTGCACTGAGAGTGCAGCTCATCAAGAACTGAAGAAGATCACTGTCTTTGTTCCCAATGATGACTGTTTAAACTATGTTGAGGATAATGATGAGGTTTTGGTCACTGGATTTGGTCCCAAGGGCCAGGCTGTCCAGTGGGTGTTTGAATTAGGGGTGTGGCTTCAAGATAGTCAAGTGGCCAATGTCTCCCTGTGGGCTCAAATCAAGGGCAAAAGGGAACACCCACTATCTGAAACTGTCAAATGAAATGTGTGTGTGTGTGTGTGTATATGTGTGTGTGTGTTCCAAAATGTAAAATCTTGTGTTTTTGTTAATGATGGAGCCTGTTTAGAATATTTTAAAAGCTTTACTGGTGTTTGTCATAGGGATAGTCTTTCTCCTGTTTTGTTTTCTATGTTTCTGAATGATTTGGAACAATATTTGACAGACAGAAATTGTTTGTCATTAAATATTCAACTTTCATCAGATGAACAATTTTTTTTTTTTTGAATGAAAGGAAATTTTATTTCAGAAGTATTTAGAAGTACAAAGACTTTTCATCCAGCCCTCAAAGATAAAAAAAGAGAGAAAGTTAATACATTAGGCACAAGCAATCATTTTGTTTCAACAAGAATTAAAGAGAGAAGACTACTGGTGTATCAACAACATATTCTAAAAATGTATTCTTCAAATGTAATATTAGTATGCAAAGAGAAAAATAATTCAACTCTGCACTAGCATGCAGATTGCCAGAGAACTAAGTATAGTAAGAAATAGCTCAAGCAGGCTCTCTCAGCATTCTGAGTCTACCAAGACTCACAGATTAGTGCTCTGCTATTTCAACTAAATCATTCATTGTTTTCCATTTTCAGCATGATTCCTTTCAGGCTAGTGGGCCTACTTTTTTTATTATTTATTTTTTTTTTTTTTACAATCCAGTACAATACTCTTATATTTTGTCATCAATACAGGAAAAACTCTTACACTTTGCCAGCAATACAACAAAAACCCTTTTACATTCTTTCATCAGTACACGTAGTGGGAAAAGGAAACAGGTCAAGCTGGCTAACGGGGCTCTGGTGAAGCTGTGACTGGCCTAGCAAGCTGACAGTGGATTTCTCAACTACTAAGAAAACTGAAAAGAGACACAAACCCACGATACCAACCGAAAACGACCTCACAATGGAAACCGACATCGAGATAGGAACAGTGACTACATTGGAACATGGAACATCTGCGACCTAACAAACAAGGAACCAGAAATTGTGGAATTCATGACCAAAAGAAAGATCTCCATCATGGGCATTTCAGACACTAGGAAGAAAGGAGAAGAAATGAAAGAAATCCATTCAAACTTTGTTCTCATCTGGAGTGGAGTCAGGAAAGACCAGAGAGCAACGCATGGTGTGGGATTCATCCTACACCCAGACATAGCAAAGAATCTCATGAGTACAGAACACATATCAGAAAGACTTATTAAAATCGGTGTAAGAAAGTCCAACAAATTCGACTAATATATCCAAGCATATGCACCCTAATGATTGGTACTCAGACGAGGAGAAAGACTCATTCTATCAAGAGCTCTCCGACCTCATCAACAGCACCCCTGACAAAGAGGACCTGTATGTCATGGGTGATTTCAACGGCAGAGTTGGTGAGAGAAGAAACCCATGGACAAAACATCTTGGACCCCACAGTGACCACAGAACACCTTGCAATTAACCAGTGCTGGAACTATGTGCAAGAGCATGATCTGATCATCACCAACACCTTTTTCCAACACCGAGCCTCCCAAATTTACACCTGGTACAAATGGAACAATCTCAACATATCATCTCAAATCGACTTTATACTTGCAAGATCTAGAACACGTTATGCCATCAAAGACTCAAAAGCCATCCCCAATGCCAACCTTGACACTGACCACAGGCCTGTCATTCTAGCCTCCAGTACTCAGAAGAAGAAAATAACAACTGCTTGGAAGAACCAGCCTGAAAAGATCAACCTCCTCAAACTGAAAGAGAAAGAAGTGCAAGAACAGATTCACAGTGCTATCAAGGTGAAACTTGACTCCATTGATACAACACCTCTCAACAAAGAGCAAGTCTGGGACACTTTCAAGCCAGCTCTCTTGAACACCTTGAGGGAAGTTTGCGGGACAAAGAAATGTGGAGGTAAAAACAGGAAAGCTACAGCTTGGTGGAACCAAGAGGTGAAGGAAGCCATCAAGAAAAAAAAAGCAGCTATATAAAGCTTGGGTCAAGACCAAGACAGAAGAGGACTACGTCAAGTACAGAATCGCAAGAAGACATAGTAATCGTGTTGTGAAAGCCTCCAAAGAAAAGTCTTGGGCGACTTATGGAGAGAAGTTAAGGGAAATTTGCAAGAACTCCCCAAGAGAATTTTTCAAAAGTGTGAAGAGATGAGCCATTCAATCCAACAACAGTAGTGAATGATGCAAATGGAGAGGCACTGCACAAAGAAGAGGAAATTCTGAAACATAGGAAGACTATTTTAAAGATCTTTTAAACCCATCTGGAGTACAAGCTTCCAGCTCTCAGTTCTCACCATGCTATAAAGACCAGTTAGAGCCCCAAATCCTTGAAGCTGAAACAAGAAAAGCAATTAAGACCAGCCCAAAGGGCAAAGCTGCAGGCAATGACGATGACGGCATAACAACTGAAGCCATCCTTGCATGCGGGGAGAAACGGGAGTTAAGTGGCTCACCATCATCTTCCAGAAAGCATGGGAAGAGAGGAAAGTACCAATGGACTGGCAAAATGCAATAGTGGTGCCAATTTGGACGAAGAAGGGCAGCAAGAGAGACTGCAGCACCTACAGAGGCATTTCACTTCTCAGCCATGTAGGGAAAATGTATGCAAAGCTTCTGGAACAGCACACAAGAGCCAAAGCAGAACACCTACTGAGCAATGCCCAGTTTGGCTTTCGGAAAGGAAGAGGGTGCACAGATGCCATTTTCGCACTCCGACAGCTGTGTGAAAGAGCCATCGAATACAACCAAGACCTGCATACAGTATTGTTGATCAAGAAAAAGCTTTCGACCCGGTCAACAGAGACAAGCTCTGGAAGATCCTGGAACAGTACAACGTGAAGGAGCAGTTGCTTCATAACATCAGAGTAATCTACTATGCCAACAGTATGAGCGCAGTCCGAACAGCCAGTGGAACATCCGACTGGTTCCCGGTTACATCAGGGGTCAGGCAAGGCTGGTACTCTCTCCCCTTCTCTTTGTGATCTACATGAACCAGATTACAAAGGAAGCCAACCCAGATCTTGAGGCCCTGAACGAACTATTATTTGCTGACGACCTGTCCTTGATGAATCAGAACAAAGCAGCTCTTCAAGAACACACAGACCAACTCAACACAAGCTGCCAGAGGTATGACATGAAGATCAGTATCACCAAAACAGAAGTTATGTCTGTCAGCAGAAATCCAGGAAAGCTGGACATCAACATCATCGGCACCCGGCTGAAACAGACCAAAGAATTTAAATACCTTGGCAGCCTCTTCACTGAAGATGGAAAATTGGACAGAGAGATAGAAACAACTAGAATGCTGCCCAACCAACCAGCCCTACGGGCATACACCAGAGGTAGACCAAGGAGACCATGGAGCAACTCTGTGGCTGACACCCTGCAAGCCCATGACCTGTCACTACATCAAGCCTCCCACCTTGCTGCAGACAAACGTTTGTGTCTCCCGCGATGCCCAAGGCCACCAGGGGCAGATGAAAGAAAGAAGAAGAAAGAGATCAGTACAAAAAATCCTCTAACAACACTGTCATCAATACAGAAAAATATCATACACCCTGTCATCAATACAGAAAAATATCTTACACTTTGTCATTCATACAGTAAAAAAAAAAATCTTACACTCTGTCATCAATACAGAAAAATATCTTACACTTTGTAATTAATACAGAAAAATATCTGACTTTTTTTTCTGTGAAAAATGACATTTGCCATGATCAATACAATACACTGCAATAATTATGTGAAAAATGAAACTTGTCATGATCAATACAATACACCCCAATAATTGTGTGAAAAATGATACTTGTCATGATCAATACAATAATTATGCGAAAAGTGACACTTGTCATGATCAATACAATACACTGCAATAATTATGTGAAGACACTTGTCGGGATCCACTGTAAAATGTTAAGTGACATTGGTCAAATCCATAGGACTCAAAGATTCCCATAATTGTTACCCACAAACTGTTTCTAAATTTACTTTTGGTAATTGAGATGTTCTTCTTTTTTACATTTTTTTTATAAAGATCAGTATTTTTTTTACAAATGATTTTTAGATAATTTGTTTGCATAACATAGAACAAATGTACATATATGTTATAAGCAAGTATATATAACAGTTTGCAATATATTCAGATTATGAATAGACATTTCAATTAAGTTAAATACAACCCAACAAACTGTACAGAAAAAAGAACATGGAAATGGTTTAGTACATAGATCACATTTTTGAGTATATGAACAGATAAATGTTATCAAAAACAGTTTCTTCAGAAATTATCTAGCCATTATCAATTAGTTGCTTATAATATTGCCATTTACGGGCAAAAACACTATAAGTCATGTTTGTTTTAGCAATACACTCTTTAGTTTGATATAGTTTTATCAGATATTTTTTTAAAAACCCCAAATAGAGGTTCCGTTTTTTGTACTCTATATCTGTAAAAAAAAAAAAAAAAATTTGCATTAATTAATATTTCATCGAGTATTTCATCACTCTTTGATCGAGAATCAAATCCAAACAAAATCTGTTCCTTTGACAGCACTAGATCATGTGTATTCATTCTCACAATTTTCCTAATGAAAGCTTTGTAATTCCTTCCAAAAATTGAGAATGTTTGCTGCAAGCATATAATAGTTGATCAACAGTTTCTTTCTCAAAATTACAGAATGTGCACTTGTTGCTTTCAACAATTTTCATTTTTCCAGAATATTATTTGTTGCTAGAATTTTGTGGATCAGTCTTATCTGGAACCATTTCATTTAAATTTTTTTTATTTTATGTACTTTGTCAAAAATATTTCTCCAGTTGAGATCACCTGGTATTGTATTGTTCCATTTATCGCAACACTTTGGCTGTTTGTTATCTGCAACCAGAATGTCATAATAAGGGCGTGTCCCCTTTTTAAGTGTCAAAATAAAACCCAAAGCCTTTTGAAGGTTATTTGATCTATTATCATTTATATTGATGTCCTTTTGCTGATATACTTTTTAATAGCTTGAACACATGCTAATTATGTAATAAAATTTGTCTTGATATTATATTTCTTCTTAAAATGTTCATATGTCAAAAAATTTTTACTTTCGTCAACTAGATTTGCAATGCGATATATATCGTTGTCTATCCATTCTTTCACTTGAAAGAAGTTTCCACCAACTTTAACATTCTCTTTGTAAAATATGTTTTCTGTCAAGAGATTTTCAGAATCAACAAGTTGAACTTTCCTGCTAAACATTAAAAATTTTTTTGTATGTATGGAATGTATTAATCCAGAATGCATTTGAACTTCTTTCCCTAATGGGTATACAGTAGCTATATTTGTCCAGATATTTGACAACAGGGCAAATCTCTTCAATGATAGAACTCCACTTATGAATCCTGAGTTTACGTTTTCTTATCCATATACGTTTTAAACCCATTATATACTGTTTTAGATATGGTATTCCCAATCCTCCATGCTTTATATGTTTGATTGTGGTTTTTCTCAAGATTCTATCTTGCTTATTTTTCCACACAAACTTAAAACATAACTTCTGAAGTATATTTATATAATCATTTGGTGGATTAGGTAACAGTATCCAGAGATATATCAGTTTGGAAAGAATTAAAGATTTTAACACTGCCACTCTACCAATAGGTGTAATATTCCTTTTTATCCAGATGTTGAATAGATATCTTATTTCTGTAATTTTGTTATCATGGTTTAGTTTTTCACATTGTGACAAGTCTGGTGTAAACCATATTCCGAGTATCTTAAACTGTTTTGGGTTCCAGTCTAACCTTAAATGGGTCATATACCTTACATCAGAAAATGTTTTGCTCCCAAGCCATATTACTTTAATTTTCTCTATATTCATAAACAGTCCAGTCACTTTTCCAAATAAATCGAAAGTTTTCATGGACTGTTCAAATGATATGCTGTCACCTTTATTTATTAGCTGTGTGTCATCAGCGAACTGCCACAACTTGTATTCTGTGTCATTAATATAAATACCTTTGATGTTTCGGTTTTCTCTTATCATAATTGCTAGAATTTCTGCTGAGAGAATAAATAAGTATGGAGATATAGGGTCACCCTGTCTGCATCCTCTGTGGATATTAAACCAGGAGGAGCACTGTCCATTGACTATAACTGTAGACTTAATATTTCTGTAGAAGGTTGAAATCCAATGAAGTATATCTTTTCCAAATCCAAATGCTTTAAATACCTTTGAAATGAACTGCCAACTTAATGATTCAAAAGCCTCTTCAAAATCAATGGAAATAAACATATCTGGAAGGTTTTTCATTTTTAGGTAATTAATCAGATCATACAACAATCTTATATTATCTCCTATCTGTTAGGCAAACATCCTGTCTGATCTTCATTAATGAGTTTGGGAAGAACTGTTTTTATTTGATTAGCTATACAGGATGAACATATTTTATAAATAACATTAAGTAAGGATATTGGCCTCCAATTTTTTTTTTATAAATTCTTTTGGTTTGTCATGCTTAGGGATAGGGGGGGGGGGGGGATCTCTAAAGGATCGCCTCCTAAAGTCCAACCCCTCATCCTCGAGGTAACAGCTATGCTAGAAAACAGGGCTGTGGTGAAGCTGCGATGGGCCTAGCAAGCCGGCAGTGGATTTCATAAACCGCTCAAGAAAGAAAAAGGAGATATAAACGGACTGATTTCAACGGTAAACAACTTGGCGAGAAAAACGGACAAGGAGTAAGGAATTGTGACAAGATAGGTACTTGGAACATCTGTGGTTTGACAAACAAAGAACCTGAGATTGTGGACTTTATGACCCAGCCTAAGGTCTCTATCCTGGGTATCACTGACACTAGACTGAAAGGAACAGGTACAAAGGAAATACACTTAAACTTCGTTCTTGTTTGGAGCCGGGTGAGCAAAGAGCAGAGAGCAACACATGGTGTAGGTTTCATCATACACCCGGATATGGCAAAGAGCCTAGTGAGTAGGGAGCATGTTTCAGAAAGAATCACTAAAATCAGCATTAGAGAGGGTGACAGAATTATTAACTACATACAGGTTTATGCACCTTGCAATGACTCCTACTCAGATGAGGTTAAGGACTTGTTCTTCGAAAAGCTCTCTGATGTTATCAACGGTATCCCTGACAAAGAAGATCTATATGTCATGGGAGACTTCAACGGCTGGATTGGGGAGAGAAGAGCTCCATGGACAAAACATCTTGGTCCACACAGTGACCGAAGAACACCGTGCAACTACAACAGCAACCTGGTACTGGAACTATGCGCGGAGCATGACCTGATAATCACCAACACCTTCTTCCAACATCGAGCTACTCAGATTTATACCTGGTACAAATGGAATGACATAAAGGTCTTGTCCCAAATTGACTTTGTGTTAACAAGATCCAGCATACGGAGCAAGGAGCAACGTTGCAGATTCGAGAGCTATCCCAAATGCTGGCCTGGACACAGACCACAGACAAGTCATCACAACGCTAACCACCAAGAAAAAGAGGAGGACCACCAACAGGAAAAAGCAGCCTGAAAGACTTAATATGCACAAGCTGCAGAACGAGGAGGTCAAGTTTCAGATAGAGCGCACTGTAAGAGAGAAAATGGACCCTGTTGACACCACATCACTGGATGCAGAGAAAACCTGGCACACTTTTAAAACCGCTGTGCAGGACTCTTTGAAAGAAGCATGTGGTGTGAAGAAGACTAGAGGAAAATATGGAAAGGCAACAGCTTGGTGGAACAAAGAAGTAAAAAAAGCAATCAGAGAGAAGAAGAGTCTTTACAAGACCTGGCTTAAGTCAAAGAAAGAAGAGGACTACATCAGGTACAGAAATGTACGAAGACACACCAAGAAAATTGTCAGAACAGCAAAGGAAAATTTGTGGAGAAAATATGGAGAAGAGCTAAGTGAAAAGTGCAAAACCTCCACAGAGAGTTCTACAAGAGTGTGAAAGCAATGAGAATGCGAGACGAACCCTTTGACCCCACCACTGTAATCAATGATGCAAAAGGACAAGGCCTGAACAAGGAACCCACCACTTTGTTGCTCCCATAGACAGCTCTGCAGAAGAAGAGATAGTGAAAAGATGGGAAGAGTACTTCAAGAAACTGCTCAACCCTGCAGGACAACAGGCATAGAACACCCAGTTCCGGTTCACCCCCAACTACCCAGACCACTCAGAACCTAACATCTTGGAGAGTGAAGTCAGAAGAGCAGTGAAGACCAGCCCTAAAGGGAAAGCAGCAGGTGATGATGGCATAACAACTGAAACCATCCATGCATGTGGGGAAACCGGTATAATGTGGCTCACCACCATCTTCAAAAAAGCTTGGGAGGAGAGGAAAGTACCAGAGGACTTGCAGAATGCATTAGTAGTGCCAATTTGGAAGAAGAAGGGCAGCAAGAAAGACTGCAGTAACTACAGAGGCATATCACTCCTCAGCCATCTAGGGAAAATGTATGCAAAGATCCTAGACCAGTGCACTAGGACAAAAACAGAACATCTCCTCAGTGATGCTCAGTTTGGATTCAGGAAAGGAAGAGGGTGCACAGATGCAATCTTATAGGATAATTGACAGATTTATAACGATAAGAATGATGTATATCAGAAATACCAAATCTAATATATTTTTCAACACGACTAAGTTTTTCGTTTGCCTGTAGAGATCTGGTAAGTAGAGCAAAGTATCCTTTATTGTGTATTCTGAGAAAAGTAATGCAATTAAATAATGACTCTCTTACATTATTTCTGAAGTTGTTTGATGCCCAAATTCAACCTATGGTACAATATGGTACTGAGTTATGGGGCTTTGACGCAGGTGTTGTGGAAATTGAAAAGATTTATTTGTATGCCTTGAAGAAATTTCTAGGCATATCAATCCAAACACCCAATGACTTAGTTTATAGGGAAACTAACATGTATCCAATTAGTTTAATTTCCATGGTGAAGTGTATTTGATATTGGCTAAAGCTCATACAAATGGAATCACATACATTACCTCATAAAGCTTATAAAATGTTAATGAATTTAGATGCCAGAAGTAAGAAAAACTGGGTATCGAGTATAAGACTAAAATTATATGAATATGGTTTTGGTTTTGTTTGGGAAAATCAAGGTGTAGGGGACATAACTGGGTTTTATGCGTTTTATGCAATCTTAAAGTATTTTCGGCAGCCTGTTTTGTTCAAATTGATTATGTTGATGACAACTCCTAATGAAACAATTGCAAAAAAGCTTGTATATTTACACAAAGCGTTTAAAGTACGCAGTATGTTGTCAACATGAGATGTCTTAAACTGTGAAAACCTACAAAGTGTGTGTTCTACCTTGTATATATACCCCTTCTAAGGGGCAATGGCCTTTATGAATAAATCATCCGAATCCGAAATCCGAATCTTTGTCATTTACATGGACCAGATTGCAAAGGAGGCCAACCAGATCCTGAGGCACTCAACGAACTCATGTTTGCTGATGACCAGGCAATAATACATAGCAAGAAGGCACAGCTCCAGGAGCACACAGATCAACTCAACAACACCTGCCAGGCCTATGACATGAAAATCAGTGTCAGTAAGACTGAGGTCATGACAGTCAGCAGGAGACCACACACTCTGGACATCAATATCAATGGATCCCAGTTAAATCAAGTCAGCGAATTTAAATATCTGGGCAGTGTATTTTCAGAGAACGGAAGATTAGACCTGAAAATTGAAACAAGATGTCAGAAGGCTAATTCGGTCAGCACCCCTCTCCTGAAACATCCCAGCATCCCCTTGGACACAAAGGCAAAACTGATTAACACCATCTTCCTGCCAACCCTCAGTACCAGTGTCAGACATGGCCCCTCACAAAAGCCCTCAGACGTAAACTAGTCACATGTGAAATGAGATGCCTAAGAAGTGCAGTCAACAAGACCCCAAGAGACAAAATCAGTAACGAAGTCATCAGAGACATGGTAGGTGCAACACCAGTCCTACAACACATTGATCAGCAGAGGATCAAGTGGTTCCACACCTGATACGGATGCCTCACAACCAGCCAGCTCTTCGGGCCTACAACACCCGGCACTCAGGATGGAAAGCCAAAGGACGACCAAGAAGAAGATGGAACGATTCTGTGGCCGACACCCTAAAAGCCCACAGCATGTCCCTCCTCCAGGCTACATGCCTTGCTGCCGACAGACAGCTATATCTGCCGGTGACCCCTCTGAGGTATAAGCGGAAGACAAAACTCAAACAAACAAACTCTAAAGGATGATTTAAAGCTCTTACTACAAAAGAACCAAGTTGTTAAAAAAAAAACAGCTTGAAGAATTTTCTGAGGTAAATCCATCAGAGCCTGGGCTTTAACCATGTTTCATATTTCTAAGAGGGCATCCAGCCTCCTCCAGTGTTATTTCACCTTCAAGCAATTTTTTTTCTTGGCTTAATAGCTTTGGAACTTCTGAGACTAGATCTTTAATCTCATATTCTTTTACTTTTCCTTCTTTATATAGGTTTTCATAAAATTCTTTAACTTCTAAAAGAATATCCTCAGATTTATATAGCTCCTTGTCATTTGAAACTAAGTTTGGCATATATTTACTTATATAATTTCTTTTTTCTAAATTACAAAAATACTTTGTGATCTTTTCTCCCTTTTCTACCCATCTAGCTTTTGATCTAAGAAGAACACCTTTCATTTTAACATCTCTAATGGCTGTTACTTCACTACTGAAATCATTTAATTGCTGAATGTCAAACTTTGTTTTGTTTACTTTTTTCTCTACTTCTTTGATTTGATTTTCTAGTTTTTGTTCCTCTTGCTCTCTCTCTTTTTCTGTGTTGCATATGCTATTGTCCTTGTCCTAATCTTCATCAGCAGAAAATCTAAAAACATATTTTCAGGAACTGTTAACTTTATATTAGTTTCAGATAATTCTTCTAGATTTTCTTTCTCATAGTGCTCAGCAGCATACTCTTCAATAACACTGTTAATAGTTTCATTAATTTCTTTTGTATACATGCTATTTTTGAGGAGAGAGTTGTTGAATTTCCAGTACGTCCTGCACTTCTTTTGTTTACCAAATTTTAAACTCAAACTAATGTGGAATGATCTAATCCATATCCCTAATGGATATCAGGCTCTTCCACAGCAAAGATAAGGTACTCAGAGAGAAGGAAAAAATCTAATCTGCTTTGTTTTAAAGGACTTGTCTTTCTCCATGTGAATCTTTTACAATTGGGGTTGTATTCCCTCCATATGTCTGATAACTGTAATTCTTCAATCATATTAAGCACACTTTCTGGAGCTTTAGGGTTGTTGATATGTTCATAATTATCGTAATGAAGGGAGGGATCTAAGACAAGGTTCCAATCACCAACACAGATAATATTATGTGTTTTAAAGCCTTTAACTACATCTTTTAAGTGTGAATAAAATTCAGGCCTGTCTCTGTTAGGTCCATAAACATTAACAAGAAGCAGATCCTGTTCCATAAATCTAAATAAAACTATTACAAAGTTTCCATTCTGGTCTCTGTTTACCTCTTTTATCTTAAATTCAAATGTATTATTAAACAGTATTGCCACACCACCGGAGTTTGATCTATTGGAAGGAAAAACACACTTGTGGCCCCAATCTGCTGTAACAAAAGATTCTAATTTCTTATCAAAATGGGTATCTTGTAAACAAAAAACTGAATGGGACTTTTGCTTCAGGTATTGGAATAAGATGCAACAATGTTAATCAGCTATGTCAAGCTTTTAATTTTGCGATATGCTGATGATACTGTTTTATTCTCTAATACAAAAAAGGGATTGAAGGATGCTTTAGACAATTTATATGCTTACTGTTCTCAGTGGAAACTTGTTGTGAATCCAGTGAAAACAAAAATCATGGTTTTCAGCTGCAATAGATATCATAACATGTTTACCTATGGTGGAAAAGTGTTAGAAGTTGTTAATAGCTTTAAATATTTAGGAATTAACTTTAGTAAGAGTGGTAGTTTTGCAAAATGCAAAAAAATGCTTATGATAAAGCTACTAAAGTTATGTTTAGTATCATAAGGATTGCACAGCAAAAAGAACTACCTATACATGTGACACTTGATTTATTCATAAAATCACTGTACCTGTTTTGTTGTATGGATGTGAAATTTGGAGATAGGAAAACCTAACAATAATTCACCCAATTGACAAGTTTCAGTTAAGATTTTTAAAGTATATTTTTGGTTTAAAGCATACAAGGTCAACTTCGCTACTATATGGAGAAATGGGCAGTTATCCTTTGTCTATTTTGGTCTCTGTTAGAATGGTTGTTTCTAGATGCAGCTGCTTGAGATCCAGTTTAAAAAGCTATCCTCAAATGTTTATCAGATGATGAAAGATTTACATGACAAATCTTTGATTCAATCATCATGGCTAAATAAGAGAAAAAAATATTTTAGTACAAAGCAGGGACAGTTTTGTTCAAGTAATCATTCTACAAGTTCACATATCAAAGCCTTCTTAATAGAAAATTTTGTTAATGAACGGAGAACTGAGCTGTAGAGTTATAGCAGATGCCTTTATTATAAAAGCTATAAGATCAATTTTGGTATGGAAAAATATATAACTTGTTTACCAGATGTATATGTTTACACTCTTACAAAGTTTCATTGTAGCTGTCACAAGCTTCCTATTCAGGTTGGATGTTTCTATAATATTAAAGTATGTTCTTTCGAGCCAGAAGGCCCATAGGGCCGGAGCTTATCCCGGTTTCTGTAGCATAAGCGAACTGATGGTTTTTCACCACCCCTGTGACAGGATGCTAGTCTGTCGCCAGATACTTCCCCAGCAGAGCTGGTACCCACTTGTACACCTGGGTGGAGTGAGGAAAATAGGAGTAAAGTGTCTTTCCCAAGGACACAACACCGAGCGGGGATCGAACCCACGACCTCTGGATCACGAGTTGACCGCCTAAACCACTCGACCACGGTGCCTTCCTGTTTCCATAATATACCAAGGGAAGAAAGAATATGTTCAAAATGCAATATGTCTGTTTTAGGGGATGAATTTCATTTTATCATAGAATGTCCCCACTTCAAACATTTACACAAGATTTTATTCCCTGACATTTTCTTCAACCCATGTCCAGTTATAATTTTTGTAGGTTAATTAAACGCAAATCTGGAAAAGTTCTCCTGTCCCTCTCAAAATTCATAAGATTTGCAGGTATTTCTTGAAATTTCAATTGTCTTTCACAAGTGTAGATTATGTCTTTTAAAGAAATGTGTATACATAAAAATAGTAGTGAGTCATTAATACTGTTTGATTATCATTATGTGATGAACTCTTGCTTTTCAGTTACTGTTTGTATTCATGTTATTTTTGGGCATATTGCTGTTAGGTTTATTCTCCTGTTCAATTTGTTTGAAATCCTCCATACCCTAAAAGGGATGAAAGGAATTAAATCTTGAATCTTGTGTGTGTGTGTGTGTGTTGTGTGTGTGTGTGTGTAATTATTATAAGGCCTGCACCACTACATAAAACAAAACAAACCAAAACAAAACAAAAAAACACCAACCAACAGGATCCCCATCTTCCTGAAAAAAGAAAATAAATAGATAACAATAGATAAATAAATAGGTTTAAATAAATAAAGGAATACATGAATAAATTAGTGACTACAATTTTGTGTGGGAGCAAAGCAGAGTAGCAAAATGTCACTTTAGCATACATCTACATAAGTTATTCATTTAATTGCTAGGTGTGCAGGTCAGTGATTATGTATCAACTGACTACTTTAGCTGTCACTTCATGTCCATAGTTGCTGTCTGAGGGTTTGCCGGAAGAAGAGTCCCTTCATGTTGGCACTGTGTTAGTGTTGTTTGTTGTTGTTGTTTGTTTGTTTGTTATTTTAATTGCTGTCATTGCATAAAATCAATCAGTGTCTGTGTCTTTGCACACACAGTAATTGTATCAGTTTATCAAGCTGTTGCTGTGGGTTTTTTTTTAAATACCTAGTTTGGTTTTTGTTGTAGTTGGGTTGTTGCCTCTGTGTGTGCACTGGACATCCCCTGTGCTGGGTGCATGTGTGTGTGTGTGTGTGTAGTGGTAGTAGTGGTTCTTCAGTTTAAGGTCCTTCCACTAAATAATGATATCAGAGGGGAAAGTGTTTGTGTGTGTGTGTTATGAGCCCACACGAACAGTGGGCTGTGTGTGTGTGTGTGTGTGTGTGTAGGGCACATAACTAAACAATGGCAATAAACAACTATTATGAAAAAAGCATAAACAAGAATTCTGAAACAACAACAACAACAACAAAACAACCCCAAAACATCAAACAGCAAAAATACTAGCTTTCCAATTCATGTAACTTGAAGCTATCCTTATATTAGAGGAGTCTGAAAATAGGAGTATGGCTTAATGACAATACAATTTATTTCATTAATGGAATGTCTTTTAGAACTTGCTGTAAGCTACGGACTGGGAAGGCAGGTAAGATGTTTTTCAGATCTCTGGATCCTAAAAGAATGTGATTATTGGTAAGATTTTTACCACAGATGCATGTTGCTTTTAAAAAAAAAACAAATTTAGCTCTAAAAGCATTGAGTTTAAACCTATAGATAAGAGATACAACATTTCTATATTCATGTAAATTATGATATTTGATGTATCAAAAGATAATACATGGGTTACATCATCACTCCAGGAATAACTGGTACTTTGTAGTTTCTTTTTAAAGTGTTTCCAACATGCATTTTGTAACATGCTATAGCCCTCATGGATAAATAGAGGAACACTTATGCTGCAAGACCCATAGGTATGCTCAGCTCCACATTTTGCTTTTCTGTCAACTTTTTCATTAAAGTAGATACCACAGTGCAGGGTATCCAGCAAAATGTCACACCAGCGCCTGGTATCATCAGAAAATGAATTAGATGACTAATCTAAATCATGAGATCTTGTCTCACTTTTGAACTGAAGTTTCTCAGGGCAAGTAAGACTGACCTGGAATCAACACAGAAAAGCATTTGAAAAATGTCTTTAGGAAAATCTAGAAGATGATATAAAGCCATCAAAATAGCAGACAATTCAGCTGTAAAAATAGATCGATTTTTTCCTACATAAAATGATCTCTCTTTTCAAACATGGTGTAACAAACGCTGCACCGCCTCATTATTGTTCAAAAGGGAACATTCTGTGTAGATTTTTAAATGATTTGGATATGTAGTTTGTATATAATCTTTTACTGATGGGCTAAGAATATTTTAATTACCTTTTTTTGTTAAAGAGGAATAATTTAGGTCAAAATTAGCTCTCTTAAGTTCCCATGGTGGACAAGGCGAGGAGTGAATCTTCCATTTAGCTATTTTTGTGGGAAATATATCTGCTTGATCAAATAATTGAGAAGTATAGGTTCTAGCTGTGATAACAGAGCAAATAGAATGTGCTCTTTTTGGAAAGTTGATATCAGATCTTATACTAATTTCGTTGTCCACGGATATTTGTCTAATGCCATAATGGCAAAATTCCTATCTCCTTATAGGTACCCATGGACGATGCCTGAAAAGATACCCCCAGAGCTAATCGAAAAGCCTTGCAGTCTAGTCTTGTCATTTTCTGTAATAAATATTTTGGAGCACTGAAAAATGCTTCCTGGCCATTTATGAGTCTGCAAGTACTAAAGATAATGCCAAATGTTTTAAAACAGCTACATCATAAGCCCACACTTGTTTACTAATAATTTTCAGGAGATTAAGACTTTTCCGAGCCTTTGTATTTAATTGTGCACACAAATGTACATGCAAAAGTTGTTATTTTTATTGTTTGGGTTTTTCAGTGTTTTTTGAATATTTTTTTTAGCATTGTTGTAGAAGGCTGGAGGCTAAACAGACTGTGGGGAATTGTGTGTGTGGTGTTTTGTTTTTTTAGTTTTCTTTTCTTTAGGTCAAATCTGTATGCATATTTTTTATGTTAACTGTGGTTCAGTTTGAGAATTTTCGCTGGAGAGGACATCAGATTCCTATCAGTGCAGTGTAGCCTGTTCATGCAACAACATGATAAAGGCAGCCCACCCACTGTTAAAATTTATCCACAGAATTTTGTTTTAAAAAATTACCTGAGGGCTAATCTGAACAGAAATTATTAGAGAAAAGTTAAAACAAAACAAAACAAAAATGACCTGATTACCAGCCGCCCCCCCTCCCTCCCCCCCAACAAAAAATAGCACCCCATTTCACACACAAAATATTTTGGAACAAGTTGTAAACCATCCATCTATGCAAAAGAACAGCTCTGTCAAAATCTACACTTTAGCCAAACTGTGGTCTTTGGTAGTCAGTTATGTTCCTTTGTTGGTTGAATCTAATGAAATCCAGATCTACTATGTGAATTATGTAGAAAAGAATTACTGTACGATTTGCAATTATCAGTTATAGCTTCATACCTTTTCCCTAAGTCCAGCTTTGGCAGGATTTGAAAAATTAAGCTGACCATTTGGATTATGGGCATTTAAGGCCATATTTGATATCTTTACTTATTTTAAGAAAATATAGAAAGGGTGGTGGGGTGAAATTATTTCACCAACAGGAGAAGTAAGGTGCCTCCTTCCCTCCGCTAGCCTGTGGGAAATCCTAAAGCAAGGTCGGGTACCCACTTAGCCTCCCTCCAAAGCAGGTGGCGGATGATGTGGTCAGCACTTCAATGTGTTAGGCAGATGATACTATAGAGTACAATGGCTAAGACAATCCCCTCAGTATGAGCACTGCTCCTATAGAAAGTAATTGCAGCCTACTATAGGTATACTTCTGCAAAGAATGTCATGGTAATCAGAAAGAAACACAATACAGATAACAGCGTGAAGGGGGCTTCCAGTTTATCCGGAAGTTCCTCGATCAGTAGGGTGGATTATGTGCGACAGGTAACCCTCCATGGTCATCCAGCGACTATCCGACTGTCCCCATCAGAAAACTTCTCAGAATGGGTACATGGAACATACAGACTTTGCTACAAAAAGGAAAATTGGAAAATCTCAAACAGAAAATGGAAAGAATGAACCTCAATATACTAGGACTTTCAGAAGTGAGATGGAAAGGAGCAGGCTGCATAACATCCAACAACTACGCTATTCTTTACTCAGGAGGAGATCAACACTAGAAATGAGTTGGCATGATTCTAGATCAAGAAACCTTAAAGACCATCAAAGGTTTCTGGACTGTAAATGACAGAGTCCTGATAGTAAAACTTAAGGGTACACCTTTCGACATTGGAATAGTACAAGTATATGCACCAACAGCTGATAAAGATGACGCAGAAATTGAGGAGTTTTATGAAAATATCCAAAAGGCAATGAAGCAACTGAAGTCTCAAGATATCAGAATAATCATGGGTGACCTCAATTCAAAGGGGTAGGAAAAGGGAAAGATGAAACCACAGTTGGCCCATTTGGAATAGGAGTGAGAAACGAAAGAGGAGAGCGGCTCACGGAATGGTGCAAGGAACAAAAGCTGGCTGTCATGAACACATGGTTTGAAAACCATCCAAGAAGATGCTGGACGTGGAAAAGCCCTGGTGACAGATCCAGGAATCAAATAAATTACATCCTGATTCAAGAACGCTTTGGTAACTCTATAACATCTTGTAAGTCCATGCCAGGTACAGACTGTGGAAGTGATCATGTCCCAGTTATCGGACAATTCGACTAAAATTGAAAAGGTTGTCAAAAGCAAAAAGAACACCAAAACTGCAAATGAACATGCTACAAACTGACGAAGAAATCAAAGAAAAATACAAGATCAAAGTTGGAAACAAATTTCGATGGCCTAGACCAAACTCACCACTACAGAGGAAAAATGGCAGATGATGAAAGATAGCATCAGCAGGCAGCAAAAGAATATATACCAGTCATAAATAGAAAGGAACATAAGAAGTGGATGAGCTCTGAGATTTTAAACCTAATGGAAAACAGGAGAAAGGCAAAAGTAGATGAAAAGAAGTATAAAAAACTCGACAAACTGGTTAAGAAAAAGTCTCATGAAGCCAAGGAAGAATGGATAAATATGCAGTGCAAGGAAAATTGAAACGAATGCAAATTTTGATAGCAAACTTATGCATGAAAAAATAAAAGATGTGACAGGGAAGAAATCATCTGCTAAAACAGGTTGTATAAAGTCAAGAGATGGAGAAATACTCATGGAAAAAGAAGATATTCTTAACAGGTGGTCAGAATACATTGAAGAGTTATACCAGGACGACAGAGGTCCACCTCCTCATATTAGCAACGAAGATGGCCACATAATCATGGAAGACGAAGTGAGACATGCACTCGGCAAGATGAAAAGTGGTAAGGTGCCAGGACTTGATGATATCCCATCTGAATTGATAACAGCCCTGGATGAAGTGGGAATTAAGGCAGTCACAAAACTACTAAACAATATATATGACACAGGAGAGATTCCGACAGATATGAAGAAGTCCATCTACATTGCAATCCCTAAGAAACTAGGCACAGCTGAATGTGACCAACATCGTACAATCAGCCTGATGAGTCACCTCACCAAAGTTCTTTTACGAATACTCGTGAAGAGAATGAGAAATAAAATACTCCCAGAAATATCAGAAACGCAATTTGGATTCATGGCAGACAAAGGCACCAGAAATGCAATCTTTGCATTGAAAACTCTCATGGAAAGATCCATCGAGGTCCAGAAAGACCTGTACCTCTGCTTCATTGACTACTCAAAAGCATTGACAAAGTACGACACTCCGATTTGTTTGATATTCTGGCAGGGCTATACATCAACGGGAAAGATCTTCGAGTCCTCAGAAACATATATTGGGAACAGGAGGCAGCCATTAGAGTCGACAATGAGATCAGTCAATATAGACCAATCTGCAGGGGTGTGAGGCAGGGCTGCGTGTTCTCACCTGATTTATTTAATGTATATAGTGAAATAATTCTACGAAATATTGAGAATCATGAGGGAATTAGTGTAGGTGGCCATAACATCAACAACCTGAGATATGCAGATGACACAGTCCTTATTGCTGACTCTGAAGAAAAACTGCAACAGATTTTAACAACAGTAACAGACGAAAGCAAAAAGAAAGGATTACAGCTCAATGCAAAGAAGACAGAATGCATGGTGATCTCGAAAAAAGCTGTTATACCACAATGCAACATAGCCTGTAAAGAAGAGAGAATCAGACAAGTAAACACCTTTAAATACCTTGGTTGTACTATCACCCCCAAGGGCAAGTGGAATACACAGAAATCAAGAAGAGAATCTGATCAATCTAAGGCAACTTTTAACAACATAAAATGCATTTATTACCAACAGTAAATGAATAAGCCTCAAGACAAAGATCCATGTTTGAGAGCCTACCTATGGCCCATTCTTTGTACAATGTGAGTGCTGGACCCAGCCAAGGACACAGAACAGGACTAGAAGCAGTGGAGATGTGGTTCATCCTGAGAATCATGAAAGTCTCATGGACAAAAAGAAAAACAAATGCAGAAGTAATGGAAATGGCTGGATACAAGAGATCCCTTCTCAACACCATCAGAGAAAAACAGCTCAAATTTTTCGGCCATTTAATCAGGGCTGATGGACTAGAGAAACTGTTATGGAGTGGCAAAATCTGTGGAAACAAGAGCAGAGGAAGACAATGCACAAAATTCACAGCTTAAACAAATTCGCAACGAATAATGAGGGCACCAACAATGAGCTCATGAGAGGGACCAAGAACAGGGAAGAATGGAGGGGGTCGGTCCTGAGGGCACCAACAATGAGCTCATGAGAGGGACCAAGAACAACCCCCTGCTATTGCTGGGGGGGAGGGGGGGGCCGCTATTGCCCGACAGTGTAGACGCAGCCTGGGGAATACTGTACTGACAATAATATGCGATGCAGCCTAAGGTATAGGGCCGCCTAAGGTGTAGTAAACCTTGCAGCCTACGTACAATGCAGTAAGGCTGCAACGTATATTATACCTTAGGCGACACTGTCGTTTTATACTTTAGGCTGCTAATCTTCATGGCAAAGACAATGCATATTTTTAAACAATAAAGGGAAATAAAGAGGTGTCACAGCTTTTTTTATTCCACAAAATCACTTTTGCAATCCCAACATTCAAAGCATCCAGCTCAAAACCACTACCTTA
This sequence comes from Rapana venosa, assembly GCA_028751875.1. Classification (NCBI taxonomy): domain Eukaryota; kingdom Metazoa; phylum Mollusca; class Gastropoda; order Neogastropoda; family Muricidae; genus Rapana; species Rapana venosa. The sequence goes on along the minus strand of CM054148.1, from coordinate 36,689,724 downwards.
TAAACAAATCTCAGGTGGTTATAATATGATACCAACAAATAAACTGGCAAAGAAAATGTTGATATTGCATTCATTCGAATCTTGAAAATAAATTCAAAATATAACACAGCATCCTGAAATCATCTTTCGTCTTCTCAACTTCTCAATAAAAAAAATAACTAAAGTAACTTGGAAGAACAAAATTAATACATGAGGAAATGCCAGTTATTTTTCGCATTTTCCAAAACCTGGACAAAATGAACTTTTCCGCTTTGTTCGCACAATAGCGGCCCCCCAATAGGGGGCGCACAATAGCGGGCCTGCCCCGAATGGAGAGCCATGATCGTGGATGTCTGCAGGACCAGACCGGACACTTGAAGAAGAAGAAGTATTTAAATAGTCAATGTGATAATTCCAACTTAGTGTAGACATAAAATATACTCCTAAAAACTTCACCAAAGTTTTATATTCCAAAACTTTCCCATCTATTTGGAAAACAGGTAGAACTGGGGGGTTAGCACCATTATTGAAAAGTAGGAGATTAGTCTTTTCAGGAGACAATGAAAGATCATTCTCAAAAATGTAGTCATTACCTTTGTTTAGCTGAAGCTGATACATATTATATATATATATATATATAATATATATATATATATATATATATATATATATATATATATAGTGTGTGTGTCGTCTTTGCAGGTGGTAATTCTATAAATTTATCATCTTGTTTATTTTCTGAATATGTTGGTATTTTCTGTTCTTTGGTTGTTGTTTTTTTTATTGTTCCCTGTTGGATATGTGTGTGTGTGTGTGTGTGTGTGTGTGTGTGTTGCAGCACATTGTGTGTATGTGTGTGTGTAATTATTATAAGGCCTGCACCACTACAAAAACAAAACAAAAACATGATAAAAACTCCAACACAATCCCGTCTTCTTGAAAAAAAGACAATAAATACATAAACAAAATAAATAAATAAATAGGTTTAAATAAGTAAAGGAATACATAAATAAATTAATGACTACAATTTTTGTGTCCAGCAAAGCAGAGTAGCAAAATGTCGCTTTTACATACATCTACATAAGTCATTCATTAATTGGGCAGTGTGCAGATCAGTAAGTTAGTTAGCCTAACTGTCAACTGACTACATTAGCTGTCACTTCATGTGGTGTCAACTGACTACATTAGCTGTCACTTCATGTGGATAGTTGCTGTCTGAGTGTTCAGGGAAGAAGCATCTCTTCATGTTGGTGCTGTGTTAGTGTTGTTTTTATGGCTGTCTTTGCAAGTTCCTTGGTTCTTTAGATAGTACTTCTTTTCACAATCAACCAGTGTCTGTGTCTTTGCACACAGGGTAATTCTATCCTTCCTTCTTCCTTATAGCTTCTAGCGGAGCATAGGGCCTCAACAGCATCCCTCCACCTTCTCCTGTCTCTGGCAAGGGTCTTGGCCTCTTCCCATGTAATTCTATCAGTTTAACTAAATGTATTTTGGGGTTTTTTTGTTTGTTTTTTTAGAATGATAGTTTGGGTTTTTGTTGTGGTTGGTGTTGTTGTTGTTGTTGTTGTTGTTGTGTTGTTGTGTGTGTGTGTGTGTGTGTGTGTGTGTGTGTGTGTGTGTATCTTTACGGGGACAGGATAGCTCAGTGGTCGGAGCACTCGCTTTCCCCCAGCCAAGTTAAGCAGCATGGAGCGTGGTTACCAGTTGGATGGGTGACCGTTTGTGCGCCTTGGCTTCAGTACAGTTCCCCCAGTTCACCCAGCTGTAAATGGGTACCTGCCCTCTTTAGGGTCAGGGAAGATAAAGCAGCGAGGGAGAGGAGATGGGCGCCGCCCTCAATATGCTGGCCCTAGAGAAGTGAGGTCTCTGACGCCTCGCTCCCCTACGACCTTATAGGTTATGGGACTCCTTTACCTTTACCTTTTTTAATTCTATAGATTTATCAACCTGTTTATTTTCTGAATATATTCTTAGTTTGGGTTCTTTTGTTGTTGTTGGGTTCCTTGCTGTTGGGACATCTGTGTGTGTGTGTTCCTTTTGTTTTGTTTGTATTTGGAGGTTTTGTTGTTGATGTTTTGGGTGGAGGCGAGGAGTGGGGAGGGCTGTTTGTTGTTTGGTGGGAGAGGAGTGGTTCTTTTCACAGATAGTATTTGTTGTTGTGGTAGTTTGGGTTTCTTTGTTTGGTTTTTTTTTTGTTTCCTCATCACAGTATCTCTGTATCAACAAATTTGTATGTATGTATGACTCAAAGGAATGATGATGCCATGCAGGGGTGTTATGGTAACATGATTTCTTGTTTCATCTACACAACAACACACACCTGCTATCCTGTAGGCGAGGCCAACTGTAGAAATGTGCAAGGTTCCTGGAAGGGGCTGTTTGGATACTTCACTCAAAGGAATGATGATGCGAGGCCAAGCAGGGGTGTTTTGGTAACACTTTTTATTTTTATCTACCAAACAACACACACCTGAAACAAAGATAAAATTCAGGTAACTACTGCATCCATATTTAACCAGGTACATGAAAGACACACAACAGCAAATAGCTATATTGTCATCTAGTGGAATGTAAGAAAACCAAATTCCTTTCATTATTCATACCAAAATACCAAGTTAATCCTAAGGAACCAACAGAGTGTATACAACTGTAAATAGACAACCAAAACTACAAAATGACCAGGAAAACCCTTTCCTTAATACCCTTAACCGACATTATGATTATCCTAATGATGTCTACAGAACTTGGTCTATACTAAGATCTTTCACAAAATTGGTCCTAACATATCCCATGGATATTGTTGCATAAGAGAGAGAGAGAGAGAGAGAGAGAGAGAGAGAGAGAGAGAGAGAGAGAGATCAGGCACAATCTAGTGTGTCACAAATTACTAACCATAATATAGTCAAACCTACATGTCAGACTGCCTACTTTATCAGGGTAATTACCACAGGGGCCCAGCTAGGCCTAGTCTTGTACTGCATTCAAGTCTTACCTTTAAAACTTTGAGCAGTCAACTCTTATCTCAATTCAACTTTGCTGTAGTAGTCTATCCCAATAGTTTTGTTACCAATCCACAGTATTTTACTAGTGATCAATGCAATTTATCAACTTCATCTCAATATAACACATACATCAAATTGATTATTACTCATGAAAATCCACTTTCACCATGAGCATCAAAGTATAGAATAAATCCAAGCTCTCACCATCAAATTGTAAGTCTCATGACTAGCCAACTTTCATGTGTAAAGCAACTACAGACACCATCACAGCACCAGTCACAATATTCAATCAGTAGCTAAATTCAGCTAGTACATACAACTGAAATTCACTTATCAAATCAGCTTTTACATTAATAAATCTTTTTAACTAAGAACTATCAGAAAGAGAAATTGTCACTTACAGCTCAAGCAAAAGAACAAAACTGCTGATTTGTGTCTAAGTCATTCTGTCAGGTTTTACCACACCACAGCCCATCTAACTCAAGAAGAATCTAAAGCACCAGACAGCCAGCAAGAGAATGACTTTCAAAGGCTGTACTCACCCTGTTAGTTTGTGTACTTGCAGAATTACTAACTCCAACTGACCAATGACTATAGGCCTATTTGGAGACTGAAGCTAGGCCTAACCAATCCTGACCACCCATCCAAACCAGCTGACAAACACATTTTTTTGCAAACTAAAATCAACCAATAGTCTGACTACATGACACAATCTGATGATTCACTAGAGGAAGGATGGTGGGGGGGAAGGGGGGGAGGGGCAATTCACCAATAAAGAGGTTTACAAGCTTGTTGAATAAGACCAGCTGTAGGCAAAAGGAAGGTGTTTTATTACATGACTGTTCCACTGGACACTCTACAACAATGTCACAGGCTATAAATAGAGGGGACTCCACTGCAGCCTATCTGACAAAGGGACTGTTAAAGACAAAGGCTGAGCCACAACCATGGGTATACAAACAGATGAGAAGTTATATAAAAAAAAAACCACACCCCAAAACACCCAAACTGCACACTGTAATATAGATTGACAAAGAAACCTTAATTCTTTCAGAACTGCTAACCTCAGCAAATCATGAAGTTTAACCAGGTTGAACAGTTCTTTCTAGACAGGGCATGCCCTAACTAACACATGCACAAACAAACGCACGTGGCAGACAGGGCATTCCCTAACGTGACACGAGGTATAAACAAACACACGTGGCAGACAGGGCATTCCCTAACATGATATAAACAAACGCACGTGGCAGACAGGGCATTCCCTAACGTGACACGAGACATAAACAAACACACTGGCAGACAGGGCATTCCCTAACGTGACACGAGGTATAAACAAACGCACGTGGCAGACAGGGCATTCCCTAACGTGACACGAGGTATAAACAAACGCACATGGCAGACAGGGCATTCCCTAACGTGATATAAACAAACACACCTGGCAGACAGGGCATTCCCTAACGTGACACGAGGTATAAACAAACACGTGGCAGACAGGGCATTCCCTAACGTGACACGAGGTATAAACAAACGCACGTGGCAGACAGGGCATTCCCTAACGTGACACGAGGTATAAACAAACGCACGTGGCAGACAGGGCATTCCCTAACGTGATATAAACAAACGCACGTGGCAGACAGGGCATTCCCTAACGTGATATAAACAAACACACCTGGCAGACAGGGCATTCCCTAACGTGACACGAGGTATAAACAAACGCACGTGGCAGACAGGGCATTCCCTAACGTGACACGAGGTATAAACAAACGCACGTGGTAGACAGGGCATTCCCTAACGTGACACGAGGTATAAACAAACGCACGTGGTAGACAGGGCATTCCCTAACGTGACACGAGACATAAACAAACGCACGTGGTAGACAGGGCGCTCCCTAACGTGACACAAGGCATAAACAAATACACTGGTAGACAGCATGGGTAATGTGACACGAGGCATAAACAAATACACTGGTAGACGGCATGCGGTAATGTGACACGAGGCATAAACAAATACACTAGTAGACACGGCATGGGTAATGTGACACGGGGCATAAACAAATACACTAGTAGACACGGCATGGGGTAATGTGACAGTGGCATAAACAAATACACTGGTAGACACGGCATGCTGTAATGTGACCAGGTATAAACAAGTACACATGGTATGCCACCCCATGCAGTGAGGTGAGAGGCATAAATAAATACACACGGTATGACAGCCATGCCATGACAAGGCCTAGTTACATGTAGCAGAGCATGGTATGACATGGCATGACAAGGTGTAAGTACTTATTGCATGGCATGGCATGGCATGGCATAGCATGGCATGGCATGCACAGACACACGGAAACACGCACCTATATGTACCTCTGTGTGTGTGTGTATGTGTGTGTGCGCATGAGCACAGTGTGTGTGTGTGCACACAAAGGGGGGCAGGGGGACTTACGTGCATACATGTGTGTGTGTGTGCCTGGGTGTGAAAATCAGTCAGTTGAACAAACATACACAGTCCAAGACTCTGCTGTTGTTTCAGTTGTGAGTTGAGCCATTTCAACAACCAGGGGAAATTTCCCAAATTCATACAAGCTACACACTCCAGCATTCAGTGCCGTAAGTCCAAAGATGTGGACAAAACACCCCCCCCCCCCCCCCCCCCCAACCCAACAAATGTGCTAACATCAGGGAATTTGTGGTAGCTTGAATAAAACCAAACAAAACCTCCAGACCAAGAAACACACACACACACACACACTCTCTCTCTCTCACACACACACACACTCTCTCTCTCTCTCTCTCTCTCTCACACACACACTCTCCTCTCTCTCTCTCTCTCTCCTCTCTCTCTCTCTCACAACACACACAACACACTCTATCTCTATCTCTCACACACACACACACTCTCTCTCTCTCACACACACATACACACTCCTCTCCTCACACACACACACCCAGGAACTGGCTTTGTGGCTTTCTTAGGTCTAGGCCTAGTAGTAGACCTACCCTGTTTGTGACATGAATGGGTCGATTGCACACGGGAAACGCTGCAAGCGGGAGTGTGTGTCAGTGTCAGTGTGTGCCTTTACTCACTCACTCACTCAGTCCCATGTCTCAAAGGATGTAGGGGGGCCCCCACATGAGAGAAGACACGACAGAGATCTTTTTCCATGCTTCACGATCCTGTGTGGCTAGTAGGTGTTCCTACACAATATTTGAATAGGGCCTAGGCCCCCCTAGGCCTAGGCCCTACAATGTTGTGCTCTCTCTCTCTCTTCTCTCTCTCTCTTGTTTACTCAGTGCTTCTAGTCAACCTGAGGTTGTGGGCAGCCTTGTTTCATATTTGTGTAAACCTTCAAAATAAGAGATATCTTGGTTTCTTAAGTCATTTTTTTAAAACTGATTTTTGTTGTGGTGGTTGTGGTTATATATAAACTTTTGTTTGGTGGTGCTTTTCCTTATTTTTCTCACTAAAATACTAAGCAGTTCGGCAACCCCCTTCATGTATGGGCCAATGGCCTTTTTGTGAATAAATCTTTCAAGTTGGAGTTTTCTCTCTCTCTCTCTCTCTCTCTCTCTCTTGACAGAGAGTATGAGAGAGAGAGAGACAGATAGTGAGTGTGAAAGAAAGAACAAGTACTGCCCATTGGATTGTATGTTTTAGGCCAAGGTGACTGTGTGGGTCACACTAAGCTGGAACAATATTTTTATGGGACATGACTAAATTTCAGAAAAAGATGAAGAAAAAATATTGAGTGACATGGTTTCCAGCAGGTGGACAAAAAAAATCGAAACAGTCTTAAGTTCAATTCCACCCCAACTCTCTCTCTCTCTCTCTCCTCTCTCTCTCTGGAGGACATGATGGGACAAGAACTGAACGGGTGTGCTGTTAGTAAGCTGCTGCAAATTTTTGCATTTTAGCTTCAAAATGTCAGTTACTGGCCTTCCAGCAACTGTAATAATAACTTTAAACGCCCTGCTGATCGACAACGTGTATGAGTTGGAAAGTCGCGGGGGAGAGCGGCAATGTTGTGTTGTCTTGCGAATGAAGCCAGCTGACAAGCCAGTGTCAACAAAAATGGCGATCCTGGTGCTGAACGTAGTGTTCAGTACTATGGCAAAAAGCCCCCATGTCAAATCCACCATGATGTCAAAGACAGGCAAGTCACCAATGTGACAATGACAGTGTCTTGGAAGAGCCCGTCTTGTGTAACATTAACTCCCTGCTCGATGTGGAAACAGAAGAAAAACAAACCAGTGTGTACAAAGAACTGTGTGTCAGCAGTGCAATGAATGCCACACCAGATTCACTTGATCTACTGTGAGATCCAGCAACAGACAGCAAGATCGGTGTGTCTTCTGAGGCGTCTGATGTGCAGGAAGAGCTAACAGTTGGCTGCACAGTGGATGACTCTGATACTGGTATTGTGAAACAGTATGTGTCTACTCTAACTGACAAACGTGGTCAGCTTCTATCACAATTAGGGGACAGCAAGAGAAACACACTGTTTCGAAAGGTTGTGGTACATAGTTCAGGCAATCAAAACATTGTGATGTGTGAATCAGATGACATCGCCCTGGAATACTCTTGGAATGGAGATACTGGCGAGGAATCTAAGTGTTTTACATGGCTGACTTGGCTGGCTGTAGACTGGAAAAGGAAAGGCTGTTTTGAAAATTGAGACATGACAATAATGTATCGAATCTTGATGTACATACCACTACTGCCATGGCTGGATGTCATTGTAATGGGGTGGCGTTCGATATGGTTTGTTATGGTTTGATACCACCTGCATCGCTATATGGCTTGATTGCTAAATAGCAATAAATTTTGTCAATTTTGTCAATTTCTCTCTCTCTCTCCTCTCTCTCTCTCTCTCTCTCTCTCTCTCTCCTCTCTCTCTCTCTCTCTTCTCTTTCTTTCTTTCTTTCTCTTATATATCCCTAAGGGCGGGTACTGATTGTAAAAAAGCACTTTGGTGCTTATTCATTATCCTCGAAATAAAAGAATTTGTCATTGTCATTGTCATTGCCACAGATTGTGCTTCAAGCTGCTGTGAATTCCAATGTGTATTTGTCTGTAAACATTCCCCTCCCTTCTCTCTTTCTTTCCCCCTTTTACTTAAGTAAAATTGTGTGTGTGTAGGTGTCTTGAGTGCTTTTGATTTCTATGTTACATTGTGTAATTTTACATTAATCATCATGTTGATAATACAATGTTGTCTTCTTCTTCATATCTATGTCAATTTCTGCTAGTACCTGTTGTGATGGTGGTGGTGGTGGTTGTAGTTGTTTTTCTCTCTTTTTTGGTAGCAGTGTTAAAAAAATGTGGAAAGGTTGTGTGAAGGTGTTGAATCAATATTGTTTAGTGTCCACCCCCCACCCCACCCACCCCAATATTAATGCTCTGGCTCTCTCCCTCCCTCCCTCTCCCCCCCCCCCCCTCTCTCTCTCTCTCTCTCTCTCCCTCCCTCTCTCCCTCCCCCCCCTCTCCCCCCCCCCCCTCTCTCTCTCTCCTCTCTCCCTCCCTCTCTCTCCCCCCCCCTCTCTCTCTCTCCCCTCCCTCCCTCTCCCCCCCCCCTCCCTCTCTCTCTTTCTTTTCCTGTTCTCTCCAGTTTCCTTTCCTTTCTTCTTAATTTCTCATGGCAAGCAAGGACTGGGTGACAAGTCTGTCAATGTGTACCTGTAACAAAGACAACCAGTTCTCTCTCCCCCATCAAGGAAAGTCACAGGAAGCAGCATTACAGCATTTCCACACCTATTGTAGTTAACTGCTCCCCCTCCCCTCCCGCTAGGCTATGTGCCTGCCTCTCCCATAGGCCCCAAGTTTCCAAGTCCTCTTACACATAAATTGTGCTGATGAGGTATCACAGCTGGTTTTACACATGTTGTAAAATTGTCAAAACAAAAAAACTGCTTTCATCAATGAGTTATGTGAGGTCCTGCTGAATAGCTGGTAAAGCTTTAGTAAAAATAAATTTTGTTCTTTGTTTTTCGCCCTGCTAAAAATTATGATAAATCGTAGTTTACAATGTATTGGTGTCTGTTGCAGCTGATTAAAGCACAATATGGAATCCATGTTGTGATGATTATTTGGGCGGTTGTGAATTGGTTTTACTTATTGGTTAATATGTGTTTGTGCCCAGTCCTCTTCCCACTGTCCCCTTGTGAATGAATGAGCTAGGCCTAGTGACCTTACCACAATAAACAATTGTCATTCATTCTCTCTCTCTCTCTCTCTCTCTCTCTCTCTCTCCTCTCTCTCTCTCTCTCTCTCTCTCTCTCTCTCTCTCTCTCTCTCTCTGGGGGACGGGATAACCTAGTGGATAACCTTGCGCTAGCAATCTGACAACCGGGGTTTGATTCCCGTTCAAGGGGATATTTTCCCCTGGAGTTAACATCAGTGCAGATTCCACTCACCCCAAAAGTCCTTTGGATGAAACTCTAAACCGAGGCCCATCGCACACAGAACATCTTGCGCACACGTTTAATCCTGTTCCGCTTTTCGAAAGAGTAGGCCATTGTGTGCCGGTGGGAACAGATGACAGAATTTACAAATCTGCATACACACGGGGACTGGATGTAAAAAAAAGCACATAAGTGCTTATTCCATTATCCTCAATATAAAAGAATAAATCAATTATAAAAAATATCTCTGTGGTGTGTGTCTGTTGTTGTTGTTGTTGTTATTATTATTATTATTATATTTCAAGGATAATGGATTAATTATGCTTTTTTTTTTTTTACATCCAATGTTCCGGGGGAAAGGGCAGCTTAGTGTTGTGTGTGTGTGTGTGTGTTCTCTCTTTCATCATGTGTGTGTGTCCCCTCTCTTTTTCATCATGTCTCTCTTTTCCTCTCATCATGTGTGTGTGTGTGTGTCTCTCTCTCTCATCATGTCTTGTGTGTGTCTTATCATGTGTGTGTGTCTCATCATGTGTGTGTGTGTCTCTCTCTCTCATCATGCGTGTGTGTGTGTTCTCATCATGTGTGTGTGTCTCTCTCTCATCATGTGTGTTTTGTGTTCTCTCTCTCTCATCATGTGTGTGTGTCTCTCTCTCATCATGTGTGTGTGTGTGTCTCTCTCCATCATGTGTGTGTGTCTCTCTCTCTCACATGTGTGTTTTGTGTCTCTCTCTCATCATGCGTGTGTGTGTGTTTTGTTTCTCTCTCATCATGTGTGGTTTTGTCCCCTCTCTCATCATGTGTGTTTTCTCTCCTCATCATGTGTGTGTGCCCTCTCTCTCATCATGTGTGTGTGTCTCTCTCTCTCTTATCATGTGTGTGTGTTTTCTCTCTCTCTCTCTCATCATGTGTTGTGTGTCTCATGTGTGTGTGTGTGTGTTCTCTCTCTCTCATCTTTGTGTGTGTGTCTCTCTTCATCATGTGTGTGCTCTCTCTCTCTCTCATCATGTGTGTGTGTCTCTCTCTCATCATGTGTTGTGTGTCTCATCATGTGTGTGTGTTTTCCCTCTCTCTCATCATGTGTGTATGTTGTGTCTCTCTCTCTCTCTCATCATGGTCTCTCTCTCATCCCGTTGTGTGTGTGTGGTGTGTGTTTTTTGGGGTGTGTTTTTTTGTGTTGGTGTGTGTCTCATCATGTGTGTGTGTGTCTCTCCTCATAAATGTGTCTCTCTCATCATGTGTGTGTGTCTCTCTCATCATGGGGTGTCTCTCTCTCCATCAGTGTGTGTGTGTCTCTCTCCTCTCATCATGTGTGTGTGTGTGTGTGTGTGTGTGTGTCTCATCATGTGTGTGTGTTGTCTCTCTCATCATGTGTGTGTGTCTCTCTCTCATGTGTGTTTTGTGTCTCTCTCTCATCATGTGTGGTGTGTGTGTTCCTCTCTCTCACCGTGTGTGTGTGTGTGTGTTGTGTGGTGTTGTGTTGTGGTGTCTCATCATGTGTGGTCCTCTCTCTCATCAGTGTGTGTGTGTCTCTCTCTCATCATGTGTGTGTGTCTCTCTCTCATCATGTGTGTGTGTGGCTCTCTCTCATCATGTGTGGTGTGTCTCTCTCCATCCCGTGTGTGTGTGTGTGTGTCTATCTCTCATCATGTGTGTGTGGTGTGTCTCTCTCTCTCTATCCCGTGTGTGTGTGTTTGTGTGTGTGTGTGTGTGTGTGTGTGGGGTGTGTATTTTTTTTCCATCATTGTGTTTTGTGGTGTGTGTGTGTGTGTGTTGTGTGTGTGTGTGTTGTATGTGTGTGTGTCTCTCTACCCCCTCATCATGGGGTGTGGCTCTTTCTCTCCCTATCTATGTGTGTGTGTCTCCTCTCATCATGTGTGTGTGTGTCTCTCTCCCTCATCATGTTGTGTGTGTGCTCTCTCTCCCTCATCTCTCATGTGTGTGTGTGTTCTCTCTCTCCCCAGCATGTGGTGTGGGGTGTGTGTGTTGTGTGTGTGTGTGTGTGTGTGTCCTCCCTCATCATGTGTGTGTGTGTCTCCTCTCATCATGTGTGTGTGTGTCTCTCTCTCTCTCATCATGTGTGTGTGTCTCTCTCTCATCATGTGTGTGTGTGTCTCTCTCATCATGTGTGTGTGTCTCTCTCTCATCATGCGCGTGTGGGTGTCTCTCTCTCTCATCATGTGTGTGTGTCTCATCATGTGTGTGTCTGTCTCATCATGTGTGTGTATCTCATCATGTGTGTGTGTCTCTCTCTCTCATCATGTGTGTGTGAGTGTCTCTCTCTCTCATCATGTGTGTGTGGTGTGTGTGTCTCATCATGTGTGTGTGTCTCTCATCATGCGTGTTTGTGTCTCTCTCTCATCATGTGTGTGTGTGTCTCTCTCTCATCATGTGTGTGTGTGTCTCCTCATCATGTGTGTGTGTGTGTGTGTTTCTCTCTCTCTCATGTGTGTGTGTGTCTCTCTCTCTCATCATGTGTGTGTGTGTGTGTCTCATCATTTTGTGTGTGTGTCTCTCTCTCTCATCATATGTGTGTTGTGTGTGTGTCTTTCTCTATCATCATGTGTGTGTCTCTCTCTTTCTCATCATGTGTGTGTGTGTCTCTCTCTCATCATGTGTGTGTGTGTCTCTCTCTCTCATCATGTGTGTGTGTGTTTTATTGTTTTACAGCATTGCACTGGACCCCAGAAGGAAGGAGAAAGAAAGACCAAAAGCAACGTGGAGAAGAACTGTAGAAAGTGAGATGAAGGCCATGCAGCACTCTTGGGGATCAGTAACTAGGTTGGCCCAGAATAGGCAGGAGTGGAAGCGCTTTGTTGCTGCCCTACACACCGCTGGGTGTAATGGCTAATGATGATGATATCGAGGATAATGGAATAAGCACTTATGTGCTTTTTTCCATCTAGTCCCCGTGTGTATGAGGATTTGTGAATTCCGTCATCTGTTCCCACCGGCACACAATGGCCTACTCTTTCGAACAGCGGAACAGGATTTAACGTGTGCGCAAGATGTTCTGCGTGCGTTCGCACACGGGACCTGGTTTATAGTCTCATCCGAAGTGGTGTGTGTGTGTGTGTGTGTTTGTGTTCCTCTCTCTCTCTCTCTCTCTCTCTCTCTCTCTCTCTCTCTCCTCTCTCTTTCTCTCTCCCCCCTCTCTCTTCTCTCTCTCCCCCTCTCTCTCCTCTCTCTCTCCTTCAGTTTTCATCCCACCCCCAATCAGTGGACATGCGAGCGCAGAAAAGAACAAATGGACGAGTCTTGCAAGCACCAAAAAACAGGATGATACCCCCCCCCTCCCCAACAATTTTCCCCTTTTCCACCTCCCTCCCTTTTCCCGTCCCATTTTCCTGTATGTCCCATCTCCCTTCTCCTTTCTCCTTCTGTTATTCAAACAATGGTAATGGTTCCATGGGGTTGGTTTTTTTTTAATTAAAAAAAAAAATTCATAATAGGGAACAACAGCACAACAACAACAAAATTTTGTTAGGAACAGAAGCTATTTCTCATGCAAAATTTTGAATTTCCCGGATGTCAGGCAAGCATAATAAATTATTTGTATTATTATTAATACACAGTAGTGTTGCTCAGATGACCTGACCAGTACAGAAGTATTCTACAGTTCTCGCCTCGGTTCAGAGAGAACTATTTACTCATGATTACCTCATTCCTCGGTGGTGAGATTTTGCGTATGCGACCGTTTTAGGCATCTGTATTCTTTGTTCCGATTTCGGGGGAGATGTCTAAACACACCAGTGTGCGTGCGCTTTTGTGTTTTGTGTGTTGGTGTGTGGGTGGGGGGGGGGGGGGGGGGGGTTGTGTGCAATTTTGTGTTCAGTTCATAAGGCCACACACTAGCCTAATCTTCCGCAAAGCAGAGCAGGTATTAACCTGTACAGAACGTTTTGCATGCGTTCTCACATAGGACCTCGGTTTATAATCTCATCCGAAGGACTTTTGGGGGAGTGAAGTCGGTACTGATGTTAACTCCCCAGGGGAGGGGGTCTCAGTGGTGGCTCGAACCCTGGCCGTATGATGAGGAGCTCAACAGCCTAACCACTAGGCCTTTCTTCTCCTCCCCCCCCCTCCCCTCAGTTTCAGGGTAATTACAAGAAGCATGGAGTAGTACAGCCCTGCCACAACGTGTCAAATTACGGCACTGTTCCACAGCAGAATTGGTCTATAGATAATGTAATTATCATCCTCACTAACGGACAACATCGATAGCACTGATTCCCCCGATGGTCATCATTGTCAGTCGTGCATTCATTAACAAAAACTTGTGATTCTGCAACTTTGGACTCATCATGATTTCCGAGCAGAGCCGAGGACCGAGATGGATGGAGGAGGCTTACCACAGCATCGTCTTTCGTGTCTCCTCCACGACCGCCAAGGTCACGGGACTGATGATGATGATGATGATGATGATGATGATGATGATTTCCGAGTTTAATTTTCCAGTGGCAGCTGCTCTACTTTTCATACCTTTTTTTTTCTGAATGTGTTTAACAAAAAACAAAACAAAAAAGAAAAACAAAAACAAAACAAAAAACACCCACCAAAAACCAAAAACAGTGCATTAGTGATTCATAGTGAAAATTTAATATCTTGAATGAGAGTGGGGAGGAGGGGGGGGGTTGGGGTTGGTGTCATGGCCCAGATTAAGCCTACCATCCTATACTGGGGTCATACTCTGGCTCCGTTACTCGGGGGAATATTGTTTTCAGTAAACAGGGTTTTAGTAAGTGATGTTCTGTGTATGTCGATGGAAATAGGCACCATTACCATTGAAGGAACCCAATAGCAGCTCAGTGCCTCTTTCCGTTGGAGGCTGTTGTTGCTGTTGTTGTTGTTGTTGAGCTTATATTATAGTCCCAGAGGAGATATCCTCGATTTAGGGGCTGCCATTGCCAGTCATCCCACTTTGGCACCGCGAACCACCCTAAAAATACCGCGATACTTCTTGAAGCAACAGGGCTATGCAAGTATAATAAGGATGCTGGGCGAGCCGATTTATAGTTTATAGGACGGTTTGTGGCTTTAGACCCCCTGATATGTACTGTTGTTGGTTGTGTGTGTTGTTGTTTGTTTTTTTTAAATCAGCTTCACTCTCTGAGGGTCAAGGAGAACAAACCAGTGTGTATGTGTGTGGTATAAGGTAGGTAAAGGAGTCCCATAACCTATAAGGTCGTAGGGGAGCGAGGCGTCAGAGACTTCACTTCTCTAGGGCCAGCATATTGAGGGCGGCGCCCATCTCCTCTCCCTCGCTGCTTTACCTTCCCCGACCCTAAAGAGGGCAGGTACCCATTTACAGCTGGGGAACTGGGGGAACTGTACTGAAGCCAAGGCGCACAAACGGTTACCCATCCAACTGGTAACCACGCTCGACGCTGCTTAACTTGGCTGGGGGAAAGTGAGTGCTCCGACCACTGAGCACCGTAGTGAAGTCCTAATGAACACTGTGAAAACAGCTGTACTTGGGGTTTTTTCCGCTACAGAAAGGGAAACATGAGGGTGGAAAGTAAAAGAAATGTGTTTGTTAAATGTCGGTTCGTTGTGTTGTTTTTTTTTACAGTGAAAGCCTATTTACAACACCAGAAGACGCACTGTTTATAGACAAAACAAAATTAACATCCTCCCCTTACCCCCCCCCCCCCCCCAATCCCCACCCATACTCCCCTCTCCTCAAAGGACACACACACATCAAACCAAAAGGAACATAGTTACTATAGGCCTACACCTTCCTTGCCAGCAAAACCTCAACAAAGAAAGAGCCAGCAATACTCCCAGTAGGGGGCCTATGTGCTTGCATGGCAGTACACAGGGGTTGGTTTAGCCTAGCCGTAGTTGGGCCGTCTAGTCATGAAAGCGAAGCAAGCAGGCAGTCTCGCACTAGACTGCTACCAGTCAGGGCCGGTCTACAGCTCCTTTGATCTTCATTGATGACTGGGCGACATGGCGTAATAACCCAGCCCCTAGCCCATCAGTGTGTGGTCCACACCACTTCTGAACCTAGGGCAGGGCCACGTTCAGTTGTCATTATGGGGGTTCGAAGCCTCTCTCCTCTCTTCTCTCTCCTTCCCCCCCCCCCCCCCACCCCATCCTAACCTGGTTATCTTTTATCGAGAAACTTAAGACGTAAAGCGACTTGTTCAGAACAAACGAGAACTTCAGAGCGGCAAAACAAACAACCCTCTGTAAGCAAATTTTGAAAGCAGCCGGATTTTTAGTAGGCACACAGACGTAGACACACAGACACTGGCAGACAGACAGACAGACAGACAGAGAAAGAGAGAGAGAGAGAGAGAGAGAGAGAGAGAGAGAGAGAGGACAGACAGACAGACAGACAGACAGACAGACAGACAGGCAGGTATACACCCATGCGCGTGCCCATCCCTCTCTCCTCTCTCTCTCTCGCTCTCTCTCTCTCTCTCTCTCTCTCTCTCTCCAAAGACAATGACTGTCTACAATGGGCTTGTCAGCTTCACATAATAAATTATCAGTGTCATTGATATTGTCATTGTCATTCTATCTATCTATCTATCTATCTATCTATCTATCTATCTATCTATCTATCTATCTCTATCTATCTCTCTATCTATCTATCTCTCTTTCTCTATCTCTCTATCTATCTATCTATCTGCGCATGGAAAAGCTAGAAAATTTGAATGCTGAAGAATACTGGCGCATGTTAGCATGAATCTAAGACTCCATGGCTACAAGAGAGTTGTCCCAGGCAAAAATCTGCATTGAAAAAAAAAAAGCCACTTTATATAAATAGGGAAACAAAAACACAAGCAGTCAGGGGAAGTTAGCAACGCAAGTCATGGCAAAGAGGACTAGCAGATGTGTAGGAGTAGAGTGTGTGTGTGTGTGTGTGTGTGTGTGTGTGTGTTTGCTTATTCTATTTTTATTTTATTTTATTTTATTCTTTCATATCGAGGACAATGGAATTAGCATTTATGTGCTTTTTTTAACATCCAGTCCCCGTGTGTATGCAGTTTTGTGAATTCTGTCATCTGTTCCCACCATCACACAATGGCCTACTCTTACGAAAAGCGGAACAGGATTTAACGTGTGTGCAAGATGTTCTGCGTGCGTTCGCACACGGGCCTCGGTTTATAGTCTCATGGGAAGGACTTTTGGGGAAAGTGGAGTCTGCACTGATGTTAACTCCATGTGTGTGTGTGTGTGTGTGTGTGTGTGTGTGTGTGTCTGTAGTTGTACTGCAGTACCCCTATGTAGCTGTACAGAAGTGCCCCTACGACCCTGGAGGGGATTATAGGAGCAGATGAGATGGGATGAGATGAGTTGTTGCTGTTGTGCGTTCCCCACCTTTACACCCTGGGGGTCACCCAGAACATGCACTTTGACTCACTCATCCCACCTGGGAATCTCTGTGAGACAGGAAGTACATCGGGTGAGAATTTTGCGTGTATGACTCTTTTTAAGTACCTCGCCACATAGGCAGCCATACTCCGACTTCAGAGGATTTTTTTCTCCTATAAAGGAGAGTGCAGGTTGTTATGTTAAGAGCTTGTCATGGCTGAAGGCAATCTCAACACAACATTTTAAACATAACAACATTTTAATGTAGGCCTTGGCAATTAGCTGACATCAATAACTGACACAGATGAGTTGTACTGGAGGATTGTGGCCCGAAACTGTACCCACCCTGTTCTACCTAGTGCCTTTCCCTTAGTGTTTGTCTGTACTCTACATTTATTTTTTTCCCCTCGTCCTTCTTTGTTTTCTTCCGACCCTCACCATTGTCCCTCATACCGCTGTAGTTTCCGACTCTCACCATTGGTCAAAACCATTATACACCTGTGGTTTCTGACCTTCATCGTTTCCCCAAACCCTCATAAAACCTGTAGTTTCTACCCTCACTATTTCCCTAAACCCTCACACTCCTATAGTTTCCACCCTGACCTCACTATTTCCGTAAACCCTCATAACACCTGTAGTTTCCAACCCTCACCTCACCATCCATTGTCTTAAAACCCTCGTGAAATTGTGGTTTCCAACCTCACCATAATATGCGACCATTTTCACCCACCATGAAGGTAGCCGCATTCCGACTTCGGGGATGTATGCTGGGTATGTTCGTGTTTTCCTAACCCACCCAACGCTGACATCAATAACCGGACCTTTAACGTGCATATTTGATCTTCTGCATGCGTATATACACGAATGAAATTAAGGCACTGGCAGGTCTGCACTTGAAATTGACCCTGGAGATCGTAAAAATATCCATCCTCAAATCATCAGACACCGCCGAGATTCGAACCCACGACTTCACGGACCTTTAGGATTGAAATCGAACGGGAGTTGCTGTCTGAGCGTTCAATGAAGAACACAAACACAACACACACACACACACACACACACACACACACACACAACACACACACACACACACATTATGATGAAGATCTTGTGATTCTCATATGAAGTAGAAGAGAGAGAGAAAGACAGGCAGACAGACAGACAGACAGACAGCCAGACAGGGAGACAGGCATACAGACAGACAGGGAGACAGGCAGACAAACAGATAGACAGGCAGGCAGGCAGACAGACAGAGAGCAGCAGGCAGACAGACAGACAGACAGACAGGCAGACAGGCAGACAGGCAGACAGACAGGCAGGCAGGCAGACAGACAGACAGACAGACAGCAGACAGCCAGACAGGGAGACAGGCAGACAGACAGGGAGACAGGCATACAGACAGACAGGGAGACAGGCAGACAAACAGATTGACAGGCAGACAGGGAGACAGACAGAGAGACAGGCAGGTAGGCAGACAGACAGAGAGACAGGCAGGCAGGCAGACAGACAGACAGACAGACAGACAGGCAGGCAGACAGACAGACAGGCAGGCAAAGACAATGACTACTGTCCTCTTGAACTCTCTGCCAGATTTTGTTAAAACTAGCTTGTTTTGTTTTGTTTTATTCTTTTATATCGAGGATAATGGAATAAGCACTTATGTGATTTTTTTTACATCCAATCCCCGTGTGTATGCGGTTTTGTGAATTCTGTCATCTGTTCCCACCAGCACACAATGGCCTACTCTTACGAAAAGCGGAACAGGATTTAACGTGTGGGCAAGACGTTCTGGGTGCGTTGGCACATGGGACTAACAACTCCCTAAGTGAGGACCTCTCTGCTGACGACACTGTTGTACCCCCTTATTATTACCTTGGGGACAGACATGAACAGATCATCCATTGTCGCCTGCGCCTTGGAATGAGTGATCTGAATAATGACATGCCTAAAAGAAAGTTAATGGAAGATCCCCGCTGCGCATGTGGTAATGGACGCGAAACAGCAGAACATTATCTGTTACTCTGTCCCTGTTATGACGCAGTACGTGAAAATACTATGTTTGAGCTTCCTAGAATTTACCTTAAAGTTGATTTTCTCTTAAAAGGGAGTGGTGATTTCCAAATAAATATAAATGTATTGATATTTCAGACTGTTGGCAAATTCATTTCAAGATCACACCGTTTCTAAAATAACTATCCAACTGTAAAAGTTATCGTGATTCATTTGACCAATAGGCGGGACATAATTTTTTGGATTGGACAGAAATAATGAGGTTCGTATATTATATTTTACAGTTAGTTACGCAATAACTAGTGAAAGAGCAACAGCAGCTTTATGGAACAATCTATTCTTCCCGAGTGTCTTTGTTTTACTCCCTTCAGAAATGCATAGTGTTGTTGTTTTTCTTGATGTTTTGGTGGTGGTGGTGGTGGTTGTGGTGGTGGTGTAGGTGGGTTTGAGTGGTTTCTTTTCTTTTCTTCTTCTTGTTTTCTGGGTGAGCATGTTTGCAGCATGAGGGAAGCCTCGAGGTTCTCAACTGCTTGATCTAAAATGGTGTTTGGAAAACACTACCTTGTTGCTACGCTGATTTACTTATACTCATTAGCTGCCAAATTAAATGAGTCCATATTGTTTCGAGCATGCCATAAACTGTTTGCTTGTTATTGCTCTCGATTCATGTACGTATAATATTCATGTTTTCTGAATAAAGTTCTGTTTAAACCAAGACAATGACAGACATAACCAAATAGGTTTAAATTAATTTTCTTTCATCTGGAGAAAGAAATAAGCACACATCATGGGGATTTTTTTCTTTTACATCCAGCCCTCAGTCAAGAAAAATGAAAATTGAATATAAAAATCCAGAAAGAACACAGAGAGAGACTTTTTTTAAAAGAACCATTGGCCCATACATGAAGGGGCCAGGGTTGCCGAACTACTTAGTATTTTTATGAACCTGAACCACCCACCCCACCCCACCCCCATCCCAACAACAACATCAACAACAAAAAATAATTGTGAAAGGAAAAACGTTAGTTACAAAAGAATATTACTTTAAGATACCAAGATAGCTATCATTTTCAAGGCTTTTTACAAAATATAAAGTTGAGGCTGTGCATGACCTCAGGGTGACTGTAAACAGTTTAGTAAAAAAATAAATTAGGACTGTCTACTAGGCCTAGGCCTGTATTGCAAGGAGATGTCATTCTGCCCAACGTCCTTTGCATACTGGACAGCACAACGCCCCGGAGAAAGAGAGGGAGGGGGTAGAGGGGGGGGGGGGGGGGGGGGGGGGGGAGAGCGAAGAAAGAGAGGGATATGGGAGAGAGAGAGAGAGAGAGAGAGAGAGAGAGAGAGTCTGACTGGCTGAATCTGGAAGCCACCTGTACGATTGCATCACCGAATTAGAAAGAGGAAAGGCAGAAACAGACCTAAACCGGCTATCGCCCACACACACAAGGGGGCGGGGTGGGGGTGGGCGTGGGAGGAGGGCAGAGAGTGAGTGAGTGAGAGAGAGAGAGAGAGAGAACCAGCAGACTCTGGTGGAACCATGGAAGCCTGTGTGAGTCAGCAAGTGGTCTAAATATTGATAGCCAATCGGAACGGAGATGTATTTTTAGAGCAAGACGCAACCTGCATAAAAAAACCAACTTCAGCAAGAGTAGGAAGCCATTCACCACTACGGTTTCTTACCATACTGACACACGCAGTAGGCTAGCTATAGGCCTACGTGCACACTGACGAGTAGCAGCAGCAGCATCGCAGACAAGCAGGCACTGCTTAGCCTGTATAGGTAGGTAGCAAGAGAAGTAGAGCTAGTAGCAGGCTACTCTTGGGATTCTGAGAAAAGAGTGTTTTATTGCTGATAAGGGCGACAGGGCCTGCCAGGCTAGCCTATCGCCTATCGCCTATCGTGTGGGTGTTGACAGCCAGTTGGTTCCAGTTCAGTCATGGGATGGCCATGGTCGTGTTGCTTCCCTACTGCAGGTCAGTGTCATCATTTATTGTCTTTATTGATTGATCGTTTGATTGATTGGTTGGTTGATTGGTTGGTTGGTTGATTGATGGATTGATTGATTGATTGATTGATTTATCTGTGCATAGCTTTGCAACCAAAAGTGATTTTTGAGATGGACACCCCCTCCCTTACTCACACATACACACGCGCGCGCGCGCGCACGCACGCACGCACACACACATATACACACACATACACACACACACACACACACACACACACGCGCGTGCGCTCGCACAACACACACACACACACACACACACACACACACACACACGCGAGTCCTTCAGATGAGACTATAAAGCAAGGCCATATGTGCCAGCGAACACTTGCAGAACATCTTTGCACACGTTAAAACCTGTTCTACATTTCTGAAGAGTAGGCCAGTGTATGCTGGTGGGGCTGGATGACAAAATGTACAAAAGCCCATTCGCATGGGGATTAGATGTTAACACACACGAATGCTTATTCATTTAGCCTATTATAATAGTGGGGGGGCGTTGGAGCCTTGTGTCTTCCTCGCCTCACCAAAACATACGCCCTCACGCTACTGTACGCAGATTAGTCTTTGTTTTTAACTGTCAGTAGAACACTAGGGATAGCCTAGCGGTCAGAACACTGCGCTTGCAATCTGACGACCCGGGTTCGATTCCCGTTCAAGGGGATATTTTCCCCTGGAGTTAACATCAGTGCAGCCTCCACTCTCCCCAAAAGTCCTTCGGATGAGACTATAAACCGAGGCCCCGTGTACGAACGCACGCAGAACATCTTACGCACACGTTAAATCCTGTTCCGCTTTTCGTAAGAGAAGGCCCTAGTCTGCCGGTGGGAACAGATGACAGAAGAATTTACAAAACCGCATACACACGGGGACTGGATGTAAAAAGCACATAACTGCTTGCTCCATTATCCTCGATATAAAAGAATAAAATAAAATAAATAAAATAAAAGTAAATGTTGTTGTTGTTGTTGTTGTAGCTGTTTGTTTATTTAGTTTTCTCGTTCCTCGGCTAGAGCTCTGAGGTTCACCAATGGTGAGATTTTGCGTATGCGACCGGTTTTTGTTCACCATGAAGGTAGCCGCATTCCGACGTCGGGGATGTATTCTGGGTATGTTCGCTTTTTCGAAACCCACGGAACGCTGACATGAAATACAGGATCTTTAACGAGAATATTATTGATCTTCTGCGTGTGTATAATGCTCGAAGGGAATTAAAGCACAAACAGATCAACTCTTGAAATTGACCTGGGAGATCGTAAAAATCCCCACCCTTTATTCATTCACCAGACGTCGTCAGGATTCGAACCCACAAGGAGATGCTGAAGGCAATCTGCACCATCCTGAATGACACTACGGACAACCCTATAACGGACAAGAGAACCTCACTAGCAAAACTCTAGGCCTACATGCAAACTGCAGGATCATCACCAGGACAGGAGGAAAAGCCTCCCTGCTTATAGCTGACTTCTTCCCAAACCACCAACCTGTCGACGTATTATATTACCCCTCAGTCACTAAACTCCAGCAAAAAACAAAAAAACCCCTCTCAACTGAAAAACCTACTACTACTACTACTGCTGGTGGTGGTGGTGGTGGTGGTGCTGCTACTACTACTACTACTACTACTACTACTACTACTACTCCTGCTGCTGCTGCTGCTGCTGCTGCTGCTGCTGCTGCTGCTACTACTACTACTACTACTACTACTACTACTGCTGCTGCTGCTGCTGCTGCTGCCGCTGCTACTACTACTACTACTCCTGCTGCTGCTGCTGCTATTACTACTACTACTTTTACTGCTGCTGCTGCTGCTGCTTCTACTACTACTGCTCCTGCTGCTGCTGCTGCTACTATTACTACTACTGCTGCTGCTGCTGCTGCTGCTGCTACTACTACTACTGCTGCTGCTGCTGCTGCTGCTGCTACTACTACTACTGCTGCTGCTGCTGCTGCTGCTGCTGCTGCTGCTACTACTACTGCTGCTGCTGCTACTACTGCTATTACTGCTGCTGCTGCTATTACTACTACTATTACTACTACTACTGCTGCTACTGCTACTACCACCACCACCACCACCGCACCCCCTCCCATGGAACACAACCAACAAGACCACTAGCCTAGCATACTATATAAATTAATAGGCTACCTAATTTCTTAAAGTTCCACAGACTGGCTCTAGCCCCCTCCCCCCTCTTCTTCCCCTTCCCCCCATCTCCCTCAACATCGGGCTACTCTCTAGCCTATGCCCCTGAATATCACGGCTGATCCCTTCCCCCCCCCCCCCCCCCAACTTGTCCTTAAAAGCTACCAGCTGTGAGGACGTAAATCTCGTCCATTCACGCCTAGTGGTTAGAGCAGAACGTTCGTCTTCTGACGGCCCGGGATTGAGCCACCACCGATGGGACTTTTTTGTTGTTGCCTGGAGTCAACATCAGTACTGACTCCACTCGCCAAAAATCTTCTAGATGAGACTATACACTGAGGTCTCATGTGCGAACGCACGCAGA
Source organism: Rapana venosa (assembly GCA_028751875.1). Classification (NCBI taxonomy): domain Eukaryota; kingdom Metazoa; phylum Mollusca; class Gastropoda; order Neogastropoda; family Muricidae; genus Rapana; species Rapana venosa. The sequence continues at coordinate 36,666,496 of CM054148.1, read as the reverse complement.
ACATCTTGCACACACGTTAAAACATGTTCTTGTTTTGGAAGAGTAAGCCATTCAGTGACAGTAGGAATGGATTTTTTTTTTAAACGCGTACACAATGGTGTCGGCGTTAAGTCGGAATGTGGTTGCCTTCATGGTGAGAAGAAAACGGTCACATGTGCAAAATATCACCGTTGGTGAACCTGGAGCCTCTAGCCGAGGAACGAAAAAGAAATGCGCGCGCGCGCGCGCATGCACACACACACACACACACACACACACACACACACACACACTCATACATCATCATCATCATCATCAACTTACCAAGGGGTGATTTTAACATTAAGGAGTGGGGGCAGTACGTCAGTATCACAGTTGTGTATAGGCCTACTGATATTTATTGGGACGACAGTGTGTGTGTGTGTATACATGTGCACGCGCGAACGTGAGTGCACGTGTGCGCGTGCGTATGTTCCTGTGTGCGTCCGTATATATATATATTTAAATTCTAAATTAATGTAAGAACATATTTTTCTTTGCAGCCAAGGACAATGGACCTACAAGGATAAAAGTAGTAGTTGTTGGAGACGGTGATTGTGGAAAGACGTGCTTATTACGCTGTTTCTCCAACAATAAGTTCCTCTCCAATCACGTGCCCACTGTGTTCGATGTGCAGTCCAGGACCGTCTACCACAACCACCAACAGGTACAGAAGAAAAAAAAAAGTGTCAGCTTTGAAAATAGCCTAGAAATGTTTCGTACACTGAAAAAGAAATAAAGACATGTATACACACATGACACGTAGAAGCCAGGTATGATGAATTTCTTGATGATTTCGTCTTGATTAGTAAATTTTTAAAAATATATCGCTGGAGGCAATATACCCAAAGACCACCCAGTCAAATCAGTCAATGCCAATCAGTTTTAAAGTAAGATTCAAAATAGTGTTTGATCGACGCTATAGCCAGTGGTTAAGACCGTTCTACTTCAACCCCCATGGGTCCACGAAGTGTACGTTTGAATCTGGCGGCGTCTGGTGAATTAAGGGTGTGGATTGTTAACGATCTCCCAGATCAACTTCAAGTGCAGACTCACCAGTGACCCCTTGGTGTATACACATACAGAAGATCAAATATGCATGTTAAAGATCCCGAAATTCGGTCCAGTGATTGGTGGGTTAAGAAAACACGAACACACTCAGCATAGGCTACATCCCCAAAGTTGGAGTGGGCTACCTTCATGGCAGGCTAAAACAGGCGTATACGCAAAAAAAGCCCTCACCATTGGTAGACCATGGAGTTCTAGCTGAGGAACAAAAAAGAATGTTTAATTAGCTTCGTTCATTTTTGGCTTGGATTCAGTGGCAAGTCTGGTTCCATCCAGCTGAATCTGTCTGGAGAAGTTTGTTATTGTGTTAGTGGGGCAGTCAAAGAATGATGTCACCCGTATCTAGGCCTCTAAAAAAGATAGTCTCACGTTGAACACCACACACACACACACACACACAACACACCACACACAACACCACAAAACACCACAAAATCTCTCTCTCCCTCTCTCTCTCTCCCCCTCCCTCCCTCCCCTTCTTTCTCTAAGCACCATTCTAAAGGAAAAACCTCCACTATTCCTGTTGTAAATGATAGCAGTGTAATCTTTGACCCTGCCCTCAACAGCCAAAACCCCATCACCCTTCCAGAGTGTACAACCTTTATGTGTGTGCGTGAGTGTGCATGTATGTGCGTGCGTGCGAGCGTGTGTATACATTTGAATTTGTAAAAACAACAACACCCACACCCTATTGTTACTGGACTGCTTGTGAATGAGTAGGATGAATGAAAGCTCTTTGATTGTGTTTTTTTTGTGTGTGCAAGATACAGCGCTATATAAATTCCATTTCGTCTTCTTCTTATTATTATTTCTCCTCCACTATTTCTGAACAGGTAGAACTGATCTTACACGACACAGCCGGGGAAGAGGACTACGACCGCTTGAGGCACTTCTCCTACCGCCACACAGACGTGCTGCTGCTGTGCTTCGCCGTGGACAACCCCCACAGCCTGCACCACGTCCTGCTCCACTGGCTGCCCGAACTTCGCCTCCATTGCCCCAACGTCCCCATCCTACTGATCGCCATGAAAAAGGATGTCCGCTCCTCCTCCGCACCCGGCTTCTACCCCCCCACCACCCTGCCCAATGGAGGAGAGTGGGAAGACGTGGCTGTGTTGCCTTGCTGCAGGACGGTGGTAGCCTATGAGGAGGGTTTGGCTGTGGCTAGGAAGGTCAACGCTGTGGGATACTATGAGACCTCGGCTAAAGCAGGGGAAGGGGTGGAGACCGTGTTTGAGGCAGCGGTGCAGGCGGCTCTTGAAGACAGGCTGAGGAAATCCACTGGTCTGTTTCGGTACAGGGATTGTGCTGCAGCTTGAGGTTAGATAGACGGATAGATAGACATGCAAGAAGACTGTTGGAAACTAAAGAACACATTTTAAAATTTATTTTACAATTCATGAGTCACGCTGGTGTATTCTCCATTCACTTTTTTTTGAGGTGTAGAAAATTGTTTCTTTCTGGTCAGTTGATGTGATTGATGGGCGATGTAGGGATGGGGTGGGGTGGGGTAGGGGAGGAAGATGGAGAGGGGGGCTTTGCAGGGAAAAAGAAAATTAAGAGGATAGTTGTATCTGGTCTGAAGAGACTATGTGAGTGATTTGAGTTTATTGTAGTATAATTATAGTGATGCTTTTTCTTTCTTTCTTTCTTTCTTTCTTTGTATGCTTGTTCTCAGTGATCAAATTTGCCTTTGAAATGAATTTAAAGAAAAAAGAAATGGAAGTGAACTCAAGTGGTGCATTTTTGAAAAGCAAAACCAACAAATATGCATTCCTTCCCTTCTTTGTAGCCCTTTCCCCTTGTATGAAACACAAGGGTTTGCATGCATGGATGCAGAGAGAGAGAGAGAGAGAGAGAGAGAGAGAGAGAGAGAGAGAGAGAGAGAGAGAGAGAGAAATTTGTTGCAATAAGTTTTGACATCCATTCACCAGGAGGAAAGGGACTGGGCAGGAAACACATACTCAATTATTAGCATATCTAATGACACCCAAAATGGTCAAATTGTGGGTTCATGGTTCTGATCATCATAATTATTTATAGCAAAATATCAATAAACTACCTATGCATTCTGAAGTTATCTGATTATATCTTGTTCAGGTTGACATGTTTGCACAGAATACTATCACACATCTATCAGCCTTATCTCTGGACCAACATTTCCTTTTGATATAACAGTGGAAGTAGTATATGTGCACTGTTTTATTTCTTGTGACATAAAATGAACATTCTCTTCTTTCTTTGAAAATATCTTTAAAGGTTCCAGAACATCTTCCATGGTAATTGCCATCGCATTTTTGATGTAAACTGCACACTCTGCTCCAGTTTCATTTTCTACACATATTTCCTTACTCTCAATTTCTGCACATTATTCCTCATTCTCATTTTAAAACACTTTCTCATTCTTTGCACACTATCTTATTCCCGATTTCTGCACACTCTTCCACATTTTGTTTTTCTACACACTGATCTCCCTCTTCATGATCATCATTAACTCCTTTCTTTTCATTTCCACCAGCACAGACCAAAATTTTCATTCAACTCTTGTCACTACAGTACGAAACAGTCACTGCCCTGTTTGTCTATGTCATACTGAGTCATGTCAATGCATTGTTCTCTTTCACAGTTGTGTGAAGAGGGAGCACAATGAGTATTGTGCAAGTCCATGGGAGTGTTGAAAGCAGAGTGGCTGGCAGCATGATAGCCTATAAACTAAGTGGAGTGGGTAAAAATGAACCAAAAGGGGAGGGGAGTGTTTGTGCTCATTTTCTCTTCTCTGTTAACTCTGTGTGCTTAAGCTTTTCTTCTATCTCTGCTCACCTGAGATGGACATTTCTTCAGTAGGCTGTGTTACGAACAGGGCTGAGGGAGAAATGGAAGGTAGCATTACTTGTCAGTGGAATTACAATGAGGGCTTGATGTCCTCTGTTTAAAAGAGGACAGGGCTTGTTCTTGTAGTGCCGCATTCAACATACATTCCAGTGTTGCTGACAGTCCAACTACTGGCATTTGGAACACAAATATGCAAGATCAATAATCCCGCTCCCCCCCTTCCCCCCATCCCCCGCCACAAAATAAAGAAGCCTTCACACAGCAGGACAGACAGTGTCTTGCTGGCAGCCAGGCAAGGGAAGCCACTGAAGAGAGAGAGAGAGAGAGGGGGAGAGAGGAGAAGAGAGAGAGTGTGTGTGTGTGCTCTTTTCACATATTGTGATTTTGGAAGGATGAAAAAAACAAAACCAGTCTGAATCAGGGTTTGGGAGTCAAAGCACACATTGTGTGTGTGTGTGTGTGTGTGTGTGTGTGTGTGTGTGTGTGTGTAAATATTTGCCTATTTGTGTTTATTGTTTTGCAATTATGATTGACAGGTTATTCAAAATAAAAAAACGTTGTTTATTCTTCACAAATGCTTGTCAAACAATGAAGAGTGATGTTGTCCCCCTTTTGTTTGCCTGTCAGAGAGCTTGTGTGGATTGTTGTTCTTTTAAAAAGACTTAGTGTAAAGGAGAACTCTCTTCGTTGTCATAAACTCTTTTACATGCTCTAAATGCATGGTGCATAAAGGACGTCCCCTGAAAGACTAACACCCAGACCACCATTTCTATCATGGATTGTGGAAAAGACCGCCAATCAGACCGGATTCGAACTACATACTTCTCTGCTTTTTAGATGAGTGCATCACCACTAGACCACCATTGCACCAACTGTGCCCACAAGCCAGTAGAGTGCTTAAATTGTGTGAATATAACAGCATAAAACATAGGCACCACATATTGATTTACTGTGTAAAAATTCGTTTTCTTTTTTTGTCTGCTTTTTGATAAGCTACTCACAACTTATGATTGAGGCAAGCACCATATTAGACATAACTATTTTTAGACCTGACTCTTGCTTAGGCCATTTCGGAAGAGTAGGCCATTGTGTGCTGATGGGAACAGATGACAAAAATTTACAAAACTGTATGCACACAGGGAGTGGGTGTAAAAAAAAGAAGAAAGCAATTGATTTCTTATTCCATCATCCTGGAAATTGAAGAATTGAGATTAAAAAAAACAAAAAACTCCCTCTCAAAATTTTGGTAATGCTTTTGCTGTTTTTGTTGTTATCATGTTCATCTTGATTAATGATTTTTGTTTAAAGCAGCAAAAATAATCGGTAAATTGTCTTTGAAGTCGGCAGCATTACGAAAACACAAACATGTCTAGTACTACGTGATATACCTAAAATCGACACATTTTTTCTAAAATCTTATCCTTCAGCTGTACTGTTAATTGACCATTTTTGACAGCAGACTGTCTTTTGCAAGATCAGTGACATGAACACCGATGCTGTAATGTACAGTTCAGTCAAAACTCTTGTTGTAATAATAATAATGATAATAATGATGATAATAATAATAATAATAATAATGTATGGAATTTATATAGAGCTGAATCTTGTAAAGCAACAAATCAAAGCGCTCAGATGATGACTTTTTTTAAATCAAGGATAATGGAATAAGCACTCATGTGCTTTTTTACATCCAGTCCCCGTGTGTATGCGGATTTTGTTAATTTTGTCATCTGTTCCCACCGGCACACAATGGCCTACTCTTTCGAAAAGCGGAACAAGATTTAACGTGTGTGCAAGATGTTCTGCATGCGTTCCACACGGGGCCTCGGTGTATAGTCTCATCCGAAGGACTAACAGCTATGATGGTGATGGGTTTTGTTTGTTTTTGCTTTTTGTTTGTTTGTTTTTAACGCTTTTTATTTGTGTGTTCATTCATTATTAACAAATGAAGGGCCAGATCTAAACATGTAGTTTGAAGGTCGATATATGTATGTTAAAGGGAGATTTCTAGTTTTATTATGTTCATGTTTATAACTGCATAATTTGGAAAAGAACAAAAATCAGAACAAAATTGTCTCATGATATTAATCTATATAGAGCTGTGAGACGCAACCTCTGTTTAGTTTATTTTTATTCTATTTTATCGAGGATAATGGAATAAGCACTTATGTGCTTTTTTTTTTACATCCCAGTCCCCGTGTGTATGCGGTTTTGTAAATTGTGTCATCTGTTCCCACTGGCACACAATGGCCTACTCTTACGAAAAGCGGAACAGGATTTAACGTGTGCGCAAGATGTTCTGTGAGGACATGTATGTGATTCCTTCATTTATCTTAGATTTTAATCCTTTGCTGGTAACCCAAATGAATTCATTTCTTTGTGATAATAAAGTATTTGAATTTGAATATAACTGCATTGTCTTTGTCCATGAGAGCTCCCAGCATAACAGCCCATTCTCTCCATTAAAGAAGAACTTTGAACACTCAGAAAGCAACTAATGTTGTCTGTCATATGAGCCAAAATGCGTTGTACTGCTCCTAAGCGCCTGACAAGTTAGGCCCAGTGCATCCGACTTCGGCATAGGAAAGAATTATGATTCTTGAAAAAAAGGCAGGAGAATGGACCAAGAAGGCAGAAAATAGATAGGAAGGAGGTGACAGGAAGAAAAGGAACAAGGCAGAAGCAAAGAGAGGGATAGAAATAGGGGGAGTTCCAAGCCCCCAAATGTCCAGATAGTGGGGATGCTATTTATACTGACAGGCCCCTGGCATCCCCACAGGGGAAAAGAAGAAATTATCCCCTGAAGTCGGTGTGTGGCTGCCTGTATGGTGCCGTACTTAAAAACAACTTAAAAACAGCTATACACGCAAACTTATTTAGTGTGTGTTTACTGTCTCATTTATATATATATATATATATATATATATATATATATATATATATATATATATATATATATATATATATATATATATATATATAATGTATGGAATTTATATAGTGCTGAATCATGTAAAGCAACAAATCAAAGCGCTTTATCAAAAAAATATCGAGGACAATGGAATAAGCACTCATGTGCTTTTTTTTTTTATACATCCAGTCCCCGTGTGTATGCGGTTTTGTCAATTTTGTCATCTGTTCCCACCGGCACACAATGGCCTACTCTTTCGAAAAGCGGAACAGGATTTAACGTGTGTGCAAGATATTCTGCATGCGTTCGCACACACGGGGCCTTGGTTTATAGTCTCATCCGAAGGATACTGTGTGACCCCAGGGTGTTAAGCTTGGGGTACGTACACCCGACAACAAAAAAGTGATACTTCATTGTTCTCTGGGCTGGCCCAGGCCAAATGCTTTGTCAATTACTGATGTAAACAAAGTGCCAAGGCCGCTTTCAGAATGTTGTTATGTTGTAAAATGTTATATCAAGATTGTCTTCAGCCATGAAAAGCTCTACATAACAACTTGTTCCTCTCCTTTAATGGAAAAAAAGATTATGGAATTTATATAGCGCTGAATCTGGTAAAACAAACAAATCATTTACACGCATGCAACATTCCTCAAATATAATGAATAACAGATTTCAAATTTATGCACGTGTGTGTGTGTGTGTGTGCGCGCGCGCGCGCGCCCACACACACACACACACACACACACACAAAATCAGTGCAGACTCCACTCTCCCCCAAAGTCCTTCAAATGAGACTCTAAACCGAGGCACTGTGTGTGCGAACGCACGCAGAACATCTTGCGTACACGTTAAATCCTGTTCCGCTTTTCGTAAGAGTAGGGTAGGCTATTGTGTGCCGGTGGGAACAGATGACAGAATTTACAAAGCCGCATACACACGGGGACTGGATGTAAAAAAGCACATAAGTACTTATTCCATTATCCTCGATATAAAAGAATACAATTAAAAAACAACAACCAAACACACACACACACACTTAGGAGATGAAGGGTGCTGTTGAAAAGTAGGGAGGGTTAGGAGGGTAAAAGTCTAAGAAAATCCCATGAAGTTGAAATAGCTGCCTACATGGTGAGATACTTGAGAACTGGCACACAAACTGTGTCCTCTAGTCTGGATGTACTGTCTCACCTGATTCCTATGTGTGAAGAGTGAGACAGAGTAGAATACATACATACATGTTTATTCTACGTGACCTGAGTATATTAAACTAACTGGTGAACATTGAACAATTAAAACATAACACATCATCACTCCACTCTTGCCAGTCGAACCACTCCAGTAGATGACAACACACCATCAGTGAAGAAACACACACACAACACACTCCAGTCTCTCCTCTAGTTGGTGATTTCCACCCTTTTAACATCTATCTATCTATCTGTCCCGTAGTCTGACGACCGTGGGGGCACCCTCAAAGACTCAGCAACCAGTTCCCTCCATTCTTCTCTCTGTTCTGCCTTTCTCAGGGTTTTGTTGAGTTCTAGGCCTGTCCATTCACTGATGTTATCCTCCCAGCTCTTCCTTGGTCTGCCTCTTCTTCTTCCTCCTTGGACAGTGCCTTGCAAAACTGTCTTTGTAATTCCTTGGGATCTTGTGACATGCCCATACCACTTAAGTTTACGCTTTTTCACGATCGTTAGAAGGTTCTCATAGGGTCCAATGGTTTTAACATACCCTAGGCTATTATCCATGCCTTAACAAGCCTTAGACCCTTACTGGGTAGCACAATGACATTGCTAAGAGTAAGAGGCTTGACTGTGAAGGGGCAGTTTTCAAAAGAAGTCATGTGAGTGCCACTTTCAAAGAACAGTAGTATGGCAACTCATTCGTGTCAAAGCCGAAGAACAGATTTCAGGGTTTTTTTTCCTTAATCAGAAATCTCAGCTGAGACGTTAATCAAATAATAATAATAATAATAACAATAATAATAATGCATGGAATTTATATAGCGATGAATTTTGTACGGCCACAAATCAAAGCGCTTTTTAAAAAATATATCGAGGACAATGGAATAAGTACTCATGTGCTTTTTTACATTCAGTCCCCGTGTGTATGCGGTTTTGTAAATTTTGTCATCTGTTCCCACCGGCACACAATGGCCTACTCTTTCGAAAAGCGGAACAGGATTTAACGTGTGCCAAGATGTTCTGCATGTGTTCGCACACGGGGCCTCGGTTTATAGTCTCATCAGAAAGGACTTCAAGACGTTACAGAGAGCGCCACTAATCAAATCACAACAACAAAAAGATTTCAGTTTTCAGAAACAGTCCCACTGCCTGTGGTAACAACCCGTATATACTGCAGGTTTGTTAAAAAAAAAAAAAAAGCAAAAAGTACTTAATAAGTGTTTGACAAAGCGTACAAATCAATTGCGATGGTCAAACCTTGGGTGCATACAGGGTTTCCTTCTCTCTCTCTCTCTCTCTCTCTCTCTCTCTCTCTCTCTCTCTCTCTCTCTCTCTCTCTCTCTCTCTCTCTCTCTCTCATGTCTAGCTCTGCACTATAGTGGCGACGACTCCAAACACCAACATGGAGTAGGATTTCTTGTCAACAAGAAGAGGACTAACAGTGTCATCAGCTGTACCCCAATCTCAAGTAGACTGATCTCTATGCATATCGTAGCAAAACCACACATGACCATCATACAAGTCTATGCACCAACATCAGACTACGACGATGAAGCAATCGAGCGTTTCTACAGGATTTGGAGAGCGCCATCAAATCAACTCCAAAGAAGGACTTTCTTGTGATTCAGGGCGACTGGAATGCCAAGATCGGACCTGACGCCTATGACCAATGGCCAGGGACAATAGGCCGTTTTGGCGTGGATGAAACCAACGATAGAGGTCTCAGACTTTTGGAATTTGCAAGCAGCCACAATCTTACTGTCGCCAACACCCTATACCCCCACAAGACATCAAGAAGAACGACGTGGCACTCACCAAATGGAAAGATACACAACCAGATTGATTACATCTTGGCCCCCAAACGATTTAAGTCAAGCATCAACAAAGCCCAGACAAGAACTTTCCCTGGCGCTGATATCGGCAGTGACCACGACATGGTACTCATGACCCTACAGATCAAGCTGAAGACCAAGAACCAGAAGAGAAATCCCCGTTTGCGGTTCAACATGGAAAAGCTGAAGGACCCCGAAATCGCTGAAATCTTTAAAGCTGAGATAGGGGGCAGATTTGCAGCATTGAATTTCCTCCAAGATGACATCAACAACCTCACTGAGACCTTCAGCAAGACCATTCAGGAGACAGCGCTGGAGATCCTTGGGAAAGAAAGGAAAAAGAACCAACGTGGCTCATCAAGTACGGAGGCCCAGAGATGATCAAGGCACTAACAATCATCTGCCAAAGCATCTGGACCAGCAAAGAGTGGCCTGAACAGTGGACCCAATCCATCATGGTTCCACTTCCAAAGAAGGGAGACCTGAAGAAGTGCCAAAATTACAGAACAATCAGTCTGTTAAGCCATCCAAGCAAAGTTATGCTACGCATTGCCTTGAACAGACTGAAACCACAAGCAGAAGAAATCCTTTCAGAAGAACAGGCAGGATTCAGACCAGGTCGAAGCACTGTCGAGCAGATCTTCAACATCAAAATGCTCATAGAGAAGCATCTCCAACATCAACTACAGCTCTACAACAACTTCATTGACTTCAAGAAGGCCTTCGACCGAGTGTGGCAAGAAGCTCTGTGGCAAGTTATGAGAGACTATAACTACGACGATGACCCGATTCAAGTCATCCAGGCGCTGTATGACAGCTCCCACAGCGCAGTCCTCATGGGTGGAGAAATCGGGGAGTTCTTCCGGACTTCAGTTGGAGTTCGACAAGGCTGCCCGCTATCCCCCGTTCTTTTCAACGTGTTCCTGGAGAACATCATGCAGGAGGCCCTCCTTGACTTCAAGACCACAATCACAATAGGAGGAAGGCCAGTCTGCAATCTTCGATTCGCAGACAATATTGATCTCATGGGCCGCAGTGAAGAACTCCAGGATCTCACCACCAGACTGGAAACATCAGCCAATGCCCACGGTATGGAGATCAGCACGGAAAAGAGCAAGATCCTAGTGAACAGTACCACACCGACCACTCCCACCAGCATCAAGATGAGTGGCGAGACACTAGAGGAGGTAGAAACTTTCAAGTACCTTGGAGCAGTCATCACCAAAGAAGTTATGAGCACACAAGAGGTGAAGATCATACTTGCTGTGGCACTCTCCTCCATGACTAAGCTGGCGAAAGTGTGGAGAAACCATTACATCAGAACCCACACTAAGGTCAGACTCTACAAGGCACTCGTCACATCCATTGCCTTGTACAGCTGTGAAGCATGGACACTTACTGCCGATTTAGAACGTCGCATTCAAGCCTTTGAGATGAAGTGCCTCAGGCGGATCCTGAACATCACCTACAGAGACCGCAAAACCAACGACTACGTCTGGCAGCAGATCGAGGCACTGGCTGGCAAACAAGAACCATTGCTAGATACAGTCAAACGGAGGAAATTGAAATGATTTGGCCACACAACAAGGCATAACAGCCTGTCAAAGACAGTCTTGCAGGGAATGGTGGAAGGAGCAAGGAGGCAGGGACGACCACGCAAAAGCTGGATATCCAACATCAAGGAGTGGACCGGCCTCACTGTACCAAACCTCCTGAAAGCAGCCCAGGACAGAACCATTTGGCGGTCCACTTGCAGCGTCCATGCGGGTACCCCAACGGTCGTCCCGACCAAGGGATGAGTGAGTGAGTGAGTGAGCTCTGCACTTAAATTTTTCAGGCCTTTTCTCTCCACCAGCAAATTTGAACCTAATGGGAGTTCATCCCTTTCCAGGCACAGGGTGCATCTGTGTTTCCCTAATAGATTACAGAATCATTAACCTGTATATTTGATCTTCTGAAGGCGTACAAGAAAGTATGTTCTTTCGAGCCAGAAGGCCCATAGAGCCGGAGCTTATCCCGGTTTCTGTAGCGTTAAGCGAATTGATGGTTTTTCACCACCCCTGTGACAGGACGCTAGTCTGTCGCCAGATACTTCCCCAGCAGAGCTGGTACCCACTTGTACACCTGGGTGGAGTGAGGAAAATAGGAGTTAAGTGTCTTTCCCAAGGACACAACACCGAGCCGAGCGGGGATTGAACCCGCGACCTCTGGATCACGAGTTGACCTGAAGGCTTACAGATACACGAAAAATATAAGGCACTAACAAGTCCGCACTTTTCAGTTGATCTGGAAGACCAGACCATACCATACCATACCACACCATACCACCAACCATACCATACCATACCATACCACTTCATACCATCTATCTATCTGTCCCATAGTCTGAAGACCATGGGGGCACCCTCAAAGACTCAACAACCAGTTCCCTCCATTCCTCTCTCTGTTCTGCCTTTCTCAGGGTTTTGTTGAGTTCTAGGCCTGTCCATTCGCTGATGCTATCCTCCCAGCTCTTCCTTGGTCTGCCTCTTCTTCTTCCTCCCTGGACAGTGCCTTGTAAAACTGTCTTTGCAAGTCCTTTGGATCTTGTGACATGCCCATACCATTTAAGTTTACGTTTTTTCACGATCGTTAGAAGGTTCTCATAGGGTCCAATGGTTTGCTGAATTCTGTTATGCACGCTTTCGTTGCTTATGTGGTCTTTGTAGGAGATGCCAAGGAGTCTCCGAAAGCATCTCATCTCCACCGCCTGTACTCTTCTCTCCAAATCTGCAGTCAGGGTCCATGATTCACAGGCATACAGAAATATGGATATGACATGGGAGCGCATTAATCTGATCTTGGAGATAAGTGAGATATTTTTATCTCCCCAGATGGTGTTTAGTTTTGACAAAGCTGTTATTGTCTGTGCAGTCCTGCATACTACTTCTGGCTTGGATCCCTGGTCTGATACAATGGCTCCCAGGTACTTGAAGCTTTGAACTGTTTCCAGCTTCTGGTCATTAACCCTGATATCAGTGCTAATGCCGTTGGTGTTATTAGTCATCAGTTTGGTCTTCTCTGCACTGATTTCCATGCCGTATGTTTTGGAGGCCTTATTCAAGTGTTCTGATAGGCTGGCAAGCTCTTTTTCTGATCCTGCTATTCCATCAATGTCATCTGCGAAGCGGAGGTTTGTGATCGTTCTGCCACCAATGCTGACTGATCCTTCATGATGTTCCAGTGCATCAGCCATGATTCTCTCAAGGAAGATGTTGAAAAGAGTGGGTGAGAGTAGACAGCCCTGCCTTACTCCAACTGTTGTTCGAAACCATTCTCCAATGTTGTTGTTGTAGTACACTGCACTGGTGGCTTCGCTGTACAGCTGTTTGATGACTCTGATCAGGTTTGCATTGATGCTGTACAAATTCATGGTTGCCCAGAACTGGAAGAATAATACAATGCAGTACAATCATACAGCTTTACATTAATTTCAGAAGGTAACTTATAGGATAAATTTTTTCTTTTCTCCCCCCCCCCCCCCCCTCTCCCTGATTGCGTGGGGTCTTTGGGGAGATCGGCACTGAAGAGCACTCAACAAATTTCTCCCCTAAGAGCGAAACAGAGCTGCTCTTTGCCATTTGATTGTTTTAAACAATTTTATTTAAAAAAACAACACGTGACTATGCACACACAATCATATATGAGGCAGGACAACAAGGCGATCTTACGTAAGTCCTGTCTCTTGATTTACATAAGAAAAAAACAAAGAAACAACAGCAAAATGCCAAACAAACATATCAAACACAAAATGAAAACAATAAACAAACCTTACCCTCCCCCCTCCCCCTCCCCCTCAACAAACAAACAAAACCAAAAAAAAGCATAAAATACCTGTGAGTGCCCACAGGCACATAATTCAGATGGAGCTAGTTACTTGGAAAAATATACCTTGCTCCTGTCTGCCTGCCTATGTTGCTGTGTGTGTGTGTGTGTGTGTGTGTGTGTGTGTGTGTGTGTGTGTGTACGTGCGCGCGCACGCGCGCGCGTATGTTCCAATTCACTTAATGTCTTTTCACAAGTTACAAGTTGTGATATTACAGGTAGGGGGGGGGGGGGGGGGGGGGGGGGGGGGGGGGGGGGGGGGGGAGGAGAAGAAGGGTGTATGAGTGTCAAGGGAGGAGGGTATAGTTGGTACTCTGCATAAGAGAAGAAATTTCAGGGGATCATTGCATGCGAAATGATATAAAGAACATTTAAAAAAAAGTATGTATGTATGGATTGGTGGATCGGTGGTCTAGAGGTAACGCGCCTGTCTAGAAAGCGAAAAGTCCGGGTCTGAAGTGTGCGGCGGTTCGTACCCCGTTCGGACCGGAAATTTTTCCCCCATCCATTAGACCATGAGTGGTGGTCTGGGCGCTAGTCTTTCGGATGAGACGATAAACCGAGGTCCCGTGTGTTACACGTAATTATTTAGCGCACGTAAAAAAACCCACGGCAACAAGAGAGTTGTCCCTGGCAAAATTCTTAGAAAAAAGCCACTCTGATAGGGAAACAAATACAGCTGCAGAAAAAAAAAAAAAAAAAAAAAAAAAAAAAGGTGAAAGGGTGGCGCAGCGCTAAGTGGCGACGCGTTCTCCCGCTCTCCCCGGGGAGAGCAGCCCGAATTTCACGGAGAGAAATCTGCCGTGACTTAAAGTGGTATGAAATAAAATCTGAGCGCTTTGATTTGTTGCTTTACAAGATTCAGCGCTATATAAATTCCATACATTATTATTATTTATTATTATTATGTTGTCATCATCCTCAATCACTGGTGGTAGTAGTAGTAGCAGCAGCAGCAGCAGCAGCAGCAGTAGTAGTAGTAGTAGTAGTAGTAGTAGTAGTAGTTAGTAGTATGGTGATGGAAATTTTTCTAAGTAGACTGGAAATATTTTTATGTTTAAAAATAAATACATCAGATATTCAGTTTTTCCATTATGCAGCTAGGAAGTGTTGAGATCACAATCGTAGACTAAGGAGTACTGAAGTGGGAATCTTTACTTTTCTATTGCTATTGTGATGGACACATTTTTGTTTTTGTTTTTAATGCTCTTGTTACTTTTGACAAAATTACTGTACCATAGCAAATCCCCAACTGTGATACCCTATCTGAGCATTCCAGCCAAAGTAGCCGGGGGCCTGGGCCTAGGCCTATCAGAAGATAATTAGGCAAAGGGCTAGGGCCCCTGACTCATTTGTACACTGGTTCTGTTCCAAAGAGGTTGTGTGGCATTCTTCTGTCTAGGTATACTGTGGACACCTTGTGTTTTGTGATTTTACTTCAGAAATACAGGTCAGTAAATACTGTTTCTCCACATGTTTTTGTATTGTTTTAATTATCAGAGAATGTATTTGATTTGGTTTTTAATGGGGGGGGGGGGGGGGGGGGGGGGTTTTTTTGTCAGGTTACTCTTATCTGAATGGTTTTCTGTAGGAGGCATTAATCAGTTTTACACGTTGTAGGCTAAACCCCTAAGTTTTACAAGTCAAAATGGTGAGTTTTCATCCTTCTGATGCTTTGGATGACGAGTGCCTCTTGAACACAACATGACTACTACTACTACTACTACTACTACTGAACACATGAAGCCGACATGCAGGTTATTTCTGCCACAGACATGCTCTTTGATAGAGAACATAATGTTGCAATGTAGGCCTGTTGTTATCCTTAATTAAGTAAATAAAAGTCGAACCACGGAGGAATCCTCACTTAAAAGAGAAAAATCACTTAAAAGAGAAAATCGATAATTTCGAAAAACCATTGTATATGAAAATGTTATAATGGGAAGAACTTATCTGCTGCAAGTTCATCAGTTCTACTACTTTAACAGCCAACACCCCCCCCCCCCCCCCCCCTAACAACAACCAACCCCAACGGAACAAAACAAAACAAAACAAAACAAAACAACACACACACACACACACACACACACACACACACAACACACACACACACACACACAAACAACCACCCACCCCCAGCAACAACAACGATACTACTACTACTACTACTACTGATGATGATGATGATGATAGTCTTCTGAGACTGAAGGCCGCCAAAATAATAATAATAATGATAATGATGATGATGCTGATGATGCTGATGTTGATGCTGATGAGAAGAATAAGAATAAGGAAAATGATGACAATAATTACGCGTGTTCGTGTAGTTTTGCAAGATTGCGTGAGGTAGATGCGTGGTTCACGTTATTTTGCAAAGTTCTGGTAAAACGACAATAGCCAAATAATTCTACATCCGCTCAAGATCGACAGATAAAACGGAGGAAAGAGCTTGGTGATTGTCGAGTTAAGTCTTGCGAAAACCCACAAAAACTACGATTTTTGTTCCATTTTTGCGTCAGGTAAGCTATTTGAATGTTTGATTAATATTTTTCGTTTGAATAGCAAGTAGAAGACAAATAAGTTTTAAAAAATCTTGTATCTGCTCCCTTTGACCCTATCGATCCCACTTTTCTTCTAGATACTAACGCTGCTCGTGTGTCACTGTTATTTCAGGTTCCGCACTATCATGTTTCAGATCCTATCTTACATCAAAGTAAGAAACAGGCCATGTTAATAGTCTTCACTCTGCAGCATTAGCTATCACTGTATAAGTGTATCAGATATGTTCTCCAGGGTTCAGTGCTGGGGCCCATATTCCTCTTGTATAGTATACTCACTCAATGGAGTCGACCTGTCCGCTCTTCGAGGATTGTCGACGATAAACAATCAGTGAACCATCATGCTTTTGCCGGTGACAATCAGCAAAGTTACAAACAAACTTCTTTCTGTCATGTTAACTCAGCCATTGAACAACCCAAAACTGCATTGCAAATACAATATAAAGTCATGGATGAACCAAAATAAACTGCAGTAAAATGACAGCAAAACCGAAGCCATGATTATCTCATCAAGCAGGTTTTCTGTCAACAGTAGACTAAGTAGTTGGTACAATTGTAGGCTTCCTACCTTCCTCCACATTAGACTAGTGTTTGAGTACTAGTGAGGCAGATGTAAAGTTTGTCTCTACTATGATAAAGCTTGGCATTACATTTTATTCCATTTTTTTCAGTGCCATAGCATGTCAACATTGTCTCAGTGTCTGAAAAAATGCATAATTTTAACTTTGTCCAGAAGATTACTCATTTTAGTTATAAAATAATAAATCCAACATTTTTGTTTCAAGTACTTAGCACAAAATCTGGCATGATTCCTTGTCCTGTCAAGACTTGATTATTGTATGTAAATTATATTATGTACATTGTTATTCACTTCTTGCTGACTGTCCAGAACATTTACTATAATTTATAAGTACTATGTCAAAAAAGTTGAAAACACTGAGCACTGCAAGTTTGATTTATATTTATAGTAGGCCTATAGAGTACCCAAAGACACATCACATCACTCCACTTCTTCTCACTTCACTGGTTACCTATTTCTGCGCAAATCAGTTTAAAATCGCCACTATGACTATGATTATGTTCATGTTCATGGCATGATGATTGATACTAATATATAAGTAATGATGATAATTGATAGCTTAGTGGTTAGAGCATTGCACTCGCAATTTGAGGCCTGGGATTGAGCCTGTTCAAGGGGATTTTTCACCTGGAGTTACACATCAGTACCGACTCTACTCCCCCAAAACACTTTGCATAAGATTTTAAACTGAGGCCCTGTGTGCAAATGTGTGCAGAATGTCATCTTTTGTACATCTTAAAACCCATTCTACCTTTCAAAAGTGTAGCCTGTAGGCCATTCTTGCTGGTAAGAACTGATGATGTCAAAAATATTTTAAAGAACCCACATGTATGCACACTGGTGACTGTGACGAGTGTGACATTGTCAATGTCATACAAAAATAAAAGACATGTTTTTAAAACATTATCCCCGAAGTTGAAATGCAGGCTCTAGTAATTCAACGGCAGGCAAGAACGGTTGGACACTCAAGGATTTTACCTTTGGTGAACCATGGCGGTCTAGCCGAGGAACCTCCCCAAACCCCCCCAAGCAAAACCCATGGGTTCCCCCCTCCCCCCTCCCCCCAAAAAAAAATTATAAGTAAAGAACAGAGCATATTCTAAGTTGTGCAATTTGTTAATTCAGTTGTGGATAACATTGACTGAATTTCGGACAGTGACTAGACTATCTATACTGATGAAGTATTTATTATGAACATTCTAACAAAATGTTTAGTTTTTCCCCCTTCCTGCCATCTGCACATTTCAGATTAAAAAAAAATTTTTTTTTGTCTCTCATCCATCAAATGTAAGATCACAAAGTAGTTTTTGAAAATCTTATTTTGTTGTTCATGAATATGTTTCAGGTCTGTTTGAAAACTATCAACAATGACACGTCACGCTAAGAACTGTACTGCAGGCACCGTGTATACGTACCATGAACGTAAGAAAGACACAAAGGCCTCAGGGTATGGATCTCAGAAACTTCGTTATGGCAAAGATTCTGTAAAGGTAATGTACATGGGTTTTTTTCCCCCGTTGGTTTGCTTATTTGTTTGTTGCAGTTTGATTTCCAGAATTGTTGTACATTGTATAAATTTCTCTTTTATTTGTTTATTTTTTTTAATCTGTTGACTTATGATTTGCATTACATTTTTGTAAATTTGTTAATGTGGGATACAACAGCTTTATGTTGAAATGACTTTTGGTCCAGTGTATTCCCTTTTGATTGAAGGTTCTGAGTTTCTTTATAAGAACGTCATAGAGAGTATTGGAAATCAGCTCATATGCTGGCTTTCATTATCAAGATCATTATGTGTCGCTTAAAAAATCTCCAATAGAGGTAATTTTTGTTTATTGAAATGTCCCTTTCTGCAGAGCTCTCTTAGTAATATCTTTTTGATTTGTTAAAAGAAAACTTCATATAATTAAAAATTTCTGAAGTCTACTAATCATACCTGAGATCTGGTGAGAATGACTGTGGGATATCTTTGTTGACAAGTTGTTGTTTTTTCTGATACAGTAACGCTGGCAAAGCCAGGCAAACTTGACTTGCATAATTTCTGAATAATGTATAATTTCTGAATAATGTATAATTTCTGAATAATGTAAAATCTCTAAATAATGTTTACTCTAAATTGATAATGAAGTGATAACTCTGATGGTTGTTGCATGTGATTTTAATGTGTGTTTTTTTGTTTGAACTGTCACTCTGACAAAGTGTTGTTGTGGAATGTTTTGCAGGAATTTGACTGCTGTTGTTTGACTCTTCAGCCGTGTAAAGACCCTGTCATCACGTGAGTACCTCACTTTATTTTTTGGGATGTTTTAAACAGCAAAAAATTGACTGGTAGTGGTAACAAGCAACGTCTATTGTGCAACTTAAGGAATGAAGAATTGCCATAGTACATACAGATACATACACATACACACAGTACTCTTAATTGCAACCATTTTGCAATAAAGTCACGTATGGTTAGTTGCTGCATACTGTGACACATTCTGGATGACATCTAAGTGGAAATACAGTAAAAAGCTAACAGCAGATTTTGATTAAATTAATGAAAATAAAAGGTGAGATAAATTAGTCTTGTCAAAAAGCAATTTCAATAATGGTTTTGTAGACCTCAGCATAGATTTTGTTTAAATGTCGCCTTCACCACCTTCACTCATCCCGCAGTCTAGTAGACTGTTGGGGCACTACTGAAGATTTAGCAAAAAATCTGGTCATGAATATAAAGTGTATGTGATCACAAACAAAACAAGTCTGTTCTATCCTTTGTCCCATTACTGTCAGGGCTATCAGTTCATTTGTAGAGCAAATCTTAATTTAAACAAAAAATGTGCAAGACTTGGACTACGTTTAATCAAGATCTACCATTCTGTGAAATCCTTATCTGCATCAGATACAGAGTCACTTTATTGTCTGAAAATGTGCTGTTTGATTGAACAGTAAACCATAGATTGGATTGTTTAAGATGTTATCAGGACTTGCAGAGCTTTTATGTTTTGCAGAGTAGGCTTATGGATCTGTCGGTCTCATTTTAAAGGCAGCTTGGGTAATTCATTCACAGTTT
Organism: Rapana venosa; assembly: GCA_028751875.1. NCBI lineage: Eukaryota > Metazoa > Mollusca > Gastropoda > Neogastropoda > Muricidae > Rapana > Rapana venosa. The sequence continues at coordinate 36,646,591 of CM054148.1, read as the reverse complement.
AATCATGTTACAGTTTCATGTATATGAAAATATAGCTTGAATATATTTTAAAGTTGCTGATAGACACAGTTTTGAACAGGTTGTAGTTTGTTTTCTATGAGCTGTGTAGTTAAAGTAATCTATCGCCGGTATCGGTTGCCTTGTTAGGCAATGTGTGAAAAATGCCTACTGATGTAGGAAATTTGCCTGTAATCTTGCATCAAGTGCTTGAGTCAGAGACCAGTATTTTATTATCCCATTATTTTCCATCAGTGGGACTCATCAATATGTGCACACTTTTTTTTTTAGGGTGATAACTGCTAGTACTGGTTTTCATTGCATTAAAAAAAAGAAAGAAATGATATAAACGATAAGACTGATTTTAATTTAATAAATTCATATGTTAAAAGATGCGGTTACCAAGCTTGATCTATGTCACTATATGTGCATTTGCTACTTCATATCAAAAGACAAAGGTATTTAGAATTTTAGAATTGTACATGAACTGTGTGACTGTGGCTTGAAAACTGGTTGGGCAAAAACGGTCGCGTACACAAAAAGATCTCACCATCCACCCCCCCCTAAAAAAAAAAATCATAGTATTAATCATTTCAAAGATTTGAAGTGCACGATGTCACACACTACAACAGTAGAAGAATGGTTTGTTAATGTCTTGCTTATTGTTTCATAACCATGTTGATGACAATGTTGTATTGTTGTGCAGGCCACAAGGTTTTCTGTATGACAAAGAGGCCATACTGGAGTACATTCTGCATCAGAAGAGAGAGATCGCTCGCAAATTGAAGGAGTATGGGAAACAGAAGAACAAAGCTGAGGTATGTGATTGTGAGGGCAGTATCGTTTCCTCTGCTAGTAGGTACCGGCAGCCAAAATTAGATTATTTCTTTTAGTATTTAAAACCTATATAATCATAAAGATAATGATCAAACTTAAAAAACAAAACAAAAATGAAGTCTCTATCTTTCATACTTTCAGAGATATGGCTGTTTAAAAATGGGGTACGCTGATGCCCTTGACAATTTCTAAAATCGTCCAAGTTTGAACCTCATTAAAATTGTACTAAACATACATACCCAGTTGAAAATGAGTACTTTAAATCTTTATAACATATATTCTTAAGATAAATAAGTTCCATGACACAAATGTATTTGGTTGATATGTACTAGGATGTCAAACTTTGGAAAAATCACAATTTGACACATGTCAAATCTGTGAGATGTGCCAACTTTGAAGCATCAGAGCACAGTGAAAAAGACGAGCAGAAAGCTTCTTTCAGTTTAGACAGCTTGTACTAGTTATATTAATCACACTTATTTTTTTCTAAGGTGTTTGCTTGAGCGAAATGGGAGAAATTCCATGTTAAAAACCTGGAGGTAATGCAATTTGCACAGCGGAAAAAGGGAGAATACTGACCTGCCATATGAAAAACAACCATAACTTTGAAACTATTCAATGAATTGTCTTCAAATTTTGCATGTAGTCTAAATACATTATATTCTATATAATTAAGTGTGTTTCTATGCTATCTTTACTACCTTTTTTGTTTTTTATTCCAAAACAAGAGCTTACGGGGATGAGTTGACCGAGTTGTCAAAACAGAAATGGAAATTTTTCCTAAACTAACTGGCAGATTTCAATGAAATTTTGAAACAATCTTTTATACACTGCTCTCTATCAAATTATATTACATATTCCTGATAACCATTTCCAACTTAAAAAACAAAAAAGTACTTACATCCTTTTGAGATGCCTGTACACATTTTCTCCCCAACTTTGCTGAACTTGCTTAAATTTTTGGTTCAGGATGTTATTTTTTTCAAGTTAAGCATTGTCAAGCTCTTTGGTTTTATTCTACATCTCCTGAAATAATTAAAAAAGCTGTGTGAAACTACAGCACACTGAGTTGTTTTGTCAATTTCCTCAGTAATTTTATCTTTTGCCTCTTCCAGCTGTCCTTGCTAGGCAGCAGCTGTTCTCTCAGCTTGTGATGCTTTCATTCTATTCTTCCTCTATAGAAAAAAGATTGAGGATTTTGCACATTCTGCACACTGAAATTAGCAGTGCTCGAATAAAAATAACTCCATATCATGCTGTATATTTTGCCATTTGATACTTTTCATGACAGACTGATGACTACAGGAAGACAGTTTTGTTGGGGGGTTTTCTCAAAAAGAAAAAAAAAGTTATCAAATAAAAAAAAGTCACATTGATACTCTTTGCATACTACTCTTCTTCTTGCATGAATTTGCCCTTGTTGTGTTAAAAAAATGTTATTTAACATATTTACACATCATTTTAATTTAATTTCATTGTCTCAGTGTATGCATTTCTTCATCAATCACTATGTGATATAATGACAATTATGTGTGTGTGTGTGTGTTTGTTTTTGTTTTGTTTTGTTTAATGTCTATTCACTACATGGTGATTTAGACACACCCGCATTCATACCAAAGTACCTATTATTACACACCGCATCTCTCTCTCTCTTCTCTCTCTCTCTCTCTCTCTCTCTCTCTCTCTCTCTCTCTCTCTCTCTCTCTCCCAACACGCACCCACATCCACACACACATAAGTATATAAATATATACATATATATATAATATATATATATGTATATATATACATATATATAAATATATATATATATATATTTTATATATATATATATATATATATATGTAATTACAGTAAAGGTTTTACAGGTGAATATATGACTTTAGCAACTGACACTATGAATTGCTGAGAGTCATATAAAACTTCTTGACTAGTGGCATATTTCTTCTGAATATCTAAACCTCTCCTTTTATACATGTCAAGAAGAATTGGGCAATCAAACAACAAATGGTGGACTGAAAGTGGAATAGAACAACAACATGTTACATTTTTTGAATATTTAGTATTCCTTGCATTTAATCTCAGTTTATGTATTAGAATTTCTAATTTCCGTGGGCAAGGAAACTGCTGATAATGTTTTTCTATAATCTTTGAATGTATGCAGTTCATTAACTTAGAATGAATTTCATAAGACGACAATGCAAGATTAGAATCAAACACTTCAGTACTGTATTCAGAGGCACCTTGTTTTGCCAAAGAATCAACCAGCTCATTCGAATAAATTCCACAATGAGAGGGGATCCAGCAAAAAGTTATGCTGATGCCTCTGCTTGCAATAGAATGTATCAGGAATTTTATCTCAAATACAATATCATTCCTTATTTTACCATGCCATGACTTTAATGCCATTAACACTGCCTTTGAGTCAACGCAAAACAGAATTTGGCAAACATCAATAGCAGTATCAGACAAAAAATTCAAAGCCATAAGAATTGCAAATAATTCAGAAGTAAAAATAGAAAAATGTTGTCCTAAATGAAAAGATTTTTTAACTTTTAAAGTCGGAATCACATATGCAGCACCACTTTTGCCTGTTTCTAATACAGATCCGTCAGTATACACTTTTAAGTGATAAGAATAATTATTTTCTAAGTGACTTTTTACATCAACGGTGAGAAGATTTTGATCTTCATTTTTCTTTATTTCCGTGTAGTCAATGTCAAATTTAGCTGAAATATGTTCCCAAGGAGGTAATTGTGGAACAATCGGTAAAATTGGAATTGTTGATATATCGATGTCATTTTCTTTCATAAATGTGTCTGTATAATTTTTAATTGGCTGCAGAAATGAAATATTGCGTGCCCGTTTAGGAAAATCAGTGTCTTGATTAATAAATATTTCCTCTTTTACTGAATTTGGAATAGAGATACTACGAACCACATATTTTGATACTGACAGTTTTCGCTGATCAGAAAGAGATAATAAATGAGCTTCTTTATAAGTATTAGCTGTATTTGCATGAGCCGGAACACCAAGAGCTATCTTTACTGCTTTACTGTCTAGACTTTGTAATTTTTTAAGTAGATAATCTGCAGCAGAAAAATAAACTTCTTGTCCGTATATTAATTTTGAACGTACCAAGGACAGAGCCAGATGTATCAGAGTCGTAGTGTCTTGGCTCCATGCCTGAGAACTTATTATCTTTAGGAAATTAAGTCTTTTCCTAGCTTCAGTTATCATTTGGTTGATGTGCATCTTATGTGTATATCTTATATCTTATCTTATGTGTGTGTGTGTGTGTGTGTGTGTGTGTGTGTGTGTGTTGTGGTGGTAGTGGTGGTGGTAGTGTAGTGCTGGTTTGTGTGCTCTGTGCATACATGTGTGTGTGTGTGTCAAGTCAAGTCAAATTTTTATTTCCAGATGGTACATTGAATAAGCAATGCATTTTCTTTTTTTGATCAAGCCATCTATCTATGAGCAAAAAACAACTTGATCAATATTATCTAACTACATTATTACCATAACCAATAATATTAAAACTAACTCAAAAGAAAAATAGAAACAGAAAAAAAGAAAAAAAAAACCCACACACTCACACGTGACCAAAACCCAAAAAACCTCATAAACTCATTGTGTGTGTGTGTAAGGAGAGTAGAGAGAGAGAGAGAGAGAGAGAGAGAGAGAGGAGAGAGAGAGAGAGAGAGAGAGAGAGAGTATATTCAGTTTGTATGAAACTGAGAGAAAGACTACAGTAAGTCGGGTATGGTGTGATGGTTTGAGTTAACACTAGATATTACTCACTGTCTTAGTGTCTACAAAGCCTGAGTGATGTATAATAGATCTGCAGCATGTGATCATTAATTACTTTGTTGTGGGAAAAAAAAAGATGAGGTGACATATTCATGATAATATGAAAATTGTTCTATGTTGTCTCAACAATTTAATCACTGTGATAAACATTAATCTGTGTTGGCCAAACTGATCTGAGGATTTTTTGTTGTTGAATGTAATGAAGTGACAAGAAATAAAAAATAAAAAAAAAAAAAAAAAAATTTACACAATTAACTTGATACAAATCACAGCTTAACAAAAATGGCTTTAAAAAACACAAACCTTTGTCAGAAGCTCATGCCAGTAAAACAGAATAAAAATTTACATGAGGATGGAAATTCTACTTAAGTAGCTTGAAGAACTGTTCAGTTTCTTTTTATTTCTTTTTTACCTTGGAATTTTTATTTACTAGAGTACTAACAAGAAGAAGAAGAAAAAAAGACCCAGTAAAATCACAAAGAACTTCTCTACTGATATTGAATTTCTTGGAGGCAACACCTGTAGGAAGATTAAGCAAAACAAAAAAAACCACTTTCATTAATTATACTTCCATCTATAAAATTTTTTTTAAAAAGAGGCTGAGAAAGTAGTTGAAAAGTTTATTGCTACTTTGAAGCAACATGTAATGAAAACTACAAGTACAATGTGTTGTCTCAACAACTGCTATAAGTCAGCTTTCAATCTGTGCTGTTGACGGGCATACATATGCGTGTGGGACCAATTTCCGTTTGATGAACTCTCTCTCAGCGATGTTTTTATTGGCGAATTTCTCTTAAATCGCGGAGTCAATTCAATAACTAGGTCTCAAATCGCTAAATCAATGTTAGATATACCAATAAGTGGTATCGATTTCTCTCAGTTTCCCAGTTAAAAAAATACGATCTCTTCAAACTAAAAAGGTGTACCAGTCGAACTTGACCAGATCGTGCTCAACATGATCGAGTGTCATACGAACAAAATAAATAATCATTTTCCGAATAGTAAGCAAAATGAAGTTATGGATTCGTTTAATACAGGTCTTAACTTGATATTTAACGCGTTAACTTGCCAAGTTTGTCTTGCAATTCCATGGCGTTTAACGTATTTGACTCGGTCGGCTTCGCTTCTTTCACTATGTTCTGCCATTTTTGTTTTTCTACATTGGTGTAAATGGCTGATGATACCTTCACTTTGATTGCTGGTGATGGAACTGTACTTAACCAATCATAGAGCTGATACACCATTGGATTCAGCAAAAGATGGCCTTTCGATCGCACCATTATTGTCTGTGTTTACTTCGCCGATGTTTCCTATCGTGTACCGAAAGTGGGCTAACTTGAAACTCGCACTTTAAACTTCGATTTTAATTGATTTAAGCTTTTCGGATCTACTAAAAAATTATATCGAATTAAAGCTGGAAATATGCTCTTCTATTCTGACCTATTTTTAAGTTGATGCAGTGCAATGAGCACATCGTACATAGTGATTTTCTATCCATACCGATTCACTCGCTCGGCTAATGGCGGCTAGCGGTACGTCGGCGCTTCGATTTTTGTGAAAGAGTGGGTGTATTTGGAATTGTTTTGTTGTCACACCATGGCATACAAACACAAATGAACAACTCAAAGCACATAAGTAAACATCAATGTTTATTGTTTCATAATTTTTATCCCAATTATTTAGATAGTTCCCAAGATCTGGCCTGTCAAAAACATGCATTTTCCCCCCTCAGCGCTACTTTCCCGCAGGCTGAAAGAAGGGCTGCCGGTACCTACTGCTAGTTATCACTGCTGTTGTTGCAAGTTTCTGTAAAGTTAGAACTGGCAAGTTGAGAGTCAATGAGATTGTCATTGTGAAACTTTTCTTGTTTCAGGCAAAAATAGGATTGTCAGTATGCAAGCGTGTGTGTTTGTGGTGTGTGTTTGTGTGTGGTGGTTGTGTGAAATGTGGTTGTGTGTGTTTGTGTGGTAGTTGTGTGTGTGTGTTTAATTTATTGATTTTATTCTTTTATATCGAGGATAATGGATTATGCACTCTGTGTATGTGTGTGTGTGTTGTGTGTTGTATGTGTTTTTAGAGCATCATTTGTAACGATGTACACTTATTTCTCTCTCTTTCTTTCTCATGTTATTTCAAGGTAGAAAACATTTTTATCTTTTGACACCCCAGTTTTGAGCGTTAATTTTATATAATATACAAATTATTGCTGTCGTGACAATACATACTGGGTCACTGAGGATGTACTGTAAAGAACTTAACCAGTTCAAACTGTCTTACAAATCATTATTTTGACTAGCACTTGCTATGAAATCCCTGATGCCTCAGATATTTCTTTCCAAATCTGCCAGTAAATTAGAAGGATGCCTTGAGATTCTGGTACAGAAAATTTTGCAGAACAATAGGCCGATCTGGATAGGGTCTAAAGGGAATTCTTGAATAAAAATCAAGACTTTATTTTGCAAACAAAACTTCAAATGAAAGGCGATAACTCAAACATGTAGGGATAAGTGACAAAATGCACACATAAAAATTTTGTACCATTATTTGTATTCGTTGATGTAATTGTACCAGTATTCTGTTCTGTACAGAATATGAGAGAAAGAGAGAGGATGAAATATTGTAGTAATTGTTTTAAGCAACGTGATCTTTGTTTCTGTATAATTTATGCATATATAGGTAGATAAATAGATCATGTTTACAAACGTGTGTGTATACACACATTGATATAGATCTACATGAATCGTAGATATTCATGTTCTGATTTCCTTTTTTATGTTTTTTTTGTTGTTGGATTCAGGATGAATTGAAGGAACTGGCCAAAGCAGAACAAGACAAGAAGACACACAACTTTGTTCAGCACGAAACAAACCCCATTGGCAGCAAGCATGGTAAGTTGTACAAGTTTTCATTAAAATCATTTTGCAGCGCTGGAAAGGTAAGGTTAGTACCAAAGGAACAAAGAATAGAAAAACTTACTTCAGTGACAGTGGAAGAAATGGAAAGAATTGGCAAGTGTGCTCGGAAATCAGAAAATCCCGCTGGAGAGACGCTGTCTGATATATAAGGCCTGCATCAGACCTGTTCTCCTGTATGGTTCGGAGACGTGGGTTTTCACAAAATCCGTCGAACGTTTGTTGAAGAGTGTGAAAACCGAATGCTACGCTACATGACAAAGATCAAATGGGAAGACAGGATCACGAATGAAGAACTATGGAGAATGTGCAAAGTTGATGATCTGAAGTCTGTAGCTAGTACCAATAGACTGTGCTGATTTGGGCACGTTCAATGGAAAGCAGATCACCACATCATAAAAAGAGCAATGAACTTCGTAGTGGATGGAAAGAGACCCAAGACCTAGCAAAACCTGGGCAGCCTGTATTGCAGATGATCTTAGAGAAAGGGGCATAAATAAGGAGGAAGCTCAAAACACAAATGTCAAACCTTCCCTGGGAGAAACATGACAAAAAAGGAAGAAGAAGAAGTGACTAAAAGTGACACTGCTGTTTCCCTTGCTGCCTCTTGTTGCTGTGGCAGGCTTTGTAACCAGACTTTGTAACCAGACTTTGTAACCAGGCTTTGTAACCAGACTTTGTAACCAGACTTTGTAACCAGACTTGGCGAGAAAGTGTTGGACGGTTGTTGTCAAGCTGGACGAGGACTTGTATTGATCGTCGTGGCTTTACTTACTAACCTTTCTCTGCAATGTTTAATTTTTTTAAAATTTGTTGTCTATTTGGAGCCTGGGTTTTATTATTTTTGTTTGCTTACGTGTTTCTTGTTTTCAAGTTAAAAAACCCCCAACAAAATCCATTCTTTACTTACCAGTTTTATGTACTGCCAGGTGCTAATTTTGACAGCAGATAAGGTGTTAGAGCATTTTGTGAAAGTGTTTACAGTGTGTTGTTTTTGGTTATTGCAGCTATGGAGAAGGCAGAGGCTTCCACATCTGCAGTGTTAGAGCATTTTGTCAAAGTGTTTGGGTGTTGTTTTTGATGATTGCAGCCATGGAGCATATTGTCAAAGTGTTTGTGTGTTGTTTTTGATGATTGCAGCCATGGAGCATATTGTCAAAGTGTGTGTGTTGTTTTTGATGAGCTCCGTGGAGCATTTTGTTAAAGTGTGTGTGTTGTTTTTGATGATTGCAGCTATGTGAAAGTGTTTGTGTGTTGTTTTTGATGATTGCAGTTATGTGAAAGTGTTTGTGTGTTGTTTTTGATGATTGCAGTGATGTGAAAGTGTTTGTGTGTTGTTTTTGATGATTGCAGCTATAGAGAATTTTGTGAAAGTGTTTGTGTGTTGTTTTTGATGATTGCAGCTATGGAGCATTTTGTGAAAGTGTTTGTGCGTTGTTTTTGATGATTTTAGCGATGGAACATTTTGTGAAAGTGTTTGTGTGTTTTTGATGATTGCAGCTATGGAGCATTTTGTCCAAGTTTGTGTGTTGTTTTTGATGATTGTAGCTGTGGAGCATTTTGTGAAAGTGTGTGTTTTTTTTTAAATGATTGCAGCTATGGAGCATTTTGTGAAAGTGTTTGTGTATTATTTTTGATGATTTGAGCAATGGAACATTTTTGTGAAAATGTTTGTGCGTTGTTTTTGAAGATTGCAGCTATGGAGGAGAGAGGCCTCCACATCTGCAGTGTTAGAGCATTTTGTAAAAGTGTTAGAGCATAGTGTTAAGTGTTTCATGGTTTTTTTCCCCTGATTGTTGCAGCTCTGGAGAAGGCAGAGGCCTCCACCTCTGCAGGCCCCTCCATGTCCAACATGTCTGGTTCGCTGAAGAAGGAGCTGCCCAGCTTCTGGATTCCCAGCCTTACCCCTGCTGCTGCCGCCACCAAAGTCAGCAAACCGGTGAGTGTTGTCCGCTTTTCCCTTGGTTTCCAAAAGTTGGTGTGGCTTTCTCCTTTCTCTGTTTTTTTAGCTGAGTGTCATAGTCAAGGGGATGGGATAGCTCAGTGGTCGGAGCACTCGCTTTCCCCCAGCCAAGGTTAAGCAGCGTCGAGCGTGGTTACCAGTTGGATGGGTGACTGTTTGCGTGCCTTGGCTTCAGTACAGTTCCCCCAGTTCACCCAGCTGTAAATGGATACCTGCCCTCTTAAGGGGCAGGGAAGGTAAAGCAGCAAGGGAGAGGAGATGGGCGCCGCCCTCAATATGCTGGCCCTAGAGAAGTGAGGTCTCTGACGCCTCGCTCCCCTACGACCTTATAGGTTATGGGACTCCTTTACCTTTACCTTACCGTCATAGTCAAGATAATTTGATCATGCCGAAGTTGGATGTGCTGGGCCTGACACTTAAATGGCATTTTCGCTCATACGAGAGAGTGATGGTTGCTGTGTGAGTGTTTGGTGAAGAAGATAATTTGATGTTATTGGTTACAGTGCTTCTGGTTGCAGTTATCTTCCTTACTGGTGCAAACAGTTGTTCAGTGTAAAAAAAAGAAAAGAAAAAGCATTCTTTTCTTGTCAAAAGGCTCAATCTATATTTATTTGTTATTCAAGTTCTTTCATTTCAAACATCATTTAATAGGCGCTTGTGTGCTTTAAAATTTTTTTTTACATCCAGTCCTCATGTGTATGCAGTTTTTCAGTTTGTCATTCGTTCCCACCAGCACAAATGGCCTAGTCTCGTGAAAGGTCCTTCGGATGAGACTCTAAGCCGAGGCCCCGTGTGCGAACGCACGCAGAACATCTTGCGCACATGTTAAATCCTGTTCCGCTTTTCGTAAGAGTAGGCCACTGTGTGCCGGTGGGAACAGATGACAAAATTTACAAAACTGCATACATGCGGGGACTGGATGTAAAAAAGCACAGAAGCGCTTATTCCATTATCCTCGATATAAAAGAATTTACCTCCCCCCTCCCCCAAAAAACAAAAACAAAACATGTCTGCAAGATGTTCTACATGGGTTTGCACATGGCATCTCGGCTTATAGTCTTATCTGAAGGACCAAACATTTTACTGAAGGGAGCGCATCACAAAGTTGAACAATGAATTTGCAATATGTACAAAACATGTTGCATCACAGAAACAGGTATATATATATATATATATTAGCCTATCAGTAACAGTATCACAGATGACTTTGATACACACAAGTACAGCATATTGTACAGAAAGATCTACATTGTCAGTGTTATGCTATTGTCTGCTTTGTCTAGCATATCCACTACAACAAAGATGTTATAGAATTCCTGAAAAATGATTCCAGATGAAAAAATAAAGAATTCATAATTAAACTAAGAACGGAAGTGCTGTATGTTAAAATAAGAACAGAAGTGCTGTATGTTAAAATAAGAACTGAAGTGCTGTATGTTAAAATAAGAACAGAAATGCTGTATGTTAAAATAAGAACCGAAGTGCTGTATGTTAAAATAAGAACAGAAGTGCTGTATGTTAAAATAAGAACCGAAGTGCTGTATGTTAAAATAAGAACCGAAGTGCTGTGTGTTAAAATAAGAACTGAAGTGCTGTATGTTAAAATAAGAACCGAAGTGCTGTATGTTAAAATAAGAACAGAAATGCTGTATGTTAAAATAAGAACCGAAGTGCTGTATGTTAAAATAAGAACCGAAGTGCTGTATGTTAAAATAAGAACAGAAGTGCTGTGTGTTAAAATAAGAACAGAAGTGCTGTATGTTAAAATAAGAACAAAAGTGCTGTGTGTTAAAGTATGTAAGTCATTTTCTCATTTCTTTCTGTCTGCGTGTGTATGGCCAATTTAAACATTCTCCTTCTTTTGCCTCTTTTTTTCTCTTTCATCTGAACATCGAAGCAGTGCTGTTCATTGATTGATAACATTGTACACTTGCCATGTTGTAGGATGAGAAAGTGAGATGCCCGATGAGTGGAGAGGTTCTGAGGTTGAAAGATCTGATCAACGTGAAGTTCACGCCCATCAACGACCGCGACAACAAGACCTCCCTCATCGCTAAATCGGTGAGTGGACCACACAGTGCATGAGGAACTAACAACAGCAGTAGATGCTGTGTGTGGTATTTGGCTTGGTAATGTGCCCCCTCCTCCTTCCCCCCTCCTCCTTCGCCCCCCCTCCTCCTCGCCCCCCCCCCCCCCCCCCCCTCAGTCTAGATGCCATGTGCCTGTCAGTATAATTCTGTGCTAGGAATTCCTTCTTTTCTGCCCCTCTCTTTCTTTTTGCCTTGTTCGTTTTCTTCCTGTCTCTTCCTTCTTGTCTTTATTTTTTCCTGCCGTCTTAGTCCATTCTCCTGACCTCCTTTTTCCCAGAAAGGCTTAAAAGATAACAATTCTCTCCCACACCGAGGTCGGATCTGCTGGGCCTGACTTGTCAGGCGCTTAACAACAGCCCAACACATTTTTGCGCCTATGACAGACAACAATAGTTGCTGTCTGAGTGTCCAGCAAAGAAGAACAAGAAGAAGACTGTGATAGATGAGTGACCACCCCAAATGAAGAGAAAAGTCCACCTGCAGAGTTGTGTGCTGAATTTTACCAGCTATCGGGTCTTGTCTCAGATGATTTTTTTTTGAAAGCCTGTCTGAATTTGAAAGTGAAAGAGAAAGAGAAAGAATCAGCTGAAGTCAGTTCTCGGGTTTTCTTTTTCTAGTTTTGTTCAGAGTGTGTTAGTGGGTGAGAAAGACTGTGTGTATGTGTGTGTCTGTGTCTGTGAGAGAGAGAGAGAGATGGATGTTCTTTGACCTGTTGTACCAAAACGTTGGGCTTACATTATTTCTGTTATTGTTATTGGTATGAATTGATTTTGCATCTTAAACAATTAAATGATTGATGAAATGAACTTTGAAAGTCAGAGACCACGCAAGTTTCAAAGCAGAGATAGGTTGTCTTTTACAGAATGTTTTTTAACTTGATAAGTGATCTGTTTCTTGGGCACAAAAAATGCAATGGAATAAAAGTTAAGACAGCTATATTTTTTTTTTTTAAGGATATGGAATAAGATTTTTAAAATGGTGGGGGGTTTTTGTTTTTGTTTTGAACAATGCCAAAAAAGTCTTCAGAATCACTTAATCTCTCAAACTATCTGCATTGACTGCATAAGTCATTGTGTCTTGTTTTGCAGAAGTGACCAAAAATAGTTTGTGAAGTATGATACTATAAAGTATGGAAGCATGTGCATGATTCATGTATATAGGCAACTTGCATGTTCAAATTCATTTAATGTCTTTTCACAAGTTGTGATAGTAGATGTTTTATAAGTCAGGAACTTGCATGTACACATACACACATTTGCCCTTACAGACATACATCCATCCACACAAACACACACTCACACACACACATGTATGTACCCACGCACGCACGCATGCACTCGGTCAAGTCACTCACACACACACACACACACACACACACACGACACACACACACACACACACACACACACACCACACACACACACACACACACACACACATTGCTATCTTTATTTTATTTTATTTTATGTCCTTTCTCAGCCTGTTCGCTGATAACCATGCTGTGTATTGAGAGCTGCTTTCACATCTGTTGTTCATGTCTTACCTATTCACCTCCAGGCCAGGTTCGTGTGTGCCGTCACAAACGATGTGCTTGGAAATTCAGTCCCAGCGGCAGTGCTCAGAACCTCGTAAGTTTATTTGTTTATGTGTTGTCTTTTTGGTTATGCTAGAATTGTTAGTTGGAGGTATGATAAAGGAAGGCAGAAAAATATGATATTCGTACCATTGTAAGTTAACAAAAAATTTTAAAAAGTAATAAGTTTTTTTCTAAATTAAAAAAAAAAAATTCTGATTAGTCTTTTAAATGATTATGTATGTGATTTTGTACTTATGTCTGTATCGATTCAAATCATAGTGGTATTGGAATCTATTTTGTTGTTGTTGTTATTTGTGTGCATGGGTTAGTATGTTTGTCATTGACAGTTCACTTTGGGATAATTATTTCTTTTTGAATGATCATTTCTTTTCATGACTATATTTTGAAAACTTTGAGAGAACATGCTGGGCATCTACCCCTAAACACTGAAATTCCTCCCCCCCCCCCCCCCCCCCCCAAAAAAAAAAAAAAAAGAATAATTTTCTTGCATTTTTTTCCCTCTAAATAAGTTCCACTTCAGAACTTGTCTCTTTGCTCTTTGAGGTTTTGTCAACAACCCCAGAGTTGGGGCCAATATTGCCTTTTTTTGAGGGGGGTGGGGTGGGGGGGTTATCTTTTCATTTTTTTTGTCTTTATAGAAAGTTCATCAGGTTTTAACTGTTGACCAGGCATTGCTTTGAAATGTGTACGTAACAAGGGAAACTTCCTGAATGACTATTGTGCAAGCAAAGTAGTTAATGTAATGTGTGTGTGTTCAAATTCATTTAACGTCTTTTCACAAGTTGTGATATCAGACGGGTTGGTTTGTGTGTGTGTGTGTGCACGCACATGTGCGTACGTGCATGCGTGTGTGGAGAAAGTATGAAGTCAGTTGGGCGTTTCCCTGGGGGGACGCCCAGAATATAGTCAAGCGCACTTTGTCTTACTTACCACGCTGTGAGATAGAAGAAGGCAGTAATTAATCAGTGTGAAGAGACTGCAGGAAAGTAATGTGTGAATGATGTGGTTGATTAATGTGAGGACAGGGAACTAATGTGTGAGTGATGTAGTTTATTAATGTGAGGACAGGGAACTAATGTGTGAGTGATGTAGTTTATTAATGTGAGGACAGGGAACTAATGTGTGAGTGATGTAGTTTATTAATGTGAGGACAGGGAACTAATATGTGAGTGATGTAGTTTATTAATGTGAGGACAGGGAACTAATGTGTGAGTGATGTGGTTGATTAATGTGAGGACAGGAAACTAATATGTGAGTGATGTAGTTTATTAATGTGAGGACAGGGAACTAATGTGTGAGTGATGTAGTTTATTAATGTGAGGACAGGGAACTAATATGTGAGTGATGTAGTTTATTAATGTGAGGACAGGGAACTAATGTGTGAGTGATGTGGTTTATTAACTCAATGGAGTCGCAGTGAAATGGATCCCGCCATTTTGTGGTGACATGTGATTTTGGCTATATTTGAAAAATTCAGCAGACTTACCCAACATAATAATGACATACACATTATACATCATTGAAAAGTTTATAATGTCTTCTTTTGAGATTGTTTCGCAGTTTTTTAATAGATGACTGTATTTATGTTTTACAAATTTTCAAAATATGTCACTGAATGCTGAAAAATAAAAAGTTTTGAAAATTAGGGCTGGTATCTTTAATGGCTTGAACTGTTCATCAACTTGTCCCCTTGAAACAATGTGATGATTTTTCACCAAAGTAAAGTTCCCTGAAGCTGGCTGAATCCATCTGATGTCACTTTTTGTACAACAGATTATTTTTTTAAAGAATCATAACACTGGAGAGCCTGAAATCCCAAAGATATCACTTGTTGACATGTCAAAAAAAATTAGCCAACAGACAAACAAAAAAACTAGGCAAGCTTATGGTCAAGGAATCAACTGTGTTTAGAAAAATGATTGTCCTACAGGCTAGAGTACTTTCCCTTGAGTTAAACATCACTTTGTGTTTTTTTAAAATTCGTAAGTCTGCCAATTCTTAAGCTTCGGCACGTCACAGTAAAGGAGAGGAGTGCCGAAGCTTAAGCTTCGGCATAACCCCAATGAGTTAATGTAAAGACAGGGAACTAATGTGTGAGTGATGTGGTTTATTAATGTGAAGACAGGGAACTAATGTGTGAGTGATGTAGTTTATTAATGTGATGACAGGGAACTATTGTGTGAGTGATGTGGCTGATTAATGTGAAGACAAGGAACTAATGTGTGAGTGATGTAGTTTATTAATGTGATGACAGGGAACTATTGTGTGAGTGATGTGGCTGATTAATGTGAGGACAGGGAACTGATGTGTGAGTGATGTGGTTGATTAATGTAAAGACAAGGAACTAATGTGTGAGTGATGTAGTTTATTAATGTGAGGGAAGGGAACTAATATGTGAGTGATGTAGTTTATTAATGTGAAGACAGGGAGCTCATGTGTGACTGATGTGGTGTGCCAGAGTGAGGAGACTACAGGGAACTAATGTGTGGGTGATGTGGTTGATTACAGGGGCAATGTGGTGACCATGGAATGCGTGGAGAAGATCATCAAGAAGGACATGATCGACCCCACCAACAACCAGAAACTCCGCGAAAAGGACATCATCCTTCTGCAGAGGGTAGGTCGCATCACTGGATGATGATGACGATGATGAAAGTGACTGTGATAATATTGATGATGATACACTACTACTACTACTGCTGCTGCTGCTGCTGCTGCTGATTATGATGATAGTACTGCTATGACTGCTACTATTACTGCTACCACTGTTACTGCTACTACTACTACTAGCACTACCACAACAGTAGTAGTAAACAACAATCAGTAATAGAAAAATACACATTATCATTAGCATACACTTCCCCCCTGCACTTTGCTTTATAAGATGTTGTACAGCAGGGGTTTGTTTCTTTTCCTAAGTTATTATCTAGATATGTTGAGAAAGAAGAAAGAAACTTGGATTATTCTTTCAGATGTCACAAAAATAAGTGACTTTAAATTCAAGACAAAAACAACAATTTCACATCTAATGGCGAACAATTGAATTGCTTGCTCTGATTTTCAATTAAAAAAAAAGAGTATCAAAGTGTGGTATATTCTTGATACAATAAACATTTCTTTAAAAAAAATTAAATAAATAGCAAACCTAAAAAAAAAAAGTTAACTTAGAAGACATGACTGATGTACAGATAACTAAATCAAGGGGGAAAAACCCAGCAAATATGCATGGATTTATTATCTCGTCTTTAGAGAGACCAAAAAAACCCCCACCAAACAACAACAACAACAACAAAAAACCCTCCAAAAAAAGGAAAAGATGTCCAACATTGCGGTTTGATGGTCTGTTTGGAAGGGAGCGTCGGGGTTCTCAAGCACTGGGATGACGCTGGAAGCAGTGAAAGCTGGCCCTGCCCTGATGGCCTGAAGCTCCCTGTCAACAGCCTTTCTTCCCACACACACACACACACAGCCTGCACCACACCACGCCACACAGCAGCAGCAGCAGCAGCAGCAAAGGAAGGTCGGCCTGATGAATCCATTTCACCAGAACTGGATATCAGCAGAATGGGATTCACGGTTCTCATGGCTTGACCCCTCTTCTTCCTTCACTCAAACCAAGTCCTTGGAGCTACCTACCTACCTGCCAACATACCTACCTACCTACCTACCTACCTACCTATTCCAGATTTCAGGCAGTGTAATCTTTGGGGCAAGTTGAATCTTTGGGAGAATCTGTGACACTGTAGGCTTTCTAAGTGTGTGTGTGTGTGTGTGTGTGTGTGTAACGATGTGGCTGTGGTTGGTGCATTGCTTGCGTGAAATTGTCAGAAAGTTGTGGTGGGTGATTTATGGTACGGGTGGTGTGTTGGTGATTGTTATGGGAGATTGGCCCAGGGGATGAGGGTGGCGGGGGTAAGGGGTCAGGGAATTAGGGGGGAGTCGGGGGTGGAAAGAAGACTGATAATAATATGGAATTTATATAGCGTTGAAACTTGTAAAATAAACAAATCAAAGCGCTTGCACTCAAATCATTTACACGCATGCACCTTTCCTCAAATAACATAATAAGATATTTCAAATTTATGCACACACACATACACACACTCACACACCCACACACACACACACACACCACACACAGAGACACACACAGACACACACACACTCACATACACACACACACACACACACACGCGCGCACACACACACTCTTAGGTGGTGATGAAAGAGATGAAGGATGCTGTTGAAAAGTAGGAACAGATATGAGGGGAAAGTGTCAGTAGGAAATAAGTGCGTTTTGAGGCTGGATTTGAAGGTATCAAGTGAAAGGATGTGTTGAAAGTAGTGCAGAAGAATCGGTGTAATGTTATTATGACATTTGCGAGATGTTGGGTTATATCTCATTTGAACATCATCATAGTGTGTGAGTGAGTGTGAGTGTGAGTGTGTGAGTGATGTGTGTGTGTGTGTGTGTGTGTGTGTGAGCGAGTGAATGAGTGAGTATGTGTGTTGTGAGTGAGTGTGGTGGTGAGTGAGTTGAGTTGAGTGAGAGACCGAGAGAGAGATGACCTGTTTGCAAGTGTGTATGCAAATGTGCATATCTTGAGTTCTACATTTTCATCATCAATTGCTTGTACATACATCATGATCTTTCATTTTCATGTCAGTGTTGATTGAATGTGAACTTTTCAAGTGCGTGTATTTTGAACTCTTGTGCTAAACTTCAATGGCAGGCAGCGTGCTGGTAAGAAAGGCACATAACCCACTGTGTGACACTCCACCGCAGAATGAGTCGTGTTGCACTAGAGGTCAACTTGTAGTTATTGACACGTTAATCTGCAATGAAAACAATATTCAATATTTTAAAAAAACATTGAAAATTGGTCAATTCTATGAAAAGTTATTACAAATCAAAATAATACACTGCAGGACATGACAAAATGAATAAATGACAAATTTAGCGTTGTAACAGGTGGTCAGAATGAGGGTTTGGGTGTTTTTAAAACGTGTCTAGGTGCAAAAGAAACAAAATTACGTCTTGATATTTCTTTACAAGGTAGAGTAATGCCCACAGTTTATAATCAATCAAAATCTCAAAATTGGCACCACCCCCCCTGCTTAAAATGGCTCCTAGCAGAAAAGTGGGTCAGGTGCCAAGCGACTCATTTCGGGGTGGAGTGTCACCTCTGATAAAGGTTAAGACATCAGACATGGGGCTGTCATATAATCCCTGCACAATGTCAGATGATGTTTAGCAAGGCAGTTAGTTGGTGGCACTAAACAGAACTAGAAATACTGTCATGAATGCTTTGATAGATCTGAGCAGTAGGTCATTATACTTACAGACAAGTCTGTTACAATGGTAGACTTGTGGAGAAACCATTAAAAAAATCCCTTTGTTTCGTTTTAATTCTTCTGTATTTCATGTTATCTTATTACATGTTGTTTGGTTGTATTTTTTTTTCCAGGTTATTTTGTGTTATTCTTTTTGTTTTTATTTCTATGGTTTTTTGTGGTTTCAATGTCATTTGATCAGTGCATACCAAAAGAAGTGTTGATTTCAGTCTTGGGCACTCGTGACATAGTGAAAGTGTTTCTAGCATGCATTTAGAAAGACACTAACAAAAGCAACCAAAAATTCAAATTTACTGCTAGAGATTATAGAACACACTGGATTTAAAAAAACCCTATGTTCTTTGACAGCAGTTACGAAAAAGACCAAAAAATCAATTTTACTGCTAGGTCTTATTGAACACACTGGATTTAAAAAACCACTTTGTTCTATGACAGCAGTTACGAAAAAGACCAAAAATTCAATTTTACTGCTAAGGTCTTATAGAACGTCTTGTTTTGTTGGTGACACCTAATATAAAAACGACCAAGAATTCAAATTTACTGCATTCAGGTTGTTGTTGTACACCTAATAAAAAACTAGATTTACTGCCTTCATGTTGTTCGTGTTACAAAATGTGTTTCTGCTTGCTGATTTTCATACAAGTGTTGTCATTGCACTTCTGAATTATCTTGACTTCTTTGCGTTTGGTGAACTTTTGTTGAAATAAATGTATGTGTATATAAACAGTGTGTGTGAGTGTGTGTTTCACTATTTGTGCCACTGTGTGGGGCAGAGAGAGAGAGGGGGAGAGGGGTGGTGGTTAACCTTTTTTCCCCCCTCCCCCCAAAAAAATGCACAGACACCAAATAAGAATCTGTTTATATTACGTTAAAAAATGTTTCTTAAGAAACAGCCCCCCTCCCAAATCCCCAGTAACAACAGTATCAACAATAATATTGAATGAAATTGACAACTAAACCAAGGAAACAAACCAACAAAGAAACGTCCAATAAAAAGTTAAAACAAAAATCAAAAGGTCTCCCCACATTGTGTCCTTTTAACCTATCCATATGCTTTATGAGTCTGCTTTTTCTTTTCTGTTTGTTTTATTTTCGCCAACAACTTAGGAAAAAGTTGTCATATCACCATGAAAAATGCACAAGGTCAGATATTCTTCTTCCAACACTCAGACATTGAGTGATGTTTTCTCAATTCTTTAATATGAATGAACATGCGTTACTGCTGTAAGCTCCTGACAAGTCAGGCCCAGTGCATATGAGATGAATTGTGCTGATTGTATCTTCCAAGAGCATAAAGGAGAGCAGCTGACAAAACAGACATCAGTCTCCAAATCGGGGTTCTTTGTCATGAAACTTTCTCCACAAGGAGAGTGGGGTGTAAAGCACAGCACCCAGCGCTGCATGCACAACATTTTTTTTAGACAGCGTTTTGTATGTAGGCAAGTTAAATGTGGTGGAGCCCATCCTTTGCAGATTATAGCAGGGTGCATGCTGGGTATGTTCATGTCATCCATGCCACGGCAGATGAGGTTTTAATGTGGGGTAGATGGTCTGTCTGCGTTCCCACATAACACATACCCTAGTTCGT
This sequence comes from Rapana venosa, assembly GCA_028751875.1. Lineage (NCBI taxonomy): Eukaryota > Metazoa > Mollusca > Gastropoda > Neogastropoda > Muricidae > Rapana > Rapana venosa. The sequence continues at coordinate 36,626,442 of CM054148.1, read as the reverse complement.
AATCGCATCAGATGAGGCTTTTGGGGAGTGGAGTCAGTACCAAAGTTGACTCAAGAGGGGAAAAAATCCCCTGGGACAGACATCTCAGTGGAGACTCGAACCCCGTACCTTCAGTTAGTGTCGGAGCATGAGTACAATGCTCTAACCACTAGGCTAACGACCACCACCCCTTCTCCACCATCCCCCAAACATCTGGACCTGTGTCATTTATTGTGAATAAAACTTATGTTCCACTTTTCTGAAAGAGAAGGCCATCGTAGGCCAGTGGGAACGAATGACAAAATTTACAAAACCACATGCACACACAGACTGGATATAAAACAGCACATGACTGATGAGTGCTTCTACATTATGATTGACAGAAAAATAATTTAAATTAAAAAAAAAAAAGATCAAAAGTCGTTTTTCATGCTATCCACCTCAAAATTTCCACATTTATGCTTAATATTCTTTTAAAACGTAATTTTTGTTCAATTTTTTTCCAAATAGAATGCTAATGTGAGGCACAAACGCAGAAAATCATGTGATTCTTTGGTAGAAAGAAAACATTGACACCATTAAAACATGACGCAAAACATAAGAGTTGGATAAGGTCAGCCCGGGCAGTCCCAGTTGCTCATGACATAGGCTGCTGTGTGAAACAGTCACTGCAGTACCCCAACCACTCTTCAAGGAGGGAAAGGAGAAATGGTGCCCAGTCAACAGCAGAGCAATTCTCAAACAGACAACGTGTAGGAACAGTTTATGGGGACTGTCAATGTGGAGAATGACCATTATAATGTTATTTAGAAAGGTAGAGATAACATTAAAATTTTCACTAACATGCGTTTGTGACCAACCATAATGACTGATGTAATCATAAAAATATGCCTTCCCCTCCCCCCCCCCCCCCCCCCCCCCCCTCATTTCCCCCCCCCCCCCCCCAGGCAAGAAAAAAAATAGTCGTCAAGTCAAAATTTTATTTCCAGATGGTACATTGAATAAGCATCAAGCCATCTATCTAAGAACAAATTTCTTAATGATGATACTGAAATACTACATTATTGCATCCTTTACCATTAAATTAAACCAGTAAAAAGAGGAAAATCGATAAGATAATACATTGAAAAATACAAATTACCACATATACACGCACACACATACTCATACACACCTGCGCGCGTGCGCCCTCACGTCCACACACACTTAAATAAAGAATGTTTTAAGAATTTAAAAAAAAACCCCAAAACATCAGGACAAACAAATTACTTCACCTACTGTTTCATCCATTCTTTCACGTTTATACGGTGTGTGTGTGTGTTTGTTGTTGTTTAAGCAGTAAAAGCTTTAAAACTTGGCACAGTATTAATTTTATTCAATAATCTCAGCAACAGTCACCTCATGTGTTCATCACATTTCACAACTGTGGGTTTTTTTGTTTTAAAAACCAATACAAAGGGTTGGTTTACAATGGATTTGAATTTAATATTGCTGAGTACAAAGAGAATTTCAATCCATCAGCCACTCGGCTTATTATAAACAAGTTCTTCGTCAAACACACAGACATCAACTATTACTGTCTGTCATATGAGCGAAAATGCACTGCACTGCCGTTAAGCACCTGACAAGTCAGGCCTAGCGCATCTGACTTCAACGTGGGAGAGAAGTGTTATTGTTTAAGTCTTACTGGGGAAAAAGGCAGGAGAAAGGACCAAGAAGGCAGAAAATAGACAAGAAGGAGATGACAGGAAGAAAAGGAACATAGCAGAAACAAAAACTAGGATAGAAATTAGGGAATTCCTAGCACAGAAATTGCAGAAGGTGCAGGTGCATTTTTTTTAACAAAAGGCCCCTAGCAACCCCATGGAGTTATGTAATTTTTTTTCTGTTGCTCATTTTCATCAGCGATGCATATTTATAAAACTTAGGGTGATTTGTGAAATACAATTATGGCCAAATATTACTTGGGTATGGTGTGCAATTCTGGGCATTCCATAACAAAGTGATATTCATCACCTAAGGAATATATATATATTCCACACAATACAGAGTCCTTCATCATGTGGTAAACTTACGCATCTTGTATTCTCACAATTCCCAGTAACTATATTTTTTCCCCATGTGTTAATTTACACGTCTTCTTAGTTTGTGGTCAACGGGAAGCAAGGCTGGTTTTGAACAGATGAATAATAGGGGTTGCCTCCCTTCTACTTATTGTGTTAACATAATTCACGTGTTACGCGGCGTGTCTCGTAGGACATAATTAATTATACGTGTGTGTGTGTGTGTGTGTGTGTGTGCACGTGCGCAGAGTCATCTAATCCTGTAGGCTGTCTATGAATATTAATGATTAAAAAAGGCAAAGTTGTTATATGCAAAAATAAAATCAGTACTGTTGAACCTGTTTGGAGTGATATAGGCCTAATCTCTCTCTCTCTGTCTGTCTGTCTCTCTCTCTCTCACACACACGTGCACATACACACAGAACATCTTGCGCACACCTTAAATCCTGTTCTGCTTTTCGAAAGAGTAGGCCATTGTGTGCCGGTGGGAACAGATGACAAAATTTACAAAAAAAACCTGCTTACACACGGGGACTGGATTTTTAAAAAGAAGCACATGAGTGTTTATTCTATTTTTCCTCGATATAAAAGAATAAAATGAATACATCAATACATTACATTAATCCATGAATACATTACTTTTCATTTTATTCTTTTATTGAAGATTAAGAGAGAGAGAGAGAGAGAGAGAGAGAGAGAGAGAGAGAGAGAGAGAGAGAGAGAGAGAGAGAGAGAGTGTGTGTGTGTGTGTGTGTGTGTGTGTGTGTGTGTGTGTGTTTATGCATGTACATGCATATCACTGGAAACTGAATCAACAGTATTGAGCTCACTTCAGCAAATGACGCTTTTTGTTTCTATTACTTTTTTCCACTAATGTTGGTTACCTCAGCAATGCATTTAGCCAGGTTGCTAAAGATAGCTTCACTGGAGTCAGACAGCAGATTAGCAGACATCATTACTGCGGGGTGGTCTTTAAGAAAATCTATCAGCATTACACTTATTTCCTTCATCTGCATAGGCAGTACAATGAAAAAGAAAGTGCACTTCGTTTTCTAAAGAGTTTTCACATGATGAGCACAACGCATGGTCAGAGGAGTCTTTCTTGAAGAACCGTTATTTCATTTATTTTTTATTTTTTTTATTTTTTTATTTATATTTTTTTTACAGTTGTTGTTTTTTAAACCACAAACGAACTCTCAATCGGAATCGTACTGAATTATCTCTGTGCCATTTACACTGAATAAATGCTTTCTTTCTGCTTGAAAAATACTTTTGAAAGAAGAAAACCACCGATATTTATCGTTAGTTTCCATAATATCAGAATGCCAATCTTGCTTCTATCAGGAAATAAGTCGATCTTTAAACCCAGTAATAAAGCCATATTCCTAACCTTTAACTTGGGGACCGCATAGCTCAGTGGTCAGAGCACTTGTTTTCCTCCAGCCAAGTTATTAAGCAGCATCGAGCGTGGTTACCAGTTAAGGATGGGTAACCGTTTGCGCGCCTTGGTTTCAGTACAGTCCCCCATTTCACCCAGCTGTAAATGAGTACCTGCCCTCTTTAGGGTCAGGGAAGGTAAAGCAGTGAGGGAGAGGAGATGGGCGCCGCCCTCAATATGCTGGCCCTAGAGAAGTGAGGCCTCTGACGCCTCACCCCCCTACGACCTTATAGGTTATGGGACACCTTTTCTGTTACCTTTTTATACCTTGACTCAACCATGCAATTCCAAAGCCATTTTCAGTTAAAATCTTCTGTGCTTTTGATACCACGTGTAAATTACCTGTTTTATTCGTTCATCCTGTATTAATTGTAACTGGCTGCATGTGAAAGAGTAGATTGAAAGCATGCGCTTTGAGTTGCTTTTGCAAGATATAGCACTATATAATGTTCATTTGTCATCATTATCATCATCATCATACTTCTTCTTCATCTTCTTCTTCTTCTTCTTCTTATTTTTATTATTATTATTATTATTATTTTTAAAATTATTATTATAATAACAATTATTATTATTATAACCATTTCAAAAGCCTGTCTTCACAGTCGGGATGAAGGTAACTACATTAATTAATACAATGTATACTTGTTCCAATTTTTATTAGGGTAAATTCCTGTTTCTCCCCATACTAATTTACTTGATGTATGCAGTGGGACATTTAAAGATCGTTTAACCTCATAGATGTGTATTTTTAAAATATGTTTTTGGTCTGTTGTTATCTTCATACCTCACAGAATTGGTTGGAATAGGTTCAATTTGTGTATCGAACAGTTCCCAAAAGAGATATATATATATATCATTTTGTCTGTGATATCTGTAGAGACCTTAGAATTGTCATAACCCCCTTCTTTCCCCTTTTACAAGCGTCTGACGGGGCAGTGTTGGTACTGAGCTTTGTAGCGAAGACCACCCCTAAGTATTTGTATGCGTTAGTTACCCGAATGTCTTCTTGCCCATAAAACCACTTTTATTTAAAAAATCTAGCTGCTAAATGACCAGCCTTTCTAAATTAGAGAGAGAGGGAGAGCGAGTTTTTAAACATTTTAACTTAGAAAGGGGTTGTTGTTGTTGTTTTTGAGAGAGAGAGAGCTTTTAAACAGTTAAATGTTGCAACTGGTTTTTTTTAATTGAGGGAAAAGTTAAGCAGGAGAGAGAGAGAGAGAGAGAGAGAGAGAGAGAGAGAGAGAGAGAGAGAGAGAGACAGCTGTAGTTTGAGTCTATGCCGCATAGGTAAAGGTGTCCCATAATCAATAACGTTGTAGGGGAGCAAGGCACCAGAGACCTCAGCTTCTCCAGGGCCCAGCATATTGAGGGCGGCGCCCATCTCCTCTCCCTCACTGTTTTGCCTTCCCTGACCCCTAAGAGGGAAGGTACCCATTTACAGCTGGGTGAACTGGGGGACTAAGAGGGCAGATACCCATTTACAGCTGGGTGAACTGGGGGACTAAGAGGGCAGGTACCCGTTTACAGCTGGGTGAACTGGGGGACTAAGAAGGCAGGTACCCGTTTACATCTGTGTGAACTGGTAGACATTGACAGCCGAGTAAACTGGGGGACATTTACAGCCGGAGTGCAGCATATCAGATAGCCAGCAACGTGGCCCCCTGTACAAAGCCTGATAGGAAAACTGTTGTCTACCAGGTGAAAGTAAACCACAGTGTGTCATGCCTGCAGTGTTAGATCTGTCTATCTATCTATCTGTCTGCAGTAGGTGCTGTGCCACTTCGTCAGTAGAAACAGGATTGCACAACCCGCAGACATCCTCGTTATACCCATAAGAAAACATTATCTGTAAACGGCCGTGGTGGGAAAAGTTGATCAACAGAGAGAGAGAAAGAGAGAGAGAGAGAGTACTCGAACTCGAATGTTTTAATGAGGGTAAATGTATAAGCCAGGGGCTTCTTTACACCAGGCAAGAAAAAAACACCACCACCAAAAACCCAACCCAAAAGGCAAACAAACATGAAGAAATGTATAAGGTATACACAATGAAGCTGACAATAAACTCACTTAGTTATGCATGCAATCAACTACTCACATTATATCTCAATTATATAATAAACCAGCGAATCAATGCAAATTGACTAATTTCATATCTATACACATCAAAATTTCCCTTACACATACAGATACATTCACACTACCACCATCCACACTCGCACAGCCATGCATTTCAACAACCAAACGAAGCAATCAGCCCAACATTTTTTTAAAGTCTGAGACCAAAATTAAAATGACTTATTTTTACATCAGTTATTGCACACAGACAGAGAGAGAGAGAGAGAGAGAGAGAGAGAGAGAGAGAGAGAGAGAGAGAGAGAGAGAGAGAGAGAGAGAGACAGACAGACAGACAGAGAGAGAGAGAGAGAGAGACAGAGAGAGAGAGAAAGGTGTGGTGGTGGTGGTGGTGGTGTGATTGTATGTGTGTGAAGATTTGGGGGGGGGGGGGGTACAAAATGGAGTGTACTGGATCTATGGATCATGCCTTTTTTGGTATAGCACACTCTCTTTATTCTATATTGTTTATCAACAGATTTTATCTCTCACCCCCCCCTCCAGCGAATTTCTTTCTTTGTTTGAATATTAAGCTAATGAATGATATACCCAACACAACAGGTGATCCAAATTTATGTTTTCTACAGTAAGAACATCATGGCAATTGACAACATGATATTAAAATTGTGAACCAACACGTTTTTCACATTTTCAGATATATTAAGAAGGTTATTTACATGAAACACTTTTTTGGTATAAAAAGTGTTATAGTGTGCACTTTGAGCACTATAACGTTTGAACTACAACCACCCTTTCCTTCCCCTCCCCCCTTCTTTTTTAGAAAGAATTGTCCAACCTGGTTAGACATCATGATTTGCTGAGATTAGCAGTTCTGAAAGAGTTAAGGTTTCTTTGTCAATCTATGTTACAATGTGCTGTATGGACAAACGTTTCCTCTGTTTGTGTACCCATGGTTGTGATTTCGAATTTCTAGAATTCTACTTGAAGCTTTCTCTAAAGAAACCAATTGAAGTCTGTGTAGTGTCACTCCTTCTCTTAGCTTAGGTGTCCAGCATGTCTCTGTTGTAGCCATTCATTGAGGCCTGTGCACTGTCACACCTCTTACATTGTCCAGCAGTCTCTGTGAGCTAGAAGACTTGGCAACTCTGTGCCATGGTTGTAGGAAGTGTTCTTACTGTAGGCCTATAGGCCCAGGGCTGGTGGCTCAGCCTTTGTCTTAACAGTCCCTTTGTCATCTACAGTGAAGTCCCCTCTATTCATGGCCTGAGGTATTGTTGTAGAGTGTCCAGTGGAACAGTCATGTAATAAACACCTTAGAGCTGGTCTACAACTGGTCTTATTCAACAGGCTTGTGGGCCTCTTTCTTGATGAATTGCACCCCCTCTTCCTTTCCCCTCTCCCCCTTTCTCTAGTGAATCAGCAGATTTTGTCATGTAGTCAGACTATTGGTTGATTTTAGTTTGTGAATAAATTTTGTTTGTCAGCTGAGTTAGATGTGTGGTCAGAATTTGCTTGTCTCAGTTTCCAAATGCATTTGTTGGTCAGTTGGAATTAGTAGTCCTGCAACTAAACCAATATAACAGGAGTTGCATGGCATTTTAAAGTCATTCTCTTGCTTGCTGTCTGGGGCAACATTCTCCTCTTCAGTTAGACAGGCTGCTGTGTGGTGAAACTCTACAAAATGACTTGGAAGAGAAAACAACAGTGTTGTTCTGCTTCAGCTGTAAGTGAGAATTTTTCTTTTTGAAAAAAGTTGTTGGTTAAAAAGATTTATTAATGTAAAAGCTTATTTAATAAGTGAATTTCATTTGTTTGTACTAGCTGAATTTAGTTATTGATTGAATATTGTGACTGGTATAGTCAAAGTATGTGTAGCTGCTTTAGACATAAAAGTTTGCTTAAGTTATGAGACTTTTATTTTATTGTGTGATCTTGGATTTATTCTATGATTGGATGTTCATGCTAAAAGTTGGATTTTCCTGAGTGATAATCAATAATTGATGTATGTGTTATATTGAGATGAACTTATGAAGTTGTTAAATCACATTGATCCCTGGTAAAATAGTGTGGATTGGTAACAAAGCTATTGGGATAGACCTATTATGGCAAAGTTGAATGAGGTAAGAGTTGACTGCTAAAAGAGTTTCAAGAAGATTTGAAGTCTAGAGTTTGTGCTACACTACTACTAGCTTGGTCCTTGAGATAATTGCCCTGCTAGAATAGGCTTTCTGACATGTAGGTGTGACTTTGTGTATGGTTAGTCATTTGTGTCAAAAGTGGTTAATTTGTATGTGGTTATGTAACACACAAGATTATGCCTGCTCTGTCTCTGCCTTCCCCCCTCTGTCTCTATCTCTATCTCTCTGTCTCTCTCGCTCTCTCTCTCTAGCTACAATGTCCATGGGCTATGATAGGGGCCAATGTTTTGAAAGATATTTGTATAGACCAAGTTCTGTTGACATTATTAGGATAATGTCAGTTTAGAGTATTGAGGAAAGAATTTTCCTAGTTATTTTGTAGTCTTTAGTTGTCTGATTTACAACTGTATACCATCTATTGGTTCCCTAGGATTAACTTGGTATCTTGGTATGAGTGTTGAAAGGATTTTGGTTTTCTTACTTTAGGTTAGACGATGGCATAGCTATTTGCTGTGTGCCTTTCATGAATTGTGAGTACCTAATTAAATATGGATAGTGTAGTTACCTGAATTTTATCTTTGTTTCAGGTGTGTGTTGTTTGGTAAATAAAAATAAAAAGTGTTACCATACACCTCCGCATGGCCTCGCATCATTCTTTTGAGTGTAGAATTCCAGTGTCCTAGCATCCCCTTCCAAACCTTCACCCTCTTACAAAAGGGTGTATTCAATTTGATAGAATACAGAACCTTAAGGATTATGCAATATTGCATCAGTTTATAATTCATGTTGAGGTCAATGCATTTTTTCTTTTACCTTTATGAAGCAGTCAGATTTACCAAATCCCCTGTGGGGATGCAGGGGGGGAGGGGGGAGGAGGGCTGTTAGTATACTTGAAGTTCTGTGAAACAAATTCCTTCTTTTCTATCCCTCTCGTTGTTTCTGCTTTGTTCCTTTTCTTCCTGTCACCACTGCCTTCTTCTCTATTTTCAGCCTTCTTGGACTATTCTCAGGCCTTTTTCTTTCCAGGAAAACTTAAAAGAATCATAACAATTCTCTTCCACGCCGAAGTCGGATGCACTAGAGCCTGACTAGATAGGCGTTTAACGGCAGAGCAACACATTTTTGCTCATACGACAGCAGACAACAATAGTTGCTGTCTGATCCTCCGAATATGAAGAAGAAGAAGACTTACCCCCCAAAAAATAAGCCCAACCAAAACCAAAACAAAACAAAATTAAAAAACAGAACCCCCTACCCCTCCAAAACACCAACCAACCAAAAGAAACACCAGCCAAACAATACCCCCCCTAAAAAAATACCCAAACCTACCCACCCCCCAAAAAAGGGAAAAAAGAAGAAGAAAAAGAAGATTTCCCACCCCCCCTCCCCCCCCAAAAAAAAAAAAAACCTAAACCAAAAAAAAACAAACAAAAAAAAAACAACAACCCAAAAAGAAAAAAAAAACAACCCACCTGCCCCGCACCCCCCCCCCCCAATAAAAAACCCCAAACCCCCAAACAAAAAAACAACATCCCCCTTCCTCCAAAAAAAAAAACAACCACCAACCAAAACCCCTCCCAAAAAACAAAAACCCCAAAAAAAAAAAAACAAAAACAACAAAAAAGAAAACAAAATTCAGTGTCCCCAAAATTGTTCTATCGGGGTTTGATTCTGTGGGTCAACATGTCAAGTTGAGGTATGTTTTGCCTGCAAGGTCTTGAAAAAGCCCGTGCAACACAGAGGGCCCGCTGCATCCACGTGAACGTGATAAGGAAAGGTAGGGGGGGTTTGAAGTTTTTAAAGGGGGTAAGGAAGGTAAGGGGGGTGTTTTTAAAATGATAAGGAAAATAAGGGGGTAGTTTTAAGTTTTTAAGGTGGGAAGGGAAAGGGAAGGGGGAGTTTTAAGTTTATAAGTAAAGGAAGGTAAGGGGGGAGTTGAAGTTTTTAAGGGATAGAAGGTAAGGGGGTAGTTAAATTTTTGGTGTAAGAAAAAGGTAAGGGGGGAGTTGAAAATTTATAAAGGGGTTAAAGGGAAAGGGAAGGGGGGAGTTGAAAATTATAAAAGGTGGTAAGGGAAGGTAAAAGGGGGAGTTTTAAGTTTATAAATGGTAAAGGAAAAGGGGAGGGGTAGTTTTAAATTTATAAGGATAAGGAAAGGGAAGGGGGGAGTTGAAATTTTAAGCGGTAAAGGAAGTAAAGGGTATTGTATAAGCGGTAAAGGGGGTAAGGGTAGTGAAAATTTATAAATGATAAGGGAAAGGGAAAGGGTAGTTGAATTTTAAAACTGGTAAGGAAGGAAAAAGGGGATTGAAGTTTTTTTAAAACTTAAGGAAGGTAAGGGGGGGAGTTGAAATTTTAAGTGGAAGGGAAGAAGAGGGGAGTTGAAATTTTTAAAACGGGAGGAAGTAAGAGGGGGTTTAAGTTTTAAGCTGGGAAGGAAAGGGAAGGGGGGGTTTAAGTTTATAAGGGGGTTTAAAGGGAAGGTATAGGGGGTAAAGTTGAAGTTTATAGTAGGGTAAGGAAGGTTTAAGGGGTAGTTGAGTTTATAAGGTGGTAAGAAGGTAGGGGGAGATGATAAGGCTGTAAGGAAGGTTAGGGTGTTGAAGTTTAAGGTGGTAAGGAAGGTAAGGGGGTAGTTTATAAACTGATAAGGAGGTAAGGGGGTAGTTGAAGTTTATAAGTGGTAAGGAAGGTAAGGTGTAGTTGAAGTTTATAAGCTGTAAGGAAGGTAAGGGGGTAGTAAATTTATAAGCTGGATAAGGAAGGTAAGGGGGTAGTTGAAGTTTATAAGCTGGATAAGGAAGGTAATGGGTAGTTGAAGTTTATAAGCTGATAAGGAAGGTAAGGGGGTGTAAGTTTATAAGGTGGTAAGGAAGGTAAGGGGGTAGTTGAAGTTTATAAGGTGGTAAGGAAGGTAAGGGGGTAGTTGAAGTTTATAAGGTGGTAAGGAAGGTAAGGGGGTAGTTGAAGTTTATAAGGTGGTAAGGAAGGTAAGGTAAGGGGGTAGTTGAAGTTTATAAGGTGGTAAGGAAGGTAAGGGGTAGTTGAAGTTTATAAGCTGGTAAGGAAGGTAAGAGGGTAGTTGTATAAGCTGATAAGGAAGGTAAGGGTAGTTGAAGTTTATAAGCTGATAAGGAAGGTAAGAGGGTAGTTGAAGTTTATAAGCTGGTAAGGAAGGTAAGAGGGTAGTTGAAGTTTATAAGCTGATAAGGAAGGTAAGAGGGTAGTTGAAGTTTATAAGCTGGTAAGGAAGGTAAGGGGGTAGTTAAAGTTTATAAGCTGATAAGGAAGGTAAGGGGGTAGTTGACCTTTATAAGCTGATAAGGAAGGTAAGGGGGTAGTTGAAGTTTATAAGCTGGTAAGGAAGGTAAGGGGGTAGTTGAAGTTTATAAGGTGGTAAGGAAGGTAAGGTAAGGGGGTAGTTGAAGTTTATAAGGTGGTAAGGAAGGTAAGGGGGTAGTTGTATAAGCTGATAAGGAAGGTAAGGGGGTAGTTGAAGTTTATAAGGTGGTAAGGAAGGTAAGGGGGTAGTTGAAGTTTATAGCTGATAAGGAAGGTAAGGGGGTAGTTGTATAAGCTGATAGGAAGGTAAGGGGGGTAGTTGATGAGTTTATAAGGTGGTAAGGAAGGTAAGGGGGTAGTTGAAGTTTATAGCTGGTAAGGAAGGTAAGGGGTAGTTTGAAGTTATATAGCTGATAAGGAGGGTAAGGGGGTAGTTGAAGTTTATAAGCTGGTAAGGAGGATAAGGGGGTAGTTGAAGTTTATAAGCTGGTAAGAAGGTAAGGGGTGTAGTTGAGGTTTATAGGTGGTAAGGAAGGTAAGGGGGTAGTGAAGTTTATAAGGTGGTAAGGAAGGTAAGGGGTAGTTGAAGTTTATAAGGTGGTAAGGAAGGTAAGGGGTAGTTGAATTTATAGGTGGTAAGGAAGGTAAGGGTGTAGTTGTAAAGTGATAAGGAAGGTAAGAGGTAGTTGAGTTATAAGGCTCGGTAAAATAAGGGGTAGTTGAAAGTTTATAAGTGATAAGGAGGTAAGGGGTAGTTGAAGTTTTAGCTGAGAAGGAAGTAGGTAGTTGAATATAAAGGTGGTACGGAAGGTAGGGGGGTTTTTTCTACTGAAGAAGATGGGTGTTGTATAGCTGAAGGAAGTAGAGGGTGTTGAAGTTTATAAGCTGATAGGAGGTAGGGGGTAGTTGAAGCTTTCTAGCTGTAAGGAAGAAGGGGGGGTAGTTGAAGTTTTAAGCTGATAAGGAGGTAGGGGGGGTAGTTGAATTTTTAAGGTGGAAAGGAAATAAGGGGTAGTTAAATTTTTAAAAGGGTGGAAGGGAAAGGGAAGGGGGGGTTTTAAATTTTATAAGGGGGAAAAGGAAGGTAAGGGGTAGTGAATTTTTTTAAAAAAGGTGGAAAGGAAGGTAAGGTAAGGGGGTAGTTGAATTTTAAAAGGTGGAAAGGGAAGGGTAAGGGTTTTGAGTTTAAGTGGTAAGGAAGGTAAGGGGTATTGTAAAAGCTGAAAAAAGGGAAAAGGGGGTATTTGAAGTTTAAGCTGAAAAGGAGGGAAAGGGGGGATTGATAAGCTGATAAGGAAGGTAAGGGGTGTTGTTAAGCTGAAAAGGAAGAAAAAAGGGGGTGTTGTAAAAAGTGAAAAAGGGGGTAAGGGGGTATTTGTTAAGCTTAAGGAAATAGGGGGGTAGTTGTTAAGCTGAAAAGGAAGATAAGGGGGGATTTGAATTTTTTAAAAAATAAATAAATAACCCCCTCTCACCCGCGGGGAGGAGGTTATTGCAGGTTTGTTTTTCTCACACTACCCTGACCCTATGTTGGATCTTATTGCATTGTATTGTATTTTGGGTGGGTTTTTTGTGTTGGAATTGTGTTGTTTTGAATTGTTCTGTTTTGTGTTGTTTTATGTCGTATTGTGTTGTTTTGTCTTGAATTGTATTGTATTACAGTTTATGTACCATATTTATTTTGGGGTTCCTCTCTCCGTGCACAACTCGTTAGCAAAGCAGCACCACCCATAAAAAATATTACACACACACGCGCGTCCCCCCCCACGTGGCGCGCGCGCGCACACACACACAAACCACCACCACGACACACACACACACACACCACCACCACGACACACACACACACACACACACACACACACATACACACCACCACGACACACACACACACACACACACACACACACACACACACACACACACACACACACACACACACACACACACACACACACCACACACACACACACACACACACACCTACACATACACACACACCTACACACACACACACACACACACACACATTAGATTATCAATGTATGAAAGACTAGCACCCAGAAATCCAGTGGGTTGCAAGGTAGGGGGAGGGGGGAGATCGGGGGTGGGATCGGGTTCAAGCAGGGAATCGAACAAGCAATGTATGGATTTCCATACCCATGCGTTAGTTACCTCTAGACCACCAATTTCCCCTGCTCTACATTATAGCAGTTCATGAAAAGAATGTGTGCCCCTCGACAAATTTAACGTGACATCACCAATGTAAGATTCAAGACACACAATAACAAGACCAGCGTATTCTTATTTATTTATTATCTATTTATTTATTTTACTCTTTTATATTCATGATAATGGAATAAGCACACATGTGGTTGTTTTTTACATTCAGTCCCCGTGTGTATGCAGCTTTGTCAAGTTTGTCATCTGTTCCCACCGGCACACAATGGCCTACTCTTCCGAAAAGCGGAACAGGTTTTAACGCGTGCAGCAAGATGTTCTGCGTGCGTTAGCACACGTGACTTCAGTTAATCGTCTCATTTGAAGGACTTTTTTTTTTGGGGGGGGGGGGGGGGGGAATGAAGTCTGCTGTCATGTTGATTCTAGGGGAAAATATCCCCCTGGACGGGATTCGAACCCGGGTGAGCAGATCACAAAAGCAATGCGCAACGCTGTAACCAGGCAGCCAGGCTCTCCCGTCCCCTTATGTTAAAGGTGTCCCCCCATAACCTATAAGGTCGTAGGGGAGCGAGGCGTCAGAGACCTCAACTTCTCTAGGGGCCAGCGTATTGAGGGCGGCGTCCATCTCCTCTCCTTCGCTGCTTTACCTTCCCTGACCCTAAAGAGGGCAGGTACCCATTTACAGCTAGGTGAACTGGGGGAACTGTACTGAAGCCAAGGCGCGAAAATGGTCACCCATCCAATTGGTAACCACGTTCGACGTTGCTTAACTTAGCTGGGGGAAAGCGAGTGCTCCGATGTTAAAGCAGCTCATCAAATGTGTGCCCCTTGACAAACTTAATCTAACATCACAGAAGTTTGATTTTAAGGCACACAATAAAAGCAAGGCCAGCGATGAAAGATAATAACAAAGCTATGTAGTAATTCTCTGATGTTGTTGTTGCTGTTGTTGTAGCTGCCGTTGTTGCGTGTTTCCCATCTTAACACCATGGTGGTCAC
>CM054148.1:36594786-36607286 GCA_028751875.1 Rapana venosa | reverse complement strand
TTGGTTTGGCTTGTATAGTTTGCTGGGATATCTATCTATCTATCTATCTATCTCTATCTATCTATCTATCTACTCTATCTCTCTATCTCTCTCTCTCTCTCTCTCTCTCTCTCTCTCTCTCTCTCTTTCTTTCTCTATCTCTCTGTCTGTCTGTCGGTCCGTCCGTCCGTCCGTCCACCCGTCCGTCCGTCTATTTATCTATCTATCTATCTATCTATCTATCTATCTATCTATCTATCTATCTTAAACTATTACCGTTAAGTGCTTGACCACATAAAATAAAAAAGATATACGTCAGCTTCTCTCGCTTCATTGCATAATAGACATAGCGCATCAGGTTCACCGTTCATTTTGTATCTAAGTTTATAAACTGACACACCATAGGGTGAGAGAGGCAGACAGAAAGACAGACAGACAGACAGACAGAGTCAAAGACAGACAGACAGAGCAAAGGAAGGAGAAAGATAGAAAATACGTGTGTGTGTGTGTGTGTGTGTGTGTGTGTGTGTGTGTGTGTGTGCGCGCACGCGCGTGTATGTGCATGTGTGTGTGTGCGCGCGCGTATGTGTAGGGAGAGAAGCAAAGACATATTTTTTAAGTGAACAGAAGATGAGAGGGTTCAAGCGAAACACGTACAGGGAATGGACTATACCCGAAGTGTGTGAAAGTGAAAGAAGGGTGCAGACTTGAAGACAGCTTTGTTGACATACACAATGACTTAAAAGAAGGCAATGTAAACACGCTAAAGATACACACACTCGCACGCACGCACTGACAAACAGGGAAACAAAAGAAGAAACTCCCCCAAAAGAAGAAAGCACCCTCCTACCCCCCCTACCGGAATTTTTTTTAAATCACCTCACAACCTCCCCCCCCCTCCCTTTCAACTAAACAATAAAGAAAAACCCCACTTTTACAAATCTACCCAAGAAACAAACAAACAACAACAACAAAAATAAAAATATAAACCCCACCTAAAACAAAACAGGAACCCCCCCAAAAACAACAACACCAAAACAACAACACCCCCCCCCCCCCCCCCACAAAAAAAAGAAAACAACAACAACAACAACAAAACAACAATTGCCCCCGAAAAAAACCAACCAACAAATCCAATCAGAAAAAAACAACAACAACTACAACAACAACACACACACACACACACCACACACAACAACACAACACAACACACACACACACACACAAAGACTTTAAAAGGACATCTAGTCTCTTTTGGACTTAAAGAGTATAAACACACACACACACACACACACACACACACACACACACACACACACAAGTAGGCCTACATCATTTTTTTTTCCATCTGAGTTTTAGAAGACAGTCACAATCTGTTATCTTCTTCATCGATAACACTAAAATGGGGTCAAGAAAAATAAACGCTCAAGCACACTTATTCTCCTGCAGAAAGATTTCACCACCACTACTCAACCCCGGGTAGCCTAGCCTTGAAAGGTAAGTGAGGGGTGGGGGTGGGGGGGGAGGGGGGGAGGGGGGATTAAGGGTCTTGTCACACAGAGAGTATAGCAGGACAGATTGACACCGTGTCAGCAATCTGTGTAGCTTACTGTTATGCCGTCAGCGCCTGGGGTTTATCACAGTTCTTGATTAAACCATTGACGCTGGGGGCAACAACAGCAAAGTGAGAGGCTGTATGACCAGTGGCTTTCTTTCCCACTCATGGAATTCCATTTACAGCTTAGTCTTTAGTTATCGACTATGACTCTCTGACTAGGAGGCTTGACTCGCACAGTCCTTAATGTGCTGCAGCCCTGGGGGCTAGTTGGCCTTTGGAGAACATCTCCAACGCTGACTGTCCTTATGCCCACTTGGCCGAGAGAGTGGGGATGTACTGTGGGCAAGGCATCTCCACTATAATCAAATTTCTGCCCAATTTCCGAAACAGCAGCTTCCTCCTCTGCTGTTTCGGAGGTCATCGTCGAACACGACGGACTAACATATAAAGCTTACTGTGTTCTTGGAGCAGAAGGGCCAAGTGGTTAGAATGACCAGTCGTGATATCCCCCCCACCCCCCATAGCTGCTACTACCGTCAAAGTGGGGAAAAAACCAACACCAAAATAAAAAGCAAAAAAAAAAAAAAATAAAAATAAAACAAAAACCACCCCCCCCCTTAAAACAAAGCAAAACCCCTCCCCCCACCAACCCCTCCCTCCCCCAACAAAAAATAAAGCACCCCCCCCTAACCCCCCCCCCCCCAACAAAAACAAAACCCAACCCAAACAAAACTCCATGGTCGCATACGCAAACATATCATTGATGAACCTCGGAGCTCTAGCCAAGGAACGAATATTTTTAAAGTTATTTTTTACATTTCGAGGATAATAGAATAAGCACCAATGTACTTTAAAAAAAAAACAACAACTTTTTTTACACACAGTCTCTATGTTTCCGAAAGAGGCGTGATTTTTCTTTTTTTTTTTCTTTTTTCTTCTTCTCCTTCCTTCATCCAAGGCTCAGACAGCAACTACTACACCGGCATGGAAGAGAATAAGTTATCTGTAAAGTCTTTCTGGAATTTAAAAAAAAAATCGCAGCAGATAAATGGACCAAGAAGGCAGAAAACAATAAACTATAAGGAAAGAGATGGTGACACGAAGAAAAGGAATAAAGACATAAACAAAGAGAGGGATAGAAAAGAGGAGATTCCTAGCACAGAATTTGCAGAAAGTGGGAATGCTTTTTTATACAGACAGGACCCCCCGGCATCCCCACAGGGTAGGTGGTGGTGGTGGTGGTGGTGGTGGTGGTGGTGGTGGTGGGGGGGGGGGGGGGGTAGATGAAAACATTTTCAGATGTCTTCCAAACCTACCATGCCCGAGGCCAACACATATTTCACCTCTTCTGGGGGTACAGAGGAGTATAAATCCAAATGAAGAATAAATGTAACAGCAAAAGGAAACGAAAACATCATCAACAACAACAGTAACAACAACATCCAAATGGGAGGAAGGAACAGTTTATACTGAACTAATAAGCACACATATAAAAATGTTTATTGCATTGTTTTTATATGTGTGTAAAATTGAAGACACACACATATAAAAACAATGCAATAAACATTTTTAAAACAAACAAAAAATCACCCCCTATTACTGCAAATCAGAAATAAAAGGTGTGTGTGTGTGTGTGTGTGTGTGTGTGTGTCATATATTTTTGAAGGAGAGACACTCCCTGGTATTTGAAAGTCACCCTCGGGAACAGACATAGGGATACTTCATCTGTATATGATTGGTTTACAGTCCTTTGAGAATTCCTACACACACACACACACACACACACGGGTTAGCATGTGGTCAAAACATTGCCTGGCAATCTGACGACCCAGTTTGATACCTGTTCAAGGGGATATTTTCCTCTGGAGTTAACTAACATCAGTGCCGACTTCACTCTCCCCCAAAGTCCTTCCGATGAGACTATAAGCCGAGGCCCCGTGTGCGAACGCAGGCAGAATATTTTGTGCACACGTTAAATCCTGTTCCGCTTTTCGAAAGAGTAGGCAATAGTGTGCGGGAGGGAACAGATTACAAAATTGATAAGAACTGCATACACACGGGGACTAGATGTACAAAAAGTACATGAGTGCTTATTCCATTATTCTCAATTATAAAGAATAAACAGATAAAAAAAAAACACGCACCAGGAGCAAACGCAGAAATATTCCATTCACACACACACACACACACACACACACACACACACACACACACACACACACACACACACACATGCACGCACGATCACATGCGCGCGCACATATATAATAAATTTGTAATCTATGAAAGGATAAATTGTGTATGAAAATCAGATAATAAAGTCGTCTGTCTTATCAGAATATCTTAATCTTAGTAGAGGTACAAACGATGGTCTAATATACTTTTTTTTTCTGTCTGTCAATATGATATTTTGAACTAAAAGTGCTCTCTGTCTGTCTGCCTGTCTGTCTGTCTGTCTGTCTATCTCTCTGTCTCTGTCTGTCTGTCTGTCTGTCTCCTTCTCTCTCTGTCTCTCTGTCTCTCTGTCTCTCTCTCTCTCTCTCTCTCTCTCTCCCTTGGGATTTTTTTTTTTGGATGGGGGACTATTTGGTTGTCCCCTCTCCCCTTGTTGTTGCCGCTTTTGTTTTGCTCGTGGTTTCTTGCTATTTCTTCGGTTGTTTTCTGTGTTTTCTGTCTTTCTTATTGTTGCTACTTTTTTTTCTCTCTCTCTCCTCCGTGATTTTTGTGGGGATTTTTGTGTAGATATTTTTTCCCTATACTGTGTAAGTGTATTGCTATGGGCTTTCTTTTATTTTATTATCATATATATCCCTAAGGGTGGGGACTAGATGTAAAAAAGCACATGGAGGCTTATTCATTATCCTCAAAATAAAAGAATTTGTCATTGTCATTGTCATTGGGGACGGGATAGCTCAGTGGTCGGAGCACTCGCTTTTCCCCAGCCAAGTTAAGCAGCGTCGAGCGTGGTTACCAGTTGGATGGGTGACCGTTTGCGCGCCTTGGCTTCAGTACAGTTCCCCCAGTTCACCTAGCTGTAAATGGGTACTTGCCCTCTTTAGGGTCAGGGAAGGTAAAGCAGCGAGGGAGAGGAGATGGGCGCCGCCCTCAAATGCTGGCCCTAGAGAAGTGAGGTCTCTGACGCCTCGCTCCCCTACTACCTTATAGGTTATGGGACTCCTTTACCTTTACCTTTACCCATTGTCATTGTCATTCTCTCTCTCTCTCTCCTCTCTCTCTCTCTCTCTCTCTCTCTCTCTCTCTCTCTCTCTCTCTCTCTTGTGTGAGTGTTTGGGTATTGGATTTACTTTATTATCATAATTTATCCCTAAGGGCAGGGACTGGATTCAATTCAAAAGCACATGGATGCTTATTCAATATCCTCGAATTAATAAAATAATGTTATTTGATTTGACTTCATGCATTATTCTGTTCGTGCGCACGTGTTTTCGTGCATAGATGCGTGCGCGCGCGCGCGTGCGTGCGGTGTGTGTGTGTGTGTGTGTGCGTAAATGGAAGATGTGTGAATGCTTATGTGTAAATGGTTGGTAATTCTTTTATGTTACCACAAGCCTCTGCCGCGCTGACTGGTGTTACTTAGTGGCTAATCAATATGATAGCAATATAATGTGAATACCCATTCTTCTGCATTGAGAATACACATGAAGTCAACAGGTAATAAGATCTGGTACAAACACTCACCCTCAATCTAACAGATTTCTCAGGATGAGAAAACGGTTAACATTCATATCATCAATGCCACCAGACAGTTTAAAAGATTTTTTTAAAAGTGTTATCACACTGACCTGATTATTTATTTATTTATTCTTTTATTTCGAGGATAATGGAATAAGCAATCATGTGCTTTTTTACATCCAGTCCCCGTATGTATGCAGTTTTGTAAATGTCATCTGTTCCCTCCGGCACGCAATGGCCTACTCTTACGAAAAGCGGAACAGGATTTAACGTGTGCGCAAAATGTGCTGCGTGCGTTCGCACATGAGGCCTCGGTTTATAGTCTCATCCGAAGGACTTTTGGGGATAGTGGAGTCTGCACTGATGTTAACTCCAGAGGAAAATATCCCCTTGATCAGGATTCGAACCCGGGTCGTCAGATTGCGAGCGCAATGTTCTAACCACTAGGCTATTCCGTCCCCCACACACTGTTATTTAAGAAGTTAATATAAATGCGTTATCAGTTCGATTGGATTGTGAAATTTAAAGCTTCTTTGGTTCGGCAAGACTAACATAAAATTCGAAAGCTTTCTTAAGTTGATAAATTTTATTTTTTTATAGAAAAGTTGAATTTTTTTTTATACTGTATACTGTTTCTGGAACTTTTCTTCTGTGTTCTGTAATTGTTGTCGGGAAGATAGTCAGAGTGGGAATGAGTGGGGGGTTAGCCACACTCCCTTAAGGAGCGTGACAATGGTGGTTATAAATTTGATCTGATTTA
The DNA here is from genome assembly GCA_028751875.1 of Rapana venosa. Classification (NCBI taxonomy): domain Eukaryota; kingdom Metazoa; phylum Mollusca; class Gastropoda; order Neogastropoda; family Muricidae; genus Rapana; species Rapana venosa. Next base: position 36,601,296 of record CM054148.1, on the reverse strand, counting down.
GAAGCTTAAAGCTTTATCGAATCATCGAAACCTATAACTTGAAGGCTTTATGAACGGGACCAGATAATATAAAGTTAAAAAGCTTGATCGATTTAACAAAGCTTAGAAGTTAAAAAAGCTGAATTCATTGACTGAGATTTAGAAGTTCAAAGTTGGTCAATCCAATAACATTTGAAAGTTGAGGGCGTAATCAAATCGGATAGATGGAGAAGTCAAAAAACGTTATTTATTCAACCAGATCTAGGTAATTCACATTGTAATGCTTTGCCCGTATTTTGAAATTCAAGTGGCATTCAACTGATCAGACCAAGAAATTATAAGGATCTATGATGGCAACCAGATCAAAGCTGTAATCATTCAACCTCTGCTCCAGTCTGAAACAACCCCACCCACCCCCAACCCCTACCCCACCAAAAAAGCCACAACAACAACAAACAAACAAACAAACAAAAAACTAAACCAAACAAAAACAAAAACAAACCAAAAACAAAACTCACCAAAACATCTCCGCACCCTTAGTGTACTTAAAAAGGTAAAGGTAAAGGAATCCCATAACCTATAAGGTCGTAGGGGAGCAAGGCGTCAGAGACCTCACTTCTCTAGGGGCCAGCATATTGAGGGCGGGGGCGCCCATCTCCTCTCCCTCGCTGCTTTACCTTCCCTGACCCTAAAGAGGGCAAGTACCCATTTACAGCTGGGTGAACTGGGGGAACTGTACTGAAACCAAGGCGCGCAAAGGGTCACCCATCCAACTGGTAACCACGCTCCACGCTGCTTAACTTGGCTGGGGGAAAGCGAGTGCTCCGACCACGGTACTTAGACGTCATTAATCTTCTTCTTCCTGGTGGTCCTCAACACTCAGATGGCAACACTCCAATTCAGTTCAAAACTTTATTATCTCAGAGATAGAGAACTTCCGGTGGGTCACGAGCCATGCATAAAAACAATAAACATGTAAACATAATATCACACACACACACACACCACACACACCACACACACACACACACACACACACACACACACACACACACATGCACCACTCTCCCCAAAAGTTCGGATGAGACTATAAGCCAAGGCCCCCATGTGCGAACGCACGCAGAACATCTTGCGCACACTTTATATCCTGTTCCGCTTTTCGAAAGAGTAGGCTATTGTGTGCCAGTGGGAACAGATGACAGAATTTTTCAAAACCGCATACCACACGTGTACTAGATGTAAAAATGCATGTAAGTACTTATTCCATTATCCTCGATATAAAAGAATTTAAACACACACACACACACACAAACACACACACATAACACATACACACACACAAACACACACACACACACACACCCATCCCATAAAAAAGGACCCACAAATCAGTAATACATCAGCCAGTCATCAACTTACCCAAGTAAAATCACTAATACTCATATACCACCAGTAAACCCATGCACACACACACACGCGTGTACACACACACACACACTGGAAACATTCCCAACATGCCCACACAGGCACACCCATTTTTATGTCATGATCAATTAAATGCCCCTTTCAGTGGAAAGGACAACCCAAATTTATCCTTACTTTACTTTACTTTTTCCTTCCACTTGTACTCTGTGGCGTCGCGGGGGAGATATAAATGTCTGTCTGCTGCAAGGCGGGTAGCTTGGAGGAGGGACAAATTTGTCCAGGGGGGATGCAAAACTAAGAGGGACAGGCGGGACAAAATCTAACAGACACCGCTAGGCCTTGCCTTGCCTTGCCTTAGCCTAACCTCTTTTCTGGAGTATCCTGTGCAGTTGCATAGCTGTTGCTGCATGCTTGTGTCACCCAACGGCCACCGCTTATATAAATAGGGGCTAAAAAAGAAAAGGGGACCCGGCAGTTTTCCCGCTAAAAGAGAAGATAACTGTGTTTGAGATTTTGTGGGGGTGTGTGTGTGTATTTTCTACTTACGTATTCATGAGGTAACGACCAAAATTATGTGTGCATCGTCGTCGTCGTCGTCGTAGTTGTCGTTGTGGTGGTCGTTGTCGTCTTCGGAGGAGGAATGTTGAATACTTGCTGAAATTTTTTTGGTCGTTGAGGTATGTTTGATTTTTTTTTTTTAGGGGGGGGGGGGGGGGGGGGGGGGGCTTGTCTTGATTGAAGGGAATGTGTGTGTTTTAAAAGATGGGGAAAGTTGAGTGTGTTGGGTGTTTGAGTGTGTGTTTTGTGTTGTGTGTGTGTGTGTGTGTGTGTGTGTGTGTGTGTGTGTTGTGGTGGTGTGTTTGAGAGAGAGAGATACCGTATATACATACATATATCAATACCTACCTACCTACATGTTTTTATCTCTCTCTGTCTCTCTCTATCTCTCTCTGTCTCTATCTATCTATCTATCTATCTATCTATCTATCTATCTATCTGTCTGTCTGTCTATCTTGTTTTGAGTGTACCAATTATGTATAGCTAATTACAATGTGCAGATGCCCTTTTTATGACTATACATGATATTCCGAAAGATTTGATTTTGGCATTGATGCATGGTGTGCGCGCGCGCGCGCGCGCGTGTGTGTACGTGTGTGTGTGTGTGTGTGTGTGTGTGTGTGTGTACGTGTAAGTGTGCATGGGGATGCAAATTGCTTGTGCATAATCTCCTAAGCCTGCTTATACAATATTTGTTTTGTGTAGTTTACTATTGCTGTTGCTTCACATAAAAGCACAATTAATTTGTTGTTTCTTTCTGTTAGCCAGAATGATACTATTTACGTGGTTTGTTATCCTTTATATTATGGAGGTTTTGCTTTGTTTGGTTTGTTTTGGTTTTAGTTTGGGGGGGGGGTTTGGTAGGGGATTATTCGGTTGTCCCCTCTTCCCTTGTTGTTGTTGCCGCTTTTGTTTTGCTCTTGGTTTCTTTGCTTTTTTTTTCCGTGTTTCTGTGTTTTCTGTTTTGCTTTTTTTCTTACTTGTTGTTGCTTTTTCTCTCTCTCTTTTTCAGTGATTTTTGTGAGGGCTTTTGTGTAGATATTTTTCCCGTATACTTTGTGAGTGTATTGGTATGGGCTTTATTTCATTTTGCTATCATATATATCCCTAAGGGCGGGGACTGGATGTAAAAAAGCACATGGGTGCTTATTCATTATCCTCGAAATAACAGACTTTGTCATTGTCACTCTCCCTCTGTCTCTCTGTATGCTCTGTATATATATATATTATATATATATATATATATATAATATATATATATATATATATATATATATATATATATGTGTGTGTGTGTGTGTGTGTGTGTGAGGTTATGTGTGTGAGATTATTATTATTATTATTTCATTGACACTGAGAGCAAGAGAGAGAGAGAGAGAGGGGGGGGGGGGGGGGGACACAAATGTGAAGGGCATGGTATGCAAATTTGAACCCATTTCTAATCAGTCAGTAACCAGTGTTAATAGTATCATTGAAAGGTGAACAGTGGTGTCCTCTTTGTAGGTGCGAGATATCTGTGTGTGTGTGTTTAAATAAAATTTTAAATTTTATTCTTTTGTATCGAGGATAATGGAATAGGGACTTACGTGCTTGTTTACATCCAGTCCGCGTGTGTATGCAGATTTGTGAATTATGTCATCTGGCACACAATGCCCTACTCTTACGAAAAGCGGAACAGGATTTAACGTGTGCGCAAGATGTTCTGCGTTCGCACACGAGACCCGGTTTGTAGTCTCATCTGAAGGACTTTGGGAGAGAGTGGTGTGTGTGTGTGTGTGTGTGTGTGTGTGTGTGTGTGTGTGTGTGTTGTGGCGGTGCCAAGCACGTGCGTTTGTATGTGTTATTTATTTATCTTTTATACCGAGAATAATGGAACAAACACTCATGTGCTTTCCTCATCCAGTCCCCCTGTGTATGTAGTTTTTTAAACCAAAATTTTCATCCGTTCCCACCGGCACACTATGGCCTACACTTAAAAAAAACAGAAGGGGTTTTAACGTGTGTGCAAGATGTTCTGTGTGCGCTTGCACACGGACCCGGCCGTTTATAGTGTCACCGAAGGACTTTTGGGGAGAGTGGAGTCCGCACTGATGTTAACTCCAGGGAAAAAATTCCTCTTGAACGAGATTCGAACCCGGGTCAGCAGATCATGGATACATCACTCTAACCACCACCAGGCTGCCCCGTCCCCCTTTAAGTCAGGGCTGCTCCTCTTTTCGAGGGATGCGGCGTCGTCGCCACAAGAGCAGCGCCACCCATTATCTGTTTACCAACCCATGTCTGGCCTAAATAAGGATCTGATGTAATCCATGATGATCTGACTCACGGCAGCGTCGGATGCTTAGCTGCCAAGTTTCACAGGAAATCGTGGACATTCTGACCAGTTCTTATTTAGGCTACACACCGGTATTAATCTGAGGGTCATGTAGTATCTTCTATAGAGTGCAAGTGGAAAAAAATGTTGGTGATTTTCACAGATTTTTTAAAGCATGAAAAAATGGACTGCGCACTTGTTTTTTGGATTGAGGACATAGAGCAATACCAGGTAGTTACGAGAAAGTTGGAAATAACCATCAAATGAGGTTTGCCTGTATTCCTACAGCGTTGACCCCGCGCATGCATATTGGGTAAGGAAGCTAGCAGACGACAAAGGACTGACAAATTAAAAACCTACCAAATTTGTTCAAAATCACATGAGTTTTCAGTCAGAGGCTAGTCTTTCACAAAAAGTGGTTTTTATTTCTGTGGATGCCTTAGTACTTGCGGTATGAATATAAGAGTTACATAGAAAAACAGGAGGAAAAGAGTGATTTTTTAATACAGGTGTGCAGCCTTATACCATATTTGAGGAGCAGTTTCGGTTCTTCTGACGTTTTGACTTTCCCTCAGTTACTAATAATTACGACCTAAGCCTTCTGTCTGTCTGTCTGTCTGTGTCTCTGTCTCTGTATCTCTCTTCTTCTCTCATCTCTCTCTCTCTCTCTCTCTCTTCTCGCTTTCTTTCTTTCTTTCTTTCTTTCTGTGTTTTCTGTTTTGCTTTCTTTCTTACTTGTTGTTGCTTTCTCTCTCTCTCTCTCTCTCTCTCTCTCTCTCTCTCCTCTCTCTCTCTCTCTCTCTCTCTCTACTCTCCTCTCTCTCTCTCTCTTTTCGGTGATTTTTGTGGGAGCTTTTGTGAAGACATTTTTCCCGTATACTGTGTGAGTGTATTGCTATGGGCTTTATTTTATTTTAGTATCATATATATCCCTAATGGCGGGGACTGGATGTAAAAAAGCACATGAGTGCTTATTCATTACCCTCGAAATAAAAGAATTTGTCATTGTATCTGTCTCTCCCTGTCTTTCTCTGTCTCTCTGTCTGTTTGTCTGTCTGTCTGTCTGTCTCTCTCTCTCTCTCTCTCTCTCTGCCTCTCTGTCTCTGTCTGTCTGTCTTTTTCTTTCTTTTTGTGTGTGTGTGTTGCGTCTCTCTCTCTCTCTAAAAATTAAGCAAAACTAAATTTAATCTGCACCTAAGAAGTGTTTCCCTATACTGAAAACGCATGAATATGTATTGAATGTTGATTACTGTGTGTTATGTACTGCGTTATATCCTGATGCTTTCGCAAATCAACTTTGCATTGTATTGTGGCCCAAGGCGGATGTGCAATTAAACAATTTGAGAGTTCAGAGTTCAGAGTTCTCTCTCTCTCTCTCTCTCTCTCTCTCTCTCTCTCTCTCTCTCTCTCTCTTCTACTATCTATCGCTTCCTCTCTCTCTCTCTCTCTCTCTCTCTCTCTCTCTCTCACTCTCTCTCTCTCTCTCTCTCTCTCTCTCTCTCTCGCTCTCTGTGTGCTTATTCTTGACTTACTACTCAACATTAATTCATACACAGCTCTTTTTCTTTTCATTATATTATGCATTTGTATTTATTTGCATTCATAACAGAACGTCACTGTGTAGCCATCCACGCCAACCGGTCAATAGGCCGCATTAGGCAATGACAATACATTATTCAAATTATTCAAAGCCTCTCTCTCTCCCTCCCCCCCATCCTCTCTCTCTCTCTCTCTCTCTCTCTCTCTCTCTCTCTCTCTCTCTCTCTCTCTCTCCTCTCTCTCTCTCTCTCTCTCTCTCTTTCTCTCTCTTTCGGCTTCCAACTCTTTTAGTGTGATAAAGCCTTGTGAAGTTGTATCAAGTCAACAATAATCTTCTCCTTGATAGGCATTTACATTTCTTTCTCATAATGTTCCCATGATAGGCATTTTCATTTCTTTCTAAAAATCTTCCCATTGATAGGCATTTACATTACTTTCTCACAATCTTCCCATCATGGGCATTTACATTTTTTTCTCATAATCTGCCCATGATGGGCATTTACATTTCTTTCTGATAATCTTCCCATGATGGGCATTTACATTTCTTTCTGATAATCTTCCCATGATGGGCATTTACATTTCTTTCACATAATCTTCCCATGATAGGCATTTACATTTCTTTCTCATGATCTTCCCATGATAGGCATTTACATTTCTTTCTAACAATCTTCCAATGATAGGCATTTACATTTCTG
>CM054148.1:36579786-36584786 GCA_028751875.1 Rapana venosa | reverse complement strand
TGACACTCATATCATAGTAACTGTTAACGTGTACAGATACAAATAGTTGTGTACAATAAGCAGCATTAGTATCATAATTGACCCAATTGTCATCTCCATCATCTCATCATAATGGCTGTTATAATGAAATCAACAAGAGAATTATATACATATGCATGCACTCGCGCGCGCACGCGCGCGCGCACACATACACACACACACTCACACACGCACGAACGCACGCACACACGCATGCGCATTTGCACCCACCCACAAACAAACACTCAGACATACACACCGCGCACGCACACACGCACGCCCCGCACACACACACACACCCTCACACACGCATGCTGACCTTAAAAAGGATGATGGGCCTGTTCTTTCGGCATTTGTTAGATCCCATCTATATGAAAATTATAACAATCATTTGAAAATCTATACAGACGGCTCTGTACTTGATAGTAATGATGCAGGTGCTGGATTTGTAATTCCAGCTCTGAAAATTGAAAGGTCTTACTACATTGGAAAAGACTTTTCTATTTTCTCAGCAGAGCTTGTTGCAATTGTGATGGCGTTAAACTTCCTGCTTAATTTTCCTTTCACCTGTGTACAAGTATTATTCTGTGTTGATTCGAAGTCTGTGCTACAGTCTTTACAATCCTTTAGTACTAATATAAGAGGTGAAATTGTGACTGAAATTGTTCATTTAAATAATTTTTTGTCCACACGTGGTACCTGTATACAATTTTGTTGGATTCCATCCCATTGTGGTCTTTGGGGAAACGAATGGGCAGATTGCACAGCTAAAAGGGGTGTAATGAACAAGGAAAATACCATCAAAATGCAACTGCCGCTGTCTTTACAAGAGGGATGTTGCCTTCTAAAGAAGACTTGCGGGGATCAGTTTGGCACTCTATATCATGAAACTTATCATTCAAAAGGATGTGCAAGACCTAAGTCGACAAAGTCTAAATACAACGATTTCTCTGATCGGAACAAATTGCGTCATAGACTGTTGACAAGTCTGATATAGAACTAAGGCTCGATGCCTCAAAACGAATTCAGTCGAAATGTGTCATGTATTTGTGGTGATCAGATTACGCCACAACATGTTATGTTTTATTGTGATCAGTTGAACCCTTATTTGCCGGCTTGGTTGTCTAACAACAACTCTGCTAGTTTATCCCACACAGACATTTTGTTTGATAATTTTAAAAATGCTAGAAATAGTGAAAGGCTTGAGTAAGAGCCCAGTCAGTCGGTTTTTTATAAAAGATATTTGTTGTTCCTGTTCAAGTTAAATTTTATTCCGTTTGATTTCTTAACATAATATTATTCTTTTTTTTAAACATCACAACTATGTAGGCCTACAGATTCCTAACTGATGTAGAGTATACAGTACCTATGCACACACACAACACACACACACACACACACACACACAACACACACACACACACACACACACACACACACACACACACGCACAAACACACACATACCTTACACACACATGCATATACACCCAAATACACACACACACACACACATAAACACACACACACACACACACAATCACACACAGGCATACATACACGTGCACGCACGCACACACACACACACACACACACACACACACACACACACACACACACACACACACACACAACACACACACATTCAAACACATGCGCGCCCGCACACTCACACACACTCTATACACAAATATGTACACAGATCTACACCCATGTATGTTCTCTCTCTCTTTCACATACACACAAACACACTTACACACACACACACTCACATACACACACGTGCACACACATGTGCGCTCACACACACACCACACACCACACACACACACACACACACACACACACACACACACACACACACACACAACACACACTTGTCTAATATCACGAAATGTGAAAAGACGTTTAAATTAAAGAACACGCACGCAGTCACATACACACACATGCACGCACACACATATATAATCTTTGAGCATAGACTCGATACCTCACTTCGGTTATCATATGTGAAAACATTGTACATTTCTTTCATATACCGTGGCCTTAAATGATAACCTTTTTTCTTTATTTTCTTTTCCTTTTCATTTTTTAAACTGTAACGTACATCAAACAATAGGTTTTAACAAATAAGCATCTTTCAAACAGCAACACACCAAGCTATCTTGCCAATATTGTACAAAACCCATTCATTTTGAAAAGAAATTACAATACAATCAAATCTTTTTTTCTTAGGTTAATTGAATGGAAAATATACCTGGACAGTTTATGCATTTCATTATCAGTTGTGACCTGTAGCAATCGGTGGATCGGGGTTCTAAGAAAGTCCTTCAGGAATTTGTCCCGTAAATGGGAATATGTAGGGCAAACAAAAAGAAAATGCTGTTCATCTTCCCTGCTGTCCTGTAAAATGGACAAGCTTTCTTCTGCATTAAACTACTGCAAGGGTGGTGTATTTGCATTCAATGGGAGGGCATTAAATCTTAATTGTGATATAGCAACCCTAAAACAATACCTATCAACATTGCAAATATGTTTCTCTTTTTGCGAAGATTATTTTAAACAACGGATAACAGTCATACCTTTCACGATCTCTGATTGTGCCTGTCCATTCTTAAATGAAAAAATCAATGACTTTTTGTTTAAATAATTTCAAAAACATTTTAACATCACCTACTCCTTGCTGTAACCAAACAAAATTAAATCCTGTCTCACATAAAATTTCTCTTATTTTGGACACCCAGCAATATTTTCCATTTCTGTCCAGTTCAAACAACATTTGGTATGCTTTATATGGCAATCTTTAAGTACTCATATGCAGTAATTTAAACCAATATCTTAGAACAGAGACAAAAGAATTCACATATAGAGGGTATTGTCCCAAATCGCCATAAACCATTCTATTTGGGGTTTTGACTGGGACACCTAGGAACCGTTTGCATGCCATCATATGAACTTTTTCTACCTGATCTAATTTTGATAGCCCCCATATTTCTGATGAATAGAGCAAGATAGGCTGCATTTTTGCATAAAAAATCTTAAAGAAAGTATTTGCAGTCATTTCTTTATACTTTTGGAAAGCTCTGTTTAATTGTACAACTGCTTTTTTACCTTAGTTACTAAGTGCTTAGTGCCTCTCTTCATACTTATCATTGTTTTAAACTGAAACCCTTAATACCAGTAGCTATTGACTACCTCTAGCTTTTTATCATTGAAATACCATTGCTCATGTCGTCCTAAATATCCTCCCTTTCTGAATACCATTACTTTTGTTTTGTCAGTGTTTACATTGTTTCATTTCATTACAACACCTGTATAATACATTAAGCTGATTTTGTAGACCACCTGCAGTTGTTGACAATAAGACTACATCGTCAGCAAAAAGTAGGATAAACACTTCCATTTGACCTGGTAAAAGTTGGATACCATGTTTCCCCCTAGCATCTATGTAGTTAGCTAACTGATTTATATAGACAGAGAATAATGTAGGGGACAGTACACAACCTTGTCTGACCCCAACTGGGCAGTCAAGGAATTCTGTCAGTTCACGATTTACACGCACACATGAAAGCAACGAAGAGTACATAGATTTTAAAGATGCTAAAAACTTTCCATTTACACCCTGGTTTTTCATACAATTTAGAAGTTTATCATGATGGACAGAATCGAATGCTTCTTTTGAAATCTACAAAAGCAGCGTATAACTTCTCACCTTTCTTTAGCATACATTTTTGTAAATTGCATATAAATTACATATTTGATCAATCGTGGAGTAACCCCTACGGAAACCTGCCTGACTCTCAGAAATCATTTCATTATCTTCCAACCAGCTGTATAACCTTGCATTTAACACTGAGGTGTAACACTTTGATATTATACTCAGTAAAGATACTCCTCTGTAATTGTCTGTTTTTTCAGGATCTCCTTTTTTATATATTGGTATGATTATAGCTTTAGACCATTCCGATGGATATAAAGTAAAAAAAAAAACTTTTTACTTTTTAAAATTTTTTTTTATAGCTTTAGACCATTCCGATGGATATACACCTGACGTAAAGACAGCATTAAAAAGTTTTACAAGGAACCGTAACACACTTTTACCCCCATTTTTTAACATTTCACCTGACAACTCATCCATCCCACTTGCATTTTTTAACTTGAGTCTTGCAATTGCATGAACTACCTCTTCTTCAGATATATCTTGGTTCAAAAAATGATCTACATCATTCAAAACATCAACATTGATATAGCTTTCAACAGTTTCCTGGTTATTGCAAAAAAAACCCAACTTCTTTAAGATAGTCAAACCAATCATCCTTGCTAATGTTGTTGTAAATTATTTCCCGATTGCCATAACCCATCCTTTTAACTTCTTTCCAGAAATGACAAGAATTTGTAATGTTTTCTGCTAAAAGCTCTGTTTTCTTTTCCCTGTAACTTTGTTTGTTTTTTTGCTTTTAATAAATGTTTATACTCTTTTCTTTTTTCCACGTAAATCAACCTGTCCTCTTCATTTCTGGTCACTCTAAAGCAATTTAATTTTGATCTACTTTCTTTTTTTTGCGATTTCACATTCCTTGTCGAACCATTCAGACTTAAGTAACACAGACACAGACATACACTCACACGCACACACACACACAAACACACACACACGCGCGCGCGCGCACACACACACATACGCACTGCACACACACATATATAAACACACGCGCGCGTACATACGCACTGCGCGCGCACACACACACACACACACACAAAACACACCACACACACACCACACACACACACACACACACACACGCATGCACGCACGCACGCATGCACGCACGCACGCACGCACAAACGTACGCACTGCATAGTCAGATAGACAGACAGACACACACACACACACACACGCACTCACACACAACACAGACACACACTCTGAGAAAAGAAAGAGAGAGAGAGAGAGAGAGAGAGAGAGAGAGAGAGAGAGAGAGA
>CM054148.1:36524786-36572286 GCA_028751875.1 Rapana venosa | reverse complement strand
ATCCTGTACCTTTTTATTATCTAAAGTATAAACGTGAAAGAATGGATGGTATGGTAGGTGAAGTAATTTGTTTGTCCTAACGTTTTATGATTTTTTTTAAATTCTTAAAACGTTCTTTATTCAAGTGTATGTGTGTGTGTATACGTGTGCGCGCACGCGCGCAGGTGTGTATGAGTGTGTGTATGCGCGCGGGTGTGTGTGTGTGTGTGTGTGGGTGTGGGTGGGTGGGTGGGTGTGTGTGTGCGTGTGTGCGTGTGTGCGTGTGTATGTATATGTGTGTAATTTGTATTTTCTTATGTATTATCTTATCGATGTTTCTCTTTTTACTGGTTTAATTTATTGTTAAAGGTTGCAATAGTGTAGTATTTCAGTATCATCATTAAGAAAATTGTTCTTAGATAGATGGCTTGATGAAATAAAGCAAATGCGTTGCTTATTCAATGTACCATCTGGAAATACAAATTGGACTTGACTTGACTTGACTTGACTTGACACAACACTCTTTTTCTTCAAGACCAGGTGGGCTGCTAATGCACAGACTGCAAATCGCCAGACAAACGATTCCCAAATCTGACAATTCCAAATGTCTTTATGAGCAGTGAGAATCGGGTATAAAATCAAACACAATAATTTTTCTCAGAGAAAGTTACTAAGTATTCGTTTTTACTTTCGCGATCTCGACTGAGTTTTTTTTATCTATGTCATATCGTTTTAACACCTTTATTCTATGTCGGTCTTGTTTCTTTTGCCCTTCGTGGGATCATTAAAGTGTTTTTGACTTGACTTGACTTGACTTTGACTTGACTTGACTTTGACTTGACTTGACTTGACTTTGGTTGTTGATAGAAAACGATTTGCTAAGCAGTTTTAAACTATTTTGAATATACTGTTGGATCGAATTTGTGCAGTTGAACATCTGAATCCAGATAGCGACTAGGACTCCAGTTAAGGACACCAGGGACACTGCACTAAGATTTTCAGGAAGTGTGTATCGGGTATTACACCTGTATTAGCTTGCGGGTCATGTAATATGTTGTACACAGTGCGAGGTCGGAACATTTTTTGGTGATTTTCACAGATTTGTTAAAATATGAAAGAAGAGACCGTGTACTTGCTGTTTGGGATTGAGAACATAGAGAGAGACAGCGAGATAGAGACAATGACAAATTCTTTTATTTCGAGGATACTGAATAAGCACCCATATGCTTTTTTACATCCAGTCCCCGCCCTTAGGGATATATATGATAATAAAATAAACCATATACCAATACAATGTGTGGGTCCATTGGTTGTTTACTTTTGCTAGGTCAATATTAAAATCACCTAGTAAGATAATTTCCCTAGATTCTAATAGGACTACATTCATCATCACGTCAAACTTCTCTATCTAATTTTTTCTTTCTGTTGGATTTCTGTAGCAGAACTCCATTTTAATAGGAGAGAGAGGGAGGGAGAGAGAGAGAGAGAGATGGGGGGAGAAAGAAAGAAAGAAAGAAAGAAGAGAGAGAGAGGAGAGAGAGATGAGAGAGAGAGGAGAGAGAGAGAGAGAAGAGAGAGAGAGAGAGACAGACTGACAGACAGACAGACAATGACAATGACAAATTCTTTTATTTCGAGGATAATGAATAAGCACTCATGTGCTTTTTTACATCCAGTCCCCGCCCGTAGGGATACATCTTAATAATAACTCAATATTTATACTCTCACACACTAGAAACAAAGGGAAATAACCCTTTTAAAACACAAACGAAAACAACAAAAAACAAACAAACAAAAGTAAACCCTAAAACACCCCCCTCCCTAAAACAAAAACAAAAAAAATTTCAAAACAAAAAACAAACAAACCAACAAACAAAAGAAAAAGAAGAAAACCAGCAAAAAGAAACAATAGAGAAAAGAAAGAGAAAAACAAACAAACAACAACAACAACAAAACTAAAAAAAGAAAAAACAATCAAACTTATAAATTCATAAAAATAAACATCTACACATTGTAAAATGGTACACATAGTTGTCACACATAACAATAAGATATTGAAATAGGGCATTCATTAAAATTTAAGTACAGCCGACAAGCCCAATAAAATATTGAAAATATAAGTACGAATCCTTCATCAGGATACACAGCAACTATAACTATAATCAAAATGATAAAAGGAGAGAGAGAGTGAGAGAGAGAGAGAGAGAGAGAGAGAGAGAGAGAGAAGGAGAGAGAGAGAGAGAAGAGACAGACAGACAGACAGACAGACAGACAGAGAGAGTGTGTGTGTGTATTTCATAGATAATATTAAATATATAATTCTCAAAACAATACACGATCTTCATCACTACTTATTTTTGATTATACACGTTCAAATTATATGTCATGATAATGAAATGAACTCAATACCCATACACTAACACAATAAAAACAAGAAACAAAAGAAAAGAAGAAATCCAAACCTATACAGTCAATGAGAGAGAGAATGTGTGTGGGTGGGTGTGTGTGTATCAGGGATAATACTAAATATATAATACTCAAGACAGCACACGATCTTCATCAACACTTTTTGATTATACTCATACAAATTGAAAGTCATGATGATAAAGTAAGCCCAACACCCATACACTCACACAATAAGGAGGGGAGAAACCCAATTAAGTCATAAAAAGAACATCTACACATTGTAAGTAAGAGAGACAAATTCTTTTATTACCACGATAATTAATAAGTACTCATCTGCTTTTTTACATCCAGTCCTGGCCCGTAGGGATACACTTTTATAATGAACCCATTACTCATACTTTCAAACAGTAGAAACAAAGGGGAAAAAACTTTTTTTTAAAACAACAGACAAAAAAACAACAACAAAGAAATCCCCAAAAACAATCCCCCCCCCCAAAAAAAAAAAAAAGAAGAAGAAAAGAAACCCAAACAAACAAACAAAAAACAAAAAAAAAACAACAACAAACAAACAAAAGAGAAAAAAAACTACACCAAAAACAAAAGAAAACCAAACAAACAACCCCTCCCACCCCTCCCTCGAACCCCCCCCCCCCTTCCAAAACAACAACAACAACAATAAAGAGAGAGAGACAAACACACAAAAGAAAGCCAAACTTATAGAGTCATAAAATTGAACACCTTCATATTGTAAAATGGTACACATAGTTGTTACACGTAACAATAAGATCTTGAAATAGGACATTCACTGGAACTCAAGTACAGTCAACGAGCCCAAAATAATATTGAAAATATAAAATATGAATAATGTCCTTCATGAGGATACACAACAACTATAGTTATGAGTAAATCGATAAAAGGAGAGAGAGAGAGAGAGAGAGAGAGAGAGGAGAGAGAGAGAGAGAGAGAGAGAGAGAGAGAGGGAGATTCAATTGCACATCGGCCTTAGGCCACAATACAGAGAGAGAGAGAGAGAGAGAGAGAGAGAGAGAGAGAGAGAGAAGTCACGAGAAAGTTGGAAATGATCATCAAATAAGGATTGCTTGTATTCCCACAGTGTTGACCCCGCGCATGCATAATTATTGCGGCAAGGAAGCTAGCAGACGACAAAGGACTAAAAGGGGGTACAGTGTTTGCTGAAAAATTATTAAAAAAAATCAAACCTACCAAATTTGTTCAAAATGACATGAGTTTTGAGTCAGAGGCTAGTCTTTCACGAAAAGTGACTTTTATTTCTGTGGATGCGTGTAGTACGTGCGGTATGAATATGAGTCATAATTATGGAAAACCAGAAGGAAAAAAACAAATTTCTAATACAGATATTCAGCCTAACTAAATTGAATGTGGTGGTAGGGGGGGGGGGGGGGGGTAGGGAAGGAAGGGGGGGGGGGGTCTGTTCTTCTACAGGTCGCACGCAGAATGCTTTGAGTGTGTTGGTGTTGTCCATACCACTAGCCATCGCTAGCCACCTTTTGCATGCAAGCACGTTCCTTTCTTCTTTGTTTTGTAAAGCAGAGCGTGCATTCTGTCTTGGTGATTGAAAGGCAAACAATTCTTCTAAAACCCTTTTTTGGGTATGAACACTAGAAAAACAGCACTCCAGCCAGTTACCCTAGTAACATCGGTGGTCTAGAGGTAACGCGCCTGCCTAGAAAGCAAAACGTCCGGGTCGGAAGACTGCGGTGGTTCGATCCCCGTTTGGGCCCCAAACTTTCGCTCCATCCATTACACCATGAGTGGTGGTCTGGGTGGTAGTCTGTCCGATGAGACGATAAACCGAGGTCCCGTGTGTTACATATAATAATTAAGTGCACATAAAAGAGCCCACACTCCAGCCTGACATGGGAAGAGGCCAAGACCCTTGACAGAGACAGGAGAAGGTGGAGGGATGCTGTTGAGGCCCTATGCTCCACTAGGCGCTATAAGGACTAAGAGAAAAGAACCCACGGCAGCAATAGAGTAGTCCCTGACAAAATTCTGTAAAAAAAAGGGGGTACTCTGAGAGGGAAAACAAATATGGTTGAAGACAGGAAAAGAAAAACAAATGGGTGGCGCTGCCCTTGTGGCGACGCGCTCTCTCCGGAGATAGCAGCCCGAATTCACACAGAGAAATCTGCCATGACTTAAAGGGGGTATGAAAATGGCGCGGTGGTTAGCGTGATGGAGTTCTGGATGGAAGATAGCGGATTCGAATCCCATGAGTCCTTTTTTCATTTCATTTTATTCTTTTATATCGAGGGCAATGGAATAAGCATGTGTATCGGGTTTAACCGTTTAGCTTGGGGTCATGAAATTTGTTGACACAGTGCGAGTGGGAAAACTTTTTTTTTTTTGGTGATTTTCACAGATTTGTTAAAATTGAAAGAAGGAGACCGGGGTTACTTGCTGTTTGGGATTGAAAACATAGAGAGACAGCGAGTTTAGAGACAATGACAAATTCTTTTATTTAGAGGATACTGAATAAGCACCCATATGCTTTTTTACATCCAGTCCCGCCCTTAGGTATAAAATGATAATAAATAAACCATATCCAATACAATGTGTGGGTCAATTGGTTGTTTACTTTTGCTAGGTCAATATTAAAATAAACCTAGTAAGATAATTTCCCTAGATTCTAATAGGACTACATTCATCATCACGTCAAACTTCTCTATCTAATTTTTTCTTTCTGTTGGATTTCTGTAGCAGAACTCCTTTTAATAGGAGAGAAAAGGGGGGGAGAGAGAGAGAGAAGGGGATGGGGGGAGAAAGAAAGAAAGAAAGAAAAAAAGAGAGGAGAGAGAGGAGAGAGGGGAGAGAGATGAGGGGAGAAGAGAGAGAGGAGAGGAGAGAGAAGAGGAGAGAGACAGACTGACAGACAGACAGACAATGACAATGACAAATTTTTTATTTCGAGGATAATGAATAAGCACTCATGTGCTTTTTTTACAATCCAGTCCCCGCCCGTAGGGATTACATTTTAAATAATAACTCAATATTTATACTCTCACACACTAGAAAAAAAGGGGAAATAACCCTTTAAAACACAAACGAAAACAACAAAAAACAAACAAACAAAAGTAAACCCTAAAAACACCCCCCTCCCTAAAACAAAAACAAAAAAAATTTCAAAACAAAAAACAAACAAAAAACAAACAAAAGAAAAAGAAAAAAACCAGCAAAAAGAAAAAATTTAGAGAAAAGAAAGAGAAAAACAAACAAACAACAACAACAACAAAACTAAAAAAGAAAAAAACAATCAAACTTATAAATTTCATAAAAATAAACATCTACACATTGTAAAATGGTACAATATTTGTCACACATAACAATAAGATATTGAATAGGGCATTCATTAAAAATTTAAGTACACCCGACAAGCCCAATAAAATATTGAAAATAAAAGTACGAATCCTTCATCAGGTACACAGCAACTATAACTATAACCCAAAATGATAAAAGGAGAGAGAGAGTGAGAGGGGAGAGAGAGAGAGAAGGAGGAGAGAGAGGAGAGAAGAGGAAGAGAGAACAGAAGACAGACAGACAGACAGACAGACAGACAGAGAGAGTGTGTGTGTGTATTTCAAGATAATATTAAATATATAATTCTCAAAACAATACACGATCTTCATCATACTTATTTTTGATTTTTACACGTTCAAATTATAGGGTCATGATAATGAAATGAACTCAATACCCATACACTAACACATAAAAAAAAGAAGAAAAAAAAGAAAAGAAGAAATCCAAACCTTTTACAGTCAAGAGAGAGAGAATGTTTGTGTGGGTGGGTGTGTGTGTATCAGGGATAATACTAAATATATAATACTCAAGACAGCCACGATCTTCATCAACACTTTTTGATTTATACTATACAAATTGAAGTCATGATGATAAAGTAAGCCCAAACACCCATACACTCACACAAAAAGGAGGGGAGAAACCCAATTAAGTCATAAAAAGAACATCTACACATTGTAAGTAAGAGGGGACAAAATTCTTTTATTACCACGATAATTAATAAGTACTCATCTGCTTTTTTACATCCAGTCCTGGCCCGTAGGGATCCCTTTTTTATAATGAACCCATTAATTTCCATATTTTCAAACAGTAGAAACAAGGGGAAAAAACTTTTTTTTTAAAACAACAGACAAAAAAACAACAACAAAGAAACCCCCAAAAAACCCAATCCCCCCCCCAAAAAAAAAAAAAAAAAAGAAGAAAAGAAACCCAAACAAACAAACAAAAAACAAAAAAAAACAACAACCCAAACAAACAAAAGAAAAAAAAACTACCCCCAAAAACAAAAGAAAACCAAACAAACAACCCCTCCCACCCCTCCCTCGAACCCCCCCCCCCTTCCAAAAAAAAACAAAAAAAACAATAAAGAGAGAGAGACAAAACAAAAGAAAGCCAAACTTTAGAGTCATAAATTGAACACCTTCATATTGTAAAATGGTACACATAGTTGTTACACGTAACAAAAAGATCTTGAATAGGACATTCACTGGAACTCAAGTACAGTCAACGAGCCCAAAATAATATTGAAAATATAAATATGAATAATGTCTTCATGAGGATACACAACAACTATAGTTATGAGTAAATCGAAAAAAGGGGAGGAGAAAAGGGAGAGAGGAGAGGAGGGGAGAGTGAGAGAGAGAGAGAGAGGAGAGGGGAGAGAAAAGAGAGGGAGATTCAATTGCACATCGGCCTTAGGCACAATACAGAGAGAGAGAGGATGAGAGGAGCAGAGAGAGAGGAGAGGAGAGAGAATCACGAGAAAGTTGGAAATGTCATCAAATAAGGATTGCTTGTATTCCCACAAGTGTTGACCCGCGCATGCATAATTATTGGGGCCCAAGGAAGTAGCAGACGACAAAGGACTAAAAGGGGGTTCAGTGTTTGCGGGAAAATTATTAAAAAAAATCAACCTCCCAAATTTTGTTAAAAAATGACATGAGTTTTGAGTCAGAGGCTAGTCTTTCACGAAAAGTGACTTTTATTTCTGTGGATGCGTGTAGTACGTGCGGTATGAATTATGAGTCATAATTATGGAAAACCCGAAGGAAAAAAAACAAATTTTCTAATACGATATTCAGCCTAACTAAAATTTAATGTGGTGGGAGGGGGGGGGGGGGGGGGTAGGGAAGGAAGGGGGGGGGGGGTCTGTTCTTCTACAGGTCGCACGCAGAATGCTTTGAGTGTGTTGGGGGTTGTCCATACCACTAGCCATCGCTAGCCACCTTTTGCATGCAAGCACGTTCCTTTCTTCTTTGTTTTGTAAAGCAGAGCGTGCATTCTGTCTTGGTGATTGAAAGGCAAACAATTCTTCTAAAACCCTTTTTTGGTATGAAAAACTAGAAAAACAGCACTCCAGCCAGTTACCCTAGTAAACATCGGTGGTCTAGAGGTAACGCGCCTGCCTAGAAAGCAAAACGTCCGGGTCGGAAGACTGCGGTGGTTCGATCCCCGTTTGGGCCCCAAACTTTCGCTCCCAAACCATTAAAACATGAGTGGTGGTCTGGGTGGTAGTCTGTCCGATGAGGACGATAAACCGAAAGGTCCCCTGTGTTACATATAATAATTAAGTGCACATAAAAGAGCCCACATCCCGCCTGACATGGGAAGAGGCCAAGGACCTTTGACAGAGACAGGAGAAAGTGGAGGATGCTTTGAGGCCAATGCCCCTACGAAAAGGACTAAGAAAAAGAACCCACGGCAGAATAGAGGTAGTCCTGACAAATTCTGTAAAAAAAAGGGGGTTCTCTGGAGGGAAACAATTATGGTGAAGACAGGAAAAGAAAACAATTGGGGGCGCTGCCTTGTGGCGACGCGTTCTCCCGGGAAGCAGCCGAATTCAACACAGAGAAAATCTGCCATGACTTAAAGGGGGTAAGAAAATGGGCGGTTGTTAAACGTGATGGAAATTCTGGTGGAGTTAGCGGATTCGAATCCCATGAGTCCTTTTTCTTCATTTTTACTTTTATATCGAGGGCAATGGAATAAGCACTAGTCGTTTTTTTACATCCAGTCCCCGTGGGGTATGCACTTTGTAATGTTGTCATTGTTCCCACGGCAAAACAATTTGGCCTTTCTCTTGTTCGGAGTCGGAACGGTTTACGTGTGCGCAAGATTTCTGCGTTGCGTTGACACGGGACAAATTATAGTCCCCATCCGTAGGACTTTTGGAGAGAGTGTAGTCTGAATGATTTAACTCCAGAGAAATGTCATGTTGGGTTTTTGTTTTTGTTATTGCTTTTGCTTTTGTTTTTGTTTCTCTCCTTCTATCTCTCTGTCTCTCTGTCTGACTTGACTCAGACGACACAATCGATCTTAATCCACTTCATGTATGCCATTTGGACAGTGTGCTGAAATAAACCAGCTAACAAACATGCAGGTTTTCGTTTTCCTTGTTTTGTCAAGAGGCCTAGTTTTTGCTGGGTCAGATTATGTTTGAAAGCATGAGTACAGCGCTGTCAAGTTGACTTAAGGCAGGTACGCTTCCATAGACACTCTCATTTCACCTTAAATTTACCTATCCCGTTTTGTCTTGTTCGGATCCACCTGAAGTTTTTTGCAACCAGCTTCCTTCCACTCCCTGCTTTCCCTTTGCAAATCGTTCCAAACCCCAAGGCCAGTCCCATCCCTTGCGTATCCTGGTCATCTTGCAATAAAAAAACAGTTAGTTCTCGAATCGGTGGCTCCTGGTGTTATGGTGTCATGGTTGGGCTACAGTACGGGGGTTTCATTGGTTAAGTTCTGTGCTTTTGAACACTCTCGGTGTCAAAGTTCGGGGGTTTGGGGGGTCATGGGACACTATATAATATAATAATAATATAATAATAAAATAATTTAATTTTTTTTATAGCGCTATATCTTGCAAAAACA
The DNA here is from genome assembly GCA_028751875.1 of Rapana venosa. Taxonomy (NCBI): domain Eukaryota; kingdom Metazoa; phylum Mollusca; class Gastropoda; order Neogastropoda; family Muricidae; genus Rapana; species Rapana venosa. The sequence continues at coordinate 36,562,974 of CM054148.1, read as the reverse complement.
AATCAAAGCGCTAGCATTCATCCTACTCTAAGCATGTAACAAGTTACAATTTAATAGTTTTTTTTTACAAATTGATATGTATACACAACGCGGGGGCACACACAAAACACACACACACAACACATACACAACACACAATCACACACACACCACACACAGTGGTTGTGTACTTTGGCAGGGTGGGGGGGTTTCGGCTGTTGAGGGGTTATAAGGTCAGAAATTGAGATGAAACACAAGAGGGGAATAGTATTAGATTGGAAAAATAAATAAGGGTAGGCGATGCCAGTGGCGAAGCGCTCTCACCGGGGAGAGCAGCCCGAATTTCACGCACAGAGAAATCTGAAGTGACTTAAAGTGTTATAATTAAAATAAATAAATAAATAAAAAGTGTTATGATATTTATTTAAAAGTGTCATAAAGTATGCGGGTGACCGTCATGGGGTAAACTGACCCTGCTAGGGTTTTGACCAGAGCATTGTCGGCACGGGGACTGACAAGGGTAGGGTTGGTTTTAAATCTTGATTTATCTGAAAATGATTGCGGCAGAATTATTATTCTGAGAGTTACGATCAGTAAGACATGAGGAACCTGTAATTATGGACTCTGTAGTTTTTGTTGGCGCCCGGTATAAAGAGTGACATGGATTATATTTGGCTCACGGAGAGGAGAGAGAAGTTGTTGGGGGACGTTGTGGTTGTTAGAATCTAGGGTGGGACCTTTGACTTCAGCTCATGTAAATTGAGATGTTGCCTTTAGTAGTGGGATTAGTATGGTGGTACTACTGGCTACTTTAGCTCAGAACAGGCACCACTGAGCACCACACTGTTTTTATTTTATTGATTTATTATTACTATCATTATTTTTTATTCTTTTATTCGGAGGATAATGAGAGTAAGCACTTAGCGCCTTTTACTTCCACTAAGTGAAGAGACTGGAGCGAGGCTCTCTGTTTGTGGCCTTGATGGTGGAATAGCATTGGAAACCTTCGTAGTTGGACATTCTGAGCATGAGAAGCTCAGGAAGCCACGGAATTTGAGCCCGGTATGGACTGAGGAGGAGGAGGAGGAGAGGAGGAGGCTGGAGGAGAGAGGAGGAGGAGAGATAGAAAAATGAGTGGCGTACGGAACAGCAGGGACCAGAACTTTCGCATGAATGTTAACGACCCCTTCAACCCCCCCCACCCAAAAAAAAAAAAAAAATGGAAAAAAAAAGAAGAAAAAAGGGCAATCACAGCTGCAAGCACAAGCAGTATGGGAAATGTAGATGCGCCATTGAAACTTGTCCTATGTTTCTCTTTCAAGGTTACATAATTAGAGAGAGAGAGAGAGAGAGAAGTGAGAGGGATGACGAGAGTGAATGAGTAGAAGATAGATGAGAGAGAAGAGAGACTGAGTCAGAGAGAGATAGACCGTGAGACGAGTGAGAGAGAGAGGTTCTCTTTTTTCAGGACGACCAGACTCGATTTCGAAACTCGGGAAATATTTTAATGAGGGTAATTGATAAGGCAAGAAGCTTCTTTACACCAGGTCCTTTGGGCAAATAGTGAAACAAAAACATGAATAAACAAATGAAGATGATGAGAGAGAGAGATGAGATGGAGAGAGACGAGAGTGAATCGAGAGCTGCCAGACGAGTTGAGAGAGAGAGAGAGAGAGAGAGGTTTTCTGTTTTTTCTGGATGAGATGATGAAAGAGGAGAGAAGGTGCAGAAGGGGGAGGGGGGAAGGGGAATGCTCGGTAGAAAAGTGTGGCATAAATTTTCTACATTTTCACAAATCACGATGAGCATGTAAGTACTTTTATGTTCATGAAACACCTCAAATTCAATGATTCACATGTTCGTGTGCGCTTCTTCTGCCCCTTTGTGAGTCTATTCTCTGCCTATTTTCGTATTCTCTCTCCAGAAAATAATTCAAAGATAACTTTTCTCTCCCCTTGCTGTCTGGATGACGTTGGGCGTGACTTGCTAGGCCTTAGGGCTGCCTAAGGCATTTTAGTTCAATGTGTAGACAAATAGACTACAATGCTGTCTGGAGCCATCGATGACCACGATGAAGAAACAGGAGGACATTTAAGTAGGACAATTGTGATGCCACTGTGAGTAGAATGCGTAAGGAATAGTGTCATGCCTTACAAAACATGAGTAAAATATAATGGTAATGACGTATCTACAAAACGTGTTATAATGGGGTGTTTCGAAATTCTTTTTTTCCTTCCCTCTCTTCTTATTTTCCTCTCTCTTCTCGCTCTCTACTCTCTCCCCCCACCTACCTCTCTTCTCTCTCTCTCTCTCTCTCTCTCTCGGGGGAGTTGTCTGCACATGAAACAGTGCAAGACGTGTTTTTGAACGTGTCTCCTGTTTAGAAAGCAGTACGTAGGATAGTGACCAAGCCTAGACTCTGATACTTTGAAATGTGAGTGACTAAGAGACCGTGACCAGAGGCACCGTTTAGTCGTCAGGGCGAAATGTGGCTGTTCTTTGTAGGCCATATACATCGCCTTCATGTTTCTCCGGGCTGAAAGGAAGGCCAAATTCAAGATATCCGACATTGAAGCCAAAGACAGCTAATGCATTACGCCGGTCGCTATTGGTAGGACTGACCCTTACCGCTAATTTTTGTTTTCTGCATCTTGCTTTTGTAATGTGGGGGATGTTGAACAAAACACCGGGGCCTCAATAGCCAAGCAGCAAGCAGACCCGTCTGTCAAGCACTGTGAGAGCCATAGCAGCTGGACGAGTCTGATGCGGGGAATGGCGGACCGGCAGGGACAGGAGTCAGGAGGAGGGGGGGGAAAAAAGTGGGGTTGTAAGTGAAATAAAAAATCACTGACAGACTTAAAGGGGACTGATGACCACATTGAATGACAAAGTTTGATGCGCATGAGGGAAGAATTCAGAGAAATGAAAGATTCCATTTGTCTTGAGTGAAAGAGGGAAGTACTGACTCTGAGAGAGGAAAATGGCAAGACCTTGGAGGCAGTTGAACAGAGACTGGAGATATCAAAACATGAACCTGACAGCAAATATGAACACTCTGGAAATGAAAAACTGACGATTTGCGAAAATCGATCAAGCACAACAAACATAATTGTATACAAGATTTTCACAAAGATGAGAAATGACGATGCAAAGATGAGTGTGAGAACAGGAATGTGGGATTTGTTACACTGAAAAACTGGAGCTTACTGGGGATTTAGGCTTTGACAGGTTCTCCGACTTTTAGTGCCAAGGACAACCATCTCCTAATCATACGCAAGGTTTCACTACTCCTTCAAGGTCAAGATCAAATTCTCAAGGCAAAAGGCTAACTGGAAGGAAGTGATGTGTTTGTTGGAGGAGTGGACTTTACTTACGATCAGAGGGAAATCACGAAATAGAAACTGTACCCCCCTGAAGGCAGCAAAGCTACAAAACAAAGAGCAACATTGGTGGACCGACCCATCTGACTGATCAGGGCAAAAAGTTTGTCTTGTGTGGCTAGATGACCACTCTTGTGGAACAGTGATAGGGACACCGATCGAATCAGAAGAAAACGGATGGCCAAAGAATTGAGCTTAGATGGGGTGGGAGAAATCAGAGCTGACACCCTTTGAAAGGGAGTAGTGTGGAAAATCCAGGTGCAAGTGAACATGTCAACGCTGAAGCTGACAGTGCAAACTCAGAGGGGCCTGCTTCTTTTGCAGTTAGTCGTTGTAATGCTATCATGCATGCGCACCTATTTATGATGAGGAAATATTTGTTATGATTGTAAAAAAAGGTAAATATGCCTGACTGTGTTTTTTGTGCAGAAATCTGTAGGCAATGTTGTTATCCCCTTCTGAAAATATGCCAAGAGCAGGCTGTGGTAAACAATATTTTTTTCTTCACTGCTATGTCAGTGGCTTATTTTCTAAGTTGTCTGATCCTGATTTTGTGGGGGATGTGTGTTCTTTTGATTTCGTTTGTTTTTTAGAAACATTTGTTGAAAGTTTTCAATCTACATTTTTTTCTGACTATACACTGTTTTTTTTAAGCCTGCTTTAAAATTTACTGACGTGGTCGACGATCAGGGGGGTAATTTGTTTAATTAAAAATAGTCCTGATGAACTGTAAAGTGTTGATGTAAATTATGATACATGTTTGTTTTCTCATGATAAAAAGCTGTTCCAGCTGCCTAGTTCTATTTTATATGTATGTGCATATGTACCTCCTGAGAGGTCACCCTATTATACTGTGTTTGATATTGATAATGGCATTGCTCAGGGTTGCAGAGTGTTTGTTTGAATATCTGTGTTTACATAATGATGTTTCTGTACTTATGTGTGGAGACTTTAATGGAAGGACAGCTGATATATTTCCAGACAGCAGTGACGATTCTCAACAATTTTCATTGCTTGACAAATTTAACCAGGCAAAATAAAACAGATGTTCTGAGGACAAGGTATGGAATTCATATGGAAAACTGATGTTAAATATGTGTGCTGCTCTTGAGTTATTTATATTCTAAATGGTGTTTGTCATAATGATACTGATGGTCGTTTTACCTTTGTCAGTGACTCTGGGTACAGTGTCAATGATTATTTTGTTGCTTCATGTAATCTGTTTGATTTTGTTGAATCCTTTTGTTCATTTTGTGTGAAAGAAAGAATGGAATCTAACCACATACCTTTAAAGTTCCACATAAATATACAAGACATATCAGGATGCACAAGGAAAAACAAAGAGAGAAAAAGGAATGTATTAAAAAATGTGTGTGGAGGGATGACTGTGCTGTTGATTATTGTAATGAAATGAACTCTAATAGTGTGCAACAAATATTGTCTTATGCATTGGAGATGCTTGATGTAAATGTGAATGATGCACTGAGATATTTAATGAAACTATGAAACATGCTGATGAAGGCATGAAGCAAAAGGTTAGCACTACATGGAGTAAAATAAAAAATAAATGGTTTGATACAGAGTGTAAAAATGCAAGAAGAAATGTAAGAAAATTATAAAGAAGATGTAAAAAAATCATTGGGAGATGATAACCGACAAAGATATTGCATAGCTAGGAGAGAATATAAAAACATGTAAGTTAGAAAGAAAAAGTCTTATAATGATTCTTTGTTTAAACAGGTAACTGAATCAGTTAGTAATCAACAGAAGTTTTGGGAAAATGTTAAAGTTATACTTAAAAAGCGTGTGTATAATCAGAATAATTTTTACAATAGATGAATGGCATGAACATTTTAAAAATGTACTGGAAAAGGAAATCACAGCTGATGCTGATGACCAAGAAAGTGAGTTTACACCCATCCAGTACACACAATATTTAGATCGGCTTATCACAAAACAGGAAGTAATGGGTACAATAAGAAAATTAAAAAATGGTAGGTCTGCTGGACCTGATGGATTGATAAGTGAATTTTGTAAAATCCTAGGAGACAGTGCAGTAGATTTTCTTGTTAAATTGTTCATTGTTTTGTTTGATCAGGGGATCTATCCACAAAAATGGACAGTGTCAATTATCATTTCACTGTACAAGAAAGGTGATAGCAATAAACCAAATAATTATAGAGGAATATCTGTATGTATCATAATGAGTAAACTGTATAGTTCTATAGTTAAAAGATTATCAGAATAGGTTGAATTAAATATTACAACAAGCGAATACCAGGCAGGTTTCAAAAAAGGTTACTGTACAGTTGGTAATATATTTACTTTGTTTGCTGCTGTTCAGAAACAATCTATAAATAACTATAAACTGTATGTTGCCTTTGTAGATTTTCAAAAAGCTTTTGATTCGATTTCTAGAAAATTGTTGTGGCTTTTTCTAATTAAAAATGGTGTAACAGGGAAACTTTATATGTGTGTGAAAAATGTATCAAGATGTAAAAGCAAGAATAAAGGTTGGTGCTAAGTTTAGTGATTTTGTATCATGTACTCAAGGCCTGAAACAAGGGGATGTATGTAGTCCTGTTCTATTTTCTCTATTTATCAGTGAATTAGCTCTTGATATTATTGGAAAAGGAAAACATGGTGTTTCATTTGATATTATAGATTTATTTACCTTGCTCTTTGCTGATGGTATTGTTTTGTTGTCTGAAACTTTTGTTGGTTTGCAGAATCAATTGAATAGCCTGTTTTATGCAGCTCAAAGATTAGAACGTAAGGTGAATGTGGAAAAAAACAGATATAGTAGTTTTTCGTAAGGGGGGCTTATTTGGCAGCAAGGGAAAATGGTTCTACGAATTCCCAAAGTTTCAATTGTGAATGCATATAAATACTTGGGTATCTACTTTTCTACCAAACTAAGTTTTTTCCTTGCTTGTCAAATCTTGTTAGCAAAGGAAAGCGTGCTGTTATGAATATATGCGTTTGTTATTATAAGTTTGAAATAATTCAGCACGTTATTTTTAGGGTTGAAATCGGGGCTTTCAAGCAGGGGAAAAATTAAAAAAATTACCGTTTTGCCAAAATCTTTTCTTTTTTGTTGATAAAAAAAAACCCCAAATATTTACCCCAAGTCCCTTGGAAGATTTCCAATATTTTTAAATCATTTTTTCAAATAATTAAATATTGTTACAATTAGTCGTATGCATAAGGGAGACTACTTGCCCAAGTTTTAAAACAGTAGTTATTTTAACCCGAGGTAAAATTACTTGGGCAAAAAATTTTCCCCAAAGGTTTTTTAGATATTAAAGGGTTTTCATTGTTTAATAATGGGAAAAAGGTTTATCAAATTCTTTTAAAATTGTTTAAAGCACGCATTATAGATTGTAGGGGCAAAAAAAGGGACCCATTTTGGAAATAGCGATCGATTTTCATTGATAATTTTTAAAAATAAATACTTAAGAACCATATATTTAAATGAATTAAAAAAGTTTATTAATGTGCCTACAAACTTTAGATTTGGGTTCGAAAAAAAATTTTCTAGAAAGATATGGGAAAAAGGTGAAAAAACTTGACGCCCACTTGATAAAAGGAGAAGTCAATTTCTTTTTTCTTGCCCCTGATGATTTAAAAAAGGAAATTTTCCTGAGAAATATTATCGCAACCACTCACTTTAAAAAAAGATTTTGTCCTGTTTTCCAAAAATGAAAATTAAATAAAAATCTTGCTATTATATCAAAGTCTTAAAAAAGGGAAGTAGTTTGATTCATAACCAAATACATGTCCCAAATTGTAGTTTGTTGGATAAAATGTTGTGTTTTGGGTTATAACATTTTAAAAATTCGCAAACCAGGCAAATGGCCTTTTTTGAATAAAAAGTTAGTTTTTCGTTCTCTCTCTCCTCCTCTCTCTCTCTGTGACTTGCAGATTAAACTAATTTCTGTTGCCGAGTCTTTGTGTACCGGTGCTTGACGCATTTGTCTCTTTTTTTTTTCCTTCTTTTTTTTTCTTTTATTTGCTTTTCATTTTTTGGGATTTTGTTCTTTTTTTGCGGGAAAATTTTGATCTTTTTTAGAGGAATTTGGCGTTTGCTGAAAACCGGGATATGGAAAAGTCTTCCGCATGTTTGTGTTTTCTACATCACGATTTTTTTTTTACCTTTTTGGGGAAAGAAGCTGCTTTGTTAGATCAAATTTAGTTGTTCCGTTCGGGGACTGTCGCGGGAGTGACAAATCGTCTAGTAGAATGAAGTTTTTTTTTTTTCTTTGTCAAACGCTCGACAGACTTTTGTTGTTGATAGCAAAAGGGCATCCGCTCCCGTTAAGCGCCGACAATCGGTCCCGCATCCGACTGACTTCCTTAAGGAAAATTGTTTTTTTTAAGTAGTGGGGGGTCAAAAAGTAGGGAGGGACCAAGAAGTAAAATTGACACGGGAGGTGACGGAAGAAAGGAAAAAGGGCAGAAAAATAAGGGGGATAGAAAAAGGGGAAATTTCTAGCACAGACTTTCCAGAATTGGGGATCTTTTTTATATGACAGCCCCCCCAGCAACCCACGAGGTTGAAGTGTTGACACTTTTCTCGCTTTTGCCATGTCCCCTGTGTCAAATCTGTTCATCACTGCCCAAATCACAAAAGGGAAAGGGAATTTCGATGGGGGGGAATTTTGTTTTTTCTGATGTAATCTGATATTTTTTTGGGGGGGGCAGTAAAAAGGGTTTTTTTTCATCGTTTCAAAGCCTGTCCTCTTCAGCGCCGGGGCTTTATCACAGTTTTTGTTAAACAAAAACGCTAAAAAAACAAAAGGAGAGGCTGATGACCAGTGGTTTTCCCTACCGGGATTTCCCTTTACAGGTTGGTTTTTTAGTGCGACTATGACCCTAAAGGGAACTTGACTTGCTCACTTTTGGCTGCACCTTTGGGGCGGGTTTGGGCCCTTTGAAAATCCCAAATTTTCCCCTTGGCCGAGAGAGGGGGGGTGGGGTTTGGGGGCAAGGCTCCCCACAAAAAAATTCCCCTCCCCAATTCGAAACAGCAGCTGCCCTCCTCTCGTTTTGGGGGAGGTCGAAACGGGGACAAGACAAGTACTTTTTGGACGAGTTTTTTGTTACCTAATGGGTTTTTTGGGGGTAGATTTTGTAAAAACTTTTACAATCAAATCATGCCGCGTGCCTGGTCAGTGTGGGTATGCCCTGAACATCTCACTATCTTGATGAAAGTTTTCTTGTGTGTGTGTTGTGTGTTGTGTGTTTTGTGTGGTTGATGTTGAGTGTGGTGTGTATTTGTTGTTTTGGGGTTTTGTGATGGTATGTTTTGGTGGGGGGGGGGTGTGTGTGTTGTGGTGTGGTGGTAGTGGTTTTGTTTTTGTTGTTGTGTTGTGTTGTTGCTGTGGTGGTGTGGTTTTTTGGGGGTTTTGGGGTTTTGTTTTTGCGGGTTGGATGAGTGGTCGGTTTGTGTGTGGGGGGGGGTTTGTGTGTGTGTTGTGGGGCTTCATATGTTCCCCACTGAAACCCAACGTTCTCCATTCCTTTAAGCGAGTCAAGACTGGGGAAAAAGAACTAAATAGGGGAAAAGCAGAGAAGGGGGAGAAGCGTGTGGAATTTGACTGTGTGTACAGCAAACAGAGAAGAAAAGGGGGGGTGGAAAGAGAAGAAAGAGGGAGAGAGAGAGAGGAGAGAAGGAGGAGAGAGAAGAGAGAAAGAACCCCAAAAACTCAAACTAAAAAATATTTTATGGGGGTAAAGGATAAGCAGAGGTGCTTTACACCAGCCCTCATGAGGAGAAGAAGAAGAGGAGAGAAGAGAGAGAGAGAGAAGAGAGAGAGAGTGTGTGTGTGTTGTTGTGGGTTGTGTGTGTGGTTGGGGGTGTGTTCGCTACAAAAATCAAATTTTTAAGTTTTAACCAACTGTCGTCTGCCCCCTCTTTGTGGGTGTATTTGCGGCGCGCGGCGCGTGGTGTGTTTATGTGTATTTGTATGTTGTATTATGAGTAGTAGTATTATGTAGTAGTAGTATGTGCATGCCCAAAATAAACATTCCAACGTAAATCAACCCCAAGAACTACACGTATCTCAAATAAATTTTTTTAAACTACAATCAGTAACCAAACTTTCACTTAAAGAATGGCCCCCCCTTTTTGAACACACCACACAACACAACCACACCCACACACACACACACACACACAACACACACAAAAACACACACAAAAAAAAAAAAAATGAAGTCCACAAGGAAAAAAAACCCCGGGTTGGTTAAACGGGAACAACTGTGGACAGACCCCGCGATACCTCCCAAACCCAAGCAACAAGCCACCACTACCTATTAAAAGGGTTTTGGGTTTTGTTTTAGTTTCTTTTTTGCCATTCCCGTAATGTAACCCTCGGGGACAGACATTCCTTTTGCATGTTTTTCAGCCACCGGGGAATTTACATGAACATCAGTAACGTTTTAAATGAAGAAAAAAGAACCGCTTTTGGGTTGTTGGTGTGGTTTTTTTTTTTTTTAATACCTCACCTGTTATAGGCACCATACCCCCAATTTCTAGGGTTTGGTGGGGTTTTTTTTAAAAGGGAACACGGGTTTTCATTTCCGGGCTAAGCCTTTTCATTGTAACTTTGTAAACCATCACTCACACCACACAACCAGACACAAAACCCACCACACCACCACACCACACACACACATCCTCTCTCTCTCTTCTCTCTCTCCCTTCCTCCCCTCTCCTCCCTCCCCCCCTCCCTCCCCCCCTCTTGTTCAATTAAACGAAATTTTGCCCCCAAAATTTATAGCTTAGTTTTTTGAACACACACAAACACCACCACACACAAACACACACACACAAAACCCCCAAAACACACACCACACACAAACACACACACCACACACCACAACACCAAAACTCGGGGGGCAGGAATAAAACCCGGTTTTGTGAACAGAACATGTGGGACAACACCACTGTTTGGTTGACCCTGGGGGGGAAGGGGTAGCGGGGGTTAAGGGGACGTTTTGTCATCTGCTGACCCGGTTTTTCTCGTTCAAGAGGATTCTTCCCTCTGGAGTTAAACGTCAGTCAACCCACTCCCCCAAAAACCAAGGGCCCGCCACTGGATCCCGCCCCTGCTACACTGCCAACTGTGAAAATTTAAAAAAATGCACTGAAGAACAACCCCCTCTCAAAACAGAAACTCAGTTTGAAAACTGCGCCTATAACCTAAAGTGACCTAGGAACCTTCCGCCGCAACCTTTGTCTGATAACCCCCCACTAACTCCAAAAGTAACTCTGTTTTGTTGGGGGGGTGTTTTTTTTTTTTAAAACCCCCAAGGGACCCAATCACAGTGACTTTCCCTTTTCCTTTTCCTTCCCCCCCCTTCTTTCTTTTTCGTCTTCTATTTATTTCGAAAGATAACAATTCTCCCCCAGGCAGGAGCAAGGGGGTTTACCTCAGGCCTTAAGGGGCAGTACTCAACCCCGGGAAATTCGTCTGAATTTCGACATGGAAATTTCTCGCACCCCCTTATTTTTGAACCTACATTTTGTTTTTTGTGTTTCAGATTCCATCTGCTGACAGAAGAACAAAAAATCGAGACAACAATTTTCATTTTAAACTGGAAAAATTCCCTGAAAGCTAAAAACAAAATTGAGTAATCCCCAAAGAAAAACTTTTTGGGGGCCCTCCTTCCCCCCAAAAATACACTCGTCTCTCCTTATCCTGTTGCTAAAATTTTTTCCACAAATCCGCCAGAAAAAAAATCCCAATATTTTTAAAACCCCAAAGACACCCCCCCCCCCCCCCCCCCCAAAAAAAAAAAAAAAACAAAAACCCCCAAAAAAAACCAAACCCAACACAACCAAAAAAACAAAAAAACAACAACCAAAAACAAAACAAAAAACAAACAAAAAAAACAAATAAACCCAAAAACCCCCCACCCCCCAAAACCAAAACAACAAAAAAACACCCCGCCCCAAAAAACATTACCAAACCAAAACAACAACAAAAAAAACAAAACAAACAGGAAACCCTAACCCCCCCCTCACGAAAAGCAACTCAAACCCCATCTACAACACTGGGGTCACACAAAAACAGCCAAAAAACACCCCCCACCCCTCAAGACACAAAACGTTTCCCACTCCCGGGCCTTCCCCAAACACCCCACACACTAGAAAGGGCACAACAAAACAAAAGGCCCCCGGAACACGAACCGCAGAGGAAAGCACGGGGGAAGGGGGACACTGGCCAACGGGATCACCATTTCCGCCCGATCAGAGGGCAAAGAAAAGAAAAAGAGCAGAAGCAAAGAAAAAGATTCGAAGGGGGACAAGGCAACAGCAAAGGGAGAGGGGTTCCCATTCGGGGGCTACCCGGGGATCGGGGGGGCCCCTGGGTGTATGTTAGGTAAAAAAATGAATTGAAAAATTTAAAATAATAATAAAAAATGTATGGTTTTTATTACGCGAATTTGAAACAAACAAATAAAACGTTTTTTAAAAAAATTGCGGTTTTTTTAAAAATTTTTGTATTGTTCCACCCCACACAAGGGCTATTTTTCCCGAACAGCGGAACGGATTTGTGTCCAAGATGTTCTTTATCGTTCGACACGGGGGTCGGGTTTTTAGTCTCACCGAAGGTAAGACGGTGGGTAGAAAGAGGAAAGGGGAAATGGTGTTGTGGGGTTGGGTTGGCGTTTCCCACTTAAACATCTGAAAGGGGGTGGGGGGTGGGGGGGGTTAGTGGGGGGTGTGGGGGGGTATTTTGTGTGTGGTTTTATTTTTTTTTTTATTCTTTATTTTTCTTTTATATCGAGGATTTGGAATAACACTATTGCTTCAACCATCCCCGTTGATCGGGTTTTTTAAATTTTGCATCGTTTCCACCGGGACCAATGACCTATCTTCCCAAAACGGAACAGTTTTCGTTCGCAAGTGTTTGCATGCGTTCGAACACGGGCCCCGGGTTTTGTTCCCCCGAAGGGCTCGTGTGTTGGGGGTGTCGTGTCGTGGGGTCGTCGTGCGGCTGCGGCGTTGTGCAAAACAATCATAGCAGCTACGTTAACAAGTCTAAATATACCCTTTTTCCCCACGTAAAACTTAACCAACTCGCGGGAATACCCATCACTCTTTTGATGAGTTGTGTTGTGTTGTTTTTAGGTGTGTGGTGGAGGGGAGGGGTTTCAGAATATTCGGGACTTTTTGTTTTTATTTAAAATTTTTTTGGGGGTTGCCGCGATATGGGTTAAGTATACAGGGGGGGGGGGAAAGGGTTTTAAAAGACTTTTTACAATTCTCGCATATTTATTTACAACACACCCCAACAACCACACAAACAACACACACAAAACACACACACACACAAAAACACCACACACACGGGAAATTTACTTACTAATCAAGCCAAATGAAAATTCTGGTGGAAAACAAATTTTCATGATGTACAAAGGGGTAGTAGAATAAAAATTTTATATATTCCTTTTACAAATTATCACACAATGTAACAACTATCCTGAATGCGTAGTTATCTTTCTTGCCCCCCCCCCCGCCCCGCCCCCCCCCCCCCCCCCCCCCCCCCCCCCACCCGTGAGGATTTGGGGCTTGTCATATAAACACATCCCCACCCTGGAAAATTTTGTCTTGGAAATTTTTCCTTTCCATCCCTCTCATTTTCGCTTTGTTTTTTTTTTTTCCTTTGCACCCTTTCTTTCCATTTTCTGCCTTTGGTTCATTCCCCCCCTTTTTTTCCCCAAAAAGTTAAAAGAAAAAATTATCTCTTTTGCCGAAGCGGGGGCCCCGCCTACTTGTCAACACTTAAAAAAGGCGTGCAGCATTTTCGTCATATACGGGCAACGTAGTTTCTGTTTCAGCGTCGACGGTAACTTTTTTTTTCCGTTTTTTGATCGGACAAAAAAAATCTCACCCAATTGCATCATCGTTTTTTCTATCACTTCTTCCCGTCTACGACCGTGGGGGGACCCCCAAAACCCGAAACATTCCCTCCATTCCCTCTCTGTTCTGCCTTTCTAGGGGTTTTTTTATTCATCCTTTTTATGTTTCCCCCAGCCTTCCTTGGTCCCTCTTCTTCTTCCTCCTTGACTTTCCTTGCAAAAAAGCTTTGTAATTCCGGGATCGTAATGCCCTACCACTTAAGTTTCCTTTTTTACAGTTTGAAGGGGCTCTAGGGGCCCCTGGTTTTTCTATTTTGTTTTCACGCTTTTGTTCTTTTGGGTCTTTGTAGAATGCCCAAAGGGGTCTCCAAAGTCTCATCTCCACTCCTTACCTTCTCTCCAAACCACAGGGGCCATATTCCGGCATAAAAGAAATGGGTATGACAAGGGGGGCTTTCTACTTGAGTAATGAGATATTTTATCTCTAGATGGTTTGGTTTTGCAAAACGTTTTTGTCTGTGCAGTCCCATATCTTCGGGTTGGATCCCTGGGCGGTTCAATTGGGTCCCAGGATTTAAGCTTTGAACTTTTCCGCTTCTGGGCATTAAACCCCGATATCTGCTAATGCCGTTGGGGTTATTTGTATCAGTTGGGCTTCTCTCCGATTTCCTGCCGTTAAATTTTGGGGGCCTTTCCATGTTCGTTAGGGTGCAATCTTTTTCTATCCGCTTTTTACAATGCATCTGCGAACGGGGGTTTTTGATCGGTCTGCCACCCGGGGGACTGATCCCTTTAGTGTTCCAGGATCAGCCCGATTCTCTCAAGGAAATTTGAAAAGATGGGGGAGAGTAGACACCCTCCTTCTCCAACTGTTTGTTCGAAACCCTTCTCCAATGTTGGTTTAGTCACTGCACTGGTGGCCTCGCTGTAAACCCTTTTTATGACTCTGTAGGTTTGATTGATCTGTACAAATTCGGTTGCCCCCAAAAGCGCTGCACACCTGTCAAAAGCCTTCTTTTTAAACGATAAAAACGTGGTAAAGGTCTTGTTGATGTTGAAGGTACTGCTCACAAGTTTCTGAGGGTTAAATCTTTCTTTGTGCTGCCCCTGCCTAAAATTTGTTCCCACAATGTGGGGTTGCTTTGCTTTATCTATTTTAAATTATCTGCAGCATGACCTGCTTGGTGACTATGAGGGGTGATTGGCGGGAATTTTTGGGTTTTTGTAATTTTCCTTTTTTTGGGGGGGGGGATGATTGACTGCGTCCCTGGGGTTGCCATTTTTTTTGTCTGCCCGATCTTGTTGCAGTTCTTAGTACCTACATGGGTTCCCCCCCAGCTTTTGGGCCCGCTCACGGAATGTTTCCCCCTCTTTCCCTTTTTTAGCTTGACTGCTGTTTCCACTTCTTCTCGGGGGAAGGGTGACTGTCTGTTCTTTGCTTCGGGGCATTAAGGACTTCTATCTCCTGCTTTTTATTTTATACTGTAGGAATTTTGTCCTCTGTTCAAATATCTGGGCGTCGTGAACACTTCCCATTTTTTTTTGGGTTTTTTAACCTTTTTTCCCGTTTTTTGCTTCAGTCTTTCACCCTATATGCTTTCTGCATGTTTTTTTTTATGTTCCTTTAAAGTCTTGGGGACTGTTCACCATCCCTTTCTCTTTTTCCCCGTATGATCCTGATTTTTTTGTTGACTGCCCTATATTGTTCTGCTCTTTCTTTTGGTTTTTATTTTTTTTTTTTCTTCAACCTTTTAGCTTTTCGCATGTTGAGGGGTTTAGGTGGCCCTGGGTTTTTTTTTTTGGGCGGCGTTTTCAAAGCTCGTTGCTTTTCATCCTCTGTATTTAAACTATTTTCATGTATCTAGGGCTAGTCTTTTCACTTTGGTGCGCAAACTTTCCCCCTTCCCTTGGTTGAAAAATTTTAAACCCCCGGTCCTTCAGTTTTCCCGGGTCAAATTTGACCTGATGTTGTTTCCCCTTTGGATTTTTTTTAGACGTATCGAAATCATCATCACAAGATCAACTCCCTTTTTCCTCCTGGGGAAAATTCGTGTCTGTGCGGGGAACGCTAACTGAAACCGTCTTTTTACCATGATTAAACTATTTTGTTTGGTTTTTTCCCATTGGGGTAGCCATGTCCCTTTTTCTGGATTTCTGTGTGGGCCCAAATTTTTCACTAATGGAGGGTTTTTTATGGGAAACCCAAAGGGGCTCAACCCCTTTATTTGATTGGTTATTCAATTGGCCCACAAACGCCCTCCCCTCTTTCCTGATTTCCCACCTGGGGGTTCCGTCGCCTTGCAAAACGGGATTCTTTCTTTGGGTGGGGTTTATTCAGACCCCTTTTAGCTGTAAAAAATTCTTCTCGGGTTCATTGTGCATTTGTAGGGGGGTATCCTGTACTATTTATTTAAAGGGGGGTTCCCCAGGGGGATGGGAATAATCCTGGACACGGGGACCCATGCGGTTTCCGGGGTTTTTTAACGGGAAAACCCCCCCCGGTTTTATTTTATCCCGTTTTCCCCCTGAGGATAATTTTGGTCTTCCCGGGTCTTGTTTTTTCCCCTGTTTTTTCCCCCTGACTTTCAGAGCCCAAGGGTGTGCCATTTATTCTGACATCCAGCTTATTTCTTTTTTACAGATGATTATCATATAAAAAAACTTCTACATCACGCACTGTCCATCAAAAAAAAATGATGTCAGTTTCTAAAAGGGAAAAAGAAAGGCCTTGATACCATGTAGATGATAAACTGATAATAAAGGCATTTGCATGTTACACAACGACGGGATGATAATTTAAAAAAAAAAGAAAAAGAAAAGGGGTACCCCGGGGAAGAAAGTGTAAAAAAAAAAATCGTCATTTATGGTAAGAAAAAAGTTTTTTTTTTAAAAAAAAAGAAGTACACAGCGGTAAAATTTCACACACACACCACCACACACACAAAAAAAAACACAAACCTCCCGGGGCCCCGTGAATTAAGGTGGGGAATTTTTTTTAAGATTCCCAGGGCAACTTTAAATGCAGACCTGCCAGTGCTTAATCCTTTGTATATATAAATATATATATATATATATATATATATATATACCACACAAAGTGAAAGCATAACAACCAGCATAATAAATGTTCCCCAATATTTCGGCTTTCGCCTTCCTCAGGTTTTTTTTTATTATGACGTGATGGAATGACGTCAATCTCAATTTTACATCATTGTGAAATTTTTCGTATGACATTTTAAATTGAACACCATACTGAAACCATGTTAGAGAGAGAGAGAGAGAGAGAGATAAGGGGGGGGGGATTTTACCTGGGACAAATTATGGTCATATATTTCATGTTCACACACACACACAACACGCACACACACATCACACACAAACACACACACTTGCGCACCCACGCATACACGCACGCATGCACACATATACACGCATATGCACATACACACACACATACACATACACATCCTTTCAGGAGACTATAAGCGAAGTCCCGTGTGGGAGCACACGCAGAACATCCGGCCCACATGCCAAAACCCGTTCCACCTTTCGGAAGAGTAGGCAATTTGTGCGTAAGAGTAGACCATTGTGTGCCGGTGGGAACAGATGACAGAATTTACAAAACCGCATACACATGGTGACTGGATGTCAAAAAGCACATAAGTGTTTATTCCATTATCCTAAATTTAAAAGAATTATAAAAAACAATTAAAAAAAAACCCCAAAGAAACGTTAAAGCTCTTTTCTCCATTTCGCTCTCCCCCCTCCCCCCCTCCCACCCCCACCCCCCATTTCTGGAGCTTCTTTCTCCTCGTTTGAGCTCTTTTCCTCCCTTTTTGTTTAAAATGTAAAAACAAAACTATTTTCTCCATTTAAGAGGCTCTTTGTCTTCACGTTAAAAGCCCTTTACTTTATTCTTAAAGCTCTCTTTCCTCCTGTTCTGTTGAGAGCTATTTTCTCCATTTCCTCCCCCCCCCCCCCCCCACCCCCCCCAATTTTTATAGCTCCTTACTCAATTTTAGAACTCCATTCTCCTCTTAGAAGTCTTTTTTCTCCCCCTTTTTTTTTTTTAGAGAGCTCCTGTCTCTAATGAGAACACACGCAGAACATATTGCGCACACGTTACAATCTATTCCACTTTTGTGTGTGTGTGTGTGGGTTTGTTTTTTTTCAAAAAGAGGTCATTGTGTGCCAGTAGGAATGAATGACACAAATTTATAAAACTGCACGCACACGTAGACAAGGTGCAAAAAAAAAAAAGCAAAAAAAAAGCACACGGATGTTTGTTCTGTTATCCTCGAAATAAACGAATAAAAGAATAAGGATATAATAATAATAATAATAATGTATGGAATTTATATAGCGCTGAATCTTGTAGAAGCAACAAACCAAATCAGATGAATAGATAGATAAACATGATAGAAAACCAGAAATGACTGTGTATTGTTGCATTGCAGCCCAGTTCTTGATCACCTTTCTGATGGTGGGGTATGGACGGGCGCTGTCCATCTTTATCCTGGAGTTCTTGGCCATCTTTGAAGTTCCCGTCACCGCTGTCACCATTGTTCTGGGCCTGATGACAGCCTTCTTCGGATTTGGAAGTAAAGAGGAGGAGCGTTGTGTTATTGTCATCGTGATCATGATCATGATCATGAATAGTCTTCTTCTTCCTCTTAGGATTGTTATGATGATGATGATGATGATGATGATGGTGATGATGATGACGAGTATTATTATACATATTGTTGTTGTTGTTGTTGTTATTAGTAGTAGTAGTAGTAATAGTACTTGCATATCATTATTATTATTATTATTATTATTATTATTTTATCACTAGTAGTAGTAGTAGTAGTAGGAGGAGGAGCAGCAGCAGCAGCAGCAGTAGCAGTAGGAGCAGCAGCAGTAGCAGTAGCAGTAGTAGTATTTTTTTGTTGTGTAGTAGTAGTAGTTGTTGTTGTTGTTGTTGCTGTTGTAGTTGTAGTAGTAGAAGTAGTTGTAATAGTTGTCGTAATGATTAAAGTTGTATTAGTAGCAGTGGTGATGGTGGTGGTAGTGGTGGTAGTAGTAGTAGTAGTAGTAGTAGTAGTAGTAGTAGTAGTAGTAGTTGTTGTAATGATTATAATTGTAGTAGTAAGTAGTAGCAGCAGCAGCAGCAGCAGCAGTAGTAGTAGTAGTAATAGAAGCAGCAGCAGCAGCAGTAGTAGCAGTGGTTGTAGTAGAAGCAGTAGTAGTAGTTGTTTTTGTTGTTGTTGTGTAGAAGTAGTTGTAGTAGTAGAAGTAGATGTAATAGTTGTCGTAATGATTAAAATTGTATTAGTAGCAGTGGTGGTGGTGGTGGTAGGGGTAGAAGTAGTAGTAGTAGTAGTAGTAGTAGTGATTGTATAAGGAGCAGTAGAAGTAGTGGTGGTGCTGGTTGTGGCTAATAGAAGTGGTACTAGTGAAAGTAGTTGTCATAATGATTGCTTAATTGTTGTGGTATCAGTAGCAGCAGAAGCAGCATCAGCAGCATTAGCAGCAGCAGCAGCAGCAGTAGCAGTAGTAGCAGCAGCAGCAGCATCAGTAGCAGCAGCAGCAGTTCTAGTAGTAGTAGTAGTAGTAGTAGTAGTAGTAGTAGTAGTAGTAGAAGCAATAGCAGTAGCAGTAGTAGTAGTCGTAGAAGTAGTGGATGTCACTCACTCACTCATTCATCCCTTGGTCGGGACGACCGTTGGGGTACCCGCACGGACGCTGCAAGTGGACCGCCAAATGGTTCTGTCCTGGGCTGCTTTCAGGAGGTTTGGTACAGTGAGGCCGGTCCACTCCTTGATGTTGGATATCCAGCTTTTGCGTGGTCGTCCCTGCCTCCTTGCTCCTTCCACCATTCCCTGCAGGACTGTCTTTGACAGGCTGTTATGCCTTGTTGTGTGGCCAAACCATTTCAGTTTCCTCCGTTTGACTGTATCTAGCAATGGTTCTTGTTTGCCAGCCAGTGCCTCGATCTGCTGCCAGACGTAGTCATTGGTTTTACGGTCTCTGTAGGTGATGTTCAGGATCCGCCTGAGGCACTTCATCTCAAAGGCTTGAATTCGACGTTCTAGATCGGCTGTAAGTATCCATGCTTCACAGCTGTACAAGGCAATGGATGTGACGAGTGCCTTGTAGAGTCTGACCTTAGTGTGGGTTCTGATGTTATGGTTTCTCCACACTTTCGCCAGCTTAGTCATGGAAAAGAGTGCCACAGCAAGTCTGATCTTCACCTCTTGTGTGCTCGTACCTTCTTTGGTGATGAACTGCTCCAAGGTACTTGAAAGTTTCTACCTCCTCTAGTGTCTCGCCACTCATCTTGATGCTGGTGGGAGTGGTTGGTGTAGTACTGTTCACTAGGATCTTGCTCTTTTCCGTGCTGATCTCCATACCGTGGGCATTGGCTGATGTTTGCAGTCTGGTGGTGAGATCCTGGAGTTCTTCTTCACTGCGGCCCATGAGATCGATATCGTCTGCGAATCGAAGATTGCAGACTGGCCTTCCTCCTATTGTGATTGTGGTCTTGAAGTCAAGGGGGCCTCCTGCATGATGTTCTCCAGGAACACGTTGAAAAGAACGGGGATAGCGGGCAGCCTTGTCGACTCCAACTGAAGTCCGGAAGAACTCCCCGATTTCTCCACCCATGGACTGCACTGTGGGAGCTGTCATACAGCGCCTGGATGACTTGAATCAGGTCCTCGTCGAAGTTATAGTCTCTCATGACTTGCCACGGAGCTTCTTGCCACACTCGGTCGAAGGCCTTCTGAAGTCAATGAAGTTGTTGTAGAGCTGTAGTTGATGTTGGAGATGCTTCTCTATGAGCATTCTGATGTTGAAGATCTGCTCGACAGTGCTTCGACCTGGTCTGAATCCTGCCTGTTCTTCTGATAGGATTTCTTCTGCTTTGTGGTTTCAGTCTGTTCAAGGCAATGCGTAGCATAACTTTGCTTGGATGGCTTATCAGACTGATGTTCTGTAATTTTGGCACTTCTTCAGGTCTCCTTCTTTGGAAGTGGAAATATGATGGATTGGGTCCACTGTTCAGGCCACTCTTTGCTGGTCCAGATGCGTTGGCAGATGATTGTTAATGCCTTGATCATCTCTGGGCCTCCGTTCTTGATGAGCTCAGCCGGGATGTTGTCAATCCCTGGTGACTTGCCTCCTTTCAAGGATCTTACTGCTTCTTCTACCTCTTCCTCCAGCACCTGTGTGCTTTCGGGATCTGATGGTCTGGGATCTTGCTCGTGAAGTTTGTTCGGATCAGCCTACAGCTTGTAGTTGTACAGGTCGCTGCAATATTCTGTCCATCTCTTCATGATAGTGGCGCTCTCTGTAAGGACTGACCCCTCTTTGTCTTCAATAACGGAGGTCTTTGGCTGCTGGGACTTGGTTAGTACCTTGATGGTCTGGTACGCCTCCTTGCTGTCTCCTTTCGCCATTGCCTTCTCAACCTTGGAGCATTGTTCTGACATCAGTTCCCCATGGCTCGGTCATCTTCTTCTTATTGCCCTGTTGACTGTTCTATACTCTTGGCCGTTTCTGGGTTTTTGTTCTTCTCTGGCTTTAGCTCCCTACGTTGATCGCACAGGTCCAGGATATCTTTTGGTAACCCAGGGTTGGTTCTTTTTCCTTTCTTTCCAAAGGATCTCCAGCGCTGTCTCCTGAATGGTCTTGCTGAAGGTCTCAGTGAGGTTGTTGATGTCATCTTGGAGGAAATTCAATGCTGCAAATCTGCCCCCAAATCTCAGCTTTAAAGATTTCAGCGATTTCGGGGTCCTTCAGCTTTTCCATGTTGAACCGCAAACGGGGATTTCTCTTCTGGTTCTTGGTCTTCAGCTTGATCTGTAGGGTCATGAGTACCATGTCGTGGTCACTGCCAATATCAGCGCCAGGGAAAGTTCTTGTCTGGGCTTTGTTGATGCTCGACTTAAATCGTTTGGGGGCCATGTAATAGTTGAAATAGTGGAGGTGGTGATGCTAGTGGTTATGCAAGTAGTAGCTGTTGTTGCATTAGTAGCAGTTGCGGTGATGGTAGTAATACAAATTGTAGTACTATTTACTAGTGGTTATGATGGTGGTTGCAATGATGGTAGTGGTGGTAGCAGCAGCAGCAGCAGAAGCAGCAGCAGTAGCAGCAGCAGCAGCAACAGCAGCAGCAGTAGCAGCAGCAGCAAGTAGTAGTAGTAGTAGCAGCAGAAGAGCAGCAGCACCAGAACCAGCAGCAGCAGCAACAACAGCAGTTTAATTACAATACATTGTAGGAATGATAGCAGCAGTATTACAACAACAGCAGCAACAGCGCTGACAACTACAGAGACTGCCCTGCAGCTGCCGCAGTAAAAAGCTGTAGCAGTAGTAATAGAAGCCGTGGTGGTTGTGCTGAAGGAGATGGTAGTACATCGGTAATCTAGAGGTAACGCACCTGCCTTAAAAGCAAAACAACAACCAAAAAATTAATCCGGGTTTGATCCCCGTCCCTCCCTCATCCACGGTGTGGATGCTAGTCTTTCGGATGAGACGATAAACTGAGGTCCCATGTGAAACATGCATTTAACACACGCACGTAAGAGAACCCACGGCAACAAGAGACTCCTCCCTGGCAAATTCCTATCCTTAGCAACTCCTCTCACCTATCACCCTCTTCCCCACCATCCCCCTACCCTTCCTCCCTCTTGCCTATCCCTCCCCGCTACCCTCCCTCACCTATCCCTCCAGCTATACCCCCCCCCTCTCCTACCCCCTTAACTACCCCCCCTCCCCCCAAAAAAAAAACCCTGCCCCTCCGACCCCCTTCTTCCATCTAACTTACCTTCCCTCCCTCCTTCCTCTAATCTACCACCCAGCTCAATTATTTTTAAATGGGAAGACGACACGAACATGGGCAAATAGTCAACACATCTCCAAACTTCGGAGGGTTAGCAGTTATGGAGGTTAATCCCTGCGGAGATCTAAAATTTCTAACTCACAGATTAAGTTGTTGCGTCCTAATTTTTATTATCACATATTATCCAAAGAACATTTCCAAACTGAGAGAAGAGAAGAAACAAATAAT
This sequence comes from Rapana venosa, assembly GCA_028751875.1. Lineage (NCBI taxonomy): Eukaryota > Metazoa > Mollusca > Gastropoda > Neogastropoda > Muricidae > Rapana > Rapana venosa. Next base: position 36,540,687 of record CM054148.1, on the reverse strand, counting down.
AATGGGTGGCGCTGCTTTTGAGGCGACGAGCTCTCCTTGAGCAGAGCATCCCGAATTTCACGCGAGAGAAATCTGCCGTGGTATACAGTACAGTACGACACAATACAATGCAATACAATACGATACAATACAATACAATACGCTGCAACACGAGACAAGACACTACAATACAATACAATTCAACACAAATAATACAGTGCAACACAACACAGTACAACACAACACACCACACCACACAACAATAGTGTTGGTGTTGTTGTTGTTGTTGTCGTCGCTGGTTGCTGTTTCTTTTGGTGTGGTGGTTTTAGAGAAGTCTTGGAGAAGGGGGGGTTGATGTTTCGGTTAGTAGTGGCAAGTCTAGTGTGTGCGTTTGTGCGCGTGCGTGCGTGCGTGCGTACGTGTGTGTGCATGCGCGCGCGCGTTTGTGTGTGTGTGTGTGTGTGCACGTGTGTGTTGTGTGTGTGTGTGTGTGTGCGCGTGTGCGGTGTATGTGTTAGCTACGGTTTCAGATCTCTTTTTGACATCATTGAGGATGATGATGATGATGACGACGATGATGACGACGACGACGACGATGGTGACGACGACGACGATGGTGACGACGACGACGATGATGACGAGGTACACGTGTGCGTGCAGACGTGCTGGTGTCCCACGTGCTGATGACTCGGTTCAGCACACGGCAGATCATGCTGACTGGAGCTCTGATCAACTCCGTGGCCATTGGTCTGACTGCACTGGCTCCCAACATGGTCTATGTCACGGCCATGCACTGCCTCATAGGTACGTCTGGCCCTGCTAACCCCAACCCACCTCCCACCCCAACCTAGTCCTTCGGGTGAGACTATAAACCGAGGTCCCGTGTGCGAACGCCCGCAGAACATCTTGCGCGCACGCTAAATCCTGCTCTCTGCTTTTCAGTAAGAGTAGGCCATTGTGTGCCGGTGGGAACAGATGACAAATTTACAAAACCGCATACACACGGGGACTGGATGTAAAAAAAAGCGCATAGAATTAAAGAAATGGGAAAAACCACCCCATTCACTCCTTCTTTACACACACGACACACGCACGAACGCACGCACGCACGCACGACCCGCACACTCACGCACCACGCCGCAGCCCGCGCCACTTTTAGCAGAGATGGTGGTGTGGTGTTTCCATAACCTTTCGTCGTTCGGAGTCTGGGCGATATGTCAGATCCCTCAGCTTCTCTCTAGGGTTAGTTAAAAATATTATTGAGGAAACCCCTTCTCTCTCACCACTCACTCATCCTCTTCTCTATCTCTCTCTCTCTCTCTCTCTCTCTCCTTCTCTTTCTCTCTTCTTCTTCGTCTGTTTCTCCCTCTCTCTCTCTCTCTTCCCCCTCTCTCTCTCTCTCTTCTGTCTGTCTTCTGTCTCATCCCTCTCTCTCTCCTCCTCTATCTCTCTCTTCTCCCCTCTCTCTTATCTCTGTGTCTGTCGTTCTCTCTCCCCCTCCCCCCTTCTCTTCTCTCTTTCTCCCTCCTCTCTCTTTTCGGGCTGTCTCTTCCCTCTCTCTTTCCCCCTCCTCTCTCTCTCTCTTCTCTCTCTCTGCGTCTCTCCCCCCTCTCTCTCTCTTCTCTCTCTCCCTCCCCTCTCCTCTCTCTCTGTCTTCTCTCTCCCTCTCTCTTCTCTCTCTCTCTCCCTCGGGGACTAACTTCCCTGTCGCCTAAAGAAGGGTGGGGGGTGGGGGTAGGTATTTACCCAATTTTACATTTGGGTGAGCTGGGGGACTGTACTGAAGCCAAAGCGCAGGAACGGTTTAGTCACTCACCCAAGCGGTAACTTCGTTCAACGCTGCTTTGCCTTAGCTTGGGGAGAGAGAGAGAGCGACTGTTATGATCTGACCACTGAGCTAACTATCCCGTTCCCTAGAGAGAATGCTAATCTGCTTTGTTGTTGTTGTTGTTGTTGTTGTTGTTGTTGTTGTCGCGCGTTCCTCAGCTTAACACCCTGAGGGTCACCCATAATTTGCACACTTGTCTCATTCGGCCCAGATATGGGAATCACCAGAAGGTTGGAAGAACTCGTTGGATGAGGAAGTTTGCGTGTATGACTGTTTTCAAGTACCTCACCACATAGGCAGCTATAAGTCAACTTCAGAGGATTTTTTTATATTTGTTCCTGAAAGGGGAGTGCAGGTTGTTGTGTTCATAAGAGCTTTGTCATGGCTAGAGACAAATCTCAACATGACATAACAGAGCAATACAATTAAGTGTGGCATATCTTTTTTTCTGTAGTAATGACAGAGTATAAAAGGTATTTTTTCTGTACTGATGACAGAATGTAAGAGGTCATTCTGTATTAATGATAGATAGTGAGATGGAGGGGGGGGGGGGGGGGCCTGTATTTATGACAATGTGTAAGATATTTTTCTGTGTTGAGAAAAACCAATAAAAATAGTCTGAACATGAAAAAAAAATCTCAATATGACATTTTATAAGACTACATTGGCCTCGGTACTTAGTTTGCAATGGTAAGTGAGAAAGCTTTGGTCATGCTTGGTTGTTCAAGCAGGGAAAAAACTGGATATATACTGATGGTGAGACTGTGGGGCTTTGTAAGTCTTTGTTTTTCTGTTTTCCTTTATCTCTGTCTGTCTGCTCTGTCTGTCTGTCTGTCTGTCTGTCTGTCTGTCTGTCTGTGCTCTCTCTCTCTCTCTCTCTCTCTCTCTTCTCCTCTCTCTCTCTCTCTCTCTCTCTCTCCTCTCTTACTCTCTGTGTCAAGTCAAGTCAAATTTTGATTTCCAGATGGTATTTATTTATTTATTTATTTTATTTATTCTTTTATATCGCGGGTAATGGAGTAAGCACTCGTGGGCTTTTTTCATCCAGTCCCCGTGTGTATGCAATTTTGTAGATTTTGTCATATGTTCCCTCTGGCACACAATGGCCTACTCTTATGAAAAGCGGAACAGGATTTAACGTGTGCGCAAGATGGTACATTGAATAAGCAAGTACCTGTGCTTACACGTCATGTAAACACAAGTGTGTGTGTGTGTGTGTGTGTGTGTGTGTGTGTGTGTGTGTGTGTGTGTGTGTGTGTGTGTGTGTGTGCGCGCGCAAAGCAAAAAAAAACCTCAATAAAACAAAGGAAAAACCCCCTCCACAAAACAAAGCACCCCCCCAAAACAAAGCAAAAAACCCCTCCATAAAACAAAGCAAAAAACCCCCTCCATAAAACAAAGCAAAAAACCCCTCCACAAAACAAAGCAAAAACCCCTCCATAAAACAAAGCAAAAACCCCCTCCACAAAACAAAGCAAAAAACCCCTCCATAAAACAAAGCAAAAACCCCTCCATAAAACAAAGCAAAAAACCCCTCCTAAAACAAAGCAAAAACCCTCCATAAAACAAAGCACCCCCCCCAAAACAAAGCAAAAACCCCTCCACAAAACAAAGCAACCCTCCCCAAAACAAAGAAAAACCCCTCCATAAAACAAAGCAAAAAACCCCTCCAAAAACAAAGCAAAAACCCCTCCACAAAACAAAGCAAAAACCCCCCCATAAAACAAAGCAAAAAACCCCTCCATAAAAAAAAGCAAAAACCCCCTCCAAAAACAAAGCAAAAAAAACCCCCTCCATAAAACAAAACAAAAACCCCTCCACAAAACAAAGCAAAAACCCCTCCTAAAAACAAAGCAAAAAACCCCTCCAAAAACAAAGCAAAAACCCCCTCCACAAAACAAAGCAAAAAACCCCTCCATAAACAAAGCAAAAACCCCCTCCATAAAACAAAGCAAAAAACCCCCTCCACAAAACAAAGCAAAAACCCCTCCACAAAACAAAGCAAAAAACCCTCCATAAAAAAAAAGCAAAAAACCCCTCCACAAAAACAAAAGCAAAAAACCCCTCCCATAAAACAAAGCAAAAACCCCCCTCCACAAAACAAAGCAAAAAAACCCCTTTTCCCTAAAACAAAGCAAAACCCCCCTCCACAAAAAAAGGAAAAAACCCCTCCCAAAACAAAGCAAAAACCCCCCCCACAAAACAAAGCAAAACCCCCCATAAAACAAAGCAAAAAACCCCTCCATAAAACAAAGCAAAAACCCCTCCATAAAACAAAGCAAAAAACCCCCCAAAAACAAAGCAAAAACCCCCTCCACAAAACAAAAGCAAAAACCCCCCATAAAACAAAAGCACCCCCCCCCACAAAACAAAACAAAAACCCCTCCATAAACAAAAGCACCCCCCCCCACAAAAAAAAGCAAAAAACCCCCCATAAAACAAAGCAAAAAACCCCTCCAAAAAAAACAAGCACCCCCCCCCCCCACACACACCCCACAAACAAAGCCCAAACCCTCAAAAGACAAAAAAAAAAACCCTCCACAAAAAGAAAGCCAAAAAAACCCTCCCACAAACAAAACAAAAAAAAAAACCCCTTCACAAAACAAGCAAAAAACCCTCCACAAAACAAGCAAGAACCCCACCCCCACCCCACAAAACCACAGCAAAAAACCCCCACAAACAAAGCAAGCCCCCCCCACCTCACAAAACACGCAAAAACCCTCCACAAAACAAGCAACTCCCCCCCCACCCCACAAAACCAGCAAAAACCCTCCACAAAACAAAGCAAGAACCCTCACCCCCCCCCCACAAAAAAAGCAAAAAAAAACCCCCACAAAACCAAAAACAAGAACCCTCACCCCCACCCCCACAAAACACACAAAAAACCCTCCACAAAAAAAAGCAAAATCCCCCCCCCACACCCTACTCCCACAAAGCAAAGCAAAAAAAACCCCTTTACAAAACAAAAGCACCCCCCCCCCCCCCCCCCCCCCCAAAAAACAAAACACACAAAAACCCTCGACAAAAAAAAAAAAAAGCAGCCTGATCAAAAGTTTCTACCAGTTAAAAACAAAACAAAACCCCAAAAAAAAGCGGCGGCAAGCCTAAACCAAGCCCCCTTTTTTCTTTGGCTGGTTGGTGATGATGTCATGATTTATATCTGTCTGTCTTGTCTGTCTTGTGTGGCAGGCTTCTCCCACTCGCTCCTGTTCGTGCCGGGCATCACCTTGGTGAGCCACTACTTCGACAAGCGGCGCTCGTTCGCCATGGCCGTGACCAACACGGGCCTCAGCGTCTCCTCCCTCGTCTTCCCTCCGTTAACCGAGTACATCGTCACCCTTTACGGGCTGCGGGGCGCGCTGCTACTGGTGGCGGGCATCGAGCTGCAATGCCTGGTGGCCGTGTGTCTCTTGAGACCCGTGTCCTGGTACGCCGGAAGGCGAGTGGCCGCAGCCCAGGGCGAGCCGAACGAGGACGCCAGCAGACTTTCTTCGCAGGAAGAGCAGGAGGAGGAGGAGGAGAAACTCCGCGCGGAGGCTCCCTTCGCCAACAGGACCTGGAACAAGAGCAAGGACCGGGAGGAAGGCGAGAAGGAGCACGCCATGTCGCGGCTTCTGGCGAGGTCAAGCTGAGAGAGCAAGGCTCCTCCGACATCTTGGTGCAGCGCTCCTCCGCCGCCCTCGCCCTCGCCCTCACCCCGCGCTACTCCACCTCCTCGCTCTCCTCCTCCCTCCCGGAGAGAACGTTCCTCTTCGACCATCCCGGGCACTACCACTCTTCGGAAGAGATGCCCACCCTCCCTCACCACCCCCCGCCCAAGCTCAAGGCCTTGGCTTCGGCGTACGGCCGTCAGCAGAGCTGCCCTTCGGACTACCCCCAAGCCCCTGTCAGGTTTCGGGACAGACGTGTGGCGGACTCTTCTTCGCCGTGGCTCAGCGCTCTGTCGGCCTCCACGGTCAACATCTGCGGGTCCACCATGACCATCACCACGGACACCGTGTTGGCCATGGCCTCGCAGGAGAAGGTCAAGGACCTCTGTGCAGAATCAGGGGCCCCGAAGAGAACGGGTTGCATGTCGGTGATCTCCGGAATCTTCGATTTTTCCCTGTTCAGGAACTGGCTGTTTCTGCTCATTGTGGTCTACATCCCTCTAGGCTTCAGTGCCAGCTTCGTCGCCTTCTATCTACCTTCGCTCGCGGTATGTTGTTGTTGTTGCTGGTGTTGTATGTTTAAAGTCGGTTCACATTTAGTGATATTAGACTAGCGAGAGAGAGAGAGAGAGAGAAGAGAGAGAGAGAGAGAGAGAGAGAGAGAGAGAAGAGAGAGAGAGGAGAGAGAGAGAAAGAAGACAGACCGACAGATAGACAGACATAGACAGACACAGACAGACAGACAGGGACAGAGAGAGGCTCGCGGTAAGTACAAAAAAGTGTGTATCTTTGATTTAAGAATTATTTCTTTTATTTCGCGGATAATGGAATAAGCACTCATATACTTTTTTTGTTGCATCCAGTTCCCGTGTGTATACAGTTTTTGTAATGTTGTCATCCGTTCCTACTGGCACACAATGACCTACTCATTCGAAAAGCGGAACGGGTTTTAATGTAAGCGCAATTGTTCTGCGTGCGTTCGCACACGGGGCCTCTGTTTTAAGTCTCATCCGAAGGACTTTTTTTTTTTTTTTTGGGGGGGGGAGGCGGGTAGAGTCGGTACTGATGTTAACCCCGGAGGAGGAAAAATACTTTTGAACGAGATTCAAACCCGGGTTGGCAGATCACGAATACATCACTCTAACCACCAGGCTGTCCCTTTCCCCCTTGATGTGTTTGTGCTATTTTTTTTTCATCGGGGATAATAATAATAATAATAATAATATATGGAATTTATATAGACTAGACTAAAGATCTGTATGCTCGCTATATGTGGAAATATAATAGTAAAATAGAATAAGAGGTATGGAAGGAAAATTGCACGGTGAGGGGTCGGGGTTGGGGGTAGGGAGTATGTTCGTTTTTACTAATCCGAGGCTCCGATCTTCAAGTTTGTTTTTGTTCTTTCTTGTATAAATTTAGATTTCAGTCAAAGACGTACGTTTTTGTTTGTAAACGAGAAATTTGCGTATGTGATTGTTTTTAAGTACCTCACCGTATAGACAGCCGTACTTTGACATTAGAGGATATGCATTTTCTTCTTTAAAGGAGAGTGTAGGTTTTGTTATGTTAAGAGCTGGTCTGGGCTGAAGACAATCTCAAGAGTTTGAGGTGAATCTTGGCACTTAGCTGACATCAATCACTGGTAATGGGATAATGGGACGGCATAGCCTGGTGGTTAGAGTGATGCGCTCGTGATCTGCTGACTCGGGTTCGAATCTCGTTCAAGTGGGTTTTTCCCCCCGGAGTTAACATCAGTGCCGACTCCACTCCCCCTTAAAGTCCTTCGGATGAGACTATAATCCGAGGTCCGTGTGCGAACGCACGCAAAACATGAAAATTTTGTGTAACACACGGGACCTCGGTTTATCGTCTCATCCAAAAGACTAGCGCCAAGACCACCACTCATGGTCTAATGGATGGGAAAAAATTTCGGGCCCAAACGGGATTACGAACCATGCACACACCCGACCCGGATTTTTCTCATTCTAGACAGGTGCGTTACCTCTAGACCACCAATCCGTTATGGTCTGTCATCCCTCTCTCAGATTCAAAGCAGTGACACTCCTGAAAATCTGCCTTCTCTCTTGACAAATATGTCACTTTGCCTTCAGAAAATTCAAAACTGGATGATACAAAACAAGTTACAGCTAAATGCAGATAAAACCGAAGCCATGATTATAGGGACCAAACACAAAACTCTCTTCCATCACAACAGATTCAATAGAATTTGGCAGTTACATCAGTTCCGCTATCCAGTGCAGTTAAGTATCTAGGTGTTGTTATTGACAACACACTCTCTATGCAAAAGTTCATCACCCAGACCTGCCAGTCCTGCTACTATCAATTACGACGTATAAGTGCAATCCGAAAGTACCTGTCCACTGATGCAACATCCAAACTTGTCACATCTCTTATTCTTTCACGTCTGGACTATTGTAATTCTCTTTTAGCTGGTCTGCCAGCATCATCTATCCACTCCCTTCAACGCATACAAAACTCTGCAGCTCGATTAGTCCTCAAAAAGAACAAATCTGAGCATATTACTCCACTCCTGCAATCTCTCCACTGGTTTCCTGTGCCACAGAGAGTAAAGTACAAGATCGGTACCCTCTGTTACAAATGTCTCCACAAAACAGCACCCTCCTACCTCTGTGAATGTCTTCACCTGTACACTCCTTCTCGTTCCCTCCGCTCTGCTGCAGATACCTTGTGCTTACGAATACCTAGATTCAACCAATCCACTGTTGGCCGTCGCTCTTTCTCTATTTCTGGTCCATCAATCTGGAATGACCTCCCTCTCTCCCTTCGTGAAAAGCCTACTTACGACAGCTTTAAATCCAAGCCTCAAACATACCTATTTCAAACCTAAGATTTTTTCCTCTTGTTTCATCTCATGTCTGTCCCTGCCTTGGAAAGCCAAAATTCCAACACCCTGCTGAAATGTACAACCCGTGTGTGTGTGTGTTTGTGTGTGTGTGTGTGTGTGTGTGTGTGTGTGTGTGTGTGTGTGTGAGTGTGTGTGTACATTTGAATTTGTTAGAATATTGTTAATCATTGTTGGTTGTTTGTGTGGGAGCAGATTGAATGGAAGCGCTCTGGTTTGTAATTGCAAGATATAGCGCTCTATAAATTCCATATATTATTATTATTATTATTATTATTATTATTATCCCGACCTCCAGCTACACCTACCTGACCCACTCCACTCTTCTTCCGAACAAAATAGTAGCGGATGACATCTTAACTGTGCGCAAGATGTTCTGCTCGTGTTCACACACATACACAGGGTCTCGGTTGATTATCTCAGCTAACAGACTTTTTCGTGTTGGGGGGGAGGGGGGGGGGGGGGAGGGGAGCGTTGAGTCGAAGGGGGTGGGGATGGGTGGAGGCAAAATTGGAGGAGATGGGGGTAGGGGTGGGTGGGAGGGGGTGTGGGAACCCTCAAAATAACATGGAGGGTGGGAAACCTCAAATAAACGTGGATGGGTGGGAACCCTCAAAATAACGTGGGTGGGTGGGAACCCTTAAAATAACATGGGTGGGTGGGTGGGAACCCTTAAAATAACGTGGGTGGGTGGGAACCCTCAAAATAACATCTCAGATTAAACACCAACAAGGGCCCTATGTTATGTTATCCTCAGATCATGAGTTTGATGCTTTTAATTAACCACAAGAATATTCGTCACTCACCCTCCCCCCCCTCGTTCCCCTCCCCCACTTCCCTACCCCTCCTTCCCCCCCCTCCCCCCCCCCCCCCCCCCCCCCCCCCCCCACCCCCCCCCCCCCCCCCAGTCAAGTCAGTGGTTCACCAATGGGGAGATTTTGACCCACCATTAAGGTAGTCGCGTCCGCTTTCGGGAAGGATATCTGAACACGACACCACCAGCGTGCGTGCGTATTTTTAAAAAAAAAGGAAAAGAAAATGTCATCCGTTTTAACTTGCGTCCAATTCAGATGTGAATCCCAAAAAAAAAATGTTGGTCCTCCATTGTGGATCAGTATCATTCCCACAGGGGAGTTTCATACTGTTGAATTTGATATAGATTATGTTGAGCTTTAAAGAAAGATGATGGTCCTGCTTTATTGGCCTTTGTTAGATCCCATATTCCCACATCCCTTCGGACGAGACTATAAACCGAGGTCCCGTGTGCGAACGCATGCAGAACATCTTGCGCACACGTTAAATCCTGTTCCGCTGTTTGAAAGAGTAGGCTATTGTGTGCCGGTGGGAACAGATGACAAAATTTAAAAAACCGCATACACACGAATTTAAAAAAAAAAGTCATCTGAGCGCTTTGATTTGTTGCTTTACAAGATTCAGCGCTATATAAATTCCATACATTATTATTATTATTAAAATTATGATAATCATTTAAATGTCTATACAGAAGGCTCTGTACTTGAGGATAATGTTGCAGGTGCTGGTTTTGTTATTCCTGCTCTGAAAATTGAAAAGTCTTATTAAAAAAGAAAAGACTTTTCCATTTTCTCAGCTGAGCTTGTTGCTATTGTAATGGCGATAAATTTACCTGCTAAATCTGCCATTTACGTGTTCTCAAGTGTTATTCTGTGTTGATGATTCAAAATCAGTACTTCAGTCTTTAAATACTAATATAAGAGGTGATATTGTGACCAAAATTGTTTATTTAATTCATTTTTTTTTATCCATACGTGGTACCTGTGTACATTTCCGTTGGATGCTTCCCATTGTGGTCTTTGGGGAAACAAACGGGCAGGTAGTGCTGCTAAAAAGGGGGCTATGAGCAACCAAAAATACCATCAAGCTGTCTTCTCAAGAAAACTTGCTGGGACCAGTTTGGGACTTTGTATTATAATAATAATAATAATAATAATAATAATAATAATAATAATAATAATAATAACAACAACAACAACAACAACAACAACAACAACAACAACAATAATAATGTATGGAATTTATATAGCGCTGAAACTTGTAAAGCAACAAATCAAAGCGCTTTTTTTTTAATAAGCACTCATGTGCCCTTCCACATCCAGTCCCCGTGTGTATGCGGTTTTGTCAATTTTGTCATCTGTTCCCACCGGCACACAATGGCCTACTCTTTCGAAAAGCGGAACAGGATTTAACGTGTGCGCAAGATGTTCTGCATACGTTCGCACACGAGGCCTCGGTTTATAGTCTCATCCGGAGGACACTGACATTCAGTTCGATTTTTTTGTCAAACTGGGAAGAAAGGGCGAGGCTGGGAATCGAACCCAGAACCTCATGGTTTACTTGTTGGCAGGCAAACGTCTTAACCATCCTGCCACCTTCCTTCATGCTGCATATCAACCCAAAGGATGTGCCAGGCGTGAATCTATCACGTTTAAATATTAAGGCTTACATTCTAAGAACAAGTTGACACATAGGGTGTTGACAAGTCTGCAGATTAAGACTCGATGCCCTCAAAACTAAATTCAGTCGAAATGTATCGTGTATTTGTGGTGACCAGATTACACTGCTTCATTTTATTTTTGACTGTGATCAGTTGAAGTATTTACCTGCTTGGTTGTGTAATACTGATACTGCTGGTTTATTCCTGTCTGATATTTTGTTTGACGATCTAAAAATGTGAGAAATAGTGAAAGGCTTGATTAAGAGCCCAGTTGGTCATTTTTCTTTAAATCGTGTTGTTCTCTCTTTTTTGTTGATGGAACTGTTATAATATTTTTGGATTTTGTTAAACAAAATTAAAATGTTATAATTTTTTTAAGCATCACAATTATGTACAGATTCCTAGTTAAAGTAAAACTATACTTAAGAAAACACACACAAACACACACACACACACACACAACACACACACACACACACACACACACACACACACACACACACACACACACACACACTCACACACACTTATTTTGGCTGATATCACTGTATGTGTAAAGACGGGATAGCCTAGTGGTTAGAGCATTGCGCTCGCAATCTGACGACCCGGGTTTGATTCCCGTTCAAGGGGGGATACTTTTCCCTGGAGTCAACATCAGTGCAGACTCCACTCTTCCCCCAAAAGTCCTTCGGATGAGACTATACAAACCGAGGTCCCGTGTGCGAACGCACGCAGAACATCTTGCGCACATGTCAAATCCTGTCCCGCTTTTCGGAAGAATAGGCCATTACGTGCCGATGGGAACAGATGACGGAATTAACAAAACCGCATACACATGGGGACTAGATGCAAAAAACCCACCACATAAGTGCTTATTCTATTTTCATCGATATAAAAGAATCAAATAACCATTTTTTCAAAAGTACCATATTCACGTTTTCTTAATTAAAAAAAAATCCGTTCAAACCAACAACAACAAAACCAAAGGAAGAAAAGGGGGAGACTAGCTAACTGTTAGTGGCCTTCTTCTTTATTAAACCATTGACGCTGGGGGCAACAGCAAAGTGAGAGGCTGTATGATCAGTGGCTTTCTTTCCCACTCATGGAATTCCACTTTACAGCTTAGTCTTCAGTGATCGACTATGACTCTCTGACTAGGAGGCTTGACTCGCACAGTCCTTATGTGCTGCAGCCCTGGGGCTGGTTGGCCTTTGGATAGCATCTCCAACGCTGACTGTCCTTATGCCCACTTGGCCGAGAGAGTGGGGATGTACTGTGGAGCAAGGCATCTCCACTATAATCAAATTTCTGCCCAGTTTCCGAAACAGCAGCTGCCTCCTCTGCTGTTTTGGAGGTCATCGTCGGACACGACGGACAAACATACATACAGTGGCCTTCTTCTTCTTTCTGCAGGTGGAACAAGGACTGTCCAGGCCCAACGCTGCCCTGCTGATGACCGTGGCCGGAGGAGTAGACCTGGTCAGCCGTCTGTCCGTGGGCTATCTGGCTGACCTGCAGCTGGTCAAGAGGACTCACCTGGTGGTGGTCTGCATGACCCTCATGGGCCTGGTCTGCCAGCTCTCCAGGTGAGGTGGAGTATGGGGGGGTGGTGTCTGTTGATTTGGTTTGTTTGTTTGTTGATTGTTGTTTGGTTGTTGTTTGGTGATGGTGTGTGTTGTTTGGTGGTGGTGTGAGTTGTTTGGTGGTGTTAGGTGGTGGTGGTGTGAGTTGTTTGGTGGTGGTCTGCATGACCCTCATGGGCCTGGTCTGCCAGCTCTGCAGGTGAGGTGGAGTATGGGGGTGGTTTGTTGGTTTGTTGGTTGCTTGTTGTTTGGCGGTGGTGTGTTGTTGGTGGTGTTGTTGTTGGTGATTGTTTGGTGGTGGTGTGTTGTTGGTGGTGTTGTTGTTTGGTGGTGGCGTGTTGTTGGTGGTTGGTGGTGGTGTTTGTTTTTTGGTGGTGGTGTGTTGTTGGTGGTGGTGTTTGATGTTGTTTGGTGTTGCTTGCTGTGTGGTGGTGGTGGTGTGTGTTGTTGGTTGTGGTGGTGTTTGTTGGTGTTTGTTCTTGGTGTTGTGTGTTGTTTAGTGTTGTTGTTGTTAGCTTTGTTTGTTGTTGTTTTATTGTTATTGTTGTTGTTGATGGTCGTCGCCTGCATGACCTCATGGGGATGGCCTGCCTACTTTGCAGGTGGGTTTTGCTGATTTTTGTTGTTGTTATTTGTTGTTATTTGTTGGTGTTGTTTGTTGTTGTTTCTTGTTGCTTGTTGTTGTTTCTTGTTGTTGTTTTTGTTTCTTGTTGTTGTTGCTTTGTTGTTGTTGTCGTTTCTTGTTGCCTGTTGTTGTTTCTTGTTGCCTGTTTTTGGTTGTCTGCATTACCCTCATGGAGCTGGCCTGCCAACTTTGCAGGTGAGCTTTGCTGATGTCGTTGTTGGTTGTTGCTGTTGTTGTTGTTTCTGTTGTTGTTGCTGTTGTTGTTGTTGCTGCTGTTGTTGTTGTTGTTCATCGTTGTCTGCCAGACCCTCATGGACCCGCCAGCCAACTCTGCAGGTAAGCTTTGCTGTTGTTTTTGTTGTTGGTTAATGTTGTTGTTCATCGTCGTCTGCGTAGGACTGGCCTGCCAACTTGTCCAGGTAAGCTTCGTTGTTGCTAATTGTTGTTTGTTGTTGTTGTTGTTGTTGGTTACTGTTGTTGTTGTTGTTCATCGTTTTCTGCATGACCCTCAGAGAGCTGGCCTGTCAATTCTGCAGGTAGATTTGTTGTTTGTCGTTGCCGTTTTCATTATTGTTGTTGTTGCTGTTTGCTAACTTTGCAGGCAGCTTAACCGTCGCTGTTGTTGTTTGCTGTTGTTTGTTGGTTGTTGTTGTTGTTGTTGCCAACTGTGCCATACCCTTCCATTTCCCTTCCTCCAAATGTGTTTTTTTTTTCCCTTTTTTGTTATTGTTGTTGTTGTTGTGAATACAGATGGTTCACCAGTTTCGGGTTGCTGATGGTGTTCGCGGTGGTGTACGGGCTGGTGGGCGGCGTGTGCAACAACCTGTTCGCCGTGGTCATCATTGACCTCTTGGGCCTGGAGCTGCTGGGCAAAGTCATGGGCTTGGCGCTCCTGGTCAACTCCGCCTTCGCTTCCATCAACCACATCGTCGTTGGTCAGTCAGTGTGGGGGGTTTGGTGGTGGGGAGGGGGGTGGTGGAGGGGGGGGGGTTGTGTGGGGGGGGGGGGGGGAGGGGGGAAGTGGGTGGGGGTGGGATGGGGGTGGTGGAGGTGGTGGGACGGGGGTGGGGGTGGGGGGAGGGAGGGGGTGGTGGTGTTGGGGTGGGGGAGGGGGGTGGTTGGTTTGGGTTTTGGGGTGGTGGAGGTGGTGGTGGGATGGTGGAGGGGGTGGTGGAGGGAGGGGGTGGAATGGAGGTGTGGGGGAGGGGGGAGGGGGGTGGTGGGGGAGGGGTGGGGGTGGGGGAGGATGTGGGTGGGGGGAGGGGGTGGGAGTGGTGGTGGATGGGGGTGGTGGCGGTGGGTTAGAGGGGCTGGGGGTGTGGAGGGGAGGGGGTGGTTGGTGGGGTGGTGTGGTGGTGGGGGTAGAGGGTGTTGGGGTGGGGTGTGGTATGGAGGTGGAGGAGTGGGGGTGTGGAGAGGGGAGTTGGGTTGGTGGATGGGAGGAGTGGGGTGTGGGTGGGTAGGGGTGGTTGTGGGGGTGGGTGGTGGTGTAGGTGATTGAGGGGGTGGGGGGTGGGTGGGGAGGGGTGTGCGTGGAGGAGGGGGTGTTGGTGGGTAGGGGGTGGATGTGGAGTGGTTGGGAGGGGGTGGGGAAGGAAGGGATGGTGATGGTGGTAGGGGAAGGATAGGGGGAGGGAGTGAGTGGAGAGAAAGGAGGTGGGTGGAGTGGGTGTGTGTGTGTGAAGAGGGAAAGGGCGAGCAGATGTGCGGGGGGGGGAGGGGAGGGGGGAAGGTTGTGAAGGAGGGGAGAGATGGGGTTTGGGAAGGAGGATAAGTAGGGGAGGGAGAGAGAGAGAGGCGGGGGGGAGGGGGAGGGAGAGAGGAGATAGACAGCAGATAGACAACCAGACACTTAAGTAGCAGATCTGAACGTACAGACAAGAGACCAACAGACGAACAAATGACAGGTAGAGAAAGAGACGGGGCACACACCCCAGAAACAGGCAAACACACACACGTACACCCCCCCCCCCCACATACACACTCACACACACACACACACACACACGCACACACACAAATACACACACACCCACACACATAAACACCCACATACACTAACACCACATACACACACACCCATACACACACATATACACACATACACCCACACAACATCCCCCCACCCCCCCACCCCACTCCCATCCCCCCCCACAACACAGGAGACCCAGATTATTATAGACCGTCCGAGGTAGCGGAGTCGGCAATGTTGTTAATCCAGTGGGGGGGGGGGGGGGGGGGGGGGCAAAATGTCCCCCTCTCAAGGGTTTCTCTCGCGGGGGTGGCTCAAACAACCACCCTGTCAGATAGTGAGAGCAACGTTCTAACCACTAGGCTACCCTGTAATGTTTATAGACATAACGATTCATATTAATGATACAAATGTAGTGGAAGAAAAGAAACAAAAGCGCAGATAGCCAACTTCAACTCTTTTATTATATGCAAGACTGATTTTGTGTGTGGAAAGATTGAAAAAATGAAACCCCCAAATTACCCCAAAAAAACAACCCCCCCCTCCCTCCCCCCCCCCCCCCCCAAAAAAGCAAGCAAACAAAAATTAACAAAACAAAACAAAACCCAACCCTCCCACCCCCCCAAAAAAACAAACCTCACAACAACAACAAACAACAACAAACAAAACCCCACCACCTACCTCCCCCCAACCCAACAAATCCCAAAACCCCAACCACCCCCACCCCCAACAAAAACAAAAACACCTCCCCCCCCCCCCAGAACAAAATCATACAACAAAAACCCAACACCCCCACCCCCCACCACCACACCCCCCTTTCAAAACCTATCACTATATAAATAAGGTGGCAGCACTTGAGGTGGGACTTTTTTTTTGCAATAAAGATACGTCACATTTGACTGAC
>CM054148.1:36504786-36519786 GCA_028751875.1 Rapana venosa | reverse complement strand
TGAAATGAAATGAAAGGGAAGTTGGTTCCAGGCTCTTCCACGTGTTCATGTGGTGATGCGATGCTCGGGTTTGGGTTTAAAGTCGGGATTGGATTCGCTTGCTTTCAGGACTAGTCTTCATCCTCTTCTCTCTCTCTCTCTCTCTCCTCCTCTCTCTCTCTCTCCTTCTCTCTCTCTCTCTCTCTCTTCTCTCTCTTCTCTCCTCAAAGTTCAACAATTTTCCCTGTCTGAAGTGTCAGAGTGTTCTCCTCTGCTCTCCTGTGTCTTCGAATGTTTCCAAAGAAGATAACGAACAAAGTAGAAACAGAGAGTTATAGAAAAGAGGGAAAATTCTAGCTCAGATTTTTCCAGAAGGTGGGGATGCTATTTATACCTACAGGCTCCCCGGCATCCGAGTATTCTCCTCTGCTCTCCTGTGTCTCCTGTCCTTTCCTGTGTCTCCGAATGTTCTCTCTCTGTCCTGTCTCTGTTCTCCTATGCTGTCCTATGTCTCTGAACGTTCTCCTCTACTCTCCCCTGTCTCTTTTCTCATCTGCTGTCCTATGTCTCTGAGTTCTCTCCTCTACTCTCTCCTGTCTCTGTTCTCCTCTGTCTCCTATGTCTTCGAGTGTTCTCTTCTCTCTCTCTCTCTCTCTCTCTCTCCTCTCTTCTCTCTCTCTTCTCTCGTTCTCCTCAGCTCTCCTACGTCTCGGAATGTTCTCTCTCTCTCTCTCATCTCTCTCTCCAGTCTCTGTTCTCCTCAGCTCTCCTATGTCTCCGAATGTTCTCCTCTCTCTCTCTCACTCTCTCTCCAGTCTCTGTTCTCCTCTGCTCTCCTATGTCTCCGAATGTTCTCCTCTCTCTCTCTCTCTCTTCTCTCTTCTCTCTCTCTCTCTCTCCTGTTCTGTTTTCCTTGCTCTCCTACGTCTTCGAGTGTTCTCCTCTCTCTCTCTCTCTCTCTCTCTCTCTTCTCTTTTTATCTCTCTCTCTCCGCTCTCTCTCTTTCTATCTCTCTTCTCCTTCCTGTCTCTGTTTCTCCTTGCTCTCCTCGTCTTCGATGTCTCCTCTTCTCTCTCTGTTCTCTATGTCTCTGAATGTTCTCCTCTCTCTCTCTCTTCTTCCTGTCTCTGCTCTCCTGTCTTCGAGTGTTCTCTATCCCCTGTCTCTGTTCTCTCTGCTCTCGTACGTCCGGAGTGTTCTCTCTTCTATATCTCTGTTCTCCTCTGCTCTCGTACGTCCCGGAGTGTTCTCTCTTCTATATCTCTGTTCTCCTCTGCTCTCCTACGTCTCCGAGTGTTCTCTCTTCTATATCTCTGTTCTCCTCTGCTCTCCTACGTCTCGAAGTGTTCTCTCTTCTATATCTCTGTTCTCCTCTGCTCTTCTACGTCTCGAAGTGTTCTTCTTCTATATCTCTGTTCTCCTCTGCTCTCCTACGTCTCGAAGTGTTCTCTCTTCTATATCTCTGTTCTCCTCTGCTCTCCTACGTCTCAAAGTGTTCTCTCTTCTATATCTCTGTTCTCCTCTGCTCTCCTACGTCTCGAAGTGTTCTCTCTTCTATATCTCTGTTCTCCTCTGCTCTCCTACGTCTCGAAGTGTTCTCTCTTCTATATCTCTGTTCTCCTCTGCTCTCCTACGTCTCGGAGTGTTCTTTCTTCTATATCTCTGTTCTCCTCTGCTCTCCTACGTCTCGAATTGTTCTCTCTTCTATATCTCTGTTCTCCTCTGCTCTCCTACGTCTCCGAGTGTTCTCTCTTCTATATCTCTGTTCTCCTTTGCTCTGCTACGTCTCCGAGTCTTCTCCTATCTCCCCTGTCACATGCTCCTCTCACTCTCTTAAGTCTCCTAGTGTTCTCTTCTCTCCCGAATTTCAGTCCCCTCTCTTTGCCCCTGGTGATGCCGGGGGCGTTGTCATTATAAATAATATCCCCACCCTCTAGAAATTCTGTGCTAGGTATTTCCTCCTTTCTATCACTCTCTTCGTTTTTGCCTCGTTCGTTTTTTGTTTCCTGTCTTCTCCTTTTTGTATATTGTCTGCCTTCTAGATCCATTCTCCTGCCTTTCCACCCCCCCTACCCCCCCCACCCCCCCCTCCCGGAAATTCTTAAAATATAACCGTTCTCTTTTATGCCTATGTCGGAATCGTGCTGGGCCTGACTTGTCAGGGGGCTTAGCGGCAGCGGTGATGCCTTTTTTCGCTCATAGTATAACAGACAACAATAGTTGCTGTCTAGGCGTTGGACGACAAAGAAGAAGGAAGAAGTTATCTCACTGCCCTCCCTCCCCTCCCTCCCCACCAAACTGTCCTTTTTTTTACCTGGTCACTCTCCTCTTGTCTCCTCGTCACTTCTCCTTCCCAGACTTTTCCTGGGCATATTTGATATTCACAACAACAGCCTACTCTGCGACACAACACTCATAGATACATCCACTATTTCACATTCGAATTGTAGCGAAGTGACTGCACACTACTGTCATTTTCTTCCTCTTCGTCGTCGATGCGTCACGCTGCCGTTAAGCACCTGACAAGTCAGGCCCAGCGCATCCGACTTCGACATAAGAGAGAATTGTTGTTATCTTGTCTTTTTGGGGAAAAATAAGGCAGGAGAATGGATCAAGAAGGCAGAAAATAAAACAAGCGGGAGGTGACATGAAGAAAAGGAACAAGGCAGAAACGAAGACAGTGATAGAAAAGAGGGAATTCCCGGAACAGAATTTCCAGTAGAAAGAGAGAGAGAGTGATAGAAATACGAAATTCTAGCACAGAATTTCCAGAAGATGGGGATGCTATTTATACTGACAGGCCCTCGGCATGCCCACGGGGCCTGTCATGTCTAAACCCCTCTTTCCCAGATTAAACCCTATTGACGACAGATCTAATAACTTTTTTTTTCCATTCAGCCCCCAATCTTCCACCAGTCAGTCATTCGTATGTCTGTGTGTTAGGTTGGCGTGGGAGCGTGTCTGCGAGCGTGCATAATTTTGTCATTGCTATGGCTCCCTTCGCTTCAGTTTGTAAACTGTATCACTGACTAAACTTTTTTTAAAATGTTTATTCCATTCATAATCGAGTTGTGCATGAGAGAGAGAACAATGAACAATGAACAAAGTTTATTCTCCATCTAGCACAGAATTTCCAGAAGATGGGGATGCTATTTATACTGACAGGCCATGCCCACGGGGCCTGTCATGTCTAAACCCCTCTTTCCCAGCTTACGCCCTATTGACGACAGATCTAATAACTTTTTTTTCCCATTCAGCCCCCAATCTTCCACCAGTCAGTCATTCGTATGTCTGTGTGTTAGGTTGGCGTGGGAGCGTGTCTGCGAGCGTGCATAATTTTGTCATTGCTATGGCTCCCTTCGCTTCAGTTTGTAAACTGTATCACTGACTAAACTTTTTTTAAAATGTTTATTCCATTCATAATCGAGTTGTGCATGAGAGAGAGAACAATGAACAATGAACAAAGTTTATTCTTTAGGCCACCAGCCCCTATAATGGGGTCAAACCAAGCATATCAAAACGAAGCCAAAACAAAACATGACATATATCATCATCAGTCCCGTGACCTTGGCGGTCGTGGAGGAGACACGAAAGACGATGCCGTGGTAAGCCTCCTCCATCCATCTCGGTCCTCGGCTCTGCGCAGTAGTGCCGAATCATTCATCCTGGTCCATTCTCTGATGTTGTCCATCCATGACTTGTTCTGTCTTCCCCTCTTTCTGCCACCTTCGAGTGTTCCCTGCAGTACTGTTTTTGGCAGAGTGTTGTGGCGGGTGATGTGGCCGAACCATGTCAGCTTTTTCTTCTTGACGATGGTGAAAAGGGGTTCCCGTGGACCTGCCAGCTGTGTTATTTGACTCTTGACAAATTCATTGGTCTTTCGTTCTCTCCAGGATATGCCCAGCAGTTTTCTATGGCATTTTGTTTCAAATGACCGGATTCGCTTTGCTGTTTCAGCAGTCAATGTCCAGGTTTCACTTCCGTACAGCAGGATAGTCTGAATTAGGGCTTTGTAGAGCTTTAGTTTGATTGGGAAACTGATCTCTTTACTTTTCCATATGGTGGTGTGTTTTGTCATGGAAGATGTTGCCATGGCTATTCTGACTTTGATTTCTGTCGTCGATCGCCCGTCCTTTGTGAGTGTAGCGCCAGGGTATTTAAAAGCGTCTACCTCCTCCAGTTGCTGGCCGTTCATGTAAACTTTAGCAGTGGCGTTGCTCGTGCTGTTCACAAGTACTTTACTTTTCTCCGAGCTCACCTCCATCCCATATGCTCCAGCTCTGTTCTCAAGTCTGGTCGTAAGATCTTGCAGCTCTGTGTTACTTCCGCCCATGAGGTCAATGTCATCGGCAAACCGCAAGTTGTTGAGGGGTCTGCCGCCAATGGAGATGGTAGAGTGGAAGTCATGGAGGGTCTCTCTCATAATGTTTTCCAAGAACAGATTAAACAGGACTGGAGATAACAGGCATCCTTGTCGGACCCCAACTGTGGTTTTGAAGTAGTCTCCGACCTGATTGTTCAGAAGGACTGCACTGCTTGCGGTGTTGTATAGTGCTTGAATGGTTTGCACTAGTCCTTTTTCAATGCCAAACATTCTGAGGACCTGCCATAGGCCTTCGTGCCATACTCTGTCGAAAGCCTTCTTGAAGTCGATGAAGTTGTGAAACAGGTCTCTCTGATGTTGAAGATGTTTTTCCATCAGGATGTGGCAGTTAAAAATCTGTTCGATTGTGCTCCTGCCTGCCCTGAACCCAGCTTGTTCCTCTACAAGGTGTTCTTCTGCCTCCTTCTTGAGTCGATTCAAATAACTTTGAGCATGATCTTGCTGGCGTGACTGATGAGGCTGATTGTTCTATAGTTTTGGCATTGGCGTAAATTCCCCTTCTTGGGCAGGGGTATGATGAGTGATAGCGTCCATTCTGTTGGCCACTGTTTTGTCTCCCAAATCTTCTGACAGATAGCTGTAACATGTGTGATGACTGTTTCGCCACCATAGTTGAGCAGCTCTGCTGGTATGTTGTCTGCTCCTGGGGACTTTCCTACTGGTAAACTGCGGATGGCTTCTTCCACTTCTTCCCTCAGTATTGGTAATGGTGAGGGTATTCTTGATGTTGCTGCTTCCTCTTCTATTATGCTCTTGTCAGGCTGGATTGATATATATGACAACTGCCAAAACATAACTAATGTAACATGGGACTATCCAAAAATGAGACCAAATTATCTACTTTAAGCAGTTGTGTACATTAAACAGTTACTCAATATCCATTTTCCAAATTTTCAACATATTCCTGCCGTACTATAATGGTGTTTCCCATGCCAATATTGTAGAGGAGGGTCCAAAGTATGTGTCTGCAAAAATTCAGCCCGTCACTCTAATTTGAAGGGTTTGGCCAATATTCCTGCATTGGACTATACTATCAAAGCATTGAAAAGATAAAAGCTGAGATTGCCGATGGAAGAGAGAGAGAGAGAGAGAGAGAGAGAGAGAGAGAGAGAGAGAGAGAGAGAGAGAGAGTATCATAGTCTCTGCTTATGTCATAGTTAAAGTTAACGTCAGTGTATCTTGCATGTTTTTGCGTACCCCAGGTCTTAGTCTGGCATTTGTTTCTTTTTTTTGACGTCATGTTTAGACGTACAGAGAGAGGTGTACAGGTTTTCCTGCGTATGTCTTTTTTTGTGCGTGTGTGTGTGCGTGATTCGGAAGGTGTATTTGCCTGTTTTGTTTGAACCTATGGGATATGTTGGTGTATTTTCTTCACCATGTTCAGCAGGCTAGTAGGCTGAAACTGTTCTCTCCTGTCCTTTCTAATGATGTTGTTGTTGTTGTCTTCAATTTAACGTCTGTTCACTCTTAGTGATATTAGACAAGGGATGTGGAAAATGTAGTGGAAGTTAAAACAGAGAGGGGAATGTACAGAGAAAAGACTGATTATGTAACATGTGTGTTGGTATTTTCATGCAATTAAAGGGGTGGGGGAAATCTTAAACATGAGTAAACATTTAAATTCAACAAATTGTTAACAAGAAACAACTATAAAATAACTACAACAAATACTCTAATGGGCTGTGCAATAGACATTTAACAATGGCAAAGGCTAATTTTGGACTTTTAAAAACAGTTTCCACAGACTGCTCACAAAATGTGGGTAAAAAAGGTTTTACAATTGGACATTCAAATATGGTGTGAGTGTTGGAAATATGTTCCCCACAGAGGCACCTGACATTTTTACAACATTTTGTTATAAATGCATTTAATTTTATTCTAAAATATAGTGCATTAACTCTTCTTGTGGCTGCGATACTTAAATGTGTTTGAGAAGGAGTCATTTAACATGAAATAAGGCCATTAGTCAGGCAATTCTTTAAAGATGGTTCCTTGAATTGATCTGATTCTCTCCACTTACTCCACGACGTCTGTTCTAATAAACGGTATCCCTCCTGTAGAGATAATGAAACATGCAGTTCCACTGATTCAAAATGATGTCTTGCCCCCCTTTTTGCAGCTCTGTCAGCCCACTCATTTGAAAAAACTCCAACGTGCGAAGGTACCCAACAAAAGGAGACAGGAGTACTTCTTAAACTTAAAAGGTGTATGACATATTTAATTTCAAAAATGATTCTGGATACTTTCCTGGAATTTGGGGATTTGATAGCATACAGTACCGACTTAGAATCTACACAAAGCAAGATAGGAATGATGGGAAATGCAAAATCAAGAATATAGTTAAGAGCCATAAGAATTGCAATAAGTTCAGCTGTAAATATTGAATGATGTTTACCAAGATAGTATGATTTCTGTTTTTAGAGCTGGTATGACGAATGCTGACCCATTTCATTATTTTCTAAAACTGACCCATCTGTATATACTTTTAAGTTGTCAGTATACTTATTTTCAATATGTGATTGGATATCTCCAACCATGATATTTTGGTTTTCGTTCTTTTTTTCATTAGTACATTCTATATCAAAATATGCTTTATTTATTTCCCACGAAGGGCATGGCAAAGCTTCTTTCTGCATTTCTAATTCATAATGATTAAGTTCAGACTTTTGAAAAAGGTCTTATACATAAGTACCAATAGGCGTTAAACACGAAATATGTCTAGCCCTTTTAGGATAATTTGTTTTTGCTTCGACTTTTATTTCACTAGAAACAAAGTTTTCATTTGTTGTGTTGGGTAAAACATATTTGGCACATGAAAGTTGTCGGTATTCAGCTAGGAGAAGTTCCCCAATTTCGTTATAAGTTCCTATGGTGGAGGTGTGGAATGGTACACCAAGTGCAAGTTTATATGCTTTACAGTCTACACATTGGAGTTTTTTCAGTAAATAATTGGGAGCACTAAAAAAGACTTCTTGTCCATAAGACAGCTTGGACCGTATAAGTGACGTGGCTAAGCATTTCAAAGTGACCACATCTTGTCCCCAAGACTGTCTGGTAACCATTTTAAGAAAATTAATACATTTTCTCGCTTTTGTTAAAATGTATCCAATATGAGCATTCCAAGTCAATTTTGATGCAAGTAAAATGCCTAAAAATTTGACAGTATTTGTGTACTGAATTAGCTCCCCTCCAATCCTAAACTGTGGTAGTGTAGCTGGATCATTGCCATTGTTAAAAAGCATAATGTGCGTTTTTTCTGTTGAAAATGTCAGACCATTTTCAAAATATAGTTATATAAATTATCTAACTCTTTTTGATAGATTTTTCTGGTATAATGAATCATCCTCTTTGTTGTACTGCGCTTCATAGTGACATTCTTCCACATACATATATCATCAGCATATTGTACTAGGATGATATTTTTAGACATTTTTGTAGGTAGATCGTATAACAGTATATTAAACAGAAAAGGGGCTATAACAGAACCCTGTGGTAAACCCATATGGAGTGACCTAGAGTGTGAATATGTATTCCCTACTCTCACTTGTATACTTCTGTGACATAAAAAGCTTTTGATATAATAAAAAAAACATGCCCAGATAATCCAATAGTCTTCAATTTATGCAGTAATTTAGCATGCCAGACTTGATCGTAGGCTTTTCTGACATCAAAAAATGTTGCAAGTAAATTTTTTCTTCTTGCAAACTGTTGTTTGACTTGTGTTGTTAGTTTAACTAGATTATCAATTGCAGATCTGCCTTTTTGAAAGCCTGCTTGATTGATTGGAACTACCTTATTTTTCTGACAATAATACACAATCCTTCTTAGAATGATTCGCTCCATTAGCTTACCTGTGTTAGAAGTCAGCGCTATGGGTCTGTAACTAGTTTTGTCATTTTTTGGCTTTCCTTGCTTATGAATGGGAACAATGATGGACTGCTTCCAGCTGACTGGCATAACACTTTCAGTCCAACACTTTTGGAAAAGTTTATGTAATAGAAAAATGAATTTTTCTGGTAAATGTTTAAGCATATCATTGGAAATGGCATCTAATCCAACAGAAGTTTTCTTATTAGGAAGAGAATGTAATACATCTTTTACTTCATTGATTGTTATTGGAGTATTGATGTATTCGGTGTTATTAGAAAGTGGGTCTTCATATTCTTTTATGTTCTCTTCAGATTTTCTGTACTTAGTGCTTTTAAGTGAGAGACCTTCAATACGCATGGATTCTGAGAAAATATCTGCAAAAGCCTCAGCCTTTTCCGCATTGGATGGAAATTCGTTGTTTTTTACCTTAATCGGACAAGTTGGTAAAGTCACACCTTTTCTCATTTCATGAAATTTTTTCCACACTTTTTTTTAGATCTGTATGACTTAATATGTCACTGGAACAAAATGACGACCAATATTGTCGCTTTGCCTGAGCTATGACCATGTTGCTATAATTTTTTACCTGTTTCTGTTTTTCGTGGTTTTCTGATGTCTTATTTTTTAGATACATTTTAAACATTAAATGCTTGTTGGTCACTGCTTCTTCGCAAGCAGGTGTCCACCAAACATTCCCTGAACACTTTTTTGATTTAAATGATTTAATGATGGGAATTGATAGGTGCGCAGCTTGAATAATGGCAGTTGTAAAAGTGGAATAAAATTGGTCAACATTATTAGAATCTAAGTTGTTTGTATTGTAGGCAGCAAGGATACTTTTAAACTTCTCCCAATCGGCCTCTTTAGATTTAAATTTTGGAATTATGTCTTTTTCAGTGTCACAGAGGATTGGCATTTCATTAAATGTTATTACAATAGGTAGATGATCACTTCCCAATGTATCTTCACTTGTTACTCATGTACATTCTGGAGCAAGAGCAGAAGATATCAAAGACAAATCTAATGCTGATGCTCTGTGAGTACAAATGTCAGGTATTCTCGTGACACTGCTATCATTTAGTAGGCACAGGCAAGAGTCTATTATGTTTTCTAAAAAACGATTGCAGGAAATGGATATACTTCCTTTATCCCAAAAAGGCGCGTGGGCATTAAAATCTCCTCCTACCAGCCACTTCTGATTATCTTGTAGTGAATGCAGCCACTCTGTATTAGAGTCATTAGCTCCCTTCGGTAAATAAACTGATACAATATTCATAACTAAATCATTTGTAAACTTTACACGTGCAGCACATGAATATGAATCTGGAATGTTATTAGGCATTGGTGAACAACATACATTATAATCTACTCCTTCTTGTATATATATTGCTGTGTTGATTTTATCAACAGCATCTACATGTTCATGTACAGGTGGATAACAGTAACCTTGAAGTTTAGGTAGTTTACATTTCTTTACATTCAGGGACTGTAACATAAGAACTTGATACCTGTTATTTGAAAGATGTTGAATTAAATATGGCAGATTAGTGGAAATTGATCTAGCATTCCACTGCATGATCTTAAGCATTTGTGAATTTTTCAGAGGCATTATACAGTTGTAAACAAAAATGCCAATGCAACCTATAGATAAACTGATATTGAATGAAAAGAGTGCAAGTAAACAAATAATACAAGGTAAACTATTTCAATTAAATCACAACACAAAGAGGAGAACAGATAAATAAAAATAAATAAATAACTAAAACAGAGCAACAAAAACAGTTCCAAATCGGTTGAAACAGCTGCGGTGAGCGGAGATTTCAGTGTCTATTATCTGTACTGCAGCTGGTGCAAAGCATTGACATACAAAATGTCACCATTCCAAGTGATTGTTCAACATACGGACATTATTCTGCCGGATACGTTGCCTCCACATGCGGCTGTCCTGCTGGTAGAGGTACTGTCCCTGGCTGTAGGCTGGCTGTTGCTGGCGGTCTTCAAAGGCGTAGGGAGGTGGCTGGTACTGGTTCATGCGATGAAACCTAGTTCTTGGTTTCCTCTTCGGTGTTTCCCAAAACAAGGCATGAACGTGCCTGCCAATGTTTCTTGCCAGAATACTTGAACCATGAACGTTAGGATGAAATGAATCTTTATAATGATGATGAGTGTACATATTTTCATGTGAGATAAATGACACATTGCTTTGGTTATATAATTGTGAACACTCATTGCATTGAAAAGTTCTCTTTTCATCTGAAGGCTGGGATTTTTCACAGGGGCAACTTTGCTTATCACAACTTTCGTATCCGGAAAAGTAGTCAAAACTTGTTTTACATTTTTTTACCAGGTGTTTGCTAGCTTCTTGGGGATCTGACTTTTTCAGATCATTTACCCCACAATGAACAACTACAGCGTGCCGTTTATTAATAGCAGTGGCACTACTCATAATCAGAGGAATGTCACTGATTTGATATGATTTTCTTTTCTCCACTCTGAACCCATAAGACTGTCCTAGACGTTTGCCATTAACGCCGTTTAGAACCGAGTCTTGCAGAAGGAGTACAGAGGGAAGATCAGAATGTTCTTCTGCACTACATGGTTTGACGTCAGATGTTTTTCGCGTCAGAGTCTGGCGCCCTGTCAGGTCTGGTTCTTCTTTTTTAGGCCTAGTGTTATTTGTTGTACACACTGACCTCTTTGGGGATACAGGCAGCTGAGGTTGCTTATGCGAGGTGGAGTAGGAGCCCGTTGCTGTTGAAGGGCTTCTGCATAGGTGGCAGGCCGTGATGGGGAGGCAGATAGAACAGGTTCTGTCTGGGTTCCTGTCGTGGCCCTGCCAGAGTCTTCCCTTGTGGAGCCCAGTCTCTCTGTGATGCCGTTTGCAGCTAGTAGTTGCGTCTGGGTGGCAGCCGTCTTTTCCAGACTGGTTATTTTGTCAACCAGCTGCAGAATGGTAGTGTGTAGTTCTGCAATTGCAGAGGTGTTCTTTTCATAACCAGGATGACTGACTGTTGTCGTTGCCACTGGTAGCATTTTGAGTTGTTGATCCAGATCTATTCTCGTTAGACTCTGCATTGTTGTCGAAATTTGTCTTTGATGGTGCTTTATCGCTGCCGTCTTCGTTATTTTTGCTCGTGGTCACGTTTGCAGGATAGCATGATGTCGATTTTGTCCGTCTTGTTTTTGTCATTTTGTAAGCTTTTGCATTTGCACTCAGGGCTGGTTTTAGAGGCTGCTTGTTTTCGCCATGTTGATGACGTCACTCTTCTAATGATGTCCGTGCACTTAGGTTCTCTGTTTCATTTGTCGCATACTTTGTCTCGTCTCTTTGGGTATGTTGTTCCCATGTGCACATGATACAACTGGAGTGGCTGGGTAGATCTAACCATGAATAAAGGCCTCTGCTGCTGACTTTTCATGTTTTGTAGATCTGGAACATATTGCGCTCGGTTTGTTCTTGCTTTCACTTTTTGTGGACCTACACTTTAACAGCTCTACACACTGACAATTCTTTACCTACACTTCGGCTGCCGCCTTTTGTTTGAACTAAAGGGAAAAAACCGCAGACCTTCTAGTTTTTTTGTCATCTTTTTCTTCTTCAGTCTTAGCACCAGCCTCACCAAGGTCTGTTTTGTGCTGGCATCTTACATCGGTGACCTCTCACTGGGCTGTTTGAGATGTAGCTTACCAAGCGCTGTCTTGTAGGCTTCTCTGCGTGTTTTGTCTGTCGTGTTCGGTGATGACCTCCAAAAACAGCAAGAGGAGGCAGCTTCTGTTTCGGAAATTGGGCAGAAATTTGATTAGGGTGGAGATGTCTTGCCCACTGTACATCACATGAAGCTAAGGAGAGCACTTTGTCCGGCTTGTGAGTGGCTGCTGCAATCACGTGTCCGGAATCCGCCATTTTGGTTTTTCGTCCGCTAGGCCTAATAAACAGTGACTGTTGTCGAACTCCTCCCATTTCACGGAACCTCTCTAGGCCTACTTCTATGCTTCAGTTGATATTGAGAGTGTGATAAAGTAAGCCAGTTTACGACTTTTACTTGAAAAATGTCAGTGTGGCGTCAGACAACAGAACACTGCGACACAGATTGAAGTTCAAGTTGTAGAGTACTTCTTGGGCTACACACCGGTATTAATTTGGGGGTCAAGTAGTATCATAGAGTGCGAGTGGAAAAAACTGTTGGTGATTTTCACAGATTTTTTAAAGCATGAAATGATGCACTGTGCACTTGGTTTTTGGATTGAGGACATAGAGCAATACCAGGTAGTCACGAGAAAGTTGGAAATAACCATCAAATGAGGTTTGCCTGTATTCCTACAGCGTTGACCCCGCGCATGCATATTGCGGTAAGGAAGCTAGCAGACGACAAAGGACTGAGGGGGTACAGTGTTTGCTGAAAAATAAAAAAATTTCAAACCTACCAAATTTGTTCAAAATCACATGAGTTTTGAGTCAGAGGCTAGTCTTTCACAAAAAGTGGTTTTTATTTCTGTGGATGCCTTAGTGCGTGCGGTATGAATATAAGAGTTACATAGAAAAACAGAAGGAAAAGAGTGATTTTTTAATACCGGTGTGTAGCCTGTATAGACGTTCAAATCTTGCCACCAAGATGGCGGATTCCGGACACGTGATTGCAGCAGCCAATCACAAGCCGGACAAAGTGCTCTCCTTAGCTTCATGTCTGTACATCCCCCACTCTCTCAGCCAAGTAGGTATATGGACAGTCAGCGTTAGAGATGTTCTCCAAAGGCCAACCAGCCCCCAGGGCTGCAGCACATAAGGACTGTGCAAGTCAAGCCTCCTAGTCAGAGTCATAGTCGATCACTAAAGACTAAAGGTGAGAAATAGAATTCCATGAGTGGAAAGCCACTGATCATACAGCCTCTCACTTTGCTGTTGCCCCCATTGTCAATGGTTTAATCAAGAACTGTGATAAAGCTCAGGCGATTTTTCCCACCAGTAGATCTAGCCGCATTCTGACTTCATCTGTTGTTGGGCGTTTCTCAGCTTAACTTGTGGGGGGTGGGGGGTAATCTAGAATGTATACCCTCTTTCTCACGCATGTGTTCGCGCAACTGTTAAACTGACCACAACAATATGCAGAATAATAATAATAAATGGAATTATATAGCGCTGAATCTTGTAAAGCAACAAATCAAAGCGCTAAAGACCAACAAACAAACAAAAAGCCAAACCCATTCCGGTATATAACATTGCTGCATCATCATCATAGTGTCCACAACGTGCGGTATTCCTTGGCTGGGTCCACGCTTCACTTCTGCCCCTGCTGCTGAATAAACTGGAAGGCGGAGGAGAAGTCCTTGCCGGCATAGCCACCGTTGGTCATGAGGCGATAGATCTGGTGAGCTAGGGAACCCAGGGGGTGGGGCATCGGTTAGCCGTGGCTGCATTCTGGGCAAGGCCTAGGTCCTTGGTCATGAGGGCGGTGCCGAAGCCCCCCTGGTAGTTGTTGCTGGAGGGCACCCCTTCCAGCACCCCGGGTACAGGGTTGTACACCTCGCTGGACCAGCACCGCCCCGAGCTGGAGTTGAGCACCTTGGCCAGCAGCTTGGGGTCCAGACCCAGCTTCAAGCCCATGTTCATGGTCTCCGCTATCCCAATCATAGAGATGGCCAGCAGCATGTCGTTGCAGATTTTTGGCCGCCTGACCAGTTCCCACGGGGCCACAGTGCACCACGTTTTTCCCCATCTTGTCCAGCAGCTCCTTCACCTGTCCCAACACCTGCTCAGGGGCCCCCACCATGAAGGTCAAGGCCGCATCCCGGGCACCGTTCACCCCTCCTGAGACCGGAGCATCCACAAAAGTGGCGCCCAGCTTGTCAGCTTCTTGGGCCATCTCCTGTGACACAGAGGGGTCGACGGTGCTGCTGTCGATCAACAGGGCCCCCTTCTGCACCGACCCCAAGATGCCCAGGGACCTTTTGTAGACCTCCTGCACCTGGGGGCTGGCGGGCAGCATGGTCACGATCAGGTCGGTCTGGCCGGCCACCTCTTTGGGGGACGCAGCCACAGCAGCACCATCAGCTTTCAAGGCAGCCACAGAGTCGGCCACTAAATCGAAGACGATGACCGAATAACCTTTCTTCAAGAGGTTACGGCCCATGTGACCTCCCATGTTTCCCAGGCCCACGAAGCCGACGGTGGAGCTACTGCTGGCTTGTCTGTGAGTGAGGCCTACCCCAGCTGCTGCAGCAAAGTGATGCTTCCTGCACACCATGGCTGCACAAAACCTTCTTGTAACACACTGAAGAGAAGCCATGATGTTTCGATCTTTGCACAGGTTACTGTCAAGTTTCTGCAGGTTGTGCGATTCGGCTAGCAACTATGAAACGAGAGAGATAATGAATGATAATCAATAAAAAAAAAAAAAAAAGGAACTATGTTACCAGTTATGTACACTTCGCAGCTCATTCATTTCGAAATAGAAAAAAGCAATATAATCAGAATGAGGAACAGTTTCAGCAGGACTGGCCAGCCTCTCAATTCCTACCCGGGGATTTTGGTCCCAAGAGACAGATGCACCGACAAGATCACCTCCCTTGGGGTTTTTTTTTTTGGTGGGGGATATTTTAACTTTGGGGGGGGGGGGGCGGGATCACCTCCCCTGTTGTTCTCTAGAGCATTGAAACCATGTTTAGAGTCTGCCTTGAACAATAACAACAAGAAAAAGCTTGTCGAAAGTGACCTACTAAGACCTACCATTGACCTTCTCCTGCAGTGTATTTTTTAAGACGCTTGTTTT
>CM054148.1:36497286-36499786 GCA_028751875.1 Rapana venosa | reverse complement strand
TGGGTCATCATGAGTGGTAATGGCGATTCTTTTTGGGTGGCTTTGGGTCATCATGAGTGGTAATGGCGAATTTTTTCCCCGGCTTTTGGTCATCATGAGTGGTAATGGCGATTTTTTTGGGTTTAGGTCATCATGAGTGGTAATGGCGATTTTTTTTTTGCTTTTGGTCATCATTAGTGATAATGGCGATTTTTTTGCTTGGGTCATCATGAGTGGTAATGGCGATTTTTTTTTGCTTTGATCATCATGAGTGGTAATGGCGATTTTTTGCTTTGATCATCATGAGTGGTAATGGCGATTTTTTCCTTTGGGTCATCATGAGTAGTAATGGCGATTTTTTGCTTGGGTCATCATGAATGGTAATGGCGATTTTTTTTCTTTTGGTCATCATGAGTGATAATGGCGATTTTTTGCTTGGGTCATCATGAGTGGTAATGGCGATTTTTTGTGTGTGTGGTCATCATGAGTGGTAATGGCGATTTTTTGCTTGGGTCATCATGAGTGGTAATGGCGATTTTTTGCTTGGGTCACCATGAGTGATAAATGGCGATTTTTTTTCTTTTTGGTCATCATGAGTGGTAATTGGCGAAATTTTTTGCTTTGAAGGACCGGGGAGGGACAAGTCCCCCAGCCCCAACCGATTTTTTTTATCCTTTTTTGTGTTTCCCTTGTTCCCCTTGTCTTTGGTGACCTTCTTTCATTACTTTTGTTCTTGTATTTTTGCGTTTTTCTTCCAAAAGAAAAAGGGGACAAGGTCCCCCCCACCCTCCCCCTCCCCGAAAATTTAAAGGGCAAATTCTTGGGTTCCCCTTTTTTTCCCCCCCTGTTCCTCCTGTTCTGTTAGAGCTTTGTCTTTCATCATGTAAAATTTTGCGTATGGCCTTTTTTGGGTTTTTTTTGCCATTTGGTGGACCCGCTTTCGAGTTTAGGGGGGATGTCTAATCGTCACCCAAAAACGGTTATAAAATTTTTGGGGGCAGAAAAAGTAACCCCTTATCCCGAACGTAATGGGACTGTTCGGGGACGGTTTCTGTTTTTTTTCATTTTTTTTTTTTTTATCTTTAAAACGGGGATAATGGAACAAGCACTTTTGGTTTTTTTTTTTAAAGGGAAGTATGGGTTTTTTAAAATTTTGTATTTTGTTCCCCCGGACACAATGGCCCACCTTTCGAAAGGATTTTAAAGGTGGCGAGTTTGGTGAGTTGAAAGGGGTGGTTATATTCTCCCAAGGATTTTTGTGTGGTGAGAACTGCTGCTTTTTTACAGGGATTTTGGTTTATCGACCCAGACTCAGAAAACGTCCCTTTAAGGAAGGCGCTCCCCCGGGATGCCCGGGGTGTCGTTTAAAAAGCTACTTTTGGAAAAAAGTGTAGAAATTTCCCCTTTTTTTCCTTTTTTTTGTTTCTGCCCGTTCTAGTCTTCCCCTCACCTTTTCTGTTATTTTTGCCCCCTTTGGGCATTCGATGCCCCCCTTCCTCCCCCCCCCCCCCCCCCCCCCCCCCTATCAAGAAAGCTAAATAACTCTCCTTGTGCGAAGTGGTGCGTGGGGGTGACTTGTCAGGGGCTTAAGGCGCGTGCGCATTTTGTCTAAAACAGTAACAATAGTTGTGTTGAGCGTTTGATTTAAGGAGTGGGGGCGTGGGGTCGGGATGGTTTTTTCTTCAGTGGAAAAATTCCCCTTGGGGGTTTTTATGGTGGCTGAGCCCCTTTCCCTTTATCGCGAACCAAAAGCTTTCTTCTCTCTTGCCCCGTGTTGTGAGTTTGAATGATTGGCTGCTGCTGCTGCTGCTGCTGCTGCCATTACTGATGATGATAGTGATGTTGCTGCTGATGAAGAAGAAGAAGGTGATGGTGATGGTGAAGAGAGTGGTGATGATGATGGTGATGATGATGGTGATGCTGCTGCTGATGAAGAAGAAGATTATTATGGTGATGATGATGATGGTGATGGTGAAGAGGGTGATGATGATCGTGATGATGATGGTGATACTGATGGCAGTGATGGTGATGATAATAATGATGGTGATGATGGTGGTATAGTGGTGGAAACACGGTGATGATGAAGAAGATAATGATGATGATGGAATGATATGATTATGATAAGGGTGATGAACATGATGATGGTGGTGATGATGATGCTAGTTGCGGTGGATGATGCTAATTTTAAAACAAAAAAATTGATGATAGCGTGAATGACGTGACATTCCTGATGATGACTTATCATTTTGATTTATTTTTTTCGTTTCTCATCTCTGGAGACCTCTGGAGGTTTACCAATGGTGAAATTTTGAGTATGCGGATCTTTGCCCACCATCAAGGTAGCTGCATGCCGACTTCGGAGTGTATTGAGAATAGCAATGGTGGTGGTGGTGGTGGTGGTGATTATGATTATAATAGTGGTTATGATGATGATGATAATATGATGATAATGAGGATGGTGGTGGTGGTTGTAGTGATGGTTGGTGATGATGACGACGACGACGACACCGATAATGATGGT
>CM054148.1:36489786-36494786 GCA_028751875.1 Rapana venosa | reverse complement strand
TCACTGCCAACGGAGAGGATTTCTTGATTTGCAGCCTTCCCAACATGAAATATGGTCGATCCGGTACTGATGTTCAAATTACAGATTTTTCTAAGTACAGTTGCCTGCCTGCCTGTCTGTCTGTCTGCCTGCATGCCTGCCCGTTTGACGTCTTTCTTTAGGTCCTTCCAAAAACAATAACAACAGCACTCACTTATAAAATGCTTTTTTCCCCGAAACAAGCCCCTATCTAGCAAGTCATTTGTGTTGTAAACTATTTCGTAATCTTTTGCCCTTCCCCACCCCCCGACCCCCGAAAATCACATACCATTGTGTGTGTGTGTGTGTGTGTGTGTGTGTGTGTGTGTGTGTGTGTGTGTGTTAGTGTTATTGTTAGTGAAATGGAGAACTAAGTGGCATTCACAGTGTGTTTTATGTGATAGATGGTAAGGCGTAGCACAGTGGTCAGAGCACTTGCTCCTCCCAAACTAAGGTCAAGCAGCTTTGAGCGTGATTGCCTACTGGATGGGTGATCGTTCGTGCGTCTTGGCTTCAGTACAGTACCCCCAGTTCACCCAACGTCAATGGATACCTGCTCTCTTTAGGGTCAGGGAAGATAAAGCAGCGAGGGAGAGGAGATGGGCGCCGCCCTCAATATGCTGGCCCCTGGAGAAGCTGAGGTCTCTGACACCTTGGTTTCCCCCAAACCGCTTAAGTCATGGGAACACTTTTACCTTTTAGACATTTGGGGTTTTCCTAATATTGTACTGGGACTTTTTCGTCTTCTGATTTTGTTTTCATATTGCTGTTTTTGTGTTTTGTGAATAACATTTTGCTTATGAAGGTTTTTTTGAGGGCAGAATGAAAATCGCTGTATATAATAATAATAATAATATTAATAATAATAAAAGGAATTTATATAGCGCTATATCTTGCAAAAACAAATCAAAGCGCTTGCATTCATCTTATTCTAACACATGCAACAAGTTACAATTAATATTTTTTACAAATTTAAATGTATACACACACGCGCGCACACGCACGCACACACACACACACAAAACACACACACACACACACACACACACACCACACACACACACACACACACACACACACACATACATAAGCACACACACACACACACATATATACGCGCACACTGAGGTTGTGTACTTTGGCGGGGTGGTGAGGGTTTCGGCTGTTGAGGGTAAAGACAGAAATGAGATGAAAGAAGAGGGGAAAGTCTTAGATTTGAAATAAATGTGTTTTGGGGCTGGATTTAAAAATATCATAAGTATCCTCAATCCTGTACCTTCAAGAAAGAACGTTTCGACTTGACTTGGCTCGAGTTCACACACACACACACACACACACACACACACACACACACACACACACACACACACACACACACACACACACACACACACACACACACACACACCCCGTGTATTCAGAAATAAGTATCATGCAGCAATGACTTCAGTCATTATCAACAACTTCATTTTAACCCCCCCCCCCATCCCACCCCCTCCCCATATAATTAAGAAAAAGATTTGACTCGTACACAGACATGGTTTCAACCAATGATTCTTCTTGTTCTTCTTGTTCTTGTTCTTGTTTTTGTTCTTGTTCTTGTTCTTGTTGTTGTTCTTCTTCTTCGCAATTCTTCTTCTTCTTCTTCTTCTTCGCAATTCTTCTTCTTCTTTGCAATTCTTCTTCTTCTTCTTCTTCTTGTTTTCTTGTTTCTGTTGTTGTTGTTGTTGTTGTTGTTGTTGTTGTTGTTGTTGTTGTTCTTCTTCTTCTTTTCTTCTTCTTCTTCTTCTTCTTCTTCTTCTTTCACGCTGCCGTTAAGCGCCTGACAAGTCAGGCCCAGCGCATCCAACTTCGGCATTAGAGAGAATTGTTATCTTTTAAGACTTTCTGGAAGAAAAAAAAAGGTGGCGAATGGACCAAGAAGGCAGAAAATAGACAAGAAGGAGGTGACAGGAAGAAAAGGAGCAAAGAAGAAACAAAAACATTGCATGATTCAAGATGATTGGGGAAACAAAGTCCAACCCAACTTATGGGAAGTAGATCTCGACAGTCGGTGTCAAGGGCTTCAAAAGTGGACTTCTTTTTCGTCGAAAGCTCAGACAGCAACTCCCGATGCCCTGACAAATGCTGCCGTGCGCTGAAGGCCCTCCAGGGGTCTGAAGAGATTGTCGCTCATCGGCAGGTCAGTAGGCCAGATATCGGCCCTCAGGTTTTGGTGTGTTGGACAGACAGGTCTGGAGGAAGTGTTTCACTGGGAGAAGTGTCACAGGGGGCAACGCCTCAGAATCACCAGTGTGGAACTTGGTAAACATGCGATGTCTGAGTCTGCAGTTTTCATCAGTCCTCAGCCTCACAATTGTTACTTGGTCTTCTCTGGGGAGGAGGTAGTAGTCATCCTTACTGTTGAAATCAGGGCGCTGCTGAAGCCATCTTCTCTTTTGCTTTTCCTTTACAATTGTCTTTGCTTTTTTTTATACGTCACCTCCTGCTTCTCTAGAGGCATCTGACCTCTGATCTTTGCCAGTAGGTCAGGATTCCTCGTTGCCATGGATGCTGCAGTGTGAAGGAACCCACTGGATGACTGTCTGCTCAGTGGCCTGCTGACGGGTAACAAGAGCGGAGGCAAGGGCGTTGAAATCCTTGTTCTGTGAGTTATGAATGGTATGAAGTACAGACAACGCATCTGAGAAGGTGACAACTGTCGGGTGAATTGCCCCTCTGTTGATGCAGAGTGTAGTGGCTGCTGTCGGCAGTGCATCCGCTTCAGCCCTGACATTTGTTGAGAACTTTCCAGTTGGTACTGATTGATTAGACCGTGAGTGTCTTCACCTGTATACTCCTTCTCGTTCCCTCCGCTCTACTGCAGATACATTGCGGGTTTTTAAAAAAAACAAACAAATACTTAGATTCAACCAATCCACCGTTGGCCGTCGCTCTCTATTTCTGGTCCATCGATCTGGAATGACCTCCCTCTCTTCCTTCGCCAAAAGCCTTCTTATGACGCTTTTAAATCCAGCCTCAAGACACATTTTTTTCAATCCTAAGATTCTCCCCTCTTGTTTTGTCTCATTTTTACACCCTTGCCTTCAACAGCCCAAACCCCCATCACCCTGCCGAAGCGTACAACCTTGATGTGTGTGTCTGCGAGCGCGCGCATGCGCTCACGTGTGTGTGTGTGCGTGCGTGTGTGTGCGTGCGTGCTGCGTGCGTGCATGCGTGCGTGTATACATTTGAATCTGTAAAAGCTTTTAATTGTAACTGATTGTATGTGAGAGTTG
Source organism: Rapana venosa (assembly GCA_028751875.1). NCBI lineage: Eukaryota > Metazoa > Mollusca > Gastropoda > Neogastropoda > Muricidae > Rapana > Rapana venosa. The sequence goes on along the minus strand of CM054148.1, from coordinate 36,491,490 downwards.
GCTGAATGTAAGCGCTTTCATTTGTTTTTGCAAGATATAGCACTATATAAATTCCATTTATCATGATGATGATAATGATGATGATGATGATGATGATGATGATGATGCTGATGATGATGATGATGATGATGATGATGATATTATTAGACTTCACAGCTAGCTGTTGTTCTTCTTCTTGTGAGTCAAGTCTATGTTGTTGCTTTTTCCCTATTTTCTTCTTCTTGTTATTGTTGTCGTTTTCAGCTCACTTCTGCGCCATGTTTGTGACAAACGTGTTGGTGATTAGCCAGTCTGTGTTTATGGCGGAGTATGTCTCTCTGTTTAACGTCTCCATCACCAAAGCGTCTGCACCCATCAGCATTGTTATTGCCACTTCTGGCTTTGGCAGTAAGCGAATGTTTGTCTGCAACTTCTCTTTCTGTATCTTTTTCTTTGTCTCTGTCTGTCCGGGTTTTTTTTGTCCGTCTGTGTCTTTTTGTTTGCCTGTCTCTGCTTGTCTTATTCTCTCTCTGTGTCTGTCGGTCTTTCTGCCTTCCTGCCTGCCTGCCTCTCTGTCTGAATGTCTGTCTGTCTGTCTGTCTGTCTGTCTCTGTCTCTGTCTATGTCTCTCTCTCTCTCTCTCTCTCTCTCTCTTCGTGTGTGTGTGTGTGTGTGTGTGTGTGTGTGTGTGTGTGTGTGTGTGTGTGTGTGTGTGTGTGCGCGCGCGTGTGTGTGGGCGTGTGAACTAAATACTTTTAAGTTCTTTTATTTCGAAGAAATCTTTTTTTTTTAATCTGTGTTTTTTTCACACCCAGCCCTTGGATGTCCGTAATTTTGTTTAATTTAATTTTTTGTTTATTTTTTTATATTTCATTTTATTCTTTTGCATAGAGGATAATGAAAAAAACACCACTTTTGTGCTTTTTTTTACATCCAGTCCCCCGTGTATATGCGGTTTTGTAAATGTTGTCAACTCTTCCCACCGGCCCGATGATCTACTCTTCTGCGAAGGAGCAACAGGTTTAACCGTGTGTACAAGATGTTCTGCGTGCGTTCGCACACGGGACCTCGGTTTCTAGTCTCATCCAGAGGACTTTCAGGGGTTGTGGAATTGGCGCTGAGGATGTTAACTCCGGAGGGAAAAAAGTCCCCTTGAATGGGGGCGTCGATGTGTCCACTCAAAGCTGGACTCGAACCACGCCATGGCAGTTAGTTAGATCGTGAGCGCGACTCTGCAAGTACTAAGCTGTCCCGCCCCCTAAATCTGTTATTTTGTATTTAAATTCATTTTAAGTTCTTTCTTGTATATATATATATATATATATATATATATATATATATATATATATATATATATATATGTCTCTGTCTCTGTCTCTGTGTCTATATAAATGATATGTATGTATATATATATATATATATGTATATATATATTATATATATATATATATTATATATATATATGTGTGTGTGTGTGTGTGTGTGTATGTGTGTGTGTGAGTGATGCTCCACCACATAATGAGTCGGATTGCACCAGAGGTCAATTTTGAGTTCTTGACATGATTAGTATCTGCAGTAAAAAGGCTATCCAATACAGAAAAACAGATTGAAAATCGGACAATTATATGAAAAAGTTATTACAAATTGAAATGACACAGTGCAGGACGTGACAGAATGAGATACCTCACAAGTTCAGCATCGTTACAGATGGTCAGAATGAAGGCT
>CM054148.1:36482286-36487286 GCA_028751875.1 Rapana venosa | reverse complement strand
TCACACACACACACACATACACACACACTCTCTCTCACTCTCGCTCACACACACACACACGTGCGCGCGCGCGCACGCACTCCCCCCACCCCTTCCCCACACAACACACTCACTTAGGAAGGGTGATGGAGACGGAGGTGTCTGTGTATTGCTGTATAATATATTTTGTTATGATAATATCTATGTAATAATAACTTTGTGCTGTCGCTGGGGAGGGAAGAAAAAGGCTCTGTGAGTATCCTTCATTATGATGATCATGATTATGATGATGATGATTATTATGGTTTGCATTAGTATCGTCATTGATATGATAAAAGTAGTAGTAATAGTAACAACAATAATCACAACTACAACAACAATTAAAATAATAATAATTACAACAATAATAACAATAACAATAATAGCAGCAGTAGTAATAGTAACAACAATAATCACAACTACAACAACAATTAAAATAATAATAATTACAACAATAATAACAATAACAATAATAGCAGCAGAAACAACAACAGCAGCAGCAGCAACAACAACAACAATAATAATAATAAAAATCTTAATAATAAAAATCATAATAAAATTCTAAAGTATAATAATAATGATGAAGAAGATATTATGACGTTAATGATGATGATGATGATGATGATGATGATGATGATGAACATCATCATCATCATCATCGTCATCATCATCATCATCATCATCATCACCATCATCAAAAGCAGGGTCTTCTGTTTGATGTTTACAACGTATCCTACATAGCTAATCAAACTAAAGGTAACCATTCCATCCCCTAGAGTCCCCCCCCCCTCCACCACCACAAAGTAGGTCAAAGACCAAACTAGAGGTAGCGAAAGACTGGTGGTGGACAGCTGAATATCTTTAGAATTACTGAATGTGTCCGTTATGTAGTATAAAAAAACCACGAACAAAAAATCTTTATGCAGATTGTTTCAAGTTATTATGTACGTTATGTGTGAACATAAACAAGTGTATCCACATACCAGCTTCAGAGTTTACATTTCTCTACCTTACTCAAACTGTGATGTCAGCAGCTAGTGACAGTAACTTAAAGAATTTGTTGAAAAACTTAGTTTTTAGTACGTAAAATTGGCGATCAAAATAAGCATTGTTTTTCAGCTGATTGATTGTGTACAAACAGTGTCGGGATGGGATAGCCTAGTGGTCAGAATATTGCGCTCGCAATCTGACGACCCGGGTTCGATTCCCGTTCAAGGGGAAATTTTCTCCTGGAGTTAACATTAGTGCCGACTCCACTCTCCCCAAAAGTCCTTCGGATGAGACTATAAACCGAGGCCCCGTGTGCGAACGCAGGCAGAACATCTTGCGTACACGTTAAATCCTGTTCCGCTGTTCGTAAAAGTAGGCCATTGTGTGCCGGTGGAAACAGATGACAAAATTTACAGAACCGCATACACACGGGGACTGGATGTAAAAAAGCACATGAGTGTTTATTCCATTATCATCGATATAAAAAAATAAAAAAATAAAAAAAACATATACAAGTAAATTTTGTGTTAATCTGTAGAAAAATGTTCTTATCTATTTAGGATAGATTTTGACACTTTTGCTTCGACAAGAAAAAGTACAAGCGCTATCTTTATTTTTAGCAATATTTTATTTTGTTATCTATTTACCATAGATTTTGAAATTTTTGCTTGGAAAACAAAAATACATGCGATGTCTTCATCGTTAACAATATCTATCTATCTATCTATCTATCTATCTATCTATCTATCTATCTATCTATCTATCTATCTATCTATCTATCTATCTATCTATCTATCTATTTATGTAAAAGAATGTAAAAAAGCACATAAGTGCTTATGCCATTATCCTCGATATAAAAGAATAAAATATAAATAAAATATCTATCTATCTCACTCTCATTCTCTCTCTCTCTCTCTCTCTCTCTCTCTCTCTCTCTCTCTCTATCTATCTATCTATCTATCTATCTATCTATCTATCTATCTATCTATCTATCTATCTATCTATCTATCTATCTATCTATCTTCCTACAATAGATGTGGAAGCTTTTACTTCGAAAAGAAACACAAATATATGTCATGTTTTATATCTTTACCAATACATCTCTTTTTTCTTTAAAAAAAATAATTATCTAGTTTACGATAGATTTTGACACTGGAGCTTCGAAAAAGAAAGAAACAACAACACACAAAAACCACACACACACACACACAAGCGATGTCTGTGTATTTTGACACTTGAGCTTCGAAAAGAAACAAACAACAACAAAACCACACACACACACACACACACACACACACACACACACACACACACACACACCACACACACACACACACACACACACACACAAAGCGATGTCTGTGTATTTTGACACTTGAGCTTCGAAAAAGAAACAAACAATAACAAAAACCACACACACACACACACACACACACACACACACACACACACACACACACACACACACACACACACACACACACACAAGCGATGTCAGTGTATTTTGACACTTGAGCTTCGAAAAAGAAACAAACAACAACAACAACAAAAACCACACACACACACACACACACACACACACACACACACACACGAACACACACACACACACACACACACACACACACACACACACACACACACACACAACACACACACACACACACACACACAAGCGATGTCTGTGTATTTTGACACTTGAGCTTCGAAAAAGAAACAAACAAACAACAACAAAAACACACACACAACACACACACACACACACACACACACACACAACACACACACCACACACACACACACACGAACACACACACACATACACACACACACACACACACACACACACACACACCACACACACACACACACACACACACACACACACACACATACACACACACACACACACACACACACACACACACAAGCGAGTGTCAGTGTATTTTGACACTTGAGCTTCGAAAAAGAAACAAACAACAACAACAACAAAAACCACACACACACACACACACACACACACACACACACACACACACACACACACGAACACACACACACACACACACACACACACACACACACACACACACACACACACACACACACACACAAGCGATGTCTGTGTATTTTGACACTTGAGCTTCGAAAAAGAAACAAACAACAACAAAAACCACACACACACACACACACACACACACACACACACACACACACACACACACACACACTCACACACACACACACACACACACACACACACACACACGAACACACACACACATACACACACACACACACACACGAAACACACACACACACACACACACACACACACACGAAACACACACACACACACACACACACACACACACACACACACACACACACACACACACACACACACACACACACACTCACAAGCAATGTCTGTGTTGACAGGGGTAGCTCAGGCGATGGTGTCCCTCCCGAGCACCACCCTCGTGGGCTTCTACTTCGAAGCGCACCGCTCGTTAGCCATGGCCATCGGCAACTCGGGCCTCAGCGTCTGCATCTTGGTCACGCCGCCGCTGCTGCAGTACTTCATCAACGCTTACGGTACACGGGGCGCCTTCCTCCTCTTGGCTGCCCTCATCATGCAGCTGCACGTGCCCGCCTGCCTCTTGAGGCCAGTCTCCGCCTACGCCAGAAAGAGCCGCAGAAAGAGTGACGACGCCATACTGCCCGTGCAGAAACAGGAGACCAGTGCACAGGAGTTGGCCGGTTCAGGGGCAATGGGGCGGGGTCTTTCCCTGAGAGAATCGGCAATGGGGCGGGGTCTTTCCCTGAGAGAATCGGCAATGGGGCGGGGTCTTTCTATGTCAGAATCGGCAATGGGGCGGGGTCTTTCCATGAGAGAATCGGCAATGGGGCGGGGTCTTTCCATGACAAAATCGGCAACGGGGCGGGGTCTTTCCCTGAGAGAATCGGCAATGGGGCGGGGTCTTTCCCTGAGAGAATCGGCAATGGGGCGGGGTCTTTCCCTGAGAGAATCGGCAATGGGGCGGGGTCTTTCCATGACAGATTCGGCAATGGGGCGGGGTCTTTCCATGACAGATTCGGCAATGGGGCGGGGTCTCCCCTTCCACTCCCTCTTCCAAGATTCCTCCCATTCCACCCGCAGAGGTGAGACGGTCAGTTTTCTGGAGGACTCCGAACTTTTAAAACCTAGTTGGACTGAGTCTGAAGACGAGCTTAAACCCTTAAGGACGGCAGGAGGACTGTCCAAGGTGTCTTCAGTAGCGACCCAAGCCTCGTTTAGGCCTCTTCTCCTCGGACAAAAATTCTCTAAAGCCAGTGGCCGTTCTTGTCGTCGCGTAGCGTCTCAAAGAAGCGCGGCTGAGAGTCACCTTGCCGTTTCTCTGTCGTCCACTTGTTGCCTGATGTACTTCTACACTCCCTTTCCGCGCGATGAGCTGCAAAGCCGCCTTTCGCGCAATCGCAGCGATAATGCCGCATCACCGGTTAAGGACACCGAGAAGGCGGTGCAGACGTTTGCAATGGAAGAGGAGGAGGAGGAGGACCCTGAGGGAATTCTGGCTCAGAACAAGTGGTCTTCTTGCTGGTCAGGGTTTGTCAAAGCTGTGACAGACATGTTCGACCTGTCGCTTTTCCTCAACCCCTTGTTCCTTCTCATGATCACTTACGTCCCTTTGGGAATGACGTCTGGTCTGATCAGCTTGTACTTGCCGGCTTTGGGGGTAAGGAGTTTTTTTTGGTTTATCTCCACGCGTGTGTGTGTGTGCGTGTGTGTGTGTGTGCGTGTGTGTGTGTGTGCGTGTGTGTGTGTGTGTGGGCTGTGCTGTGCTGTGGTTGTGTTGTTGGGGTTGTGTGTGTGTGTGTGTGTGTGTGTGTGTGTGTGTGTGTGTGTGTGTGTGTGTGTGTGTGTTTGTGTGTGTGTGTGTGTTGTGTGTGTGTGTGTGTGTGTGTGTGTGTGTGTGTGTGTGTGTGTG
>CM054148.1:36452286-36477286 GCA_028751875.1 Rapana venosa | reverse complement strand
GGTTTTTTTTTCGTTTTTGATTCTGTTGGGTTTTTTAAGGGGTGGGGGTGGAGGGTGTTGGGTGTGTGTGCTTTTTAAAAAAAAATGTTATGTTTTTTTAGTTACGTTGATGCATTTCATTCAGTTTGCGCTCATGCACGTGCTACGAAGTGGGTGGTGGTCTAGAGGTAACGCGCCTGTCTAGAAAGCGAAAAGTCCGGGTCGGAAGTGTGCGGTGGTTCAAATCCCGCTTGGACCCGAAACTTTTCCCCCCATTATTAGACCATGAGTGGTGGTCTGGGCGCTAGTCTTTCGGATGAGACGATAAACCGAGGTCCCGTGTGTTACACACAATTATTCAGCGCACGTAAAAGAACCCACGGCAACAAGAGAGTTGTCCCTGGCAAAATTCTTAGAAAAAAGCCACTCTGATAGGGAAACAAATACAGTTGCAGACAAAAACAACAAAAAAGGGTGGCGCTTCTCTTGTGGCGACGCGCTCTCCCTGGGAGAGCAGCCCAAATTTCACGCAGATAAATCTCGTGACTTAAGTGGTATAAATGAAATAAATGAAATGAAAATGGAGTCGTTCCAGGTTGACTACAGGTTGGCACGTGCTTCTACAGACACTACGTCTAGCTGCAGGACAAGCTACGATAATGTGTAGATTCTACATCAGCTACGGGCTGTTATGTGTAGATAGTAAAGAGGTTGCTATGTGTAGATACAACACCAGCTACGGGCTGTTATGTGTAGATACTGTGTCAGTTATGGCCTGCTATGTGTAGATACTATGTCAGTTATGGCCTGCTATGTGTAGATAGTATAGAGGCTGCTAGGTGTAGACATTATACCAGCTATGGCCTGCTATGTGTAGATACTATGTCAGCTATGGCCTGCTATGTGTAGATAGTATAGAGGCTGCTAGGTGTAGACATTATACCAGCTATGGCCTGCTATGTGTAGATACTATACCAGCTATGGCATGCTATGTGTAGATACTATACCAGCTATGGCATGGTATGTGTAGATACTATACCAGCTATGGCATGCTATGTGCAGATACTATACCAGCTATGGCCTGCTATGTGTAGATAATACACCAGCTATGGGCTGCTATGTGTAGATACTATGCCAGCTATGGGCTGCTGTGTGTAGATAATACACCAGCTATGGGCTGCTATGTGTAGATACTATGCCAGCTATGGGCTGCTATGTGTAGATACTATGCCAGCTATGGGCTGCTATGTGTAGATACTATATCAGTTATGGGCTGCTATGTGTAGATACTATAACAGCTATGGCATGCTATGTAAAGATACTATACCATCATGGCCTGTTCTGTGCACATACTATACCAGCTATGGACTACTATGTGTAGACACTATGCCAGCTATGGGCTACTATGTGTAGACACTATATCAGCTATGGGATGCTATAGGTATATACTATACCAGCTATGGGCTGCTATGTGTATATACTATTCCAGCTAAGGGTTGCTATGTGTAGACACCATACCAGCTAAGGGCTGTTATGTGTAGATACTATGTCAGTTATGGCCTGCTATGTGTAGATACTATACCAGCTATGGGCTGCTATGTGTATATACTATTCCAGCTAAGGGTTGCTATGTGTAGACACCATACCAGCTAAGGGCTGTTATGTGTAGATACTATGTCAGTTATGGGCTGCTATGTGTAGATACTATACCAGCTATGGGCTGCTATGTGTAGACACCATACCAGCTATGGGCTGCTATGTGTAGACACCATACCAGCTATGGGCTGCTATGTGTTATACTATACCAGCTATGGGTTGCTATGTAAAGATACTATACCAGGTATGGGCTGCTAAGTGTAGATACTATACTAGCTATGTGTAGATACTATACCAGCTATGCACTATTATGTGTAGACACTATGCCAGCTATGGGCTACTATGTGTAGGCAGTATACCAGCTATGCCTGCTATGTGTAGATACTATACCAGCTATGGGCTGCTATGTCTAGATACTATATTAGCTATGGCCTGCTATCAGTAGACACTATACCAGCTATTGGCTGCTATGTGTAGATACTATACTAGCTATGGGCTCTTACGTGTAGATACTATACCAGCTATGGGCTGCTATGTGTAGATACTATACCAGCTATGGGCTGCTATGTGTAGTACTATACCAGCTATAACCTGCTATGTGTAGATACTCTATGAGGCTGCTCTCTAAAGATACAATACTATCTATGGGTTGTTTTGTGTAGATACTATAAATGAAATATTGCATTTTGAGATGGTAATTTTGATGTTTGATACCAACAATATTGATGCAGTATAAAGTTTGTTTATCACGTTCCAGGCCTGTTGAAGATGTGGCCATTGTGATCATGCTCCACGGGTTGTTTTTCTTGTTACAGTGAATTCGTCACATCAGTAGTTTTGCTTCCACCCTCCCCCGCACTCCATGTATTGTGACCTAAGGCCAATGTACATATTAAACATGTTCAGAGTTCAGAGTTCTCTCACTCTCTCTCTCTTTCTCTCTCTCTCTCTTTCTCTCTCTCTCTCTCCCCCCCCCCCTCCCACCTCCTCCTCTCTCTCTCTCTCTCTCTCTCTCTTCTCTCACTCTCTCTCTCTCGTGTTTCTGTTTCTGTGTGTAGGTTTTACCGACTTCAGCATGTTGGCACTTTCGCCATAGTGCACGGGACGTGTGGAGGCTCGGTGCAGAACATGATGGCCGTGGTGGCCATTGAGCTGATGGGCCTGAAGGTGCTCAGCAAAGTGCTGGGCATGATCTTCCTGATCAACTCCCTGTGGGCTTCCGTCAATGTCTCCATATTTAGTAAGCCTTTTCTCTTTTGTTCTTTCCTTTTTTCCTTTCCTTCTGTTTTGCTGGGTCGGTGGTTTAGAGGTAGAGTTACCTGCCTAGAAATCGAAAAGTGCAGGTTCGATTCCCCAGTTGGAGTCGTGAACTTTTTTTGTTTGTTCCATCCACGGGGACGGGATAGCTCAGTGGTCGAGCACTCGCTTTCCGCCAGCCAAGTTAAGCAGCGTCGAGCGTGGTTACCAGTTGGATGGGTGACCGTTTGCGCGCCTTGGCTTCAGTACAGTTCCCCCAGTTCACCCAGCTGTAAATGGGTACCTGCCCTCTTTAGGGTCAGGGAAGGTAAAGCAGCGAGGGAGAGGAGATGGGCGCCGCCCTCAATATGCTGGCCCCTAGAGAAGCTGAGGTCTCTGACGCCTCGCTCCCCTACGACCTTATAGGTTATGGGACTCCTTTACCTCCCTTTACCATCCACTAGAGACCTTGAGTGGTGCTCTGGGTGCTCAATTTTTTCTTTCAGACGAGAAACCGAGATGCTGCAACACGCAATCAGCGCACGTAAAAGAACATACGGCAACGAGATTGTTGTCTCTGACACAAAAATTCTTTTGAAAAACAACCCCACAACTCCACTCTTATAGGGAAGCAAATATGCATGCAGAGAAGACCCCCCCAAAAAAAACACACAACAACAACAAAAACACAACAACAAAAGAAAAAACAAAAAAACCAACAAAAACAAACAAGCAAATACAAAACAACCCCCCCCAAAAAAAAAATACCCCACAAAAAAGAAAGAAAGAAAAAGGTGGCGCTGCTCTTGTGGCGACGCGCTCTCTCCCTGGGGGAGAGGGACCTGAATGCTATATGCAGGAAGATCTGCTGTGACTGGGAATGGTATTCACCATACGATACCAAAGTTACGGCCCACAAAGAAAGCGGGGAGTGCTTCAGTAGTAGAGTGTTCAGTTTTTTTGTTTGTTTCTTTCGCTTTCGTCTCTTGGCTAGTGCTCCGAGGTTCACCAATGGTGAGATTTCTGCGTAGACGACCGTCCCCTTCCCCCACCACACACATCATTTAGGTAACTGCATTCCACCTTCGGGAATGGTGTCTTAACACGACACCCGTGTGCATGGTTTGTTGAAATTTTGTCATCAGTTCCTACCGGCACACAATGATCGGTGGATCGGTGGTCTAGAGGTAACGCGCCTGTCTAGAAAGCGACAAGTCCGGGTCGGGTGTGTACGTGGTTCGTACCCCGTTTGGGCCCGAAATTTTCCCCCATCCATTAGACCATGAGTGGTGGTCTGGGGGCTAGTCTTTCGGATGAGACGATAAACCGAGGTCCCGTGTGTTACACAAAATTTTCAGCGCACGTAAAAGAACCCACGGCAACCCCTGGCAAAATTCTTAGAAAAAAGCCACTCTGATAGGGAAACAAATACAGTTGCAGACCAAAGGGAAAAAAAGAAGAAAAAAAGGTGGCGCTGCTCTTGTGGCGACGCGTTCTCCCCGGGGTGAGCAGCCCGAATTTCACGCAGAGAAATCTCGTGACTTAAAGTGGTATAAAATAAAATATAAATAAAATAAATGGCCTGCTCTTCTTAAAGGTGAAATGGTTTATGATTTTTTTTTAATGTGTGCGCAAGATGTTCTGCGTGCATTCGCTAAAGAGATCTCGGTTTTTATAGTCTCATCCGAAGGACTTTAAACTTTCAGTTCGACTTTCTCGTCAAACTGGGAAGAAAGGGCAAGGCTGGGAATCGAACCCAGAACCTCACGGTTTAACCTACTTGTTATGCAAGGTGGATGTCTTAATTGTCCCGACACCTTCCTTGCTTCAGTGTTCGGTTTGAGATTTGAGGGTAATGAGGGGTAAGGAGAGGAGGAGTGCTTCAATGGGCCGAGTGACCATTTTGAGATTTATAATAATAATAATAATAAATGGAACTTATATAGCGCTATATCTTGCAAAGACAAATCAAAGCGCATGCATTCGACCTAATCTTACAGTCATACAACCAATGACAAATAATCAATAGTTCAAGCAGATATTACAAACATGGTACTGCAGACCAAATCTATGAAATAAAATTGCAATAGTCAAATGTTTTTTGATTTGATGATAAGAAGAGGAGTACTGTCAGTGGTACAGTGCTCAGTATGAGATCTGAGGGTAAAGAAGAGGGTGCGTGTGTGTGTGTGAGTGTGTGTGTGTGTGTGGGTGTGCGCGTGCGCGTGCGTGTGTGTGTGTGTGTGTGTGTGTGTGTGTGTGTGTGTGTGTGTGTGTGTGTGTGTTGTTTATTTATTTATTTAAAATATTTTTTACCACTTTAAGTCACAAGATTTCTCTACGTGAAACTCGGGCTGCTCTCTCTCCCCGGGGAGAGCGCGTCGCCACAAGAGCAGCGCCACCCTTTTTTTGTGTTTTCTTTTGTGTGTGTGTTTGTGTGTGTTTACCTTTTATTCCGAGAATAATGGATAATATCCCCGAGGTCGGAATGTGGCTATCTAGATGGTGGTGGAGGTGGTATGGTGGGTGGGGGGAGGGGGGTGGGGTAGTCGCATACACACAAATCTCAACAGAGGTGAACCTTGGAGCTCTAGCCGAGGAACGAAAAAAAAAACAAAAACAATTAGACATCTCTTTTTGTACTTCAGAAATCAGAATTCTAAAAAGTTTCAATTCAACTTTGGCCAGTATGTTTGTCTAAATCGCAGTAACTTTCGATTTTGAAAAGCTTAATAAATTCAGTATACGAATATCAACTCTGCTTGTGTAGTGTGTATTCTTTCATAGAATATCTTTGTCGACACAAACACTGTCAGCAGAACGGTATAAAAAAAGCTGTTAAGATTCAAGTGAGGTTGAAAGGAAGGAAGATGGAAGGATGGTTAAGACGTTTGCCTGCAAACAAGTAAACTGTGAGGTTCTGGGTTCGATTCCCAGCCTCGCCCTTTCTTCCCAGTTTGACAAAAAAATCAATCAAACTGAATGTCAAAGTCCTTCGGATGAGACTATAAACCGAAGCCCCGTGTGCGAACGCATGCAGAACATCTTGCGCACACGTTAAATCCTGTTCCGCTTTTCGAAAGAGTAGGCCATTGTGTGCCGGTGGAAACAGATGACAAAATTTACAAAACCGCATACACACGGGGACTGGATGTAAAAAGGAACGTGTGTGCTTATTCCAATCTCCTCGATATAAAAGAATAAATTAATAAATAAATAAATAAATAAAGTTGTGTACTAAGGTTAACCAACGCCATGGGCTGAAGAGGAATTCATGGTCGAAGGTAAACAACTCTGTCTACGTGTACGGACGCTATTGTTTCCCTTTAATGCTGTAAGCCAATAGAGTGTTTTTTGTTTGTCTTGTTGTTGTTTATTAATACACACAGATATGTACTAAAAGATGATGGATGGAAAGGAATACTAAACTCAAAGCGATATGCTTTGCAATGTAAACTTTGTATATTTTTGAAGATATTAAGGAAAACTAAAAAAAACAACAACAACAACAACACTGCTTGACCATAAGTTAATTTGGAACAAACATATGTTTTGGGGTGGCCCGAAGCGCTTAAGTGGGATGACTTGCGACCACAGTCCCTAAATCGGATAAATCGCGCTGGGACTATAATTCAATCTCAAACAATCAAGCAAACAAGTGTGTATGTGTGTGTGATTGCGCGCTTGCATGCGTGAGTGAGTGTGTGTACACGCTGGCGCTGGCGCGGGCGGGTGTGTGCATACGCGTGCTCGTGAGTGTTGATACGCCAACATAGTGATTGGGCAACTACAGTTGTCACCTTTATTATTTTTTTTTTACCCTACTGCTGCTGCTGCTACTGCTTATTGTTTTAAAAGTTTTTTTCCATTTATTTATGTATTTATTACTGCTGCTGCTTTATTTTTTTTAATGATGTGTTTCTAATTTATTTATTTTTACTGCTGCTGCTACTGCTGCTCTGCTTTATTATTTTTAAATGGTGGTTTTCTAATTTATTTATTTTTACTGCTGTTGCTGCTTTATTTTTTTTTAAAGGTGTGTTTTTCATTTATTTATTTACTTTTTACTGCTCCTGCTGCTGCTGCTACTGCATGCTGCTTTGATTTTTTTAAGGTGTGTTTTTCATTTATTTATTTATTTATTACTGCTGCTGCTGCTACTGCTGTTGCTTTAATTTTTTTTTAAGGTGTGTTTTTCATTTATTTATTTATTACTGCTGCTGCTGCTAATGCTGCTGCTTTATGTTTATTTTTTAAGGTGTGTTTTTCATTTATCTATTTTTTACTGCTGTTGCTGCTGCTGCTTCATTATTTTTTAAAGGTGTGTTTTTCATTTATTTTTTACTGCTGCTGCTGCTACTGCCGCTGCTTTTTTTTTTTTAAAGGTGTGTTTTTCATTTATTTGTTACTGCTGCTGCTGCTACTGCCGCTGCTTTATTTTAAAAAAGAGGTGTGTTTTTATTTTTTAATTTTTTTTACTGCTGCTTTTGCTGCTACTACTGCTTCTGAATCATTGCACTTATCTTTTTCTTTTATCTTTACCTGCATTAAAAATTTTTTTTTAATAGATATCACGGTATATTACTGGGGACAGGATAGCTCAGTGGTCAGAGCACTCGCTTTTCCCCAGCCATGTTAAGCAGCATCAAGGGTGGTTACCACTTGGATGGGTGACCGTTTGCGCGCCTTGGCTTCAGTAGAGTCCCTCAGTTCACCCAGTTGTAAATGGGTACCTGCCACTTTAGGATCAGGGAAGGTAAAGCAGCGAGGGAGAGGAAATGGGCGCCGCCCTCAATATGCTGGCCCCTAGAGAAGTTGAGGTCTACGCTCCCATACGACCTTATAGGTTATGGGACACCTTTACCTTTATATTACGGCAAATATAACGACAAAAATGAGCGCACGCGTGCGGACATACACGCGCGCGCGAGCATTCATAAGGGGGGGGGGATGTTAATGGAGGAGGAAAAGACGTCTAATTAGACATAAATAAATGTTTTAATTAAGAGACACGTTTCTTTTTGTTTGTTTTTTGTTTTGGTCTTCTTCCTCGACTAGAACTCCTCAGCTGAGATTTTTTGCGTGAACACACGACCATACCCCCTCCCCTTCCACCCCCACCCCCCCACCCCATAATCCCCTTTTCTCCCTTTTCTTACCCTCACCATTAAGGTCAAAGCAAAATAAAAGAGAAGGTGATTTGATTAAAGCTTCTTCTTGTTCTTCTTCTTGTTCTTGTTCTTGTTCTTGTTCTTGTTCTTCTTCTTCTTCTTCTTCTTCTTCTTCTTCTTCTTCTTCGCAATTCTTCTTCTTCGCAATTCTTTTTCGCAATTCTTCTTCTTCGCAATTCTTTGCAATTCTTCTTCTTCTTCTTCTTCTTCTTCGCAATTCTTCTTTTTCTTCGTCTACTTCTTCTTCTTCTTCTTCTTCTTCTTCTCTCTCACTTGTTAGCGGTTCAACAGTTGCACACGCCATGAAAAGGAGAAGAAAAAAAAACAGAAAAGAAAAGGAAGCAGAGACTTTGTGACCTTGTTTTCTTGTTGTTTGCAGACCAGTTTTTTTGTTGTAAAGATGTTGATTTTCGATGTGTAAAGTTTGGTGGAAACACCTCCCTTTCCCCTTAACAGTCCCCATTGTAAGGGCTGACCAAAGCTTATGAAGAAAATAAATGTGAATCTCTTCTGTAACCGTGATACGAAATCCATGCCATGATGACTATGTTGGGGGGGCTGAAATTTGTGAAGTTCTCAGTATATGATATTATGTGTTTGTGCCTAGTCCCCCCCCCCCCCCCCCCCTTTTTTTTTCTCCACTGTCCCCTTTGTGAATGGGCATCTTGCTTATCGCAATAAACCTTTGTCATTCTCTCTCTCTCTCTCTCTCTCTCTCTCTCTCTCTCTCTCTCTCTCTCTCTCTCTCTCTCTCTCTCTCTCCTCTACTTGACTCTACTATACTGTACTCTCCAGCTATTTGTGTTTTGTTGTTTTTTCTACTTCAAATATGATTTTGTTACTTTATGCTCGTGTTTTTGTAAAACGATAAGGGTATATGCGTAGAATATGTTGGGTTTTTTTGTTTGTTTGTTTGGGGGGTTTGTTTGTTTAGTTTGTTTGGTTTTGTTTTGTGTTTTTTTTGTTGTTTTTTTGGGGGGGTTGCATTTGGACAATATGATGGATTCCTTTTTCTTCTTCATACATAGATTTTTTTTTGGGTTTTTTCTTTGGTACATATTTTGCTTGTTTGCTATTGTTCTTCTTTTTTATGCCCAGAGGGCTGGTTGTAAACAAGTGTTTGCTTATGCCACCCTCTTTAAATAACATTCATTCATTCATTCTCTCTCTCATGTCCTCTGTATCTTGCTTGCCTTCCAGTATGTGTGTGTGTGTGTGTGTGTGTGTGTGTGTGTGCGCGCGCGCGTCTGTGTGAGTATTGTTTTCCATGCAATTCCATATCAGCATGCTTATTTTCCCTTCTGATTACTTTTTTTAGGGCTGGATGTAAAAAAGAATGTAATGCTTAATCTATTACCCTCTGAAAAATTTTAAAAAAAAAAATTGTTCTCTGTCTGTCTCTCTGTCTCTCTGTCTCTGTGTCTCTCTGTGTCTCTCTGTGGTCTGTCTGTCTGTCTCTCTGTCTCTGTCTCTCTCTCTCTCTCTCTCTCTCCTCTCTCTCTCTTCTCTCTCTCTCTCTCTCTCTCTGGACGGGATGGCCTAGTGGTTAAAACATTGCGCTTGCAATCTGACGACCCGGGTTCGATTCTCGTTCAAGGGGATATTTTCTCCTGGAGTTAACATCAGTGCAGACTCCACTCTCCCCAACAGTCCTTCGGATGAGACGATAAACCGAGGCCCTGTGTGCGAACGCACGCAGAACATCTTGCGCACACGTTAAATCCCGAGCCGCTTTTCGTAAGAGTAGGCCATTGTGTGCCTGTGGGAACGGATGACAAAATTTACAAAACTGCATGCACACAGGGACTTGATATAAAAAGAAAAAAGCACATGAGTGTTTCTTCCATTATCATCGAAATAAAAGAATAAATAAATGAATAAATAGATAAATCTCTCTCTCTCTCTCTCTCTCTCTCTCTCTCATCTCCTCTCTCTCTCTCTCTCTCTCTCTCTCTCTCTCTCTCTCTCTCTCTCTCTCTCCTCTCTCTCTCGTCCTCTCCTTTTATTTTTTGCTTATAGATTTAATTGTCGTGTTTACAATTAGTATCCCGTTGAATGCTTTATTCAGATTTAGTATTTTAGTTTTATTGCGAAAGTTGACTGTATTTGAGATTAAGTGAATGTTTTATTTTGATATCTTGAGGGTACCAATTATGTATAGCTAATTGCAAAGTGCAGATGTCCTTTTCTATGACTATACATGATATTAATAAAGATTTGATGTTGGCATTTATGCATGGTGTGAGCGCGTGCGCGCGCGCGCGAGTGTGTGTGGGTACGTGTGTGTGTGTTTGTGGTTGTGTGTGTGCATGTGTGTGTACGTGTGCATGGGGATGCAAATTGCTTATACAATATTTGTTTCATGTAGTTTACTATTGCTGTTGCTTCCCATAAAAGCACAAAGAATTTTTGACGTTTCTTTCTGTTAGCCAAAATGATACAATTTACGTGGGTTGTGCTCCTTTATAATATGGAGGTTTTGCTTTGTTTGGCTCTGTTTTGGTTTGGGTTTGGGGTTGTTTGTTGTTGTTTTTTTTTTAGGGGGGACTATTCGGTTGTGCCCTCTCCCCTTGTTGTTGTTGCCGCTTTTGTTTTGCTCTTGGTTTCATTGCTATTTTTTTCGGTTGTTTCTGTGTTTTCTGTTTTGCTTCTTTCTTACTTGGTTGCTACCTTTTTTTTTCTCTCTCTCTCTCTTCGGTGATTTTTGTGGGGATTTTTGTGTAGATATTTTTTCCCGTATACTGTGTAAGTGTATTGCTATGAACTTTATTTTATTTTATTATCATATATATCCCTAAGGGCGGGGACTGGATGTAAAAAAGCACATGGGTGCTTATTCATTATCCTCGAAATAAAAGAATTTGTCATTTTCATTGTCAATTTGTCATTCTCTCTCTCTCTCTCTCTCTCTCTCTCTCTCTCTCTCTCCTCTCTCTCTCTCTCTCTCTCTCTCTCTCTCTCTCTTTTCTCTGTGCTGTGGTCAGGTGCTTTGGTGGATGCGACAGGGTCCTTCGCGGTGTCTTTTCACTACGTGGGCATTTGTCTCTTCCTGTCTGCCATCATTCTGATGCTGGAGCCTTTAGCAAGGTACATACAGACGCAGCGATTGAAGGCGCTTAAACAGAAGAAGAAGGAGAAGGAGAAGAAGAAGAAGAAGAAGGAGAAGGAGAAGGAGGAGAAAGCTGCAAGTAAAAAGGAGCCAGCGCAGAAAGGAACGAGGGCGGTTAACAGGATTTGAGGTGGTGCAGAGGGATATTGTTCTTTTCGTGGTGGTGGTGGCGGTAGTGTGTGTGGTGGTGGTAGTGTGTGTGGTGGTGGTAGTGTGTGTGGTGTGGTGTGGTGTGTGTGTGGTGTGGTGGGGAGTGTTGTTGTGTGGTGTTGTGTGTGTTGTGGTGTGGTGTGTGTGGTATGGTGGGTGTGTGTGTGTGTGGTGGTGGTGGTGGGTGTGGTGGTGGTGGGGGTGGGTGGGTGGGTGTTGTTGTGGTGTGTTGTGGTGTTGTGTTGTGTGTGGTGGTTGTGGTGTTGTGTGGTTTGGTGTGTGTCGGGGAGGGGGGGGGGGTTGTTGTGTTGTGTGTTATGTGGTGGGGTGTTGTGGTGTGTTGTGATTTTGGTGTGGTGTGTTGTCGCGTCGTGTTGCGTGTGTGTTGTGTGTATGTGTGTGTGTTCATATTTTCTGCGGGTGTGTTTAACTTCTAATTTCTCGGTTTAATGTCTAGCTGCCATTTCTTGCTTCCAAGCCAAATAAAATGCGTCCTGTATCAAAAACATTATTTCATAAATTGTCTTCGGTTATGGTTGTGAAATAGACTTTTCCCTGATGAAACACTCTGCGAATCAGTCTATCTGTCTGTCTGTCTGTCTGCCTATCTATCTATTCATCTATCATCTATCTATCTATCTATCTATCTATCTATCTATCTATCTATCTATCTATCTATCTATCTATCTATCTACATATCTATCTATCTATCTATCTATCTATCTATCCATCTATCTATCCATCTATCTATCTGTCTGTCTGTCTGTCTACCTGTGTGCCTGCATGTCTGCCTGTCTGCCTATCTATCTATCTATCTATCTATCTATCTATCTATCTATCTATCTATCTATCTATCTATTTATCTGTCTCTGTCTATCGATTTATATATCTATCTATCTATCTGTCCGTCTGTCTATCGATCTATCTAACTATCTGTCTATCGATCTGTCTGTCTGTCTGCCTGTTTGTCTGCCTGCCTGTCTACCTGTCTGTCTACCTGTCTTCTGTCTATTCATTTGACCCGTAACGTGCAAAGAACATGTTCACTCAAACGTGAACATTTTACACGTGCACGCTTTCACACACACACACACACACACACACACACACACACACACACACACACACACACACACACAAACACACACACACTCACACACACCCCACACACACACACACACACACACACACACACACACACACACACAAGTCCTTCAGATGAGACTCGACTATAAACCGAGGTCCCGTGTGCGAATGCACGCAGAACATCTTGCGCACACGTTAAAACCCGTTCTGCTATTCGGAAGAGTATGCCAATGCGTGCCGGTGGCAACGCATGACAAAATTTACAAAACTGCATACACACGGGGACTAGATGTAAAAAAAGTGCATGACTGCTTATTCCATTATCCTCGAAATAAAAGAATAGATAAATAAACACACACACACACACACACACACTCACACACACTTGTACACACGCATAATCATGCAAAAAGGCACGTACACATGCTCGCTCGCATGCTCACAATGCATACCCAAGTAAATACACACACACAACACACACATCAGAAATGGAGACAGACAGACAGACTGACTAGTACAGACAAACGTCTCATGGCAAACAATACACGAGTGATCTCTCAGCATGGCTTTATTGATTGCGTTTGTTGTTGCACAAAATGCATACCTCCACACTTTGACAACAAAATGACCTGTTTTCGTCTAGAAATGATTGCAAAAGCTGATGTACAGTATCAGTATAATTTTAAAGCACTCTTACCCACCCACCCCCCTTCCCTCTCCAACCTTTTTGAAGACCCCCACCCAAACAACAAAAACAAAAATGAGTAAAAAAAAAACAAAGACCCCCACCCCCTTCACCCAACGAGATAGCATGACCTCATTTGTGTGCTCCAAACTGGAATATTGGCAAGAAGTTCTACTAAAACCTGTTCAACAGTTCGCGATAGGCTGTGAGTCTGCCTGAGTTGATGTATAATGCTTATTATATGCTGATTGATTGCCCGTGATTGCCCGTGTGTTTCAGTGTTATTTTGTTTGTTTTGCTCGTGCGTTTTAATGTTATTTTGTTTGATTTGCTCGTGCGTTTTATTGTTATTTTGTTTGATTTTACTCGTGCGTTTTAATATTATTTTGTTTCATTTGCTCGTGCGTTTTAATGTATTTTCTTTGATTTGCTCGTGCGTTTTAATGTTATTTTGTTTGAGTTGTCTCGTGCGTTTCAGTGTTGTTGTTTTTTATTTGTCTCGTGCGTTTTAATGTTATTTTGTTTGATTTTCTCGAGTGTTTCAGTGCTATTTTGTTTGATTTGCTCGTGCGTTTCAATGTTATTTTTGTTTGATTTTCTCGTGCGTTTCAATGTTATTTTGTTTGATTTACTCTGCATTTCAATGTTATTTTGTTTGATTTGTTCGTGCGTTTCAATGTTATTTTTGTTTAATTTGCTCGTGCGTTTCAATGTTATTTTGTTTGATTTACTCGTGCGTTTCAATGTTATTTTTGTTTAATTTGCTCGTGCATTTCAATGCTATTTTTGTTTGATTTTACTCGTGCGTTTCAATGTTATTTTTGTTTAATTTGCTCGTGCATTTCAATGCTATTTTTGTTTGATTTGCTCGTGCGTTTCAATGCTATTTTGTTTGATTGCTCTTTTCTTGTCATCGAGATTGCGGATTGTTATTTTGCTAATCATTGATTGTCATATTCCCCCCTCCCCCCACCAATGTCAAATCATTGTTGGTCCTTCATTATCATTCAATCTTAGTGCTCCTTCAAATTAAAGCACTATAAAGTGTTTCCCCTTACACCTATAAAACGTGGCACTTTACTACATTACATTACATTACTAAACATCTCAAAGAAGTGGAGAAGACGTTTCAAAGATTCTAAATTGCAGTAAAGAATACAGAGAAAATATTGACTATAAAACACAAACAAATCTTAAATCCCAGAGAAAGAAATGAGGAGCTGAAACGGGTTGGTAAACCTAAAAAACCCCAACAACAACCCCAAACTAAACTAAAACACAACAATATTAGCTTTAAGCATGTTGTTGCTATGCTTCTGATGATAGTTGTTCGTATCTATGTAATATGCTCTGTTGGGATAAGATCTGGTTAAACAAAATCGAAAGTATAACTTATAGAGCACAGGGTTGATGAAACCTAAAAAAACCACACAACCCAACTATGCTTCTGATGATTGTTACATGTAACTATGTAACATGCTCAGGTTAATAAGATCTGGTTAAACAAAAATGAATGTACAACTTATAGAGCACAGAGCTGATGAAACCTAAACAACCCCCCAAAACGCAATAATATAAGCTTTAAGCATGCGGTTGCTATACTTCTGATGATTGTTGCTCATGTCTATGTAATATGCTCTGTTGTGATAAGATCTGGTTAAACAAAAACGAATGTATAACTTAAAGAGCACAAGGATGATGAAACCTAAAAAACTAAAACGAAACACAAAAATATAAGCTTGAAGCATGTTGTTGTTATGCTTCTGATGATTGCTGCTCATATCTATGTCATGGTTAAACAGAAATAAATGTATAACTTATAGAGCGCAGGGTTGATGAAACTTCAAAAATCAAACAAAAAACGCCATAGCAACACACAATAATATAAGCTTTAAGCATGTTGTTGCTATTCTTCTGACGATTGCTGCTCACATCTATGTCATACGCTCTTTTTAATAAAGATCTGGTTAAACAGAAATGAATGTATAACTTATAGAGCACATACAAATCTCTAACTACATGAGGATACTGAAGGAGACAGACTTGATAATCAGCAGGGTGAGAATAATAATGGCACAGTGCCTACAGAGTCAGGACAAGAATGGCAACAATGGCACGGCCATTTTTAACGTTTGCGTCAGACAAGAAAACTTAACAGTGACAAGAATGTATTACCTTGAACAAAAAGGTCTGTGTGTCAGAAATGTTGATTGTTACTCTGTGGGGTGTGTGTGGTGTGTGTGGTGGTGGTGTGTGTGTGTGTGTGTGTGTGTGTAACAAAAGAGTAAAATTAGAGCAAGAGAAAGGGAGGCAGCGAAGGAGGGTAAAGAGAGAGTACTGATACTCTTTAAAAAAACGCAAAAAGAGGAAAAATTGGACAATGACCATTGCCTCTAAAAAAAAAAGTAAGAACAATAACACACATATACCTATCGCATACCTATACGCACGTACACACACACGCACACAGAGTCCACATCCCCCCCCCCTCCTCACACACACACATACAGAGGGGGAAAAAAGCCCGGAAAATATACTATGGTCACACAATGTATCCATGTTAGGACTGTCTGCGACAAAGGAAGAAGAGAATCAAAGGCAATATCATTTAGACTTACCATGCATTTTGTTCTTCATTATTGTTCATTAATAGATCCTCCCCCACCCCCTACTCCAGCAAAAAAAAAAAGAGAAGAAAACAAAACGCCTTCACCTCACGTTGCACTCTATCCTTTTCTATTAAAATAATTTTATGCCTAAGTTCAACGGCTTTAGAGGGGATGATGCTGAGTTTAATCATTGTCTAACCAATCCAATTCAATCTTCTTGTTTATAGCCCCGACCACCAAAGAGGCCCTATCAGGCTGCCTTCTTATAAAATTTGAAATCTCAGAATAAAACTGTACAACTTTATGATTAAATGTCGAAATCGTTTCAGTTAAAAAGGTGTCATTATTCATATCTACCTGCTCTCCTAATGTAAAAGCTGAACACTGATACTGCTGTTGAGCACACAATAAGCGGTAGGCTTGTCGATGGCTTTTTTTTTGGTATGTATGATATATGAATATGAAAGACTTTCTGAGTAAATTCTGTTAAACCCTTGTCATCTATTGGTCCTGGAACTACAAAGACGTATGATACTGATTGCTAGCTAAACTTGCTAAACACAAATCGAAACAAAAACAAAAAATAACCCCCAAAAAGTAAAAAGAAAAGGCCCAAACCCTTGTCTTACCTAAAGTGAGGCTTCTTGTCTAAACATTTTCTCTGTTCTACTCTCAACAACACTACGTTCTCAAACTCACCAATAAAAGATATAGAATTTCAACAGGAAACTTAACATTTCGGCAACATAGTACACAAAGAACAAAAGTGACGAGTGATGTAACAAGGAGACGTCTGAACATAACTATTATTATTCTACCCCATGGTCTGTTCACGTTCCTTTCATACAACCTGAAGCTGCTTGACACTGTGCTGTCTGTTCATTCTATCAATAGTTAGGGTTTTTTTTTTTTTTTGGTTTTTTTTTACAGAACTGCTTTTGGCCTAAAGCTTTTGTCTTGAAACTGGAATAAAGAAATTCTAAGGAGAGCTCAACGCCAGAAGATCTGCAGAGTAGAAGCCCCTTTCGTTAAACTGGCGCGTTAATGTTCGTTTAGTGTGACTGTTCATGTAACGTCATTTCTGGGGGGCTGATTAATGTTGGTTTAGTGTGACTGTTGACGTAACGTCATTTCTGGGGGCTGGTTAGTGTTGGTTTAGTGTGACTGTTCATGTCACGTCATTTCTGGGGGGCTGGTTAGTGTGACTGTTCATGTCACGTCATTTCTGGGGGTGGTGGTTAGTGTTGGTTGAGTGTGACTGTTTATGTAACGTCATTTCTGTGGCTGGTTAGTGTTGGTTTAGTGTGGTTGTTCACGTCACGTCATTTCTGGGGGGCTGGTTAGTGTTGGTTTAGTGTGACTGTTCATGTAACGTCATTTCTGGGGGCTGGTTAGTGTTGGTTTAGTGTGACTGTTCATGTAACGTCATTTCTGGGGGCTGGTTAGTGTTGGCCTAGTGTGAATGTTCATGTAACGCCAATTCTAGGGCGGATTAGTGATTGTTTAGTGTGACTGTTCATGTAACGTCATTTCTGGGGGCTGGTTAGTGTTGGCCTAGTGTGAATGTTCATGTAACGCCAATTCTAGGGCGGATTAGTGATTGTTTAGTGTGACTGTTCATGTAACGTCATTTCTGGGGGCTGGTTAGTGTGACTGTTCATGTCACGTCATTTCTGGGGGCTGGTTAGTGTTCATTTAGTGTGGTGGTTCATGTAACGTCATTTCTGGTGGGGGGGGGGGGGGGGGCTGGTTAGTGTTGGTTGAGTGTGACTGTTCATGTCACGTCATTTCTGGGGGCTGGTTAGTGTTCGTTCAGTGTGGTTGTTCATGTCACGTCATTTCTGGGGGCTGGTTAGTGTTCGTTCAGTGTGGTTGTTCATGTCACGTCATTTCTGGGGGAGGGGGTGGGGGGTAGTGTTGGCCTAGTGTGACTGTTCATTAAACGCTACTTCCGCCTCTTCTCTATCTCTTCCACTCGTCTTCGCTGATTCCCCTTTCAAACACCTAAGGGTGAATGCCAACACGTTGAAAGGGATTGAACCATTGTCTTTGTGTCTGATACAACCGACCAGTGCTAATAAAATTCATCTTTGGAACATGTATAAGAGAGCGGGCAAACCATGAAAATGGCTGGTGATTCATCATGGCCGATCACAATGACGATCCAAATGTACTTGACGATCCAAATGTACTTTTTGAACCAGAATATTTGTGGAGGTGCTTAGTCAAAGTTAGAATACTTGACTGTTAGAAACAAAAAATTGAATTGCTATCCAACACATGGGGTGTGTGGAATCAAACCTGTGACACAGGGCCACCGTAACAAGAACAGCCTTTCTGCGACAAAATGCGCTGCTGTGACCCAGAATGTGTCATACTGGGAGGAGAAAAGTCGTTGAAAATACAGACAGGGCAGAATGTAGATAGACGGAGCAACTGAGCCCACCCAGCGTATGGGAAAAGCATATGTATATAATGGGGTGAAACATAATAATGCAGTCTGCCAAACTAAATGAATCAATATCGTTTCGAGCATACCATAAGCTATCTGCTTGTTATTTCTCTCAATTTGTGTATGTATAATATGATATTCATGTTTTCGGAAGAAATATATATATATTTTTTAAATGACGCAGTGGAAACACACGCGTTTCTTTGACCAAGGTTGAAAAACTCCCGATACAGCAGAAGACAGACTTTTCATTGAAAGTAGGCATGCTGAAATGCACATTTAGGCTGAGAACTGCCTGAATAGTTCATAAGCATGATAGAACAATGATGCAATAGAACATAGATTATAAGAATAAAAGGGGGGGGGGGGGGGAGAGGAAATCCGCCACAGTAGGATATAGACACGTTGGAATATCATGTCAGATTGGAAGATACCCATGAGAGAATAGGAAGCGTCATTTTAAGAGTGGAAATAATTGCAAGCATGACAAAAAATAAATATGGTAGAATACATAAGAAAAGGACATAAGTATGATAGAATGAAGATACAGTAGGACATATAAGAATGGGAGATAAGCATAACAGAACATAAATATGGTGGGACACACAGGAAAAGAACATAGGCATGATAGGATCGTGTGTACGTGTGCGCGCTTTCGGTGCGCTTGGAGACTGTATCACAAAGGGTTCTGTTATGTATATATAATGATGATGATGATAACAACAATAATATCATTATCATTCTTTGGTACCCCTTAGTTCTAATATTTTATATATTTCGATATATAAAAGTATCATCATCATCATCATCATCATTATTATTATGTCTTTTGTCATTATCAACAGCTCTGACAGGCATCAGGAGAACACAACTCCTCAAATAAGTGGTTTTCTGACAGACAGCCAGTCAGTCAGGTAGATAGCTGTTTCACCTGATTTATCCCTGAAGAAGTTTCGAAAGCCTGGTCAGCATTGTACACCTGCATCTATTACAAGGCGGGAAACGAAGTTCCTAAGAATGTCACGTGCAACAGTGCAGAGACAGGTGACTGGATTCAAAACTGACAAATATCACTAGATAAGACTATTACGACTATAAGGAGAATATTGAGAACAGCAACAACAGCATCAGCAGGAGTAATAGCAGTAGCAGCAGCAGCAACAATATCATCAACATCTCGGAGCAACAACAAAATGATACCATCGCTAGAAAGAGAACAAAAAGGAACGATGGTTCAGAAAGAAACAAAGTTCGATGCGACAAGCAGAATGAAGACTCAACCATCCCATTTTTCTTGTTCAATAATAGCAACACATGTAATAGCCTATAAAAACCAGCAGCAAAAAAAAACAACAAATCCCCCAAACAGCAAGAATCACATTCATAAAATTCTAAGCCCGAGTATGGCTTACAGTATCAAATAAGTTTTTTAAAAAAAGGAAGAGAGTCAGTGGATTTTTGACACCACAATATCCAATTTTCTTCTTGTGCTCTTAACACCCCCTCCCCCTTCCTCTGTAAGGTGAAGCTGTTGAATTCTAAAGTTATTATTACAGAAACAAATATCCCTTTGCTTAACTGTCATATTGTTAACTATTTCTGAGCTGCTGGCATGGGTGGCACAATCGTCTGCTCTGATGACTGGAAACCCTGGCGTGGTAGCTTCCTCACGTTCCAGGAGCATTCCAGGTATTCTTGTCTATGCGTTGGTGAGTGTGCTTCCTTGACCTCTGCCATATGCTGATTATGGATCTGAAAGAAAAGTGTGATAACATCAAGAGAAGAAAAGCGTGACATTGTGCATAGTTTTGTCGTGTTATACTTTCTACGTTGATAGCAATGTCCATTTCTTCTGTATCTCTTTTTACTTAGAAAGAGTGTTGGAAGCCTAATGGCGAATATTGTGGATAATATAGTTTTGTTTCTGTTTGTATAAGCTATCATATATTCTTTCCTTATGTTCTTTATAACCATGAACATTCATTCTTGTGCATATATTTCTTTAGATTTTGTCATCCATTCCTACCGGCACGTTATGACCTAGCCTTCTCAAAAGGTGAAACAGGTTTCAATGTGTGTGCAAGATGTTCTGCGTGCATTCGTGCACAGGACTTTGTTCATAGTCTCATACAAAGGACTTTCGGGGGAGTGGAGTTGATACTGATGTTAACTCTAGGGGGAAAATCCTCTCAGCGGGTGTATTGGTGGTGGCTCGAACCAGCGCTGTCAGATCGCCAGCACAATGCTATAACCACCACGCTATCCTGCCCCCTTAATACCACCAAAAGTCATCGAAGAAGATTTGTGCACCATCAAATCTCAAAACTAAAGGACATTTTTAACCTTAAAAGTAAAGATAAAGGTGTCCCCATAACCTACGCGGTCGTCAGGGAGTGAAATGTCAGAGGTCTCAGCTTCTCCAGGGGCCAGCATATTGAGGAAGGCCCCCATCTCCTCTCCCTCGCTGCTCAACCTTCCCTGACCCTAAAGAGGGCAGGTATTCACCGGGTGACTGTACTGAAGCCAAGGTGTAGCAAACAGTCACTCATCCACTTGGTAACCACGCTTAACAGTACTTACTTAGCTTGGGGAAAGCGAGTGCTCTGACCGCTGAGCTATCCTGTCCCCTTTTGTCCCTAACGCAGCTGCAATCACCATTGGTGCGATACAATCTGCAAGATATAGGTACACACTTTGGTAGTATTACAACACGCACAGTTACTTTTCCTACCTGCCTACCTACCTCCTTTCGCCACGAGGACATCAAACAGTCTTGTCCCGATTATCGTTGTCCACCCATCATCATCAGCTTCTCTCGCAATCGTTCAAGAAGAGCGGACAGTTGGACAGGGTTCAGACTGCCCATCTGTTGGTCTTCTGCCTCCGCCGCCATCTTGCTGGGTCTCCTCGCTAACAGGAGAGCAGACAAGGGGGATAATTCTACTGCAGGCGAGCGTGAGGATGGAATAGGTGACAGAGCCTCAGCCATCGTCTTTAAAGAGAAGAAACAGGAACAAAAATTAAGGTTAACTTGAGTAATTAAATCGAGATCGAGTTGTTGATTTCTGTTGTCATTTTATAAGGAGGAAGAGACAGATACAGAAACGCGCAGAGACGCACACTTGCGTATTGCTTCCGTGCACACGTACATGCATATACGCGATTTCACGCTCGTAACACACACAGACACGCACTGTAACGAAAAGAAAACACACACACGCACGCACACACATACACGCACCTATGTACCCACGCGCGCCCACACACACACACACACACACACACACACACACACACACACACACACACACACACACACACACACACACACACTATAACTAAAAGGATAGCGACTGCAAATAAACAAAAACAAGAAAGATTCTAAGATTTTTCAACCAGAAAGTAAGTTGTCAAACAATCAATTAACAAGTCAAGTGACTGACGAGCGAACGAACGAACCAACCAGCCAGCCAGCGAACCGATCAACCAGCCAACTAAGCAACCAACCGACTAAGCATGCAAGCAAGCAAGTCACCAACCAACCAACCAAACAGCCTGGCAGCCAACCAACCAACCAACCAACCAAGAGGCCAACCGACCGAGCAAGCATGCAAGGAAGCAAGCAAGTCACCAAATAAGCAAGTCACCAAGCAAACAACCAACCCATCAAACAAACCACCCATCCACCTACCAACCCACCATCCAACCAACCAACCAACCAACCAACTAACCAATATGCTTTGCGTAATACCTACAAAATACTCACCAGTCTTGAAATTCTTTTTCGGAACTGACCGCCATGAACAACAAAAGACAGGTGATATCAGATTAATCATTCAATCGATAACACTGACTGGCTATTTAGAAGGAAAAATTTAATAAAGTCGATATTTTACTATCCAGAGGAGAAGAGAAGAGGAAAGGAGAAAAGAGAAGTAAAAAGATGAGAAGAGGAGAGTGAATGAAGGGAGAAGAGAGAAGAGGAGAGAGAGAGAGGATAGAGGAGGAGAAGAAGAGGAGAGGTGAGGAGAGAAGAGAGGATAGGAGAGGAGAAGAAGAGGAGAGGAGAACAGAGAAGAGAGGATGAGAGAAGAGGAGAGTTGAGGAGAGAAGAGAGGATAGGAGAGGAGAATAGAGAAGAGAGAGAGGAGAGTTGATAAGAGAGGAGAGGAGAAAGGAAGAGAGGATGAGAGAAGAGGAGAGTTGAGGAGAGAAGAGAGGATAGGAGAGGAGAATAGAGAAGAGAGGAGGAGAGTTATAAGAGAGAGGAGAGGAGAATAGGGAAGAGAGGATGAGAAAAGAGGAGAGTTGAGGAGAGAAGAGAGGAGAGGAGAGGAGAATAGAGAAGAGAGGAGGAGAGTTGATAAGAGAGGAGAGGAGAACAGAGAAGAGAGGATGAGAGAAGAGGAGAGTTGAGGAGAGAAGAGAGGATAGGAGAGGAGAATAGAGAATTGAAGAGGAGAGGTGAGGAGAGAAGAGAGGATAGGAGAGAAGAGAAGAGGAGGGAAGGGAAGAGAAGACAAAAGAAGAGAAGAGAGAAGAGAACACGATAAGACACGATACAATAAGATTCGACACGCACATGAAAGGACACGGCGCGTCACGACACAACACGACACAGACTCACAAGTTACCACAAAAAGTAAACAAAATGACTCTATTGTACTGTATGCAATACAACAAAAAATACAGCACAGCAGAGCGCAGCACCGCCATGCAAAAGCACAACACAGAGAGAGACAGACAGACAGGCAGGCAGGCAGACAGACAGACAGAGATAGACAGACAGACAGGCAGGCAGGCAGGAAGGCAGAAACACACACACACACACACACACACACACACACACACACACACACACACACACACACACACACACCACACACACACACACACCACACACACACACACGCACACCAAGACAGACACCCAGACAGAAAACTTGCCACTTTTCGAAACAAACCGAGGAAATAATGCACATCTAAACCTCAACTTCTTTTTTAACCAGCTAAACCCCCTAATACACCCCCTCCTCACCACCACCACCCCATTCTCTCCACCTTCTTTTTCAATCGCAGTTTCCATCTTCTTCACACACTAGAGGTATAAGCAACAAATACACAAACTGGGTCAAGGGAAGAATAATAGGTAAAAACACGAAGACAAGAGGACAGAAAATGCGAAATTATAGCTGTAACTTAACAGCACCATCATAAGCAGTAAGCATTTTACACGCACACACACACATACATACATACATACATACATACATACATACATACATACATACATACATACATACATACATACATACATACATACACAAATCCCACGGTAAAATATAACGCGATGGATAAAAAAGGATAAAATGCATCATAAGCAGTAACCATCACACACACACACACACACACACACACACACACACACACACACACACACACACACACACACACACACACACACACACACACACACACACACACACACTTTGTTTTTGGTCGCGTGTGAGTGTGTGTGCGTGTGTTTTCTTTTTCTTTTTTAACTGTTTCTATTTTTCTTTTGGAGTTAGTTTTATTATTGTTGTTACCATAATATAGTTAGATATTATTGATCAAGTTGTTTTTTGTGCCTAGATAGATGGCTTGATGAAAAAAAGCAAATGCATTGCTTATTCAATGTACCATCTGGAAATAAAAATTTGACTTGACTTGATTCGACACACACCACGGTAAAATATAACAGAATGAAGAAAAAGGGATAAAACGCATCATAAGCAGTAACCATTACACACAGACACACAGACACAGACACACACACACACACACACTACCACGTAAAATAATATCTATCTATCTATCTATCTGTCTGTCCCGTAGTCTGCCGACCGTGGGGGCACCCTCAAGACTCAACAACCAGTTCCCTCCATTCAAATAATTTAAATTATAAAATAATAACAAAATGAAAAAAATAAAAGGGTAACACGCATAAGCCTTTTTTTAAACGGATAGATGAAAATGAGGAGATCTGTTAGGAGATATACAACATTATTTGGTGAGAATATATACATTTTAAAAGTAATTTCCAGAACAAGGGACTTGAAACCTATGGAACCATTTCCAATGATCCCCCCGTGGGGATGCCTGGGACCTGTCAGTATTAAAAGCATCCCCACCTTCTGCAAATTCTCTGCTAGCAAATCCCTCTTTTCTATCCCTCTCTTTGTTTCTGCCATGTTCTTTTTCTTCTTGTCACACCTTTTTTTGTCTACCTTTCTACATTCTTGGTCCATTCTCCTGACTTGTTTCTATCCCAGAAAGACTTAAAAGAAAATCAATCTCTCCCACACCGAAGTCGGAGGCGCTGGGCCTGACTTGTTAGGTGCTTAGCGGCAGCACAAGTCAAGTGCAAAACACTTTAATCATCCCATGAAGGGCAATTACAAAAGCATTTTCGCTGCTATGTCAGACAATAACAGTTGCTGTCTGAGCGTTCGATGAAGATGAAGAATTTTCTGTGTAAAAAAAGAGCAGAGGGAAATCACTGTCAATACGATCGTGATAATGATGTAATAGGCAGGTACGATCAATGTCGAGTCTGACATTATTCGGATGATACCAAACTTAACCAGTGTTTAACTTGCTGTCTGTTGGCATCCTTCCCTCGTGTTATTTATCTATTTTTGAAAATCATTTTATTATTTTATATCGAGGATAATGGAATAAGCGCTTATGTGCTTTTTTACATCCAGTCCCCGCGTGTATGCGGTTTTGTAAATAATCATCTGTTTCCACTGGCACACAATGGCCTACTCTTACGAAAAGCGGAAGAGGATTTAACGTGTGCGCAAGGTGTTCTGCATGCGTTCGAACACGGGGCCTCGGTTTATAGTCTCATCCGTGTGTGTGTGTGTGTGTGTGTGTGTGTGTG
>CM054148.1:36442286-36444786 GCA_028751875.1 Rapana venosa | reverse complement strand
TGTAAAGAATTTTTGACTTGCCCTGACTCTGATGGTATCCAGGAAGATCATATTAAGATTTCGAGAATGTGAAATAATTTGTGTTCTTTATATTTCGTTTTAGTTATTAAAGACCATTTTAATCTTGATGTTTTTAAGTTTGCATAACTGCCTGTTTATCTGTCTGTCTGTTTTTTTCTCTCAATATTTGCTTCTAGTCTACAGCTTTCTCTGAGTGTCTCTAGTTTTCAAAATCTCTCTAAATCTGTGAAAGCACTTGCTTGCTTGCTTGTGCAATATAGGAAAGTAAAGTTTTTGAAGAAGAATACAACACGACAAAAATATCAAAGGATTAGGGGGGTTCTCTGCATTTGGTTCGATTATCTTGACCATCAAAGAAAGCCTCAACATATTTACAGTCTTGTGTGTTTGTAAAACTGTCTTCTTATCTCCATGTAGGTGTCCGTATCTTTCTCTTAGAAAATAAACCTGGCAGAAGAAGAGGCTGGTTTTAGACATGGTAGGAGTACAAATGATTACATGTTTAAATGCAGACTTATCATTGACAAGCATCTCCACAATATTTGTTTCACAATTTCAACGACTCCAAGGAAGCGTTTGATAGAGAGTACCATGATGGCCTTTGGTAAACCCTCAATACTTTCATGTGTAACAGAGGAAGAAGCAAGAATATACTTATCTATAGGTTACTATTTTTGCAGTTTATATGCAACATTCTGAGCTGAAGAAAGAAGTGTATATTTTGTATATAAACAAATTAATAATGTCTTACAAAACACCTCTTTTGATATGCGTTTGATATGCAGTTAAATTTCTTTATCATTATTGGCTTTTTTTTTAGCTATATCTGAATGGATGTTGCAATGTTTTCGTCTTGTTTTTGTTTTGCAAAATACCTCACCACAAAAGGGAAGAGTGTTATACCAAAATATAAGGAGTGCCATGGAATTGCGTGCCTGACAAACAAAACAATAATCCTTCATCTCTCCCAACACACACACACACAACACACACACACAACATGCACACACACACACACACACACACACACACACACACACACACACACACACACACACACACACACACACACACACACACACAAACAAACAAACAAACAAGGCTATAATAGAAATAATAAAGAAAGAAAAAGTTTTGAATGAGAACAATCCCTTGCACCAAGTTGCTTGTGACGCAAATGTTGGTGATGAATGCAGAAGGACGTCTCACCAGCTGGACATTGGCTACATTGTTCAGCAAACACCACTGGCCAAATCCCAACCTCGGGTCAGTTTGGAAGCTAGAACATTTGGGGGACACTTTCTTGTGGCTATTTCTGGATAGTCTGTCTCTTTGTCTCTCTAATCTTCTCTTTATCTCTGTGTCTCTCTAATCTTCTCTCTATGTCTGTGTCTCTTTCTCTCTGTTTGTCTGTCTCCTTCTGTCTGTTTTCCTTTATTCCTCACCCCCCCCCTCCCACTTATACCTCTGCATCTTTATGTTGGTCTCTCTCTCTCTTTCTTTGTATGCGTGTGCAACCATATGCAAGTATAAAGACTCCTATATGGACACATACACACACACACACACACACACACACAACACACACACCACAACAACACACACACACACTCTCTCTCTCTCTCTCTCTCTCTCTCACGTGCGCAGGCACTGACACACAGAGACATGGTTCTATGTACAGACACAGTGCGCATGTACTAGTGTGCTATTGTTTGCATTATAATAATGTCAACCAGCATGGACATTTTTTAACACATCACCATAATAATAATAATGTCTCACTGCTCCCCCTCCTCCCCCCATTCCTAAACAATCCCCCCCCCACACTCCTCCACACTGCTTTACTTTTTTCCTTAAACTACATGTCGAACACCTCTCCCACTCTCTCTCTCCCTCCCCCCTCCTTTCTTCTCTCTCTCTCCCTCCCCCCTCCTCTCTCTCTCTCTCCCTCCCACCTCCTCTCCCCTCTCTCTCTCTCTCTCTCTCTCTCTCTCTCCTCTCTCTCTCTCTCTCTCTCTCTCTCTCTCTCCTCCCTTCTCTCTCTTCCTAATAATGTGCTTGTTTATCTCAGTGTGTCTTTTCCTGTCTGTATTTTTCACCAGTTTATTTTCCCCTGCACCTTTCTCTTCCTACCCCTGACGTCCACTAAAGCTTTAATCTAACACTGGTGGTTTATAACTGCCATTCTTATGGCCAAGCACAGCGGTCTGTCTGGTGCAATCGTAGGAAGGGTAAGCTCGGAGGAAGATTACTCCCACTCCCAAAATATCAAATAATGACAGTGTTGTTGTTTTGTGCATCAGTGTTGAGGGAGGAAGGTCTCATTGTCTTTAGTTTGTAGATTTGCATGTGGCATGCACGTGGGTGCGTGCATGCGAGCATGCCTACGTGCGTGCGTGCGTGCGTGTGTGTGTGTGTGTCTTTCTCTCTCTCCTCTCTCTCTCTCTCTCTCTCTCTCTCTCTCTCTCTCTCTGTCTGT
>CM054148.1:36432286-36437286 GCA_028751875.1 Rapana venosa | reverse complement strand
CAAAGGATTAGGGGGGTTCTCTGCATTTGGTTCGATTATCTTGACCATCAAAGAAAGCCTCAACATATGTGCAGTCTTGTGTGTTTGTAAAACTGTCTTCTTATCTCCATGTAGGTGTCCGTATCTTTCTCTTAGAAAATAAACCTGGCAGAAGAAGAGGCTGGTTTTAGACATGGTAGGAGTACAAATGATTACATGTTTAAATGCAGACTTATCATTGACAAACATCTCCACAATATATGTTTCACAATTTCAATGACTCCAAGGAAGCGTTTGATAGAGAGTACCATGATGGCCGTTGGTAAACCCTCAATACTTTCATGTGTAACAGAGGAAGAAGCAAGAATATACTTATCTATAGGTTACCATTTTTGCAGTTTATATGCAGCATTCTGAGCTGAAGAAAGAAGTATATATTTCGTATATAAACAAATTAATAATGTCTGACAAAACACCTCTTTTGATATGCGTTTGATATGCAGTTAAATTTCTTTATCATTATTGGCTTTTTTTTTTTAGCTATATCTGAATGGATGTTGCAATGTTTTCGTCTTGTTTTTGTTTTGCGAAATACCTCACCACAAAAGGGAAGAGTGTTGTACCAAAATCTAAGGAGCGCCATGGAATTGCCTGCCTGAGAAACAAAACAATAATCCTTCATCTCTCCCAACACACACACACACACACAAAACAACACACACACACCACACACACACACACACACACACACACACACACACACACACCACACACACACACACACAAACAAGGCTATAATAGAAATAATAAAGAAAGAAAAAGTTTTGAATGAGTACAATCCCTTGCACTGAGTTGCTTGTGACGCAAATGTTGCTGATGGAGGCAGAAGGACGTCTCACCAGCTGGACATTGGCCACATTGTTCAGAGAACACCACTGACCAAATCCCATCCATGGGTCAGCTTGGAAGCTAGAACATTTGGGGGACACTTTCTTGTGGCTATTTCTGGATAGTCTGTCTCTGTGTCTCTCTAATCTTCTCTTTATCTCTGTGTCTCTCTAATCTTCTCTCTATGTCTGTGTCTCTTTCTCTCTGTTTGTCTGTCTCCTTCTGTCTGTTTCCCTTTATTCTCACCCCCCCCCCTCCCACTTATACCTCTGCATCTTTATGTTGGTCTCTCTCTCTCTTTCTTTGTATGCGTGTGCAACCATATGCAAGTATAAAGACTCCTATATAGACACACACACAAACACACACACACACACACACTTACGCCAGCACAGGCCCCCACACACACAAAACACACACACACACCACACACAAAACACCACACACACACACACAACACACACACACACACACACACACACACACACACTCGAACACACGCTCATGTGGAAAATGGGGCATATGGTTCTGAGTGCACATACGTGCACATGCACTACATGTGCTATTGTTTGCATGATAGTTATGTCAACCAGTGTAGACATTTTTATAGCATCATCATCATAATACTAATATGTCTCACAGTGCCCCTCCTCCCCCATTCCCAAACAATCCTGCCCCCCACTCCTTCCCACTTCTTCTTTAACCTTTTCCTTAAACTACATGTAGAACAACTCCCCCCCTCCCCTTTCTCTCTCTCCCTCCCTCCCTTCCTTCCCCCTCCTCTCTCTTTCTGTCCTTCTCCCTCCTCCCAATAATGTGCTTGTTTATCTCAGTGTGTCTTTTCCTGTCTGTATTTTTCACCAGTTTATTTTCCCCTGCACCTTTCTCTTCCTGCCCCTGACGTCCACTAAAGCTTTAATCTAACACTCCAGGTTTATAACTGACATTCTTATGGCCAAGCACAGCGGTCTGTCGGGTGCAATCTTAGGAAGGGTAAGCTTGGAGGAAGATTACTCCCACTCCCAGAATATCAAATAATGACAATGTTGTTGTTTTGTGCATCAATGTTGAGATAGGAAGGTGTCAGTCTCTTGTTGTGCTTTTGTAGGCGTGTGTGTAGTGTGTGTGTTTGTGTGTGTGTGTGTGTGTGTAGTGTGTGTGGATGTGTGTGTGTGTGTGTGTGTGTGTGTGTGTGTGTGTGTGTGTGTGTGTGTGTAGTGTGTGTGGCATGTGTGTATGTGTAGTGTGTGTTGTGCGTGTGTGTGTGTGTCTTTATGCTGTCTTGTGTCTTTGTATTTTTTAATTTTTCTGTCACTTTCTTCATTTGTGTGTGTGGTGTGTTTTGTATTGTGTGTGTGTGTGTGTGTGTGTGTGTGTGTGTGTGTGTGTGTGTGTGTGTGTGTGTAGTGTGTGTGTGTGTGGTGTGGTGTGTGTAGTGTGTGTTGTGTGTGTGTGTGTGTTTCTGTCTTTATGCAGTCTTTGTGTCTATGTGTTTTTTTCCTGAGCTCCTTTCATTTTCTTTATTGTGTGTGTATGTATGTATGTGTGTTCGTGCGCACATGCACGTGTGTTTTGTTTTTCATCAGAACACTTACTAGTGTGATTCAGGATCAGATCAGACCAATTGATTGTTCTTCAGTCAGAAGACTTCTTCTTTGACACAAAACAGAAACAGTCAACATTTCCTAAGAAAAAAAAGGCATCTATTTCTACCGGCATGCAATGACCTACTCTTTCTGAAGGCAGAACGGGTTAATTTTATTCATTCTTTACATCGAGGATAATGAAATAAGCACTCATGTGCTTTTTTATA
Organism: Rapana venosa; assembly: GCA_028751875.1. Taxonomy (NCBI): domain Eukaryota; kingdom Metazoa; phylum Mollusca; class Gastropoda; order Neogastropoda; family Muricidae; genus Rapana; species Rapana venosa. Next base: position 36,434,606 of record CM054148.1, on the reverse strand, counting down.
TCCAGTCCCCGTGTGCATGCAGTTTTGTCAATTTTGTCATCTGTTTCCACTGGCACACAATGGTCTACTCTTCCAAAGAGCGGAACAGGATGTTCTGCAAGTGTTCGAACACAGGGCCTCGGTTTATAGTCTCATCCGAAGTTTTGACGTGTGTGCAAAGATGTTCTGCATGTGTTCTTAACCTGGGTTTATAGTTTCACTGAAAAAAACTTTGGGCGAAGAGGAGTCGGTACTGGTGTTAACCTCCAGGGGGAAAAAATCCCCATGAAGGGATGTCTCGGTGGTGGCTCGAACCCGGGCCGTCAGATCACGAGCGCAATGCTCTAACCACTAGGCTATCCCACCATCCATTTTTTGGTGTTGCCATTTTCATACCACTTTTCAGTCACGGCAGATTTCTCTGCATGAAATTAGAGCTGCTTTCCCCCGAGGAGAGCGCGTCGCCACAGAAGCAGCGCCGCCCTTTTTTTTTCTTTTTCCTGTCTGCAACAGTATTTGTTTCCCTATCAGGGTGCCTTTTCTCTACAGAGTTTTCCCAGGGAGAACTCCTTTGTTGCCATGGGTTCTTTTACGTGCTGTAAATAATGGTGTATAACACACGGGATCTCGGTTTATCGTCTCATCCGAAAGACTAGCACCAAGACCATCACTCATGGTCTAATGGATGGGGGAAAAGTGTTTGGCCCAAACGGGGATCAAACCACTGCACACTTCCGACACGGACTTTTTGGTTTCTAGGCAGGCGCGTTACCTCTAGACTACCGACCCACAACTACATGGGAACCATATTATATCAATCTCACAAGTTGAAAGATAAGATGATAAGGGCATGCATCAAATACCTGCATCATGATGTTTGTGTTGAGGACATCATGTCCTTGGAGAGTGTTTTTTGACGTTAAAGAAGGAGTTTTATCGCTTGGTTTGACTTAAGTCTACGTGAGCCCCACCGAACTGCCTGTTTTTGTTTTACTTTTATTTCGAGGATAATGAAATAAGCACTTATGTGCTTTTTTCCCATTCACTCCCCGTGTGTATGCAGTTTTGTCAATTTTGTTATCCGTTCCCACCGGCACACAATGGCCTACTCTTCCGAAAAGCGGAACGGATTTTAACATGTGCGCAAGATGTTCTGCGTGCGTTCGCACACCGGAGCTAGGTGTACAGTCTCATCCGAAAGACTTTTGGGGAGAGTGGAGTCGGCACTGATGTAAAATCCAGAGGAAAAAATCCTCTAGAACGAGAATCGAACCCGGGTCAGCAGATCACGAATACATCACTCTAACCACAAGGCTATCCCGTCCCCGCCACTCCATCCCCCCCCCCCCTCCCCCTTGTCTGCTGACAAAACCCCGAACTATGAGAACATACTGAGCTGGCGTTTCAAGTTTTGTTTTGTACGCCCACATTTGAAAATGAACAAGGATTTTTTGGGGGGAGCCAGACTTTGTGAAAGTTGATAGTTTAAGATGTTGTGTTGTCTTCAAAGGAGAAACATATGTCATGGCTGCGAAAAAGACTCATTGTCTTCATGTTGTTGCTGTTTAGCTTGTTGTCTTGTAAACCCTAAGAGATTCTTTATGATCACTTCCATCCCCCCCCCCCCCCCCCCCCCCTACCTGTTTTCTTTTCTTCCGTTCACACACACACACACACACACACACACACACACACACACACACACACACACACACAACACACACCACCCACCACGCAACGTTCGCACGCATGCACGCAGATCTATCTATCTATCTATCTGTCTGTCTGTCTGTCTATCTTATCTTATCTAACGTAATATAATCCTATCTATCTATCTATCTATCTATCTATCTCTCTCTATCTCTCTCTCTATCTTTCTCTATCTATCATCTTTCTATCTATCTATCTGTCTGTCTGTCTGTCTATCTGTCCGTCCGTCCGTCCGTCCGTCCGTCTGTCTATCTATCTATCTATCTATATCCCAACAACGTTCTGGCTTTTAATTCATCAAGTCATATGAAGAGCTCCCGACTTTAGTCAAACAAATCGCAAACTCAAGTGGTACGAGCACGACACACGACCATCTAGACTGGCCAAGACTGTCCTACTGGGAAAACAGTACACTCTTTCTTTCTGTGTTTCTTTCTTTCTTTCTTTTTAAATTCCTTGCCATTTCTGTTTTCTTTCCTTCTTCTTTACTGCTTTTATTATTTTCCTGATTTGTTTCCACATTCCACCACTTCAGTTCCTCTCTGTCTTTCTGTCTGTCTGTCTGTGTCTCTTTCCCTGTCTCTCTCTTCTCTGTCTTTCTGTATGTCTGTCTGTTTCTTTTTCTCTTTCT
>CM054148.1:36399786-36422286 GCA_028751875.1 Rapana venosa | reverse complement strand
AGCGCGTGCACGCACGCACGCACGCACGCACGCAAGCACGCACATGCGCTAGTGCGCAAACTTCGTTCTCCAACGTTTACGCATGCAAACCCATTTACTCAAAACACTACAGGATCATCTTGAGATATGACGTTTGTTTTTATAATTACTTTTTTCCCACTAATGTTCGTTGCCTCAGCAATGCATTTAGCCAAGTTGCTAACGATAGTTTTATTGGAGTCGGACAGCAGATTAACAGACATCATCACTGCCAGGGTGGTCTTTAAGAAAATATGTCGCTTTACACTTATTTCGTACATATGTATAGGAAGTACAGTGGAAAAGAAAGTGTACGTGTGTGTGTGTATGTGTGTGTTTGTGTATATGTGTGTGTATGTGTGTGTCAGACAGACAGACAGACAGAGACAGACAGACAGAGACACAGAAAGAGAGAGAGAGAGAGAGACAGACAGACAGAATAAAGGCTGAGACATAGAGACACATTCTTCGTGACAGACAAACAGTCAGACAGAGGGACAGATAAACAGACAGACAAACAGTCAGACAGAGGGACAGATAAACAGACAGACAGACAAACAATCAGACAGAGGAACAGATAAACAGACAGACAGACAGACAGACAAACAGTCAGACAGAGGGACAGATAAACAGACAAACAGTCAGACAGAGGGACAGATAAACAGACAGACAGACAAACAATCAGACAGAGGAACAGATAAACAGACAGACAGACAGACAAACAGACAGACAGAGAAAAAATAAATACTTACATTCAGTCCCTGTTCAGAAGATTTTGTGGAAAAATGCACACACATAAATGAATTATTATGTAACATGTCAGTTTTGGGGACAATTGGAAACAGTTATAAAAAGTGAGTCATATTCATTATAAATCGTTAACCAAATTATACATTAATCATAACATCGCTGTGTGTGAGTGTGTGTGTGTGTGTGTGTGTGTGTGTGTGTGTGTGTGTGTGTGTGTGTGTTCGTTCGTTTAGTTGAGTTATGCAGCATAAGTGTGGTGGTGGTGGTGGTGGTGGTGGTGTGTGTGTGTGTGTATGTGTGTGTGTAAGAGAGTGAGAGAGAGAGTATGTCTTCCTCTCTGTTTATGAGTTTATTGCACCCCCCAAAAAAAAACCCCCACTAACATACACCACACACACAACCACACACACACACAAACACACACACAAACACACACACACGAAGATGCAGGTACTTCGAAAGGCATACATATTTAGGCACATTTATTATAGTATGCACAAAGGAATATGATTATGCACACACTGATATAAAGAGTATAAGACAGCATAGTTATCTATGATATACATAATATAGACAACATATGTATAATGACGGAGGCCAATAACATACACATGAAATGCTTATTGATACAATCTTATTAGAATTGTTAATAATAGGCCAAAAAAGCATAAAACTATTAGCCTTTTGGTATATTGATACACGCACATAAAACACACACAACCACCCCCCCCCCCCCCCCCCCACACACACACACACTCTCTCTCTCTTTCGTACACCACAATCACAATCACACACACACACACACACACACACACACACACACACACACACACACACACACACACACACCACACACACAATCTCACACACACACAATCTCTCTCACACACACACAACCCCACACACACCACACACACACACACACACACACACACACACACACACACACACACACACACACACCTCTCTCTCTCTCTCTCTCTCTATCTCTCATTAAAACACACACACACCACACACACACACACACACACACACACACCACACACACACACACACACAATCTCTCACACACACTAAACCACACACACACAAATACACACACACACACACACTATCCCCCCAACACACACACCACTCCCCCTCACACACAAACACACCGCTTATGCTGTACATAATTATTAATCAACTCAACTTTTTTTTTTTTTAGAGACAAATGGCAATATACAGGGCAATAAAAATAACTTGCATAGGAAAGGAACTAGCATTAAGCACACACGCTTTTAGAAAAAAAAAAAGCAAAAATTGACAGCATCTTTGATTAAATATTCACCAAACTCTAGCCATTTGTACAAGCAGATCACAGGGAAAATACAGAAAAGCCTGTGAGAGAGCAAACACACACTGAGAATATGTTGAGATATTTAACAATATGGATGGAGTCGAATTTTGCATATTGACTTCGATTTTGTCAAAACATCAAGACATAAATAAGTGAAACAAATGTACAATTACATAGAAAACATCACGTTCAACAACAACAACAACAACAAATCTTAACGCACGCTCTGTGAGAACATATATAGATTTACGTAAATCCCCCCCCCCCCCCCCCCCTCTCACCAAAAAATACAGAAAAGTTAAAAAAAGAAAGAATACACGCGTGCTGTGAATACTTTGAATACACTGGCCCAGCACACTGTGATATAAACGTTTGGCTATCATTTTCAAACGGATTCCTTTGGTTGCTAATCAAAGTTTAAAACAGCTATACAAATATACATTAACACTACAAAATTCCCAAGCAACGAATAACTATCTGCACGATACGAACACAAGTGCATAAAGACAGGATATTGATATTAAGAACACAGAGCTGAACTGATCCTAACTTTTCCAAATCTAAAGTTAGTAATCTTAATTGCTTTAAACTGAAAAATAAAATAAAGCAGAAGGATGGAATAGGAAAAAAAAGCTAACACAAGACATTTTCTGAAACGTTACAGCACCATTACTGTTCATTACATCACCAAAGTCAATTCTTGAATGTCAGTACCAAATTTGGTTGCAAACAGTATTAAAGATGAAACATAAACATAACGCAATGACCAAATGACATCTACAGAATTAACGTATCTTTACACTTTAAAAAAATATCCAGTTTCCTATAAATCTAATCAACTCTTGCAGATTAAACTTAAAGTGTCAGAAGATTACAAAACACATGCAATAATACATACATACATACGTAAGGGCACACTTTGACTAACACGTATAGTGACAGAAACCATGTAATGATCTGCTACTTTACTAATGATCTATTAATCTACTAAGCAATCCCCCAAATGGTAGGAGCTACTGTTACTGTTCACTGAGCCCATGTGTACAGTTCACCAGGCACAGGCACAAGTCAGTATATACAATTTACAGGATTTGGATACAACCAACATATCAAGTTAATAATTATTATCAATACTGTCATTTGAATTTTTACAATTTTTTCCCACCACCACCACCATCATCATCATCATCACCACCACCACCACCACCACCACCACCATGATGATGATGATGATCATCATCATCATCATCATTATTCAGGATACAGATTCTGCTATTGTTTAAAAAAACAAACAAACATGAAAGCAAACAGGCATGCAACAAGCAGTGGTGCACTGAAAACCTTACAGCCTCACACTACACCAAACTTGAACAAGAAAGCATACCCCAAAGACAAGAGGGTCCGTCTAGAATGGAAGAAGAAAAGCAGAAAAAAAGCAATACATACATACATACATAGAGACAGACAGACAGGCAGGCAGGCAGACACAGTCACAACGAGAATCAGAATTGCCAAACACGTTCTATGGCTAAAAGACGAGCATCAACGGACAAAGAAGAACGAAAACAGTGCGTTATTTCTACATGGCAAAAGGCCAACCATTACCATTTCTACAGTGCAGACGTACAGCCAGTTCTTACTACCCAAAGCAACTACTGTGCGGTTTTATTGTGTCGTTCTAAAATGTCGCCTAGAAACAGTTTAAAGCAATACCCCCCCCCCCCCTTTAAAAAAACAAAACCACAGAAAAGCGACAAAAACATGCTAATTTTTTTCTCCAAAACGGAAGTGACGTTTTTCGTTTGTCTTTCACAAGCAGGTGCTGACAACTCTCTGTCTGAATTGAAAATCGGCAGACGACATGTGCGTCTCTCACCTCAAGACGGTTGACGTCTGAGAGTTTATAGATAGTTTTCCTTTTCTGAAAGAAAAAATGATTCTAGTTTTTCTCGTTTTAAACGAGTATCAATTTGTGCAAGTCAATTTTGATTTAAAGAGCACTTTGTTCTTCTAAAATAAAAACATTCTTGTTGATTTTTTTTGGGCACGATTTCTCTTGGCGCAGGTGAGAAGGCGTTTCCAAATTGTCCGTTGTCAATGTTCAGGCGGTGGGGCTGATTGATAGGCAATTAAAAAACAACAACAACAACAACCCCACATTCTGATTTGGTGCGTTGAGCTTGAATTCAGTGTAATGGGTATAAGAATGAGGAAGTGTATAGGCAAAAAAAAGCGACATAATGCATTGGGCAAAGAATTGGCTATAGCTAGCGTTGCTATTTATAGGAATGATTGAACACATTCTTTCTCGCGATTTATGATATTGTTCAAATTTGGTATACCCTCAGGGACCTTTTTTATACAAAACCTTTCTTTGAGGTCGTGAAAGTTTGAACTCTCGACAAAACAATCTGAGATAACTTCATGACTGTGAAGAAAACTAGTGTAATGAAAAAGGTTCTGAGGTGTCATCTTTAACCAAGTCTTTTCCAACGTTTCACATGAGAAAAGTCAATTCACTTCAAAATGGAATCATCCTTGAGTTTTATCAGAAAAATGTGGTAGGCCATTGTGTGCCGGTGGGAACAGATGACAAAATTTACAAAACCGCATACACATGGGGAGTGGATGTATAAAAAAAAGCATATGAGTGCTTATTCCATTATCCTCGAGGGAAAAAAAGTCATCTGAGCGCTTTGATTTGTTGCTTTACAAGATTCAGCGCTATATAAATTCCATACATTATTATTATTATTATTATTAAAAATAACCAGCCATCCCCGACACTACCTGCTTCCAATAAAGACTGCAAGCGCGCGAATCGTGAGAACCGAAAGCAAAGAAGAAGAAAAAAGCAACAACCTAAACTATAGCGTCAGGAGAAAGGGGGAGACGGGGAACGAAAGGAAATGCTCTCAAAGCAGACAGCGTGCAAAAGCTAATGACCTTCAGTGGACACTAATATACCAGCACACAAAGGATAATCCCACGAAATCGTCAGTAACTTACAGCTACAGCTCTCCTAAACTGAAAAAACCCCACCTCCATGTTTCACAGCATAATCTAGAGATTGGTGTCCCCGCTTAACAGCTCTGTTAAAAGGATACCCGAAGCCAGGCCGCATGGAGAGCGAAAGGTTTTTTTGAAAAAACCCGTCGTTAAGTGGCCTGTTGGTGGACATTACAGCGTGTTTCTGAACTGACTTAGCAGCACTAGACGACTTCTGACTGGTACTCTGACTCGTCTGTAAGCCTCTAGTGGGAGCTTTAAGAAGCATTCTTAATGGCTCGCGTTAATAATTGAAAGTGTAGAACGATGACAGAGAGTATGAACTTATACTTATCTCCACATAGCAGTAATAGTACACTTTTTTGTGATTTACAGAAGGCTACACCCAGAAAAAAGGTAGTGACATTTGTCACGAATATCACCATAACCATGATTTGTGCGGTATTGTTCATTTAGTGTATCCTGGAAGTCGAAATACGGCTACCTCCATGGTGGGCAAAAAACGGTCGCATCCCCCAAATCTCACCATTGGTAAAACCTTGTAGCTCCAGCTGAGGAACGGGGAAAGGGAATTCGGTTGAATGTCTTCCAAATGAGGAGCATTTCTAAGCAGATTGCTATTGGCCGTGTAAAACAGTGCTGATTGAACAGAAACACTCTTGTCGACACAAAACTCTTGCTAGAGAAAATTATGACAGGTATGACACCTCCTGCTTTTACAACAGTGTAAAAGGAGGTAAAGGAGTGCCATAACCTATAAGGTCGTAGGGGAGCACGGCGTCAGAGACCTCACTTCTCTAGGGCCAGCATATTGAGGGCGGCGCCCATCTCCTCTCCCTCCCTGCTTTACCTTCCCTGACCCTAAAGAGGGCAGGTACCCAATTACAGTTGGGTGAACTGGGGGAACTGTACTGAAGCCAAGGCGCGCAAACGGTCACCCATCCAACTGGTAATCACGCTCGACGCTGCTAAAATTGGCTGGGGGAAAGCGAGTGCTCCGACCACTGAGCTATCCCGCCCCTACAACAGTGTACCGTTTATGAATAAACGCATCATGTTAAACATTGTTTTAAATGTGATGGTTTTAAGCCAACAAGAGCTGCAATCAATATTTCCACGATGGGATCCACCGTGATGGTTATGTGATATAAGCCTTTCGAAGCTGATGCATCGTTTAATGCATGTAAGATATAATCATATTCACACTATATCCTTATCAATCGTCATGTAAGAACCTATCTGGTCTCAGCCTAATTTACTTCTTTGTTATATTATCTTTGATATACCCCCCCCCCCCACACACACACGGGATGACACACAGGGACTTGATGAAAAAAAGCACATGAGTACTTATTCCGTTATCCTCGAAATAAAAGAATTTTTTTTAAAAGATGCTAGGGGTCTGCCAGTAAGAATAGCATCCCATTTCTCTGGAAATTATGTTCTAGGATTTTCCTCTTGTTTTATTGTTAATTCCTCTATGTTACTTGCCCACATCCGCCGCAAATGGAGCCAACGGGTGCAACGTTCGTCACCGCAGTGCCCCTACGACCCCGGAAGAGATTACAGGAGCAGATGATGAGATGATGAGATGATGATATGTTTCTGCCTTGTTCTTTTTCTTCCTGTCAGCTCCTTCTTGCCTATTTTCTGCCTTCTTGGTCCATTCTTCTGCCTTTGTCCCCCCTAGAAGGTCTTAAAAGATGACAATTGTCTCCCATGCCGATAACGAATGCGCTGGGCCTGACTTGTCAGGCGCTTAACGGCAGCGCAACCCATTTTCACTCATATGACAGACAGCAATAGTTACTGTCTGAGCGTTTAAAGATGACGAAGAAAATCCCAGTTTTAGTAATTGTCACGGCGGGAAGAAAAATAAGATCGTCTACTTTGAGTACCTTATATACAAAGCAACACTGTTTCGAAATCTCCTGATATATTTCTAATTCACAATGAACCGGTATCAAAGCTTTGAGGGTTTACAGATTACTATGAAGTCTGAAGACGGGATAGCTCAGTGGTCAGAGCACTCGCTTTCCCCCAGCCAATGTTAAGCAGCGTCGAGCGTGGTTACCACTTGGATAGGCGACATTTTGCGCGTCTTGGCTTCAGTACAGTCCCCTAGTTCACCCAGCTGTAAATGGGTACCTGCCCTCTTTAGGGTTAGGGGAGGTAAAAGCATCGAGGGAGAGGAGATGGGCGCCATCCTCGATATGCTGGTCCCTGGACAAGTTGAGGTCTCTAATGCCTCGCTCCCCTACGACAACATAGGTTATGGGACACCTTTACTTTTTACCTTTTATGAAGTCTGTCGCTCGATGTACATGGTGATGGAACCGCTTTACACACACAGCACTTAATCAGGTCTGATAGGCTAAAGCCAACAGCAACTACAATGGATAATGTAAGCGAGGTGTTGAGCAATGCCTACATACATTCTAACACTGTCATGCTTTGAATTGTTGTCCTTGGGGAGGGGGTATCTTCATCCACGCTCTGCTCCTAGCATAACAATTTATCATAACAATCTAGCATAACAACCTAGCATAACAATCTAGCATAACAATCTATATATTAACAATCTATATTAACAATCTATCATAACAATCTATATTAACAGTCTATATTAACAATCTAGCATAACAGTCTATCATAACAATCTATATTAACAATCTAGCATAACAATCTATATTAAAAATCTATCATAACAATCTATCATAACAATCTATATATTCACAATCTATATTAACAATCTATATTAACAATCTATCATAACAGTCTATCGTAACAATCTATATTAACAATCTATATTCCTTATCAACGATAAAACAAAGTCTCTGAAATCGGCGCATGCTTATATCATGAAGTGATACTTTTTTTTTTCTTCTTTTTTTTAGTTACACAGGTAGAGCTCTGAGGTTCGACTAATGGTGAGATTTATGCGTATGCGACCTTCCCCCCCACCTTCCCCCCCCCTTTCCCCCCCTTCCCCCCCCCCCCTTCCCCCCACTACTTAGGTAGCTGGATTCCAACTTCGGGGATAATGAATTTTTGATACTTAGACCCTTCTGGCTGGCACCCCTCGGTGTGATATTTAAAGATTGACCAAGATACTGTTGTTGGTTTTAAAATTTTAGTGTGAAGATGCAGTCTCACAATGATTCCCAGTATGAAAAAAACAAACCCATAACGTAACATAATAGAGTGCATAGTCTGGGTGAGGTCCCTTATGTTAAAGCTGAGGAACGGCTCAACGATAGTTTATTCTGGTTTTCACGATGAAGATATCTATCGTCAACCAGCCCACTCGTGGTTTCACACAAAGATTGTGTTCCGAGCAAGCTGTACGGATTCAGGTAAGTAATGGTATTATGTACACCATTAACGAGGAAGCGCGAGGTCTACTCTGGCGAGTGGCCCACTCGCACCGAGCGCCGATAGCTGTTTGATCACTACTTGCCGTCGGGGGAGATCATTTATTTATTTATTTATTTATTTATATCACTTTTAGTCACGGCAGATTTATCTGCGTGAAATTAGGGCTGCTCTACCCGGGGAGAGTGCGTCGCCACAAGAACAGCGCCACCCATTGTTCTTTTTTTTCTTTTCCTGTCTTCAACTGTAGTTGTTTCCCTATCAGAGTGGTTTTTTCTACAGAATTTTGCCAGGGACAACTCTCTTATTGCTGTGGGTTCTTTTACGTGTACTAAATAAAAAAAATCATGTGTAACACACGGGACCTAGGTTCATCGTCTCATCCGAAAGGCTAGCATCCAGAACACCACTCATGGTCTAATGGATGGGGGAAAAAGAAGAAGGGATTAAAGTCAAGTCAAATTTTTATTTCCAGATGGTACATTGAATAAGCAATGCATTTGTGTTTTTTTTCCATCAAGCCATCTATCTAAGAACAAATTTCTTTATGATTATACTGAAATACTACATCATTGCAACCTTTACCAATAAATTGAACCAGTAAAAAGAGGAAAATGTATTAAAAAAAATAATACATTGGAAAATACAAATTACACACATATACATACACACGGATAGGATGGATGGCTGTGTACGGTGGAATGGGAATGAATCACGTGGAGAAAGAAACAGTTTGGGGGGAGCTGGTAAAGATTGTGTCAGCAAGGAAACAAAAAAAGCCTCACAAACTTCTGACAACTCCACCACATACGACGACAACAGTAACAGAAACAAGACCATTTTTTTAAAGATGCATGAATGAAAAAAAGACATATAAAGCATAACCATTAGAAACAAAGAAATGAACAAACACGCACATGGATAATTAGAAATACCAAAAACACCACAACAAAAAACCAACAAAGAAGGACCAAAAAAAACCTCCAAACAACCAACCGAACGGGGAAAAAAACCACTAAAAGAAGGACAAAAAAAAAACCAAAACGAAAATAGGATTTTAAAAAAATTGGAAGAACCAGATACATAAATCAACAATACATACACAAACAGATAATTCAGCACTACAGAAGCGAATAAGAAAGAAATAAAAACCATAATAAAAAGCAGAAAATACCCTCTCCCACCCCCACCACCCCAAAAAGATACTTCCATGGAATAACCCGTTTACTTATTACCGACCCCTCCCACCCCCCACCCCCCCAAAAAAAAAATGAAAATCACAAAAAACCAAAAAAAAGCTAACACACACATAAGGTTCACAGTGCACGCACACACACACACACACTAACTACATTGCAGATTCAAATCAACAACATAGTTCTTTTACACTTAAACAGCTTACGTTGAAATCGCAAAGAGAGAAAAAAAAGATAATACTTACCATAAACTTGAACAAGAAGACAGAAGAAAAATCATCACGAATGAAATATTGATAGATAAGAAATCAAAAGTAAGTCAAAGAAAGAAACTTGTTTTCAAACCGACAACAACAACAACCACTCCTTCCATCTTTCTCCTTAGAAACAAACACACACACACACACACACACACACACACACACACACACACACACACACACACACACACACACACACATCATCATCATCATCATCATCATCATCAACAACAACAAAAACTGAAAGAAAAACACAACACACACACACACACACGCACACACACACACACACACACACACACACATCATCATCATCATCATCATCATCATCATCAACATCATCATCATCAACAAAAGCTGAAAGAAAAACACAACACACACACACACACACACACACACACACACACACACACACAGTGCCGGTAGGAACAGATGACAAAAATTACAAAATCTGCATGCACACGGAGACTGGATGTAAAAAAGCACATAAGTGCTCATTCCATTATCCTCGATATAAAAGAATAAAATAAATAAAAAATAAGATAAAAATAAACACACACACAGAGGACAACAAACGCAAACAGACCTTCAACAACCACAACAAAGAAATGAAAGAAGGAACAAAGTTAGAAACATATAGAAAGAAGAACGAACGAACGAAAGAAAGAAAAGAAAGAAAGTAGGAAAGAAAGAAAGATGAAACAAAGAGGAAGACAATAAGAAAAGAGAAAACAAAGAGAGAAAGGCAGAAAAGGAAAGAGAAGGGAAAAAGAGAAAGACAGACCCCCCAAAAATGAGAAAAAAAGAAACCAAATCAAGAAACAACCCCCCCCCCCCCCCCCCACTCACACACACAAAAGTATTAAAACTACAGAGTGAAAGCAAGCAAGCAAGAAAAGAAAGTAAGTTTTTTTTAAAAACAACCAAATAGAACGAAAAGAAGAAAGAAAGACAGAAGCAGAGACAAAAACACAGGAAAAAAAAGAAAAACAACACACCAAAAAACCCCACCAAAATATCCCCAACAAACCAGCACAATCGCAGAAAGAAAAAAACAAACCCACACAATCATTTCAATCGACCGAACTCTACTTTCTGCATAGTCAATCAAGTAAGAGAGTAAACAATATCAGCGACACAAAACAAAACAAAAACACTATGGTCGTTCACCCACACTGTCTGGCAGTTCTGAATAATATCTTTAAAACAACAATGATTCGTTACCAGTGAACAGAATAAGTAAGCAGTGTCGACAGAGAAGCCTACAGAAAACAAAAAAAAGTTGGCTAGAGCAGATTATGAATGATAAGTTTTAAAAAAACAACTAAAAAAACCCCTACATACACATACAACAAAAAGATGTGGATTGTATAGATGTCGGATGTTTACCACGTCCTAAACAAACCTACACTAATGCCCACGCGTGTACGCACGCACGCACACACGCGCACGCACGCGCGCACACACACACGCACATATAAGCACACATATACGCACATACACATACACACACATTCACATACACACATACACACTCACTCACACACATACACTCAATGTGCATATGCATGAACAATCACACAAAGACAAAGACTGACACAAAGACATAGACAAACACAAAGACACAGACACAAAGACAGACAGACATATGTATCCATAAGCAGGGAATTAAGACACAGACAGACGCAAAGACACAGACAGACAGACAGACAGACAGACATGCAGACAGATATATACATATGTATCTATAAACAGTGGAATTAGAAACCCACCTATTTTCTCTCAAAACAATGCAATAGCAAGCTTAGGAGTTGGGAAAAATGGAGACGGAATTTTGGAATAAGTGGAAACAAAAATTGGAAGAAGATTTGTCTGAGGAAAGCTAGGTAGGCGAAGTGGGTTATGCGCGCGCGCACGCGCGTGTGTGTGTGTATGATGTGTGTTCGTGCGTGCGTGCGTACTTGCGTGTGTGTGTGTGTGTATGTGTGTATGTGTGTGTGTGTGCGTGTGTGCGTGTGTGTGTGTGCGCGCGCGTGTGTGTGTGCGTGTGAAGGGGGGCAACAAGGGTGAGGGGGTGGGATAAGTGATGACAGTGTTTGAACAAATTCAACAGTGGATGCATAATCTGTGTAAGACAATGGTGGCTTTAGGACCAGCCGACATGGCAACAATAGTTATCGTGTTGAATACCTACCTAGCTGGAAGATTACAGGTTCGAATCCCATAAGCCACGGGCTTTTTTTTTTCTCTTGTCGGACTCCGGCTGGCTCCTACCTAGAGTGACTGCACTACGGGAAGACTAGGATCACACAGTTTTGCTTCATCCACTTTACAGATGCAATTTTGAGAGCGAATACATAGATTGCAACTCAGCGTAGATTGGAATTCAGCGTAGATTGGAACTCAGCGTAGATTGCAACAGCGTAGATTGAAACAGCGTAGATTGGAACTCAGCGTACATTGGAACAGCGTAGATCGGAACTCAGCGTAGATTGGAACAGCGTAGATTGGAACTCAGCGTAGATTGGAACAGCGTAGATCGGAACTCAGCGTAGATTGGAACAGCGTAGATTGGAACAGCGTAGATTGGAACTCAGCGTAGATTGGAACTCAGCGTACATTGGAACTCAGCGTACATTGGAACAGCGTAGATTGGAACTCAGCGTAGATTGAAACTCAGCGTAGAATGGAACTCAGCGTAGATTGGAACTCAGCGTAAATTGGAACTCAGCGTAGATTGGAACTGTCGCCCCTTAGTTATCTTTCAAATCACGAGTGCCAGGCTTTTACCACTCGACTTGCCCTTCCATTCCGTAAGGAGTTGTGTGGACGCTTGTGTCTTAAAGCAATGCACGTAGGACATGTTGAAATTGGCGAAGTCTATCCCTCACTAGCTCTTCACTAACTGCTTCTTGAGTTTCTTGTGTCATCCATACAATAGGCCACCACTATTGGCCTACTATAAAAAAAAAAAAGAAAGATGCATATGTTATGTATATGCTTGATGCTATTCATAAGTTTGCTCACGGGACCTTTTTATTTAATTATTTACTTATTCATTCAGAGGAAGACAACGCACAAAATTCACAGACAGCTTAAACAAATTTGCAACGAATAAAGAGGGCACCAACAATGAGCTCATGAGAGGGACCGAAAACAGGGGAGAATGGAGAGCCATGATCGTCGATGTCTGCAGGACCAGACCGGACACTTGAAGAAGAAGAATTCATTTATCTGTCTGTCTATCTGTTTATCTATTTATTTATCTATCTATCTATCTATCATTCTATCACTCTATCATTGCAATAGCTGATATAAAATCAGTCGCTTCCATTTTTGTCTCTGACTTTTAAAAAATTGAGCTAATTGCTTGGTTGTTTAAATACATGACTGTGCGAGTGTGGATGGCAATAGTGTGAATGTACCCTTATGTATGAGAGAAAATTCGATGCGTATAGATATGTAATTAGTCCATTTGTATTGATTGATTGGTTCATCATATAATTCACTGATAATCAAGATGGCGGAAAATGCCAACAGCTAGTTTTTCGTTGTCAGAGTTTTATGCATTTTACTCAAAATGACCAGAACTAGAAGCATGAGTGGTGTCCGCACACAGCAAGGAGCAACCCCAGTGACAAGCAAAAGCAAGTCTGTCAGCCAAACGACCCTGACAAAGAAACCTGACTCCGATTCGAAAAAGCAGTCAGTGGAACCCGGCTGTAGCCGATGGTTGTTTGGGAATGTGTGCTCAACAACAGGAGACAGCAGTGATAGATCTATCCACGATAAACTTGCAGAGATGGCCCAAATCATTGCTTCCCTGTGCACAAAAAATTCTTCATTGGAAAGCACCATCCAGGATCTAAAAGACAAAACAGAATCAACAGCTTTGGATGTGAAGCAGGTCAGTAGATCCAACGCACAAACGCAAACTGACTCTGTTAATTCATATGCAGACGTTGTAAAACAATCGCCCACTTACATTATCAATAAGTCCAATATCAACAAAAGAGGAAAGACTCAAGACTTTGCTCATTCCAAATCAAGTAGTCTTAAATCCTCAAACCCAGGAAAAAAAGAAAATGAAAACATAACAAATGATGCCAAAATCGCTGGAAAGAACATCAATAAGTTGAAGAATGTCAACGAACCAAATTACGTAACATCTTCTTGTACCAAACCTGTTGATCTAGAAACTTCAAAAGTAGCAACCTCCAAAAATCAAGATCTTCCTGTGGCATTGGTCGTTCATGATTCCGTGATGAATGGTGTGCAAGCTCACAGGTTAGGACGCTCATACGGGATCAAAGTCTTCACCCGCAAGGTACACACCATTGAAGATATCCACAACGCTGTCGAATCAGCAATTTCCAGAATGAATCATACACCGAGGCAATACTGATACATTGTGGAATCAATGACCTGAAAACAAAGGACACTGAAACAGCTTCAAAAGACCTTCTGCTCAAAGCAAAGAGAATCGTTCAAGACCATCCCAGATGCAAAGTCATCTTAAGCAAAATAGTGCCAATAAGAGATAGAACACTGCAAATCAAAAGAGACCTGTTTAACGCTATCCTTACTGATGGCCTTCTTGAGAACACCACCATATCCTCCGTGGCCCACGACAACCTCAGACCCAACCAGGTGTTCCTGAAGACTGACGGAATCCATCCCACCAATAGAGGAAGCAGTGCCCTTGCTGGGAACATTGGCCGGCATCTTCGGGATCTTTTCTGGGAATCGCCCCGCAGAACGATGAGGAGACCAAGGCACTGTGACTTCCCGACAAGCAGGAACACTCTGTTCTACCCTGACCATAGGCGTCTGGCGGTGAATCGGGATCCATGGCTGAACCCCTATGAACCGCTCTATGACTGTTTTTAAACAGAAGTGAAAACAAGAAACTTCCCCCCATGCCCACACACACACACACACACACACACACACGCACACGCACATACACACACACTACACCACACCACACCACCACACCACACACATCACACAACACAACACACACACCACACACACACACACACACACACACACACACACATGTGAGCATGCAAGTACATACGCCCAAACGACAGGCAACGAGAATCCCTATGGGTTAACTTTAGAAAAGAAAATTTTGTTTGTTTTGAGATTATAACTGAATGTAATTTCGGGCGCAAACTCAACTTATCGAGTATAAGGAATGTTTCCTTTGAAGTTGGCCCAATTATTATCTTTGTTCCCTTTAAAATCATTTTGATTAGACTATGAACAGAGACCACATGTGCAGACGTAGGCATGTTTCATTTTTAAAATCCATCCTACTTTTTTAGATGAAATGGCCAGCCATGGCTGATTGATGACACAAACATGTCCAGCATGCTCTCTAAGACCTGGAGAGGAATGGACTCCACAATGTTAATGTGTCCAAGACGTACTGCCCATAAAATTCAGGGCACTGCACAATAACAATCTAAAGGTCTCAGGGAGGTCATTAAGTCATTTGAATATTATTGCATAAACTCTGACATCCCAGAGATTGACTTGTTTTGCTATACTCTTCCGTGTCATCCGAAGACGAACAAATCTTTTGATTTTCCCCCTTCTTTAAGGCTAGTATATTGTTAATATTTCCTTTCTTGAGATTTTTACTCTTATACACACACACACACACACACACACACACTGGATTACGTTTTTGTTTAAAGTGAGATTACGTTCTTGTTCAACCTGAGAATTATTTGCACTTTTACAACCCTGTTACCGTATTAGAACTTGTACAAAAGCTAATACTCTTTATAATGATAAAAACTTGTCCCTTTAACATTTTGCAGTGGAACTGTAGATCTATGTCAACAAATCTACCATATCTGATTCAGCATCTTGCATCGTTCAGATCTGAGGTTTTAGTCTTACAGTCTTTAAACACTACTAGAAATAGACTGCCAAATCTGAAAAATTACTATTATCCACCAATCCATGAAGTTGTTGCAAACGATGCTGAAAAGATTCGGGCTGCCATCTATGTGCATAAAGGAATAGAGTATAATGTATGTACCTCGCCAGTGCCAACTAATGTACCAAATCTACACTCTTGTGCTGCATGCATAAAAATCACCAAATCTATAGATCTTAACGTTGTTTCGGTATATTTGCCTAAAGGCCCCAATGACATCAACACAGAATGGTTACGTACATTGCCAGAATCTAAAAATAAATGGTTAATATGTGGGGATTTCAATGCGCACTCCCCTTTTTGGGATAAAGAATGTACATCAGTAACCAATAATCGATTTATTGAAAACATTATCGATTCATATCTTTTTCTACTTAATGATGTTAATGTTACAAGAATCCCAGATGTTTCGAATCAAAGACCTAGTGCTTTAGATCTATCTTTCATTTCTCCATCCCTTGCTCATAACTGTAACTGGGAAATAGAAGGTGATACTTTAGGAAGTGATCATTTTCCAATTGCTATCACTCTTAATTATGATTCTTCAGAATATGACTTAGAAAAAGATGTTATCCCAAAGTATAATTATCGTTATGCTGACTGGAATAAGTTTAAAGATATTTTGATACAGATAAATAGTGAAAATATTAAAAGCTATGATATTAATACCTTTTATGCCAATTTTAAAAAGTTTGTACTGCAAGCAGCTGATAGCTCTATCCCTAAGTATTCACCCATGAAATCGAAAAAGCATTCCGGAAATATATGGTGGAATCCTTCATGTCAAAAAGTTGTGAATGACAAAAAAGCTGCTTATAAAGTATATTTAAGAAATAAAACGTCAGAAAATCATTTTCTTATGAAAAAGGCAAAATTGCTTTGTAATAAAACCGTTGAACAAAGCAAACGTCAGTTTTGGTCTTCCTTTTGCTTTCAAGAAGTTAACATTTATAATGATATGCAAAAGGTGTGGAGTAAATTTAAAGATATGAAAAGTGGGGTTAGGCTTCCTAACTGTCCCATTAAGATTAAAGACAAGGAAATTCCATCTAATTCAGAGAAAGCTGAATCATTCATAGAAATGTTTACAGACACAATGAGTGATAAAAGTCTTTCAGAAAAATGCAAAGTATATAGAAATAAAGAAGCACAGAAAGACATGTATAAAGACCCTGTGGGAGATAATAATCATTACGTCAATGCTCCCCTAACATTGCAAGAGCTTAAAGAGGCTCTCCTATCTCTTGGAACAAAAAGAACATCCGTTGGTATTGATGCTATTTCAAGTGAATTGTTAAAACAGCTGCCAGAAAATTGGATAATGTTATTACTAGAATTTTTTCAAAGTTGCTGGTCTCAAGGGGTCATTCCAAGCATATGGAAACATTCCATTTTAGTGCCAGTCCCAAAGCAGGGTAAACCTAAAAATGATAAAAACAGTTACAGACCTATCGCGTTAACCTCTCACACAGGAAAACTTATGGAAAAAATAATTTTAAACCGACTAATGCATTATTGCGATAAAAACAAAATAATCCCCATTAGCCAGGCAGGTTTTCGAAAAGGTAGATGCACAGCAGATCATCTGATTAAACTCAGTACGCATATTAAACACCAATTTGCTAGTAGGAAAAATGTGCTTGCCACCTTTTTTGATATAAAGAAAGCATATGATCAGGTCTGGCATAAACGATTACTATATAAACTAAAAACTATTGGCTTATCTGGTAATATGTTTCATTATATTAAAGCATTTCTCTCAGAAAGATGTATGCAGGCCAAAGTTGGAAATTCCTATTCTACTTTAGGGTTTCCAACAATGGGTATTCCACAGGGATCAGTTATCGCTCCACATCTTTTCAATATTCTTCTTTATGATCTTCCTCAGTGCCTCTCCAGTAATGCCATCCACGTCCAGTATGCTGATGACATTTGTATGTGGATGAATGTTACGATGAAAAAGAAAACACCAAAGAGGCATCTAAACTATATAAAAAATATGTATCAGCTTGAGCTAAACAAACTTAATGACTACATTTTTGAGAATGGTCTTTCATTGTCTCCTGAAAAGACTAATCTCGTACATTTCAATAATGGCACTAACCCCCCAGTTCTACCTGTTTTCCAAATAGATGGGAAAGTGTTGGAATATAAAACTTTGGTAAGGTTTTTAGGAGTATATTTTATGTCTACACTAAGTTGGAATTATCACATTGATTATTTAAATACTAAGGCTCGGAAAAGTCTTAATCTTTTGAAAGTTTTTAGTAAACAAGTGTGGGCTTATGATGTAGCTGTTTTAAAACATTTGGCATTATCTTTAGTACGTTCCAGACTCATTTATGGCCAGGAAGCATTTTTCAGTGCTCAAAAATATTTATTACAGAAAATGACAAGACTAGACTGCAAGGCTTTTCGATTAGCTCTGGGAGTACCTTTTCATGCATCGTCCATGGGTACCTATAAGGAGATAGGAATTTTGCCATTAGACGAATATCGACAACTGGCTGTGGCTAAATATCTCTTACGTTGTTCAACACAAGAAACCAATGTGGACAACGAAATTAGTATAAGATCTGATGTCAACTTTCCAAAAAGAGCACATTCTATTCGCTCTGTAACCACAGCTAGAACCTATACTTCTCAATTATTTGATCAAGCAGATATAAATCCCACAAAAATAGCTAAATGGAAGATTCACTCCTCGCCTTGTTCCCCATGGGAACTTAAGAGAGCTAATTTTGACGTAAATTATTCCTCTTTAACGAAAAAAGGTAATGAAAATATTCTTAGCGCATCAGTAAAAGAATATATACGAACTACATATCCAAATCATTTAAAAATCTACACAGATGGTTCCCTTTTGAACAATAATGAGGCGGGTGCAGCGTTTGTCATACCATCTTTGAAAATAGAGAAATCATTTTATGTAGGAAAAAATCGATCTATTTTTACAGCTGAATTGTCTGCTATTTTGATGGCTTTATATTATCTTTTAGATTTTCCTAAAGACATACTTCAAATACTTTTCTGTGTTGATTCCAGGTCAGTCTTATTTGCCCTGAGAAACTTCAGTTCAAAAGTGAGACAAGATTTCATAATTGAGATTAGTCATCTAATTCATTTTCTGATGATACGAGGCACTGGTGTTACATTTTGCTGGATACCCTCGCACTGTGGTATTTACTTCAATGAAAAAGTTGACAGAAAAGCAAAATGTGGAGCTGAGCATATCGATGGGTCTTGCAGCATAAGTGTTCCTCTATCCATCCATGAGGGCTATAGCATGTTACAAAATGCATGTTGGAAACACTTTAAAAAGAAACTACAAAGTACCGGTTATTCCTGGAGTGATGATGTAGCCCATGTATTATCTTTTGATAAGATCAAATATCGTAATTTACATGAATATAGAAATGTATGTATCTTTATATAAGGTTTAAGCTCAATGCTTTTAGACAAAGTTTTTAAAAAAAGCAACATGTATCTGTGGTGAAAATCTTACCAATGATCACATTCTTTTACCATGCAGAGATCTGAAAAACATCTTACCTGCCTTCCCAGTCCGTAGCTTGCAGCAAGTTCTTAAAGACATTCCATTAATGAAAGAAATTGTATTGTCATTAAGCCATACTCCTATGTTCAGACTCCTCTGATATAAGGATAGCTTCAAGTTATATGAATTGGAAAGTTGGTATTTTTGCTGTTTGATGTTTTTGGGGTTGGTTGTCTTTTGTTGTTGTTGGTTTTGTTGTTGTTTTTTTGTTGGTTTTTTTTGTTGTTTTTTTTTTTTGGGGGGGGGGGGTTGGGGTTGGGTTTTTTTTGTTTTGTTGTTGTTGTTTTTTTGGGGTTTTTTGTTCCCCCCCTCCTCCCGAATTCTTGTTTATGCTTGTTTCATAATAGTTGTTTATTGCGATTGATTAGTTATATGCATACCCCTCCCCCCTACACACACACACAAGCACGTGCGCGTGCGCACGCACACACACGCACACGGGCACACACGCACACACACATACACACACTTTCCTGTCTGATATCACTATTTAGTGGAAGGACGTTAAACTGAAGAACTACTACTAATGTGAGTAGTTGACTGCATGTATAACTAAGTGATTAAGTTTACTGTCAGTTTCATTGTGTATATGTTACGCATTTCTTCATGTTTGTTTGCCTGTTGGTTTCCTTTTTTTCCATGAAGGCCTGGTGTAAAGAAGCCACCTGGCTTATCCATTTACCCTCATTAATAAAACAATCGAGTTCGAGTTCGAGTTATATCTATCTATCTATCTATCTATCTATCTATCTATCTATCTATCTATCTATCTATCTATCTATCTATCTATCTATCTATCTATTGATTTATTTATCTATCTATCTATCGATCTATCTTTCTATCTATCTATCTATCTATTGTACCCAACGAAGTTGCAAGAATATCAAGTCAGAACTATCGGGGATTCGACAGGGGGGGTGGGGGGGGGGGGGGGGGGGGTGGAGGAGCGGCAGTTTGAAGGGGGGAGGGGGGGGTAACTAGAACTCAGCAACAGCAGTGGTGTTTTGTTAGCTTACAAAGCTGTGTACAACTGGAACAGACAATCATACAGCCAAGAAAAATGAGTTTTCAAATGAACAGGCTTAAACTCGGGAGACTCCAAGGAGAATGTGTTGCTTCAATCACTAAGCCACCTGGTATCCAAGTGCGGCCACTCGTGATTGGTGCAGTCTGATCCCGCTCAGACTGGAAATCTCGTTAAATCTCCTCTGAATCTCGTTTGGCGGGAGAGTGATGTACCCTGACGACCGCCATGTTTGAAGAAGGGAGTGCACAGGTGACTTGAAGTGCAGACAATGGGGTACTGTGTATTGATTCCTGACTAAGACACCAGAGTCTGTATGTCTTTTTTCTTCCCTGATTACTATGTACAGGACCAAGTATTACATTTTCCCCCCTTCTCTCAAAATTTGGTTGTGGGAGACAAGAGTGATCTTTTTTCTTTCTTTCTTGACTGCTTTGTTCAGGGACATAAGAGAAAGAAGGATATTTTTTTTCCATTTTTCTTTGAAGGTTGCAAGAATTGTATTTGTCTTTCTTTTTTCTTTGTAGTACGCAAGAATGATAGTTGTCTTTCTTTTTTTTCTTTCTAGTTTGCAAATTGATAGATTTTTTCCTGTGTCTTTGTAGGACGCAAGAATTACATTTTTCCTTCTTTTTCATTGTAGGACGCAAGAATTTTATTTTTCCTTATTTTTCTTAGTGGGACGCAAGAATTGTAATTTTCTTTTTTTCCTTGTAGGACGCAAGAATGATAGTTCACTTTCCCTCTTCTTTTTGGGACGCACTATTTTGCCTCCTTTTTCTTTGTAGAAAAAAAAAGAATGGCAATTTTCTTTCATGATTTCTTTGAGAGTTGCATTTCTTCAATTCTTAAGAAAAGATTAAAAGAGTTGCATTATCTTTCCTGATTTAAAAAAATGACAAGAGTTGCATTTCTCGTCCTGATTTTAAAAACAATTACAGAGTTGCATCTCTCTTCCTGATTTGAAATGATTACAAGAATTGCATTTCTCTATCTTGATTTTAAAAACTTACAAGAGCTGCCTGCATTTTTCTTCCTGATTTAAAAAAAAAGATTATAAGAGTTGCATTTCTCCATCTTGATTTTTAAAAGATTACAAGAGCTGCCTGCATTTCTGTTCCTGATTTTCAAACAATACATGTGCTGCATTTCTCTTTTCTGATTAAAAAGTTTACAAGGGCTGCATTTTTATTCCTGATTTTTTTAAAAAGATTGTAAGATTGCATTTTTCCAACCTGATTTTTTTTCAAAAAGACTACAAGGGTTTTCATTTCTTTTTCCTGATTTCTTTAAAGATTAGTCAAGTATCTCTTTCTGGATTTAAACCCAAAAAAGTGTTTCTTTGTGTGTTTCTACATGTGTGTTCGTATGTCACTATTTTCTCTGTCCCATTTTCATCTCACCCATTTTTGAATTTCTTTCCGCGGTGCTACAATCAGGCATTTGGATGTAGAGATTGTTTATGCAGTTTATGAATCGCATATTAATTCATGAATTTCATAAACTGCATTTTTTTTAAATTTCTGTAAAAATTACTCGAACTGTATTTTCCTTTTAAAAAGATTACACAGACTTTAAAAAGAAATCTTGTTTGCTTTCTAGATTATACGATCTGGAATTTTTCTTTCTGGATTAGTTTGTTGGACTCCCTGTGGAGATGGCAGGGGCCTTTCAGTATAAATAGCACCGCCACATTCTGGAAATTCTGTGCAAGAAATATCCTCTTTTCTATCAATCTCTTTGTTTCTACCTTATTCCGTTTCTTCCTGTCACCTCCTTCTTGTCTATTCTCTGCCTTCTTGGTCCACTCTCCTGCCTTTTATTTTTTCCAGAAAGACTTAAAAGATAAACAATTATCTGTTACGCCAAAGTCGGATGCTGCGGGGCCTGACTTGTCAGGGGTTTAACAGCAGCGTGATGCATTTTCACACATATCACAGACAACACTAGTTACTGTCTGCGCATTTTACGAAGAAGGAGTTTGACGGATACCGTAACAGTGTTTCTACAAGGCTGT
>CM054148.1:36389786-36392286 GCA_028751875.1 Rapana venosa | reverse complement strand
ACACACACACACACACACACACACACACACACACACACACACACACACACACACACACACACACACACACACACACAGGAAAGAAGGAGAGAGAGAGAGAGTAACGGGGAGAGAGTGACAGAGAGGAGGGAGAGAGAAGGAGGGAGAGAGAGAGAGAAAGAAAGAGAGAATGACAGAGTGAGAGAGAGAGAGAGAGAGAGAGAGAGAGAGAGTGTGTGTGTGTGTGTGTGTGTGTGTGTGTGTGTGTGTGTGTGTGTGTGTGTATGTGTTAGAGAGAGAGAGTGTGTGTGACACAGAGAGAGTGTTACAGAGAGAGAGAGAGAGAGAGAGAGAGAGAGAGAGAGAGAGAGAGAGAGAGAGAGAGAGAGAAGAGGAGAGAGAGAGAGAGAGAGAGAGAGAGAGAGAGAAGAGAGTGTGTGTGAGAGAGAGAGAGAAGGAGTGTGTGTGAGAGAGAGAAAGAAGAGAGTGTGTGATAGAGAGAAGTGTGTGTGTGTGTGAGAGAGAGAAGAGAGTGTGTGTGAGAGAGTGTGTGTGAGAAAAAGAGTGTGTGTGTGTGAGAGAGACGAGAGAGAGAGAGAGAGAGAGTGTGTGTGTGTGTGTGTGGTGAGAGAGAGAGAGGGAGTGTGTGTGAGAGAGAGAAAGAAGAGAGTGAGAGAGAGAGAGAGAGAGAGAGAGAGAGAGAGAGAGAGAGAGAGAGAGAGAGAGAGAGAGAGAGAGAGAGAGAGAAGAGAGTGTGTGTGAGAGAAAGAGAAGAGGAGAGAGAGAAAGTTTAAACACTTACTCCCCCACGCGGCTGCGAAAAGAAAGTATGCACACCGTTTAGAAACCAACCGATTGAAAACAGGCAGGTAACAAAACACACACACACTCTTTCATTCATTCATCCATCCCAAGACATCGCCGAAAACCAAGAATATTGAAAGAAAAAGAAAGAAAAAGGAGTTGGAAGCTCAAGCTGATTTTGGTCAACAACAAAAAACACACAATGAAACAAATCAAACTGTAAGTGACAGTTGACAGCAGACAGATACCTGCAAGTGGTTACCTACGCTTGTTTTCCCTTCACTACTATCACTTCTACTATTAATGAAACGAATCAAAGGAATCCGTTCCACATGACTGACAGTTAAGCATCAGTGTGAAACAGCTTTGAAACGGTTTGAAGTAGTTTTTATTTCAGCTTTGGCATCTGTACGATCAAAGCGTAAAAGCATCGTGTCCTGCTCTACCCTGGAACCTTTTTATTAACATTTGAAACCCTGAGTCCGATAAACTGACGGTGGAGACACCCCTCCCCACCCCCCACCCTCCTCAGCAGCAGACAATTGTTTAAACATTGACATAACATATACATTTATTAATGAACATGTATGCAAAATTTCAACGCGTTTAATCCATTCGGTTTTTTGAGAAAGGGATGTCTTTATTGGCGTAACAATTGGGTTCTGACTTCCAAAACCTGAATGACCGGACCCATTCGTCTGTTGTAAAATGGGCAAGGTGCAAAGGGGTTAATTAAGCAATAAGGGGTTCTTTTCTCTATCAATATTTGGAGAGGTTTTGTTTTTTAGCATATCCTATTCATATCAAGTAAAACAAAAAAGGTGAGAGTAGCCTCTCGAGCCCAAGGTATGTTTTAAGTTTGCTGACTTGAAAAGTAGAGGACTCAGTAAAAATGTATTTTAAAAAAAGACAACCAAAAAAATCCCCATCAAAAACAAACCTTGCTGGTTCGTATGTATCGTAAACTTGAACATAATTATGTGACAGAGAGTGTGTTGTTTTATCTTTTATCTAAGCATGCACACATACACACACACACACACACACAACGCACCCCCCCCCCCCCCACACACACACTCAATCACACACACACACACGCATACACACAGATATACACAGACACACACACACACGAACAGGCACCCCCCTACACACACACACACACACACACACACACGCATGTACGCCCGCACACACACACACACACACACACACACACACAAACACACACACGCACAAATACAGACACTCACATAATCCTACCCACCCACCTCTTACCGCCTTCCTCCACCTACTCCCGAACACGAATATTGGCAACCTGGCAACCAGGTTACCTGACACAGTATTAATAGGATACTTGCCCTCACGACACTCGACTACCCTAATAATGATGATGGGATCTAGACAGAGAGAAGGTCAGAAGGAATGAAGAGAGGAAGGACGGCAGAAGACAGCCTAGCCTGGATGAATAATTCACTACTCACCGACCGTCTATCAGCCGAAAAGCCATCAAGACCTTCTCCGCTCTCAAGACAATGCCTGAAAAACAAAGAAACAAAAGGTGTACATATAAACAAAACAATATCACTATCATCTTCTTCTTCTTCTTTTTCTTTTTCTTCTTCTTCTTTTTCTTCTTCTTCTTCTTCTTCTTCTTTGTCGAACGCTCAGACAGCAACTATTGTTGTCTGTCATATGAGCGAAAACGCGTTGAGCT
>CM054148.1:36377286-36382286 GCA_028751875.1 Rapana venosa | reverse complement strand
AACGATGCTGGTGGGGGTGGTTGTGTTGATGGTGATAGTAGTGGTGGTGGTTGTGATGATGATGACAACGATGATGATGATGAATTTTATGAAAAAATTCCGTATTTACAGTCAAAATGGACACCTTAAACCAATCAGCCGATAAACAATACTTTCTTTTTTGCATGGTACGCTGCGGGTGTTGTGATACTGCATATGTTAGAACAGACAGGCACGACTAAACACACACACACACACACACACACACACACACACACACACACACACACACACACACACACACACACACACACACACAAATCCACTGACTGGCGGGGACTCTTCTAGCTGGTAACCTTCTGGCGCCCTGTCTTTACGCTGACAAAACTAATGGGCATAGACCAGCTGCTCCCTCGCACAGCAGCTTGTGTGACAGTGTGAACCTGCGTGTGGCTGGATGTAGCAGAAATATAGAGAATGCAACGTGTCATTGACTTCACTGACAAAGCATACAATTATCAGAACATCTAGTGCACACTGTAAAAACCGGTTCCACTTTTTGGAAGAGTAGGCCATTGTTCGCCAGTGGGAACGGATGACAAAATTTACAAAACGGCATACAAATGGGGACTGGATGTTTTTTTTAAAAAAAGCACATGCGTGCTTATTCCATTATTCTCGAAAAAAGAGAATGATAAAAAAGATAAATATATATATATATATATATATATAATATACATATATATATATATATATATATATATATATATCTTATAGTAAGGATGCAGCAGCCGTAGCAGTAGCAGAAGCAGCAGCAGCAACAGCAGCAGCAGTAGCAGCAGCAGCAGCAAATAGCAGCAGCAGTAGCAGCAACAGCAATGCTGGCAGGTGAAAGAAAAAAATCTAGAATAAAACACTGTACTTGTTGGGAACAGTAGCAACAGTAGAGCAGCAACAACAGCAATGACTAATGATAAAGAAACAAAAACTACCACTAGCAGCAGCAGTAGCAACAGCATCAACAACACCATCACCACCACCATCATAACCACCAGCAGCCTCACCACCACCATCACCAACACCAACAGCTACAGCCGCAGCAGCAAGGGTAGATAAGAAACAAGAGAAGCCATCAATGCACTGTCTTTGCTCCATAGCACACGCTCGACCTGCCACCATCATCACTAGGCCAAAGCGTTCTTCACACTTAAAGGAGAGACCTCTGCTATTAAGAGGGGAAGGGGGGAGGGGGGGGCTGCTGCACACGACGTGGCAATATTGATGAGCTTGTCACACCTGAGCGTGACGCATGCATCAGGCGTTTGCTGATTAAGTCAATGCCGCACAGCGACTTTTTTTTTTGCTCTTTCCTTTGCTTCCTCTGCTTGCTACTGGTAACCAATGTCAGCCAGTACCACCACCTGTGTCATGTGGGTAAACGGAGCTCATCAGTCTGGGAAGACAGTCCTTCATCTAGGAGAAGGAAAACTCTGAGTTCAAACCTCCGCTGCCTTGCGGCCATACCTACTCATAGGAAAGGGCTTCGGGAGTCAACCCTGAGGAAAATTCGAGAGTCGGAGTCCCCAAGGCAGTCTGAGGCTGTATACAGCAATGGTCTGTCAACTCCTGCGACGGCACTGGAACCATGTGTATCGGCGATTGCCTTTCCAATGGACCATTCCAGCCACGAGGAGAAGGGGTGGTGGTCTGCTGCATGGGTAACAGCTTGCCTTCCATACTCACTTACCCAGGTTTTGCGCTCTGGAGTATAAACACCTAGAGCGCAACTTCATAGTGTTACGAGACTGACGGATGCCTACAACCTCTGTCAGCTTAGAGTCCGCTGTCAAACTTGCTGTTTGGATCGACTGACTGATGTATTCTTACTTTGCTATCATTGGTCTGGTGCATTTTGTCTCAAACTGTTTGCTGTTGGTTGCCTTCATGAGAAAAGTATTTATTTATTTAGTTAGTTATCTATTTATTATAACTGTGTGTGGCATTGCCAAAAAACGTTGCTGCTAGCTTCTTGTTGTAATGCTGCTATCATCTTTTTGTCATGTTGGTAAACTATTCAGTGATGAATAAAGAGAAAGAGAAAGAGAGAGAGAGAGAGAGAGAGAGAGAGAGAGAGAGAGAGAGAGGAGAGAGACATAGAGAGACAGAGAGAGATAGAGACAGAGAGAACTCTGAACTCTGAAATGATATAATGTACATCGGCCTTAGGCCACAATACACTTTGAGGGGCAAAAATGGAAGATGCAAAAATGAAATATAACTTTGCGTTAACATTGGTCAAAGAGACAGAGAGAGAGAGAGAGAGAGAGAGAGAGAGAGAGAGAGAGAGAGAGAGAGAGAGAGAGAGAGAGAGAGAGAGAGAGAGAGAGAGAGAGAGAGAGAGAGAAGGATACAGAGAAATATAGAGGGACATAAAATGAGATAACGATGGCGAAGTTTATTTTTCGGGGGGTAATAGAATAAATGCAAGACTTGTTGTTGTTGTTTTACATTCATCCCTGGAGAGAGAGAGAGGAGAGGAGAGAGAGAGAGAGAGAGAGAGAGAGAGAGAGAGAGAGAGAGAGAGAGAGAGAGAGAGAGAGAGAGAGAGAGATCAAAAAGAAAAAAAGAAAGAAAGGTAAAAATAAACTAAAATGCAAACAAATAGATAATAATAATAATAATAATAATAATAACAAATTGAATTTGTATAGCGCTATATCTTGCAAAAACCAATCAAAGCGCTTGCATTCATCCTACTCTCACACATGCAACAAGTTATAATTAATAGTTTTTACAAATTGAAATGTAAACACAAGCGCGCGCACACACACACACACAACACACACACACACTCACGCGCGCGCGCGCGCGCGCGCACACACACGCACAGAGGTTGTGTACTTTGGCAGGGCGGTGGGGGTTTCGGCTGTTGAGGGTAAGGACAGAAATGAGATGAAACAAGAGGGGAAAGTCTTAGATTTTAAATAAATGTGTTTTGAGGTTGGATTTAAAAGTGTCAAAAGTAGGCTTTTGGCGCGGGGAGAGAGGGAGGTCATTCCAGATCACTGGACCAGAAATAGAGAAAGAGCGACGGCCGACTGTGGATTGGTTGAATCTAGGTATTCGTAAGCACAAGGTATCTGCAGCAGAGCGGAGGGATCGAGAAGGAGTGTACAGGTGAAGACATTCACAGAGGTAGGAAGGTGCTGTTTTGTGGAGACATTTGTAACAGAAGGTAATGATCTTATAGTTTACTCTCTGTGACACAGGCAGCCAGTGGAGAGATCGCAAGAGAGGAGTAACGTGCTCAGATTTTTTTTCTTTCTGAGGACTAGTCGGGCGGCAGAGTTTTGTATACGTTGAAGAGAGTGGATAGATGATGATGGCAGACCAGCCAGAAGAGAATTGCAATAATCCAGACGTGATAAAATGGGAGACGTGATTAGTTTGGATGTTGCATCAGTGGACAGGTACTTTAGAACTGCACTAATACGCCGTAATTGATAGTAGCATGACTGGCAGGTCTGGGTGATGAATTTTTGCATGGAGAGTGTGTTGTCGATAAAGACCCCTAGATATTTCACAGCTGTGGCTAGAGAGACAGACGTATTGCCGAATTCTATTGAAGCAGTTGTGATGGAAGACAATTTGTGTTTCGTACCTACAAGCACGGCTTCGGTTTTATCTGCATTTAGCAGTAACTTGTTCTGTATCATCCAGTTTTGAATATCTTGAAGGCAGTAGGACATATTAATCAAGGGAGAAGGCAGAAGGCAGATTTTCAGGAGTATCACTGCTAAGAATCTGAGAGTCATCTGCATAAAAATGATGGCTGATCTGATGACGATTTAATATAATATGTGAAAGTGGAGCAGTGTAGAGAGTGAAAAGAACAGAGCCAAGAACTGATCCCTGTGGGGTTCCACATTCCAGTTTGACAGGTGATGATTGCTCTTGTTTACTGCAACTGTTTGGAATCGGTCTGTGAGGTATGAGCTAAACCAGGTGAGGGCTGTGCCTGTAATACCAAACGTTTTTCGAAGACGGGAGAGAAGTATTGAATGGTCTATAGTGTCGAAGGCTGCAGATAAGTCAAGAAGAGTGAGGAGGGAGATTTTTCCGGAGTCAGAAGCTTGTAGGATAAAACAAAAAAACTATCCATTGAAGACATCAGAGAGCTCAAAACACTTTCGCTCTAACACCATACCGTAATCTGCTTTAGGAATGACCTGAATATATCGGAAAGCACAACAACAACAGCAACAACAACACAAACCTAAAACAAAACAAACAACCCCACACCCACTCTCCTCACTCCCTCCCACCCACCCCCAAATAATTATAAGCGAGAACACCGACAAATCCATATCATTATTTGAAACAAAAAATTTAGTGTAGACAGAACTAAGAAATACACACACACAGAAAAAACATATATACATATATACACAGTTGCTAATCCCCGACAGTGAAGCCGAGTTATCTCAGAGACATTTTAATAAAAAGAAAATGAGTATGAACACTTATTTGTACAAGAAAGTATTAAGAGATCTGAAGTTCAGGAATACACACACACACACACACACACACACACACACACACACACACACACACACACACACACACACGCACACACACACAGAGAACTCGAACTCGACTATTTTTGGGTATATGTGACCGTTTTACAAGGGTCTTAAGGTATAATGGTCAAATTGAGTTGTTATTTTCTTATTACAGATCATTACCTTCTTTGATGTATGATACATTATTACATAAAACTGACAAAGTATGGTGTGAAATGGTGACACAGCGATTTCAATTGAGAAAATCGGTTTAAGGTTTTTCACCAGACTAGCTAACATAAACTAGCAACGGGTAACTTCTATTCAACTGATGATAGCTAAATTTGGCATGGTGTTAAAACATACCATTTCACAGCATCAGACAAAAAAATCATGTATATATTGACTGTCATTGCTGTGATATTTAGCTCACAACACCCCCCCCCCCCCCCCCCCCCC
>CM054148.1:36364786-36372286 GCA_028751875.1 Rapana venosa | reverse complement strand
CTTTTCTAAAAACAAAACTACCCTTTAAAAAACCCAACCAACATTGCACCGCGTGGACCTAATCCTTTCTAACATAATAACAGGGTAGAAAGTAAGCTCACACCCCCATCTGATATGTTCTACTCCTAACAGCCCTGTCTATTTTTGGTTCATGCTTCCCCTCTCTCTTGGTCATTGGCAATAATAAACACCGCCATAAAAATCTGAGGCTTTTTGGGGGGATAGGGCTGTTGGATTTTGTTTTCCTCTTGAGTTTTAATACTGTTTTATTGATAACCCCAGCCTATTACACAATGTTTAAATGGTACCAGAGATTTCATGTTAGAGCAGAATGCTACTAAAGGTTGCAGTTTGTATCGACAGCCGAGTTTAATGTGTGTGCGTGTGTGAGTGTGTGTGTGTGTGTGTGTGTGTGTGTGTGTGTGTGTGTGTGTGTGTGTGTGTGTGTTGAGAGAGAGAGAGAGAGAGAGAGAGAGAGAGAGAGAGAGAGAGAGAGAGAGAGAGAGAGAGAGGAGAGAGAGAGAGAGAGAGAGAGTGAGAGAATTCAGAAACAGTAGGTAGGGGGAAAAATGAGCAGAACACTAATGTCAGACAAGTCTGTAAGTGATTTTATTTTTTCTTTTAGGAGGATTTTGTTACAATTATTATGTAATAGCATTTTTTCTTATTTTCAAAAGATCATACATTTTACGAGTTAGTGTGGGAGGGAGGTGAAGGGAGGTGGGGGAAGGGAGGTGGGGGAAGGGGAAAGCTATTCAAAAAATGAGTTCTTTAATTTCTTTTTTCTACGATTGTTTCCTTTGTGAGTCTTTTACCATTGTCGTTGTCTAGCCCAGTGCATGACGGCAAAGAGGAGGAGGAGGAGGAGGAGGAGGAGGAGGAGGAGGAGGAAGTGGAGACAGGGAGGAAAAGAAGAAGAGGAGGAAGAAAAGGTAACGGGTGTAGAAAAAGAATAATGCGAAAAATGAGAAGAAGAAGAGGCAAGAATGCAAAGAAACTGCAAAGAAGAGGAGAATGCAAAGAAAAAAATGTGAAGGATGGTAAGAATGCGAAGAAGAGGAATGCGAAGAAGAAGAATGCGAAGAAGAAGGATGCGAAGACGAAGGATGCAAAGAAGAAGAATGCGAAGACCAATGCAAAGAAGAAGGCAAAGAAGAATGGAAGAATGCGAAGAATGCGAAGAAGAAGAAGAAGAAGAAGAAGAAGAAGTAGTAGTAGTAGTAGTAGTAGTAGTAGTAGTAGTAGTAGTAGTAGTAGTAGAGGTGGTGGTAGTGGTGGTGGCGGTGGTGGTGGTGGTGGCGGTGGTGGTGGTGGTGGTAGTAGTAGTAGTTGTTGTTGTTGTAGTAGTAGTGGTAGAAGAAGTAGAAGAAGAAAAAGAAGAAGAACTACAACAACAATAATGCAAAGGAGGAGGAGGAGAAAAAGAGGAACAACAGCAAGAACAACGACACGAAGAAGAACAACAAGAACAACAAAATCAACAAGGACAAGAACAACAACAAGAACAAGACTTCCCTAAAAAAAATTCACCAACCCTTGACTTTGTCCTCAACAAGGAAGGGTTAGAGGGAACAAAGAAAATTCCCACCTCCACCTCCACCCCCATCTTGTTTTTTGTAGATGTCTTTTTTCAATCTCGTAAGATCCCTTCCTGTCTTTTGTTCATTAATCGATTTTTGTTCATTCATCGATTTTGTCTCCCTTGTCTCCTTCCCATTGAACTGCACTGCTTATTTAATGTACCATCTGAAAATAAAAGAGTGACTGTGACAGCCTCACCCCCCCCCCCCCCCCCACCCCCACCACCACCCCCTTACCCCCACGCCCAGCCTTTGCACTAAAGAGTACTTTCATTAAATTTCTCGTTAGTCTATCCCTTGAGTCCAAGGAATATATATATATATATATATATTTAATTATTGATTGATCATATAGCCTGTTATAGAACTCTAAAGTTCATCCAGTGATTAGAGGTGGGAGTGGGAGGAGTAGAAATTTTAAGAAAAACTTCTTTTGTTATTATTTAGTAGTGTCTGATGTGGGGGTGATTTAGCAACAGTGGGTGATAATATTGATCAGATTTCTACGATCAGACAAGAGCGTGTCTCGTTCATAGTTTGTTGTTGTTGTTGTTGTTGCTCTTGTTTGTTGTTCTTGTTGTTGTTGTTGTTGTTGTTGTTGTTCTTCTTCTTCTTCTTCTTCTTCGCGTTCTTCTTCTTCTTCTTCTTCTTCTTCTTCTTAGTATTAGTATTATTATTCCTCTTCCCTTTTTTCTTCTTGTTCATGCTCTTCTTCTTCTTCTTCTTATTATTCACATTCTTCTTCTTTGCAAAATTCCCTTCTTCTTCGCAGTTTTTGCATTCTTCTTCTCCTTTTCTTCTTCTTCTTTTCCTTCTTCTACCCTCCTCCTCCTCCTCCTTCTTCTACACCTCCTCCTCCTTCCTCTTCATCATCTTCTTCATCTTCTTCTTCGCATTTTTCTTTGCATTCTTTTTATATTTTTCTTTGCATTCTTCTCCTTCTTCCTCATCGTTTGGTAAGCTTGATCGTTACGTTCTAATAAACCGTGTAACGGTTTGCACACTTTTCCTCCGCTACTTTGTTTTTCATCAGAGAAAGAATGCAAAGAAGCATAGGAAGAAGCAGAATATAGAGAAGAGGAAGAAGAATGCCAAAAGGAAAAATGCAAAGAAGAGGAATGCGAAGAAGAAGAAGAAGAAGAAGAAGAAGAAGAAGAAGAATGCGAAGAAGAAGAAGAAGAATGCGAAGAAGAAGAAGAAGAAGAAGAAGAAGAAGAAGAAGAAGAAGAAGAAGAAGAAGAAGAAGAAGAATGCGAAGAAGAAGAAGAAGAAGAAGAAGAAGAAGAAGAAAAATTCTATCTATCTATCATCTATCTCTGTCTTTCTGTCTGTCCGTCTATCCACCTACCTATCTATCTATCTATCTATCTATCTATCTTTCTTTCTTTCTTTTTCTTCTCTTCTTTCTAGCTTTCTTTCTCTCTTGTGTATCTATGTTTTTGCTCGTTCTGTTTTCATTCCTTCACTTTTCTTTCTTTTTGCCTTCCTTTCTTTTATTTCTTTGCTTCTTTCTTTCTTTCTTTCTTTCTTTCTTTCGTTCGTTTCTTCTTCTTTCTTCTGTCTGTCTTCTGCCTTTCTTCATTCCCTTTTACTGTTAAGCTCTTTCTCTCTCTGTCCAAGAAAGGATTTATTTATTTATTTTACTCTTTTATTTTTAGGATAATGGAATAAGCACTCACGTGCTTTTCTTTTAATCCAGTCCCCGTGTGTATGCAGTTTTGTACAATCTGTCATCCGTTCCCACCGGCACACAATGGCCTACTCTTCCGAAAAGCGGAACGGGTTTTAACGTGTGCACAAGATGTTCTGCGAGCGTTCGCACACGGGACCTCGGTTTGTACGGATACCAGAAGGGAGAAAGTTAAAAGAAACCGTAACTGCAAGACAGCAGTGTTCTTTTACTGTTCTGCTTTTTTTCTCTGTTTTTCTTAGGAACGTGTTTTGCGCTTTACCCCTTGAGCTAACGTGGCCCCCGTTTCAGCAGTCATACATTACAGGGTTGCAATCAGGCGATGTCCTCTCTGGTAGTCTGTTGCAATCCCTCTTCCCTGTCGCATGCGAGAGATAACGATAACGATAACAACATTTTATTTTCTGAGAGTAATAGAAGAAGCACAAGACTTTTGTTTGTTTTTTTACATTCAGCCCTCGAGAAATAAAAAAGAATAGAAAAGAAAACACGTAAACAGAAACCTATAATTATAAGCAAAGTGAATCCTAATAATCACAATGAAAAATACTTAACATATATAAAGTAGTAAACACACACATACACAATACGAAGAATAAAAACGAAGATATTGCGAGAGAAAGAAGAAGACGAACGGAAAGAAACCAAGTAAAACAAACATATTGAAAAAAGAAGGAAAAAAAGACAAAAATTCAAAGGCAAGGGGGGGTAAGGGGAGTAGGGAAGGAAGACGAAAGGTTTCAGGGGAACAAATGAGCAAATATTCACTTTACCTTCTAAAGGAATAAAGAAGAAGGACAAAATCCCTCCGACATTTAGTCTTCGGAGAGACAATGACAATGACAACGACAAATTCTTTTATTTCAAGCATAATGAATAAGCACTCATGTGCTTTTTTACATCCAGTCCCCGCCCGTAGGGATACATCTCAATAATAACCCAAGAGAGAGAGAGAGAAAGAGAGAGAAAATCGCGTGTACGCGCATGTGTGTGTGTGTGGGGATGGTGGGGGGGGGGCGGGCGTATGTCTGTATGAGTGTGTGTGTGTGTGTGTGTGTGTGTGTGTGTGTGTGTGTGTGTGTGTGTGTGTGTGTGTGTGTGTGTGTGTGTGTGTGAGTGTGTGTGTGTG
The DNA here is from genome assembly GCA_028751875.1 of Rapana venosa. Classification (NCBI taxonomy): domain Eukaryota; kingdom Metazoa; phylum Mollusca; class Gastropoda; order Neogastropoda; family Muricidae; genus Rapana; species Rapana venosa. Next base: position 36,367,887 of record CM054148.1, on the reverse strand, counting down.
TGTCTGCGCGTGTGCGCGTGTGCACATGTAAACCTGCTTACCTGTGTAAATGCAGACTTTCTGTGTTTCTGCTTTTTTCTGCATTTACTTTTGCCATGTGATATATTTTTCCGTTGTACCGTTTCGCCAATGACAATGACAGATGACAATGTCCCACATAGTCTTCAAAAGAAACTGTCGCAATGGATTGGGCATATGACGGTGAAGCTGAGCTGACATCCTTGAGGCTTTGGGATACTTAACCTGTGCAATACTGCTGACTGGTGCAAAGCTTACGCGCGCACCGCGTACGTCTTAACCTCCCCTGTTCAGACTTATTACCTGTCACACCTGGTTACTGTCCTTGTAACCAGTGTTACTTGCTGTGAAAGGGGACAAGAGGGGGGAAAGAAAGAAAAGAGAGAGAGAGAGGGAGAGAGAGCGAGGGTGGGATAGAGGGAGAGAGGGAGAGAACAGAGAGAGAGAGAGAGGGATAGAGGGAGGGAGGGAGAGAAACGAGAGAGAGAGGGGGGAGAAGAGAGAGAGAAGGGGGGAGACATAGGAAGACAGAGAGAGCTATATCAAATCAAATCAAATTCTGTTATCTGTGACAGACAGACAAACAAACAGAAAGAAAGCAAGACAGACAGACAGACAGACAGACAGACACAGAGACAAGTCAGAGATAAAGAGACAGACAGAGACACAGAGACATACAGACAAGTCAGAGAGAGAGAGAGAGAGAGAGAGAGAGAGAGAGAGAGAGAGAGAGAGAGAGAGAGAGAGAGAGAGAGAGAGAGAGAGAGAGAGAAAGAGAGAGAGAAAGAGAGAGATAAACAGACAGTCAGAGAACAGACAGACAGATAAACAGAGAGACAGACAGCTAGACAGGCAGAGGCAGAGAGTTACCACTTTCTCAGCTGAAACGCTTTGCGGTAGAAGACAGATATGTTCCAGTTCTGGCTCTGTCTTGCAGAGGACATTAACAGAATTAACCTACATGTCCATGGTCTCCGATAATTATGATTTAGGTTACAATAAACTGACCCCTGACCTCCTTAAGAACTCGGATGACATGTAACCTCATATATTTGTATTCAACGTGGTTTTTTTTAAATTGCTGTCCATAACTAGAATCACACATGATGTTATTTCATGTATACTACTAAGAAATCTGAAAAAAACAAAGTCTAACCGGCTGCAGTTTTGAATATGGTAACTCCAGTTTTGTCATCTAAAATCAACGGAAAAATTCTTATCAAAACATTTACACTACCTTGCTTTATCCACAGACATTAAAGTCGTATTAATAATAATAATAATAATAATAATAATAATAATTATAATAATAATAATAATAATTATAATAATAATTATAATAATAATAAGGTATGGAATTTATATAGCGCTGAATCTTGTAAAGCAACAAATCAAAGCGCTCAGATGACTTTTTTTATATCGAGGATAATGGAAAAAGCACTCATGTGCTTTTTTTTTACATCTAGTCCCCGTATGTATGCGGTTTTGTAAATTTTGTCATCTGTTCCCACCGGCACACGATGGCCTTCTCTTTCGAAAATCGGGACAGGATTTAACGTGTGCGCAAGATGTTCTGCATGCGTTCGCACACAGGGCCTCGGTTTATAGTCTCATCGGAAGGACTTTGACGTTCAGTTGGATTTTTTTTGGTCAAACTGGGAAGAAAGGGCGAGGAGGCTGGGAATCGAACCCAGAACCTCACGGTTTACTTGTTGGCAGGCAAACGTCTTAAACATCCTGCCACCTTCCTTCTCACATACAAACGAACAATTTTTGTTTTCCCCGACTATCTAAGTCAAATATGAATTTAAGTGCTCCGAAAGATGATCTTGCTTCCTCAATTCTTTGAATTTTGAGCCAGTAGAGTATGCATTAAACAGCTGAGGGTACGCATAATTATGTGAACTTTGTTTTAACGTATGCCAGATCCTTAGATGCGTAGGTGTGTGTGTTTATGTGTGTGTGTGTGAGTGTGTGTGTGTGTGTGTGTGTGTGTGTGTGTGTGTGTGTGTGTGTGTGTGTGTGTGTGTGTGTGTGTGTGTGTGTGTGTGTGTGTGTGTGTGTGAGTGTGTGGGTATTGTGTGTGTGTGTTTTCCCGGATGTATTTATGGATTTATTGACTTCCATAATTATTTTACTCATTGTTTTCACGTATAATGTATGTTTACTAGAATAGCTTGTAAAACTAGGCTTGGGTTAACATGTTCATCCTTGCGTTTTAAAGATCATCCATTCATTCATTCATTCATTCACTCTTTCTGATTTCAACTGTCGTGGGTTCTTTTAACGTGCACAAGTCCGGAAGCATACGAGTCTGTCTGGTTTAGAGACTCGCTCAAAAGACTTGACATTCTGTTCAATTTCCCCGTCAAACTGGGAAGAAAGGCCAAGGCTGAGAATGGAACCCAGAACCTCACGGTTTACTTGTCAGGCAGGTGAACGTCTTAACCATTCTGCCACCTTCCTTCTTACTTTAAGTTACACATAAAGGCTATTTTCCAGGTCATGTAGTATCTTCACTAGAGTGCCAGTCAGAAGCAAAAATTTATGCTGGGTTTTACAGATTTCTTTTTAAAAGTATGAAAAAATGTACCGATGCTTGTTTTTTGGAGTTGAGGCCATAGATTAACACGAGCTAGTGATGAGAAAGTGGAAAATGATCATTATCTGACAATTGTGTGTTGTCCTACAGTGTTGAACCCACTCATGCATATCATGGTGGAACAGCTAGCAGACGACAAAAGACTGAAGGGGTAAAGTGTTTGCTGAATTTTCTTTTAAAGTTCAAACCTACCAACTTTGTTCGAATTGTGCAGAGTTTTGAGTCAGGGGCTAGACTTTTACAAAAAAGCGGGTTTTCTTTCTGTGGATGCCTTAGTACTTGCAGTACGAATGCATAGAGTAAAATATAAAGGTGTCCCATAACCTATAAGGTCGAAGGGGAGCGAAGCGTCAGAGACCTCTCTAGGGCAGCATATTGAGGGCGGCGCCCATCTCCTCTCCCTCGCTGCTTTACCTTCCCTGACCCTAAAGAGGGCAGGTACCCATTTACAGCTGGTAAACTAGGGGGAACGGTAAACTGA
>CM054148.1:36324786-36352286 GCA_028751875.1 Rapana venosa | reverse complement strand
GACAGGGACAGACAAACAGACAAGAAGACAGACAGATAGACAGACTGACAGACAGAGACAGACAGACAAACTGATAGACAGACAACTGACAGACAGACATACATACAGACTGACAGGGACAGACATACAGACAGTGACAGACAGACGACTGACAGACAGACATACGGATGACAAAATTTACAAATGACAGGAAAAAATACGGGAACGGATGACAAAATTTACAAAGCCGCATACACACGGGGACTGGATGTAAAAAAAACACAAAAGTGCTTATTCCATTATCCTCGATATAAAAGAATAAATAAAATATAAATAAATTAACATACAGACAGACTGACAAACAGACAGACAGACAGACTGACAGACAGACAGAGAGACAGGAAGACAGGCAGGCAGGAAGACAGACAGATAGATAGACTGACAAACAGACAGACAGACATACTGATAGACAGACAGAAAGACAACTGACAGACATACAGACAGACTGACAAACAGAAAGACTGACAGACAGATATACAGATAGACTGACAAACAGACAGACTGACAAACAGACAGACTGAAAGACAGATAGACAGACAAGAAGACAGACATACTGACAGACAGACTGACAGACAAACAGACAAACAGACAGACAGACAGACAGGAAGGCAGAGAGAGATAGAGACTGACAGGCCAAAGCGCTCTAACCTCATCCATAAACTCTCTAGGCTGCGACAACCACTTAGAACCTTGTTGACAAGTGAACAGTGGTTTTGTTGCTGTTGTTGTTGTTGTTGTTGTTGTTCCTTAATTGGATTTATCACATCCACTGTCCATTCCCTGACTGCTGTGTGTGTGTGCGTGCGTGCGTGCGTGTGTGTGTGCGTGTGTGTGTGTGTATGTGTATGGTGTGTATGTACTCCCCTAATCTGTAGACAAGAAAGGATTGCTTGTTGGTCTGGTTGTTGTTGTTGTTGTTATCGTCTGCTAGTGTGCGCTTTGATTTGTTGCTTTACAAGATTCAGCGCTATATAAATTCCATACATTATTATTATTATTATTATTATTACTACTACTACTATTATTATTATTATTATTATTATTATTATTATTATTATTGTTGTTGTTGTTGTTTTTGGTTTTTTTTTAATGTGACTCATCCTCTGTCGGGCCATTGCCTGACTGTTTGGTACTGTACCAGAGGCATAGAACACTTAAGTTTATCATTATTTGAAATTATTTCAATTCTTGCAAACTCTATGTGGTCAAAGGTTGTTGTTTTTAGACTTCATTTTGATCGTCTGAGTTGCCCACAAAATATAGAAATTATAATTCGTAAACTATGTCTGAATGCTTGAAAAACTAAATATTCCAAAAACTGTTGTCTACATCTGTTCTGCTGTTATATCATTCCATCGTATAGTTGTTTGATTGCCCTGTGCTCATTGCCTTTGCATAAAAGCGAAGGAATTAGATCTAAGCAGAAAATATGGAAATATGCCAAGTGTTCTGTATGATTCAGAGCCGCATGTCTGCTGTCAGTTGCGGAAAGTATTTGCCATTCGCCATTAGGAGAGTTACTGTGAAATGACTTTCTTAATGTGACTGTACCTTTGTCTTAATCCCCTTGAGGTGAATGGACACTCTTAATGTGAATGTACTTTTGTCTAAATCATCTTGTAGAGAATGGACCTTAAGAAGAAGAAGAAGAAGAAGAACAAGAACAAGAACAAGAAGAAGAAGAAAAAGAAAAGCAAGAAGAACAAGAAGAAGAACAAGAACAAGAAGAACAAGAAAAAGAACAACAAGAACAACAAGAACAAGAAGAATAACAAGAAGAAGAAGAACAAGAAGAACAAGAAGAACAAGAAGAAGAAGAAGAACAACAACAACAACAACAACAAGAAGGAGAAGGAGAAGGCATAGAACAGATATTATTATATTATATCCACCACCACAATTACAGGAACATCTCTTCGATTTATTGCTACAGTACACTAGATGGTATATTTTATTATTGATGCAATGGCGTTTCGGGATCTGATGGTCTGGGATCTTGCTCGTGAAGTTTGTTCGGATCAGCCTTCAGCTTGTAGTTGTACAGGTCTCTGCAATATTCTGTCCATCTCTTCATGATAGTGGCGCTCTCTGTAAGGACTGACCCCTCTTTGTCTTCAATAACGGAGGTCTTTGGCTGCTGGGACTTGGTTAGTACCTTGATGGTCTGGTACGCCTCTTTGCTGTCTCCTTTCGCCATTGCCTTCTCAACCTTGGAGCATTGTTCTGACATCCAGTTCCCCATGGCCTCAGTCATCTTCTTCTTGATTGACCTGTTGACTGTTCTATACTCTTCGGCCGTTTCTGGGTTTTTGTTCTTCTCTGGCTTTAGCTCCCTACGTTGGTCGCACAGGTCCAGGATATCGTTGGTAACCTACGGCTGGTTCTTTTTCCTCTCTTTCCCAAGGATCTCCAGCGCTGTCTCCTGAATGGTCTTGCTGAAGGTCTCAGTGAGGTTGTTGATGTCATCTTGGAGGAAATTCAATGCTGCAAATCTGCCCCCTATCTCAGCTTTAAAGATTTCAGCGACTTCGGGGTCCTTCAGCTTTTCCATGTTGAACCGCAAACGGGGATTTCTCTTCTGGTTCTTGGTCTTCAGCTTGATCTGTAGGGTCATGAGTACCATGTCGTGGTCACTGCCAATATCAGCGCCAGGGAAACTTCTTGTCTGGGCTTTGTTGATGCTCGACTTAAATCGTTTGGGGGCCAAGATGTAGTCAATCTGGTTATGTGTCTTTCCATTTGGTGAGTGCCACGTCGTTCTTCTTGATGTCTTGTGGGGGTATAAGGTGTTGGCGACAGTAAGATTGTGGCTGCTTGCGAATTCCAAAAGTCTGAGACCTCTATCATTAGTTTCGTCCACGCCAAAACGGCCTACTGTCCCTGGCCATTGGTCATATGCGTCAGGTCCGATCTTGGCATTCCAGTCGCCCTGGATCACGAGAAAGTCCTTCTTTGGAGTTGATTTGATGGCGCTCTCCAATTCTTCGTAGAAACACTCGATTGCTTCATCATCCAGGCGCTGCACACAGGTGCTGGAGGAAGAGGTAGAAGAAGCAGTAAGATCCCTGAAAGGAGGCAAGTCACCAGGGATTGACAACATCCCGGCTGAGCTCATCAAGAACGGAGGCCCAGAGATGATCAAGGCATTAACAATCATCTGCCAACGCATCTGGACCAGCAAAGAGTGGCCTGAACAGTGGACCCAATCCATCATAGTTCCACTTCCAAAGAAGGGAGACCTGAAGAAGTGCCAAAATTACAGAACAATCAGTCTGATAAGCCATCCAAGCAAAGTTATGCTACGCATTGCCTTGAACAGACTGAAACCACAAGCAGAAGAAATCCTATCAGAAGAACAGGCAGGATTCAGACCAGGTCGAAGCACTGTCGAGCAGATCTTCAACATCAGAATGCTCATAGAGAAGCATCTCCAAGATCAGCTACAGCTCTACAACAACTTCATTGACTTCAAGAAGGCCTTCGACCGAGTGTGGCAAGAAGCTCTATGGCAAGTCATGAGAGACTATAGCTTCGACGAGGACCTGATTCAAGTCATCCAGGCGCTGTATGACAGCTCCCACAGTGCAGTCCTCATGGGTGGAGAAATCGGGGAGTTCTTCCGGACTTCAGTTGGAGTTCGACAAGGCTGCCCGCTATCCCCCGTTCATTTCAACGTGTTCCTGGAGAACATCATGCAGGAGGCCCTCCTTGACTTCAAGACCACAAACACAATAGGAGGAAGGCCAGTCTGCAATCTTCGATTCGCAGACGATATTGATCTCATGGGCCGCAGTGAAGAAGAACTCCAGGATCTCACCACCAGACTGGAAACATCAGCCAATGCCCACGGTATGGAGATCAGCACGGAAAAGAGCAAGATCCTAGTGAACAGTACCACACCGACCACTCCCACCAGCATCAAGATGAGTGGCGAGACACTAGAGGAGGTGGAAACTTTCAAGTACCTTGGAGCAGTCATCACCAAAGAAGGCACGAGCACACAAGAGGTGAAGATCAGACTTGCTGTGGCATTCTCCTCCATGACTAAGCTGGCGAAAGTGTGGAGAAACCACAACATCAGAACCACACTAAGGTCAGACTGTACAAGGCACTCGTCACATCCATTGCCTTGTACAGCTGTGAAGCATGGACACTTACTGCCGATTTAGAACGTCGCATTCAAGCCTTTGAGATGAAGTGCCTCAGGCGGATCCTGAACATCACCTACAGAGACCGCAAAACCAATGACTACGTCTGGCAGCAGATCGAGGCACTGGCTGGCAAACAAGAACCATTGCTAGATACAGTCAAACGGAGGAAACTGAAGTGGTTTGGCCACACAACAAGGCATAACAGCCTGTCAAAGACAGTCCTGCAGGGAATGGTGGAAGGAGCAAGGAGGCAGGGACGACCACGCAAAAGCTGGATATCCAACATCAAGGAGTGGACCGGCCTCACTGTACCAAACCTCCTGAAGACAGCCCAGGACAGAATCATTTGGCGGTCCACTTGCAGCGTCCGTGCGGGTACCCCAACGGTCGTCCCGACCAAAGGATGAGTGAGTGAGTGAGCAATGGCGTTCAGACTTTTGGGCACTTAACCACCGGCTACAGATCTGATGTTGTTGTCTTTTCTAGTTAAAGGAGCATCGCCTTAAACTGGAGGTTTACACAGCAGTATGATATTTATTCACCTACGAGTAGGACAGATCTGATGTCTTTGTCTTTTCAAATTAAACGAGCATCGCCTTAAGATGGAGGCTTACAGAACAGTATGATATTTATTCATCTACGTGTAGGACAGATCTGATGTCTTTGCCTTTTCAAATTAAACGAGCATTGCCTTAAGCTGGAGGTTTACAGAACAGTATGATATTTATTCACCTACGAGTAGGACAGCTCTGATGTCTTTGTCTTTTCAAATTAAACGAGCATCGCCTTAAGATGGAGGTTTACAGAACAGTATAATATTTATTCATCTACGAGCAGGACAGATCTGATGTTGTTGTCTTTATCTGATGTTGTTGTCTTTTCAAGTTTAACGAGCATCGCCTTAAGGTAGAGTTTTTCAGAACAGTACGATATTTATTCATCTACGAGTAGAATAGCTCCGTGTTTTGTTTTCAACGTCGAAGTCACGATTTTGAATTGACTAAAGGTGAGGGTGATAAATCTTCACAGAGACGTCCACTGGATAGACTGTATTCCTCTGGTGGGAGGTAGGGGGGGGGGGGGGGGGGGGGGGGGGGGGGGGGAGGTTCGGATAGCTTAGTAACCAGGGGATTAAGCTTGTGATTTGACAGCACAGGTCGATCCGCCTCCTTCGCGGGGATCCCTCCTCAGCCCCCCCACCCCCCACCGCCCCCCCCCATTCCCTCCGCCCCCCCCCCCCCCAACCCCACCGCCCCCCCTCTGGCCCCACCACCACCACTCCACCCATCCCCCCTTACTCATGCACTATGAGTTAACATCAATACAGACGCTATTTTCCCACCAGGAGTTAACAGACGCTATTCTTTGATTTGTCTGTGCAAGATACAGCGCTAAATAAATTCCAGTTACTATTATCATTGTTAGTAGTAGTAGTAGTAGTAGTAGTAGTAGTAGTAGCCGTAGTAGTAGTAGTAGCCGTAGTAGTAGTAGTGATAGTAGTAGTAGTAGTAGTAGTAGTAGAGTAGTAGTAGCAGTAGTAGTAGCAGCAGCAGCAGCAGCAGCAGCAGCAGCAGCAGTAGTAGTAGTAGTAGTAGTAGTAATAGTAGGAGTAGTAGTAGAAGTCGTGATAGTAGTAGTAGTAGTAGTAATAGTAGTAGTAGTAATAGTAGTAGTAGTAGTAGTACTAGTAGTAGTAGAAGTCGTGATAGTAGTAGTCGTCTTCAGCCTGAAGTTAACGTCAGTACAGACGCTATTCTCACACCAGGAGTTGACGTCAGTACAGACGCTATTCTCACACCAGGAGTTGACGTCAGTACAGACGCTATTCTCCCACCTAGAAATGACGTCAGTACAGACACTATTCTCCAGCCTGGAGTTGACGTCAGTACAGACGCTATTCTCCCACCTAGAAATGACGTCAGTACAAACGCTATTCTCCAGCCTGGAGTTGACGTCAGTACAGACGCTATTCTCCCGCTAGGAGTTGACGTCAGTACAGACTCACCTCTCCAGAAAGTCAATTCGGATGAGACTATAAACCGAGGTCCCGTGTACGACCACACTCACAGAACATCTTGTGCACACGTTAAAACCTGCCCCGCCTTTCTGAAGAGTAGGCTATATTTGCGTGCTGGTAGGAATGCATGACGAAACTTTAAAAAACCCAATGAAACAAAAAAAACAACAACACACATTCACTGGTGTCATGTTTAGACGGCATCCCTGAAGTCAAAATGCAGCTGCCTTAATGCTGGGTAAAACGCCTGCACACGCGTAATATCTCACCAATTATTGAACCATATAGCTAATGTATAACCGAGGAACAGGAAAAACAACAACAACAACAACAACAACAACAGACATTCCCCTGAAGTAAAGGCTGATCGTAATTCTATTCCCTGTAACGTCCCTCAGATGAGAAGGTATTCAGTGAAGTTCTGTGTGTGAATATATTTTCTATCTTGCCTATGTCGACATCTTATTTATTTTTATGTCGTTTTTGTTCTTTTTTTTTTTATCTCGAGGATAATGGAATGAACACTCGTGTGCTTTTTTTTTTACATCCAGTCTCTGTGTGTATGCAGTTTTGTAAATGTTGTCAACCGTTCCCACCAGCACACACGGGCCTACTTTTAGGAAAAGTTGAACGGGTTTTTAACATGTGCACAAGATGTTCTGCGTGCGTTCGCACCCGGGACCTCGGTTTATAGTCGCATCCCAAGGACTGTTTGGAGAGAGTGGAACCGGCACTGACGTTAAATCCAGAGGAAAAATACTTTTGAACTAGGTTCGAACCCGGGTTAGCAGATCACGAGCGCAATGCGCATCACTCTAACCACCAGGCTACTCCGCCCCAACACATAACACATCTAGTCATTTCTTTTCAGAAGGGCAGGCAGGTTATGGCTGATGGTACGAATGACGAACATACCCAGGGTGCAGCCTGTGAGCAGGTGAAAAAAGATAGCTTCTATCACACTTCAAAGAGTTAAGACGGACGTGTAAGTCAAAGACACAGACCTTGTATCGCTTTCAAATCAGCATTGATAGAATGAAGCAGAGGCCGAGGAACGAAAAAAATGCAATAGGGATGCAAAGTTTTAAATATCTCGTTTCAAAACAGTCCTCTCCCTCCCCCCTCCCCTCCCTGCTCCCACCAGAACAACCATAACCACAGCTTCCACCACCACCACCACTACCACCACACCACATCCACAACATCAACAACAACAGCAGCAACAACACCACCATTTCTGATAAGAACCTTTACCCTTTGCAAAACCTGAAAATGTCACTCAGGACAAAATGCACCGTTTAGCAATGAACCACGAAGCTTAAGGACGTTATTCTGGCCAAAGTTATGTTCACATATTCACATGTTATTTGACATTTGTTTCCCTGTAAGCCATAACAAAAGCTGTAACGACAACAATGGCTTACACGTCTATGGTTCCTCACCACTGAAAAAATCATCAACAACAAAGCATGAATTCCGAAGTAGGACATCATTCCCGTCTTGAAACTTTTTTTCAAAAAACAAACAAACAAACAAGCAGTCAGACACAAAAAAGAGAAATGTAAGGCTCTGAAAATGTGCTACCATCAAGACTTCTACAAGACCCAAGTACACAGTCAAACAAACTTATGGCAGTTATTCCCTGTTCATAGTTTTCTTGGAATTTAATGGACCTTTGGCCATTTTTTGGCCGTTATGTCTTGACCAGGTGACATAAAGACGAGGAGATGGGTTTCAGTATCGTTTTCTTTTCCGTAACTTCTGTACACGTTCCATACAGACAAGCCCACAACCTGACTAGGTATACGGGTGGAATTCGTGTCTGAAAGATTGCTGGGATTCTACCGGCTCGAAACCTTGCAGTGTCTGATGGAACAAGGCTGCAGATTTCTGTTACCGTCTCCCAGCTTAGCTATGTGCAGACTAGCGTGTAGTTCGGTCTTGTTGCTTTGTATGTAGGCAGGCATGCAGCCCAAACCATGAAAGTCACGATTTCTTGCTACATATTTGAGTTTGGTATGCATCTGGTATCTCCTTCTCCTCCTCCTTCTCTTTTTTCTTCTTCTTATCCTCCTCCTTCCCCTCTCTTCTTCTTCTTATCCTCTTCCCTCTTTCTTCTTCTTCATTCTATCCTCCTCCTCCTCTTTCTTCTTCTTCTTCTTATCCTCCTCGTCTTTCTTTTTCTTATCCTCCTCCCTCTTTCTTCTTCTTCTTCTTATCCTCCTCCTTCTCCTCTTTCTTCTTCTTCTTCTTATTATCCTCCTCCTCTCTTCTTCTTCTTCTTCTTATCCTCCTCCTCCTCTTTCTTTTTCTGCTTATCCTCCTCGTCTTTCTTTTTCTTCTTCTTATCCTCCTCTTTCTTTTTCTTCTTCTTATCCTCCTCCTCGTCTTTCTTCTTCTTCTTCTTATCCTCCTCCTCCTCTTCTTCTTCTGCTTAGCCTCCTCCTCCTCCTCTTTCTTTTTCTTCTTCTTATTCTCCTCCTCCTCCTCTCTTCTTCTTCTTATCGTCCTCCTCCTCTTTCTTCTTCTTCTTCTTATCCTCCTCCTCTTTCTTCTTCTTCTTCTTATCCTCCTCCTCTTTCTTTTTCTTCTATCCTCCTCCTCCTCTTTCTTTTTCTTCTTCTTCTTCTTCTTCTTTTTCTTCTTATCCTCCTCCTCCTCTTTTCTTCTTCTTCTTCTTATCCTCCTCCTCCTCTTTCTTTTTCTTCTTCTTATCCTCCTCTTTCTTTTTCTTCTTCTTATCCTCCTCCTCCTCTTTTTTCTTCTTCTTCTCATTCTCCTCCTCCTCCTCTGTCATCTTCTTCTTATCCTCCTCCTCCCTCTCTTTTTTCTTCTTGCAATAAACATCACGAGCTATAATGGCTGCATTTAAGCAACTCAAAACAATATGCAGAGAAAAAGAACTACAACAATGAGAGGATAACTTCAGTAAATAAAAACAACAACAACAATAACAACAAGAAAACCCACACAAAAGACACCCAAAGGGTCTATAAAAAATTAAGAAAGGATCAAGTACTTTATTGTATAATGAAATAATACACTGAAATGAGGTTCCGGCCACAAAACCTTTCGTGAAATCAAATTAAAATTACTTATACTTGTGATATATGGATTGATTATGCCGATGATATATTTCACAATGATAATTATTGTGTTATAAATTCGCTTTGTTACTCTTAACCTTTACTAGTGTGTGTGTGTGTGTGTGCGTGCGTGCGTGCGTGCGTGTGTGCGTGCGTGCATGCATGCTTGTGTGTGTTATGTAGTGTTGTGGGCTTTTAAGATATCGTGTTACTTCTTAATCTGTACTGTTTAATAATGCATGCTGTGTTATTGTATTTTTTAAATGCCACTCATAATAATTTCTCTAGCTGATACATTAAAGTATTCTTGAGTCTTGAAATAAGCGTCTTGGAACTCCTATTGATTGGAATGGTGTCTCCAAACTATTAAAGACAGTTTAAAAAAAAAAAGAAATCAAGCTAAAATGATTCCAGCCTAGAATAGAATATAGCTATAGAACACGTGTCACAAACAGAATATTAAACACAATGAATGTCACAGATGATGGCAGGTATAATTTCTGCACAGAGAGAGAGAGAAAGAGCGTGAGCGAGCGAGAGAGAAGAGAGAGAGAGAGAGAGAGAGAGAGAAGAGAGAGGGGAGAGAGAGAGAGAGAGAGAGAAGAGAGAGAGAGAGGGCGTATGATAATGCTGTAGAATACAAGTCACAAACAAGATATTAAATTAAATGCATGCTACACATAATGACAGGTGCAATTTTCTTGCCAAGAGGAAAGTGAGGGTGTCATCTTCTATTGCCAAGAGAAGAATGAGAGTGCCATTTTCTATCTGCGAGATTTGTAGTGGCAGTAAAGTTCAGTTTGTCATCAAGAATGATGCCTAGGTATTCATTCACACGTTCTTCTTTCATACCACCAATGTAAAGATTTTGGCATAGGATTTGCGTTCTTGCAATTAAAAAAAATCAATTAACGTTTCTTTAGTCTTTCTGACATTTAGGTCCAGATCATTCTTCTTTTTTTGTTTACACCAGGAGGAAAACTCGTCGATTTGTGGAGAATAGTTACGTGGGGTAGTCATCAGAATATTGTATTGTTCTTCTTGTTCTGGTTGCTCTTCTTTCTTTTGTTGTTTGCCTTTTTCGTCATCCTCCTCCTCCTCCTCGTCTTCGTCGTCGTCGTCATCCTCCTTCTTCGTCTTCTTCACCATCACATTCACCTTCTTCTTCCCTAATTTTGTTTGCTTTTTTCTTCTTTGCATTCTTCTTCGTCGCAGTCTTCTAATTCTTGTTGTGATTGTTATTGTCGTTCTTCTTGTTCTAGCTGCTGCTGCTGTTGTTGTGTTGTTGTTGTTGCTGTGTTGTTCATCATCTTTTTTTCATCGCCATCATCTTCATCATCATCTTCTTTTCGCATGCTTCTTCTTCTTTTCCTCCCTTTTTCTTCTTCTTCTTCTTCTTCTTCTCATTCTTCTTCTTCTTCTCACTTTTCTTCTTCTTTTTCTTCTTCTTCTTGCCATAACTGCCTATTCCCGATGCACATATTGTCTTTTACTTTTCGTAAGGTGATGAATCGCGTTCCTCGCTGCTTGCCATTCATTCCTGAATACATTACAACGCACGCACGCGCGCGCGCGCACATGTGTGTGCGTGCGTGTGTGTGTGTGTGCGTGTGTGCGTGCGTGTGTGTGTGTGAGTGTGTATGTGCGTGCATGTATGTATGCATGTATGCATGCATGTATATGTGTGTATAGATGGATGGATGGATGGATGGATGGATGGATGGATGGATGGATGGATGGATGGATGGATGTACGTTCGACCCTGCACGCGCGGGTGTGTGTATGTGTGTCTATGTCTGTGTGTGTGTGTGTCTACGTGTTTGTATCTGTGTGTCAAAGTCAAAGTCAAACTTTTTATTTTCAGATGGTACATTGAATAAGCAGTGCATTTGCTTTTTTTCATCAAGCCATCTATCTAAAGAAAGAAAGAAAAAAGCGAGAAAAAAAGATAATGTATATGCAGACTTAGAATAAAAAACCTAATCTATGGTAAACTATACAAATCAAACAAAAAAACCAATAACACATGCATATGTGGAATTAAAACAAAACAAAAATCCCAGAAAAATATGAGACCATACAATTCAAATAATTCAAAAATCTTGAAAAAATATCCGTCATAACACAAACAAACAAGCAACAAAGAAAAACACGCACAAACACACAGACACACACGCGTGTCTCTACACTTGTATTTGTGTATGATTGTGTCTGTCTCTCTGTCTATGTGAATAAAAAACGGATCAAGACCTATCATCAGCCACAATCAAAGTGAATGCAACGCTCGGAATCCTTTCAAATCATCATTATTCTCAAGGCATCAGTTTTCTGCTGTCGCTCATAAACAAGAGGTGCATATGCAAATGACAGCGAGCATACAGATATGTCAGAGTGGTGTCATTTTTCTTCATTATTTGCAGTTTTATTTTGTTGTTGTTGTTGTTGTTGCTATAGATTATGCCTAGATGATCAGATACCGGCATATAATAATTATTGTTAGCTGGTATTGTCTGAGATTCAGTTTGAAGTTGAAGATCAATCCAATGGCGTGTGTGTGTGTTGTGTTTGGGGGGGGGGGGTTGGTAAGTGTGTGTGTGTGCGTGTGAATGTGAGTGTATGTGTGTGTGTATGTGTGTGCGTGTGAGTGTCAAGTCAAGTCAAAATTTTATTTCCAGATAGTACATTGAATAAGCCATGCATTTGCTTTTTTTCATCAAGCCATCTATGTAAGAACAAATTTCGCAATGATTATACTAGGACACTACATTATTGCATCATTTACCATTAAATTAAACCAGTAAAAAAAAGGAACAAATCGATAAGGAAATACATTGAAAATACAAATTACCACATATACATATACACGCACACACATACTCATGCACACCTGAGCGCGTGCGCGCTCACGTCCACACACACATTTAAATAGAAATGTTTTAAGAATAAAAAAAGAAAATAATAAAACGTCAGGACAAACAAATTACTTCACCTACTGTTTCATCCATTCTTTCACGTTTATACTTTAGATAATAAAAAGGTACAGGAATAAAACGTTAGAAAATACTAGGCATTCGTCATTACTGACAATATTACCTTCAATGACCTCCCTCCTCTCCTCCTCCACCCAGCAAACGTGTGCTTTTTTATGCGCTCATACTCTTCAAATAGCGCTTTTTAAAAATGATATATTCACACAATAACTATCAAAGCAAGATAAGTCAAATAAGATTACAATAATGATTATTATAATAGAGATACAATAATAACAACAATCACCCATCACCATGAGACACAATATAACAAATGATCCCCATCACCATGAGACAACAACATAACGATGATAACAGAAAAGCATTGGAAAGGATGGGGGTGGGGGAGGAGTATCAAGGGGGAAGGGGAAAAACACCTTCAATCAAATAGAGAATTAATAATTTAAAAAAACAACAACAATTATTCAAACAAGTAGAACCCCTATACAATACAGAATTCAAAAGCCCATAATCAACTGGACTATCAAACTAAAACAATATCAAACAGTATCGCTTATAATAGTACTAATAATCTCATCTCTAACTGCAATAAAAACAACATCCATGATAAAATCTATTGAATTAGACAAGACAAATGGCATGAGGAGAGGAGAGGAAAGGAGAGGAGAGGAGAGAGAGAGAGAGAGAGAGAGAGAGAGAGAGAGAGAGAGAGAGAGAGAGAGAGAGAGAGAGAGAGAGAGAGAGAGAGAGAGAGAGAGAGAGAGGACACACTATCAAGCTACCAGGTCTACCATAAAAAGCTTTTAAAAATTTCCTCCTTTCCACTTGTTTCAACACATTGCAGATTATTTACTAGCTTGTATAGATTACTCTTACTTCTTTGCATAATTAGTGTGCCTCTTTCCTGCCTCCCCCTCCCTCCACACATATACAGCGTGTGACTGTAGAATTTCTAGTCACAGTAAGACATACTTGAATTTTTGTTGTTGTAAGGAATACCATTAGTGCTGATAAATGTAAGTATGGTTGATTTTGCCGTATTAATCATGGTTGATTTTGCCTTATTAGTCAATTCCTAAAGCATTCATGCATTAGATGGCTTTTTAGCTGTGTCTTGAACTGATTTTTGTTTTTGGATACATTTTATTCGATTTGGAGCTTGTTCCATAAGTCACTACCTGAGTACAAGAAGCTTGTTTTGTAAAGATTATTTCTTGGTCTCGGAAATGTTAGTAGATGATATGTCTGTGTTAATTGATTTTGAAGCTATTGGTGATCTTTGGAGGGGCATTTCCATTGACAACTTCTGGACAAATAGAGCTTTATTTAGATAAAGTCTGTTTTTGAAGGTTAGGATATTTGTTTTCTTATAATCGTTGATGGTTAGGGAGCTTGATTTTAGTAGAACGAGTTTCAGTGCTCTTTTATATAATCGATAAATCAATTTTAAATTTGTATCACTGCAGCTGTCCCAAAGAGATGAAGCATAGTCAACTATAGGCAAAATATGGCCTCAAAAAGAGTTTGCGAGAGTGGTTATTCAAAAAATGTTTTATTTTTGATAACTGAAGTAGCTTGTAAGAAAGACGTTTTCCTAGCGCCATCACATGGTCAGTCCAAGTAAGATTTTTGTCAATAATTACACCCAGAATTCTGTGGGAGTCAACTTCTTCAATTACTCTTTTACCTATCAACAGAGGTTGGAATTTTTCTTTCATTTTTTGTCTCTTTTGTCTTGCTAGAACATACATACACTTAGTTTTTCGTGTATTTAGGGACATATGGTTTAGCTGAGTCCAAGTAACCAATCTGTCAATATTGTGTTGAAGTTTGATTGTAAGTCTGTGGGGGTCAGAATCACTACAATAGAGGGATGTGTCATCAGCAAACATTTCACAGCTACATTCTAGAAATTGGGGTAAGTCATTTACATAGATTGAAAATAGAAGTGGACCCAATATTGACCCTTGTGGTACTCCATGTTTAATAGGTACTAGTTCTAATATTTGATTATTTGCAGTTACTAGCTGCTGCCTATTCGACAAAAAGCTGTTCAAAAGATTTATCATTTCTGGTGTTAGTTTATACAAGTGAAGTTTACGCAATAATAAGGAATGATTGATTACATCAAATGCTTTTTCAAAGTCAACAAAAAAAAGGCCTGTATATTTATTTTCATTGATATTGTGTAGGAGACTGTTTGTAATTTGTGTAAGAGTTGTGTGACAGGAATATTTTTTACGAAAACCTGTGTATGTGTGTGTGTGGTGTGTGTGTGTGTGTGCGCGCGCGCGCGCGTATGTGTTGTGTTGTGTTGTGTTGCGTGTGTTTTGTTGTGTGTGTGAGTGAGTGTGTTGTGTTGTTTGTGTTTAAGTGTGTCTGTGTAAGTGTGTGTGTGTTGAGTGTGTGTTTTTGTGTTGTGTGTGTTGTGTTCTGTTGTGTGGTGGGTGTGTGTGTTGTTGGTGGTGTTCTTAGCACCTTCCATATCTGTTTAATTGTGTGTTTTTTAATAATCAAGTATCTATACAATTGTTTCTTTATGGCGGAATCAGCTGATCACATTTATTTTTGTCTCTGTGTGTTTCTTCTCTGAGTTTAATGCGTTCGTGGTGTTTACTACTAAGCACATTCACACACACACACACACACACAAACACACAACACACACACACAAACACTAGCGCACACACACACACACACACACACACACACAACACACACACACACACACACACACCACACACACACACACACACACACACACACTTCTGTTAATGTATTCGTGATCTGCTGACGAAGGTTCGATTCTCGTTCGAGAGGATTTTTGTGTGTGTGAGAATTTTTCCTTTGGAGTTAACATCAGTGCAGACTCCACTCTCCCAAAAAGTCCTTCGGATGAGACTATAAACCGATGTCCCGTGTGCGAACTCACGCAGAACATCTTGCGCACACGTTAAAATCCGTTCCTATCTTCGGAAGAGTAGGCCATTGTGTGCCGGTGGGAACAGTTGACAAAAATTTACAAAACTGCATACACACGGGGACTAGATGAAAAAAAGCACATGAATGCTTATTCCATTATCCTCGAAATAAAATAATAACATAAAATAAATAAATAACACACACAGAAAGAACATCATGCGCACACGTTAAAACCCGTTCCGCTTTTCGGAAGAGTAGGCCATGGTGTGCCGGTGGGAACGGATGAAAATTTTTTACAAAAGTGTATACACACGGGGACTGGATGGGGAAAAAAGTACATGAATGCTTATTACATTAACCTCGAAAAACGAAGCAAAGAAAATATCCACACACAGACAAACAGACGGACGGACATCGACATCCCCAGCACAACAATAACGTGAATGAAGCAGACGACACCAGTGCACACAGGGCGCCAACGTTCTCAACAATGACCCAGTGACCGCCGTGACCTTGCAACACAATACAATACAACCCTTCCCATCACGCAACCACACCTCAGTGCTCTGCCCCTTGTCTGAGAAACAGCACAGCACAGCACGTGACGATCGTTATCTTGCTGGTGGTGGTGGTAGTGATAGGTGCTTCTTTCTACTTTGTATTATTTTCTTTCCCTTTTGTTTTGGTTTATATCCTACATATATCTCTTGTCTCTTTCTCTACGATGATTATTTAGACCGTATGTCATCACTATGGCGTACAAACAATGAAAAACAACTTGTTGCATAACATTATGTTATCTAGTGAATATGCATAAACAAATATACTATAAACCGAGGCCCCGTTTGTGAACGCACGCAGAACATCTTGCGCACATGTTAAATCCTGCTCCGCTTTTCGTAAGAGTAGGCCATTGTGTGCCGATGGGAACAGATGACATAATTTACAAAACCGCACACACACACGGGGACTGGATGTAAAAAAGCACATGAGTGCTTATTCCATTATCCTCGATATAAAAGAATAAATAAATAAATAAATTGGTGACAACACAGCTGTTACAAATATGGATGTTCCAGGACACTGTTCTGACAAACTAGCTTTCAACAAAAAATGAATACTTTGCTATCGTGGCAATTAGAAAATAAACCCTCACAAGGGTTATAAGTCTATCTATAAAAAGAAACAGTTATCCAGGGAACAGCACACATCAGTACCCGAATCTCAGGCAAACTATTTCCATGCTTGCAGCTACAAATAACGGACATTTCATCTATTATGAGCCACAGCCATACATCTCCATAATCTTTATGCATGGAGATGTACGGTTGTGGCTCTTAATAGACGATTTAATGTCAATTATATCCACTCATATTTAGACACCCATACCCACAAACACAAACTCATGCACAAGCAGACAAAAAAAACCACTTCCAACATTTTCTGGCAAACAACAAGTTTGATGGCTTTTGAAGGTACAGATTCTGCCCAATAATGTCGAAGTGATCAAAGTTTACACCCATCAAGGACAGCCAGCAAATGTACATTATTTTCCTGGCGAGTGGTCATAAAATGTTATATAGAGACTTTAAGTATCTTTCTTTTTCAAAAAAAAATTTGAAGAAAACTGACCCTCCAAAGTTATGACCTAAGTTTGCAAGACTAGACAGCACAAGGTAGAAAACTTCTATGGCCGCATCTTTTTTTTTGGGAAAATTCCATGATTAGTATGTGTGAGCAGACTGTAGTTAATATGTTTTTGTCTTCTGTATTTCTGAGAGGTTTTTATTTGATGGGATGTTCTTGCTCTGTACTGGAGTTGCCTTCTTCAGAAGAAAACAAGAAGAACACGACTGTCCAAGGTTAGGTAAAAATAAAAACAACAACAATTACAAACAACTCCCAAACCCAAACACAATTATTGTTTGTTATTGGTGGTATGACTGTGTAGTTGAATGCAAGCGCTTTGATTTGTCTTTGCAAGATATAGCGCTATGTAAATTTCATTTTTTTTAAATTGATGTTATTAGTATCATCATCATCATCTCCATCACTATTATTATTATTATGATGATGATTATTATTATTATTATTATTACCATCATTATTATCATCATCATCATAATCATCATCTTTATCATCACTAGTAGTAAAAGTAGTAGTAGTAGTAGTAGTAGTATCATCATAATCATCATCATTATAATCATGATTATTATTATTATTATCATTACTATTATTTCACAGCATTTGATAATGACGCTGCTATTCAAAGGCGGGGTAAACCCTGGAACTCCACAGAGCTCTGATAGAAGATGCTTTAGCATTACATTTTCTGTAAGACAGCTTTTAGCAGGATTTGTTGTGGGCATATGCTTGAAGAGATTTTTGTTTTGTGTGTGTGTGTGTGTGTGTGTGTGTGTGTGTGTGTGTGTGTGTGTGTGTGTGTGTGTGTGTGTGTGTGTGTGTGTGTGTGTGTGTGTGTGGTGGGTGGGTGGGTGTGGGGTGTGTGTGTGTGTTTGTTTGTGTATGGGTGTGTGTGTGTGTGTGTTGTGGGTGGGTGGGTGTGGGGTGTGTGTGTGTGTGTTTGTTTGTGTATGGGTGTGTGTGTGTGTGTGTGTGTGTGTGTGTGTTGTGTGTGTGTGTGTGTGTGTGTGTGTGGGTGGGTGGGTGGGTGTGGGGTGTGTGTGTGTGTTTGTTTGTGTATGGGTGTGTGTGTGTGTGTGTCTGTGGGTGGGTGGGTGTGGGGTTTGTGTGTGTGTGTGCGTGTGTGTGTGTGTGTGTGTGTGTGTGTGTGTGTGTGTGTGTGTGTGTATGTGTGTGGGTGTGGGCGTGTGGATGTAGGGCTGCGTGGGTGGGTGTGGGTGTGTGTGGGTGTTGTCTAGAAGAAATGGAATGTGTACTGTTCTTTGGCTGTAGTAGCTGCTGCCATGCGATAAGCAGGCATGGTGTGTTTTTAACCAAGTAGGTCTGCTGTGTTTACTGCTCCCCTTTCTTCCTCTTCTTTTTTGCTCTTTCGCACCCCAACTCCTCAATGATTGTTGTCTGTCTGCCTGTCTGTATGTTTATCTGTCTGTCTGTCTATCTGTCTGTCTGTCTGTCTCTCTCTCTCTCTCTCTGTTCTTGTTGTTGTTGTCTGTCTGTTTTTCTCTTTTTTATCATCTTTGTTGGTTTGGTTTTTCCTTCTCTTTTGTTTGTTTGTTTTGGTTAGGGTTTTGTGGGGGTGGGGTGGGGGTGGGGTATTTTTATGGTTTTTTTTATTTTCTTGCTTTGGGGGGGGGGGGGGTTGTTGGGGGGGAGCTGTTTTGAAAAGGGTTATTTCCCCTTGTTTTTATTGTGAGACTGTATAAGTATTGGGTTATTATTATTAGATGTATCCCTAACGGGCGGGGACTGGATGTAAAAAAGCACATGTGTGCTTATTCATTATCCTCGAAATAAAAGAATTTGTCATTGTCATTGTCATTGTCTCTCTCTCTCTCTCTCTCTCTCTTCTCTCTCTCCTCTCTCTCTCTCTCTCTCTCTCCCCGTCTGTGTATCTCTCTGTCTGTCTGTCTGTCTGTCTGGCTATCAGTCTATTTGTATGTGTGTATGTATGTATGTATGTATGTATGTATGTATTTATGTATGTATGTATGTTTGTATGTATGTATGTATGTATGTATGTATGTATGTATGTATGTATGTATGTATGTATATAACTATCTATCTGTCCATCTATCTATCTGCACACATAAACACACACACACACTCACGACACACACACGCACGACACACTCACACACTCCACACACACACACACACACACACACACACACACACACACACACACACACACACACACACACACACACACACACACACGACACACACAACACCTCACACACACACATACACACACTTACACACACACACCACACACACGACACACACTACACACACTCTCACACACACACGACACACACTGCACACACACACTCACGACACACTCACCACACACACACACACATACACACACACACTTACACACACACACACGACACACACTACGCACACTCTCACACACACACGACACACACTACACACACACGACACACATACACACACACAAGACACTCACAACACACACACACACACACACACACAAACACACACACACTCACCACACACACACACACACACACTCACCACACACACACGACACACTCACACAAACACACACACACACGACACACACACACTCACGACACACTCACACACTCACGACACACACACACACACACACTCACTCACTCACTATCCCCCCAGAAACACACACAACCACACCAAGCTTCACTGTCAAGACAATCCTGAAATTGTTGGGGGGGGGGTTTAATTATTATTATCATATTATATCGAGGATAATGGAATAAGCACTTATGTGCTTTTTTTTTTACATCCATTCCCCGTGTGTATGCGGTCTTGTAAATTTTACAATCTGTTCCCACCGGCACACAATGGCCTACTCTTACGAAAAGCGGAACAGGATTTAACGTGTGCGCAAGAAAAGTTGAACGAAAACTCTCATATTATTATCGTTACTATCTTGTGTAAGGACTCTCATCTGACTGACTGTGTTTTCTTTTCTTTTCTTCTATACATTTATTTTATTCTTTTATTTCGAGGATAATAGAATAAGCATCCATGTGGGGGGCAGGGGGGGGGGGGGGGGCGTTAACACCCAGTCCCCGTGTGTATGCAGTTTTTTTTTGTAAATGTTGTCATCCGTTTCCACCGGCACACAATGCTTTACTCTTCCGACAAACTGAACTAGTTTTAACGTGCGCGCAATATGTTCTGCATGCGTTCGCACACGGGACCTCGGTTTATAGTCTCATCCGAAGGACTTTTCGTAGTGGTACTACCCTATTCTGGAATAGAGAGAAGGGGTAGTAGGGGACGGGGAGGGGGGAGGGGGAGGGGGCGGAACTTGCTAGTTGCTTGGTGGTAGCGGGGTGAGGGGGTGGGGGTTGGGGGAGGGAGGGAGGGGCCTGATAGTTGCTTAGTTAGTTCTAATGATGGACGAGAGAGGACTTTTGTTTCCTAGTCTTAGGTCTTAGTGCCTGTCAGACATGTACAAATTTATGGACGTAGACCGTCAGACATTGACACTTTTCAGATTGATAAGAACAACAAAATAAGGAAGAAAAAAAAAGACATTATTTCCTCTCTGTCTGCCTGTCTGTATGCTCTGTCTTTCTGTCTGTCTCTCTCTCTCTGTCTCTCGATCTCTCTTTTCTCTTTCTCTCTCTCTCTCTCTCTCTCTCTCTCTCTCTCTCACTCTCTCTCTCTTCTCTTCGCTCTCTCTCTCGCTCTCTCTCTCTCGCTCTCTCTCTCGCTCTCGCTCTCTCTCTCGCTCTCTCTCTCTCTCTCTCTCTCTCTCTCCCCTCTCTCTCTCGCTCTCGCTCGCTCTCTCTCTCGCTCTCTCTCTCGCCTCTCTTCTCTCTCCCCTCTCTCGCTCTCTCCTCTCTCTCCTCTCATTCTCTCTCTCTCCTACTGCATTGTGTCGTATTGTATTGTATTGTATCGTGCTGTACATCATTTTCTACAGCAGATTTCTCTGCGTGAAATTCGGGCTGCTCTCCCTCGGGAGAATGCGTCGCCACAAGAGCACAACACCCATATTTTGTTGTTGTAGTTAGATTATTTTTGTGTTAATTTTGCTGTCTGCATGTGTATTTCTTTCACTATGAGAGTAACTTTTGTCTACACAATTTTGCCAGGGACATTATTTTTTTTGTTATTGCCGTGGGTTTTATTTACGTGCGTCGAATATGTGTTGCACATGGGACATCGGTTTATCATCTTATTTGAAAGACTAGCACCCAGATCGTCAAGAAATGTCTAGTGGATGGAGGAAATATCTTTCTCAAACGGTGGTCAAATCCAACTGTTTTGCTTCCTAAGCAGATGTCAGATTGAAAAGGGCCACCAGGCCATATGAAGAGCTCCTGACTTCAGAGGAAAAAGACACAAACTGAAGTGGTGCAGGCATGTCACACCAACACCTGGACTGGCCAAGACTGTCCTACAGGGAACAGTACAAGGAGGGAGACGAAGAAGAGGCAGACAGAGAAAACGATGGGAAGACAACATCAGAGAGTGGACTGACTGGTCTTGAGTGGAACGAACTGCTACGGAAAGCTGAAAACTGCGAGGAGTGGAGGAAGCTGGTTGCAAAACCTTCAGTGGTGCCCCAAAGGTCGGCTAGACTATGGTATAGGTGAAGGTGAAGGAGGTGCGTTACCTGAGACCATGTTTCTGCTCTGTATGTATGTGTGTGTGTGTGTGTGTGTGTGTGTGTGTTTGTGTGTTGTGTGTGGTGTGTGTTTTGTTGTAGTGTGTTGGTGTGTGTGTGTGTTTTGTGCGTGTTTGTGTCAAGTGTGAGCGCACGTGTGTATCAAATACTAATGAAAAATGAAAGATAATACGGACACTTCAAGAAAATTAGTAATAAGGAAAATGAAAGAAATTACAACCTAAGTATGGGGGTTGTCACAATAAACAAGGCTACCACTTGTAAATGGACACGTTTTTTTTTTGACGAATCACTAACATCTTTTTCTCTCTATTTTCTTTTACCTAACCAAAAGTTCAATAAAGGATATCCCTACCTAGAAAAAAAAACCAACACACCACCTAGCAAACCAAGAAACAAGGAAAACAAGCGACAAATGAATAATCAATACCAGCCATCCATCAACCCTAACTAGCTGGTGTAAAGCACAGGCGATACCATTTCTGGGAGACAAAAAATGCCCCCAGAATGGTCAGAATGGTCAAGAAAACAGCTTCTAATGAACCATAAAACTTCCACTTGTCACTTCTTTAATTCTCGGCATGGTTTTACACCAACATTGTTTGGACTCAGACCTTAGATGTCATTATTCATTTGAGGTGGGATTTGTAAGGCTAGTCTGTCTGTCTGTCTGTCTGTCTGTCTGTCTGTCTGTCTCTCTCTTTTTTCTTTCTTTCTTTCTTTCTCTCTCTCTCTCTCTCTCTCTTCTCTCTCTCTTCTTTCTCTCTCTCTCTCTCTCTCCTCTCTCTCTCTCTCTCTCTCTTTCTTTCTTTTCTCTCTCTTTCATCTCTCTCCTCTCTCTCTCTCTCTCTCTCTCTCTCTCTCTCTCTCTTCTCTCTCTCTCCTCTCTCTCTCTCTCTCTCTTAGTCGTTGGAACTAAAGTCGAAGTGGACGTAGTGGATTGAGATTAGAACCTTAAAAGGTCACTCCAATACTCAAACACACACACTCACTCACTCTCTCTCTTTCTCTCCTCTCTCTCTCCACACACACACATACACACACACACACACACACACACACACACACACACACACACACACACACACACACACACACACACACACACTCTTTCAAAAAAACAGCACTGCAGAAAAAGAAGATATCTTATAATCCAGACAGAAGTTCCAAAAAAACCACATTGAACTAGCAACAATACCAGGTCGGTTTTAACCAGATCTTTTCTCAAAAGTACTTTTGCAGAAGCACAAACATTGGTTCGTTCCTTTGTCTGTTGAACTTTTTGTGTAAAGGTAATGGACTTTATGACGTTTATTGCTTAAGGGCGGACCGGATAGCCTAGTGGTTAGAACATTGCGCTCGCAATCTGACGACCCGGGTTCGATTCCCGTTCAAGGGGATTTTTTTTTCCCTCTGGAGTTAACATCAGTGCAGACTCCACTCTCCCGAACAGTCCTTCGGATGAGACTATAAACCGAGGTCCCGTGGGTGAACGCACGCAGAACATCTTGCGCACACGTTAAATCCTGTTCCGTTTTTCGTAAGAGTAGGCTAGTGTGTGCCAGTAGGAATAGATGACAGAATTAACAAAACCGCATACACACGGGGACTAAATGTAAAATGCACATAAGTGTTTATTCAATTATCCTCGATATAAAAGAAAGAAAAAAAAGAATACATTAAAGGTTGCAGAAGGTGGCCACATACTTGTCTGTAGGTATCAGAATTTTCATTTTAAGACTAAGCAACCAAAAAAAGGTTTGATTTGAAGAAAAGAAAATCAAACAAACCAACAAAACCAAACAAAACAAGAAACACGGAAGAAAAGTAAACATCACAAAGAAACTGGCATGTTTTCTTCATTATAATCCAGCTGTAGATTCTCTTCCACCATTTTCCCAAATCCGTGCTAATACAATGGACGTCATATCTTCAAGAGGTAACCTCATTTTCCGCACTCAAGAACATACTAATCATAAAATGCAAGAGTGGTTTTTTTGCAGTTTCAATCACTTGCTTATAATTTCATTAAAAATTTAAATTCCTATTTTCAGCCTGCGATACATTATGCCGGTTTAATGACAATTAAAAGCAGAAAAATCACCAGTATTTTTTTTTCAATCGTCACATGAAGGAATTAACATGAAAGGCGCCAGTCACCAGCCAGGGTAACGATTATCACGTGCTGTGCTGTGCTGTGGTGAGCTGGGCTGTGCTGTGTTGTGCCGTGCCGTGCTGTGCCGTGCTGTGCTGTGTTGTGCTGTGCCGTGCCGTGCCGTGCTGTGCCGTGCTGTGCTGTGCTGTGCTGTTCTGTGCTGTTCTGTGCTGTGCTATGCTGTGCTGTGCTGAGCTGTGCTGTGCTGTGCTATGCTGTGCTGTTCTGTGCTGTGCTGTGCTGTTCTGTGCTGTGCTGTGCTGTGCTGTGCGTGATGGAGAGTGGTACTGCAAGGTCGTGTCAGTTTCTGGGTCAATCCCCTAAAAAGTTGGTACTAGTGCGAACTGGTTTCTTTGTTTGCTTTTGCTGCCTCATCTTCTGTGATATTCTGGTCCCCCCCCCCCCCCCTTGCTCCCACTCCGCTTATCTCAATCTCCCTGCTGCAGCCATACCCAGATTTGTTATGTCCCATCCTTAGGGTCAGAAGTCCACAGGGAGCCTCGTGAATATCAGGCTTCCGTGGGGCCACCAGCCAGAGGGGCCCTGCACTGCTGCTGGGTCACTTTGGTGTTCAGCGGTGCCTGTTCTGCGCTATCATACGCAGGACACCACCTACTAAGCCCCCTACTAACGTCAGTATTAGCTCAGTTGCGGAGCCAAATTGAGCGAGTCATCCACCCAAGATGGCAACCACCATACTGTTCCTCCAATGACTGTAGCCTGTGAACCTCCAACCCGAAAGGCTTTAGTACAAACTCACCACAGGTACAGAGGTGTGTGGGGAAACCAAATCTGAAGTTACCATGAGACCATAGCAATTGGAGCAACGGAATCAGAGGCTTTTTTATTGCATGATGATCAATGATAATGAGGATGATATGAAGATGCGGCTATGGAAGTGCATAATTATGCTTAGAGACTACTTGACAGGATTTTACTCTACGCTTACTATCATAATACATCCCGGCGTCAACCAGGCACGAGAGATACAGACACCTGCAGTGTTGGTCAGGTAATTTGAGCAACACTCTCAAACTCGCATCCGTAAAGTGGATGAAACTCGACTGTGTGGTCCCAGTCTTTTTCCCACTGAGCCCACAGCACACTCACTCCGGGTAGGAGCCGGCAGGAGTTCGAAAAAATTCATATGATTCATGGGATTTGAACCTGCGACCTTCCAGTCCGCAATCCAAGGCGCTAACCACTGCGCCATGGCGGCTGGTGTGTGAACTGGTTTTGTCGGCACTGCTTTTTTAGGATCTTGAACTGCTTAACCCCACCTTGCTTGCGCTTGCTCATTGCACTGAAGAGGGGAGGTAGTTCAAGTACGGCACAAGAAAATTCTCTCCTTAGAAACTCTAGACAAATGAATATACAGGAATAACAGTTCCCTTCACATAAAGATCTCGTTGGGTCTTTAGAAATTTCACATCATTCGCCCCTCCCCCCTTAACGTGTTGTCTGCTCTTATAAACTGCCATCACAAGTATATGTAAAAACCATATCATAAGAAAGTCTGGGAACAAATTATGTGCGTGCTTTCAGTTTTCTATGGCTGTATGTGCGCGACAAACAGAAGATAAGTAGCGTAGTGTGTTTTTGTGAATGCTGTTAAACATTGCTTTAAGGAAAAGAAAAGAAAAAACACAAGGCTTTTCCAGCTTCAGCTCATCAGTACTCTCAGAGCAGCATTGTTGTTGAGCATAGCTACATATGGGTGTTTTGTTGGGGTGAGGGGGGGGGGGGGGGGGTAGCCCAGTGTATCGAGCACTAAACTGGTGTTCTGATAGTAACTGACGACACGAGTTCTGGTCTCTGTCGACATGTCTGTTCAAGTCTACGGAAAGCGGAGGACCGAGAAATATGGAGGAAGCGGGTTGCAAAACTTTCAGTGGTGCTCCCACCGTCTACCCGAGTACAGGATAGGTGAAGGTGAAGGGGGTGAAGGTGTAGCCCAGTGTCTTCAGCACTATACTCGTGTTTTGATAGGAACTTGAGGCACGAGTACTAGTCCCTGTCTGTTCAAGATATTGTACTGATTCTGTTGTGCTGAAAGTCTGACCGTGCATCTGTTTCTTTCGCTGGTGTGTTTGTATAGGCATACGCATTTCTTTGTCTTTCTGTGTCAGTCTGTCTCCGTGTATTTGGGTGTCTTATGAATACTTATTAAAATACTACAGAATCTTATTCAAAACAAATATTGCCCATGTTGTTAATATCGTGACTCGCCATTGCAGCTGCTGGTTATGTGTATGGTTTTTTTCCCAATCCGAGTGTTGTTGCTGTTGTGATTGTCTCATCGTTGCCCTAAGTAAAGGAAAATTCCAAATGAAAAAAAATTATCAGATCCTATTTGCATAATTGCCAAGCAAAGAATACTTCGTATCTCAACAGGTTTGTAGTTTTCGACATGATTGACCCTCAACAGTTCTTAGTGGACTGAAAAATGTACAGTCTATGCTATCCTAGGTTTCAGCCAAAAGTGCTGTTGCCTTGCGTTTTTCATATACTCTGTGTACTATATATATATATATATATATATATATATATATATATATATATATATATATATATACAAGTGAGAGATGAAGTACTCAAGGTACATGTTCCGTCGTTTTCACTCAAAATTTGGTGGTTTGCAGAAACTCAGGTTCCATTCAGCACGAAATTGCAGAAACTCATATTCCATTCAGCACAAACTTGCAGAAACTCATATTCCATTCAGCACAAACTTGCAGAAACTCAGATTCCATTCAGCACGAAATATGCAGAAACACTAGATTCCATTTAGCACGAAATTGCAGAAACACTAGATTCCATTCAGCACGAACTTGCAGATTCACTAGATTCCATTTAGCACGAAATTGCAGAAACACAGATTTCATTCAGCACAAACTCAGCATGCATTCACTGCACTGGGTCATACAGGTGATCTAAGATCAGGGTGGATCGGTGGTCTAGACATAACGCATCTGCTTAGAAAGCGAAAAGTCCGGATTTCAAGTGTGTGGTGGTTTGATCCCCGTTTTGTACCCGAAGCTTTTCCCGCCTTCCACTAGACCGTGAGTGGTGGTGGTCTGGGTGCTAGTCTTTCGGATGAGACGATAAATTGAGGTCCCGTGTGCAATACTCATTTAGTGCACGTAAAAGAACCCACGGCAACAAAAGAGTTGTCCCTGGGAAAATGTATGCAGAAAAAGCCATTCTTATAGGAAAACCAACTACATGAAGACAGGAAAAGATTTTTTTTTTAATGAATGGGTGGCGCTGTTCTTGTGGCGACGCGCTCTCCCGGTGGAAAGCAGCCCGAATTTCACAGCAGATAAATCTACCGTGACTTAAAGTGGTATACAATACAATACAATACAATAAATAAATACAGTACAATACAATAAATACAATGCAATACAATCTATAAAGTTAAAAAAACACTTTTTGAGCATTGAGGTTTAGAATATTCGAGATCGTGTGACATCACCTAAGGAAAAGTGTGGAAAAAAAAAACTACAAAGAATAAAAAGAAAAAATGAAAACAAAAGAAATCATGGACATCCAGTTAACATGGAGAGACATCAACTAGAACGATTCGAGAACCACTAACTTCTTTTCTGGCCACAATTTTCACAGACAACAGAATTCATTCTGCGAAACGAATCAGTCTGGCCGATTCAATAACATGGAGAAGGGTGGAAGTGTCCGATTTTCTCAGACTGAGGAGAACATGTCTGTTTGCCGGCAATAACATTGATTAAGGCCAATTCTCGTTCATCTGTGAAACACTCGAGTGTTTGTGTGTGGGGGGGGGGGGGGGGGGGGGGGGGGGGGGGCGAGGAGTGGTGAGTGAG
>CM054148.1:36312286-36319786 GCA_028751875.1 Rapana venosa | reverse complement strand
GTTTACAATGTTCAGGAAAAAAAGAAAACCACCAATCTGTAATGAACTATAAACTTTTCGTCTGTCGCATTCTTGGCCTTCGGCACAATTACAGGGGGTTCTTTTGGGTCGGGCTATTAGGATGCTGTTCTTCTTCTTCGCTGAGATCAGTAATCCTAGTCTTTCTCTGTCTATCTCTCTGTCTCTATCTCTGTCTCTCTCTCCCTGTCTCTCTGTCTATCTCTCTCTGTCTCTCTGTCTATCTCTCTCTCTGTCTTTGTCTCTCTCTTCTCTCTGTTTCTCTGTCTCTGTCTCTCTCCCTG
Source organism: Rapana venosa (assembly GCA_028751875.1). NCBI lineage: Eukaryota > Metazoa > Mollusca > Gastropoda > Neogastropoda > Muricidae > Rapana > Rapana venosa. Next base: position 36,319,484 of record CM054148.1, on the reverse strand, counting down.
TCTCTCTGTCTACCTCTCTGTCTCTCTCCCTGCCTCTCTGTCTATCTCTCTGTCTCTATCTCTCTCCCTGTCTCTCTGTTTCTCTCTCTGTTTCTCTATCTCTGTCTCTCTGTCTCTCACCCTGTCTCTCTGTCTCTCTCCCTGTCTCTGTTTCTCTCTCTGTTTCTCTATCTCTGTCTCTATCTCTCTCCCTGTCTCTCTGTCTCTCTGTCTCTCTCCCTGTCTCTCTGTCTCTCTCCCTGTCTCTCTGTCTATCTCTCTGTCTCTGTCTCTCTCCCTGTCTCTCTGTCTCTCCCCTGTCTCTCTGTCTCTCTGTCTCTCCCTGTCTCTCTGTCTCTTCCCTGTCTCTCTGTCTCTCTCTGTCTCTCTCCCTGTCTCTCTCTCTGTCTCTCCCTGTCTCTCTCTCTGTCTCTCTCTGTTTCTCTCTGTCTCTCTCTATGTCTCTCTCTGTCTCTCTCTTCTCTCTGTCTCTCTGTCTCTCTGTCTATCTCTCTGTCTCTGTCTCTCTTCCTGTCTCTCTGTCTATTTCTCTGTCTCTGTCTCTCTCTGTCTCTGTCTATCTCTCTGCCCCTGTCTCTGTCTCTGTCTCTCTATCTCTCTGTCTCTCTCTCTGCCCTGTCTCTCTATCTGTCTCTGTTTCTCTCCCTGTCTCTCTCTCTCTCTGTCTCTCCCTCTGTCTATGTCTGTCTCTGTCTCTGTCTCTGTCTCTCTCTCTCTCTCTCTCTCTCTCTCTCTCTCTTCTCTCTCTCTCCCCCCTTCGTGTTCTGCTGTTTGTTCTGATTCCAAAAGGGACTGTGGTGTCCTAAGAGTTGTGTCTTAAAGGTCGAACGCTAGAAAATGGTGAAAAAAACATGATGAGAAAATATCAAATTTATCTAAGCCCCCTCCACTCACACTCACAAAATAAAACAACAGCAATATCATTGACAACAACAAAACAACTTCTTGTTAATTATCTATTTTTTAAATTGTATTTATAATACTATAAACATTTATCTTACAGAGGACTTGACCTGGCTGTCTTTGAAATGGCACGTGTGACACACGCGATGGTTCAGAAAAGGTATAAAGCTAATCAACCAAACCGAAAGGTAATAAACGTAATTACACTTCTATCTGAAAAATGTGTGAACATGATTTGGATTTTATTGAAGTTCTACATTTTAAAACAAACACACACACACACTTGAATATTTATTGTAGTTACATTATTGTTATTTCATGTTTCGACATTGTTGAGTTTATATTTTGCTCCTGTTTAAAAGTATTATCATTACTTTTCTAGGTTCTTGTTTTTTTCTCACAAAAATACCAACACTGATGCTATTTCTTAACCTTTTCTCCTTCCCTCTCCCTTCTTTAACGTGCCACTCTGATAAGGAAACAAATACAGCTGCAGAAAAAAAAAAAAGGGTGAAAGGGTGAAAGGGTGGCGCAGCGCTAAGTGGCGACGCGTTCTCCCGCTCTCCCCGGGGAGAGCAGCCCGAATTTCACGGAGAGAAATCTGCCATGACTTCAAGTGGTATGAAATAAAATCTGAGCGCTTTGATTTGTTGCTTTACAAGATTCAGCGCTATATAAATTCCATACATTATTATTAACTTCCACTACACTTTCTTTTTCCCTCGTCTAATATCACTTAAGAGTGAACAGACGTTAAATTGAAGACAACAACAACACAAACAACAACAACAAAAAATCCCAACCGTTCATGACAGTTGCAGAGAACTTTTTCTTTTTACAAAAATGACATAGTCTTTTTTTTTCGTTTTTTTATTCTCCATTTATCATATGCTAACTCCATAGCAAACATATTTAGATTTTTTTAAATCTATTTTTATCATTCCTCAAACACCATTCAAATTATGCCACTTAACCCAAAAAATGATTTCTTAGTCGCATTCCTTTCCATCTTTCTTTCATTCACAAAACGTAAATTAATTCTGCATGTTGCACACAAAAATGACAATGACTTCATCAAAAGCAATTGATGTTTTGGCTGTTTTGCTTTTTTCTTTAAAATCGTTATGTGAAGAGATTAACATGAAAAGCGCCAGTCACCAACAGGATAACGATCATCACGTGCTGTGCTGAGAGACAAGGGGCAGAGCACTGAGGTGTGGTTGCGTGACGGAGGGGTTGTTTTGTATTACAAGGTCATGGCAGTCACTGGGTCATTGTTCAGAAAGTTGGCGCCCTGTGTGCACTGGTGTCGTCTGCTTTGTTGCCCTTTGGATGGCAACCTTTGTCTGCCTGTGGGTTTTTTGTCTAATGTCTAGTTTTCTGCCTGTCTGTCTGTCTCTTTCTCTCCCTCTCTCTCTCCATGTCTGTCTGTCCCTCTCTGTGTCTCACTCTGTCACCCTCTCTCTCTCCATGTCTGTCTGTCCCTCTCTGTGTCTCATCCTGTCACTGTCTGTGTGTATGAATATTTGGGTAAATTGGTAAATGATATATATATATACACAACATTTATGACATTAATAAAAGTGAAAGAAACAGTATAAACTGTGCACAGAAGCTTCACTATATATAGACGTACAAACATTTGTATGTCTCTGTATGTTAATGTATGTCTGTTTACCCTTAATGCATGAGCACACAATGTTTGAAATTTCATATATATAAAAATTTAGAAAAATCCCTCTCCATATCATTTTCTTTATTGGATGGTGTTGTTGTCATTGTTGTTCTCTTAGTAGTCCCTATAAATATGTTTATTACAGTGAGGTTCTTATTACTATCACTCTATTATAGTATTTGCCAATTCAGTTGAATTCTAAGTGGGAGAACATTGGTAACCTTCACACTGCGAAAGTCAAGTGGTCCAGGTGTTTCTTATCTTGATCGTCCTGTAAAACATAACCTTAGCTGTAGGTCTGATACTCAGTATATGAGTTCAACCCCTTTGATTCCATCTCCATTTCATGTTCACTAGCACCGAGACATCAAGAAGGTTTATCTTTAGCAATAGGAATGCAGTGATGATCATACAAATCTTTTGACATTTAAAATAGGCTTGAGGATTGTAGCTCATGAGTACACTTTAGGTAGAAAGGTAAAGGTGTTCCCATAACCTATGCAGTCATTTGGGAGCAAGATGTCAGAGACTTCAGCTTCTCAAGGGTCCAGCATATTGAGGGTGGCGCCCGTCTCCTCTCCCTCGCTGCTTTACCTTCCCTGACCCTAAAGAGGGAAGGTGCCCATGTACAGCTGGGTGAACTGGGGGACTGTACCAAAGCTAAGGTGCACAAATAGTCTCCCATCCACTTGGTTAACCATGCTGGATGCCGCTTAACTTAAGCTTGGGGAAAGCGAGTGCTCTCACCACTGAGCTGTGTATATTGAAGACTATGAGAGAAAGACAGTAAGGAAAAATCATACCAATATCATGAAAGCTTTTTTCCATCATGGCAGACTGTCATGAACACTGGGTATGTACAGCATAAGCATCTCAAGTTATCCAGGGAACATTACATTATGGATATTTATAGATCTCCCAAGTCATCTTTTACGCAGATCTGCCCTTGCCTTATTTCTTTTCATAGACACGTGGTAAGGGGAAGGTAAAGGTGTTCCATTACCTATGAAGTCATATGAGAATGAGGCATCAGAGACCTCAACTTCTCCAGGGACCAGCATATTGAGGGTGGTGCCCATCTCCTCTCCCTCGCTGCTTTACCTTCCCTGGCCCTAAAGAAGCAGGTACCCATAGACACGTGAGGCAAAAGACAAAGTGTGCATGTAACATATCGTACTGTTCTTGATATCAGAATCTTGTGGATGTTAGACACACAGAATACTCCAGCATGCACCCAGGGTTTGTCCACTACACTGGGTCATCATCATCACCACCACCACCCCCACCACCACCACCACCATCAACCTATCCTGCAGTCTAGTAGGCAAGTTCGACTGAAGATTTGGGGTCATACAGTTCACCAAACATCCACCTCACGCTGTTTATGGTAGTTTCTGGGTTAGATGTTTATGCACGCCGTGACACCTGAAAACTGACAAGAAAAGAAAAAACAACAAACCATGAAGAAAACTAACGGGAATTAGGCCTTAAAAACGCATTTCCTACAGACATCGTGGGGGAGACTGAAAAAAAAATCATCTGCTGCATGATGTAGGAACAGACGCCTCTTTTCTGACCACAGTCACTCAGACACCAGGATGCAGTTTCTGGCACCGACCAGTCTTGCTGCTGATCCACTAACAAGCTGGGGACTAAGCTCTTGGACTCTTTGCTCCCAAAGGACACAGGGAATGTGTCTGTTTGGGCTGAAGAAAACCTAAACGGGCTCTGTGAACTTTAGGGCACATGTACACGCGCGCGTGTGTGTGTGGCATGTGCACAGATTTGTTTCGTGTGTGTGTGTATGTGTCTGGGAGAGAGAGAGAGAGAGCTAGAGAGAGAGAGAGAGAGAGAGAGAGAGAGAGAGAGAGAGAGTACACATCCGTGTATGCCGGAATGATGTCCTTGTTTGCTAGTTAGTGTAAGTGTAAATGCCATGCCTTCAGTTACGCCTTCCTGTGCATGTGCGTGAAGATGGGCATGTGTGCATGATTGCGAGTGCGTGAACGCACACGCTGTGTGTGTGTGTGTTTATTTTTTATTGTATTTTATTTATTCTTTTATATCGAGGATAATGGAATAAGCACTCATGTGCTTTTTTTTATCCAGTCCCCGTGTGTATGCGGTTTTGTAAATTATGTCTTCTGCTCCTACCGGCACACAATCGCCTACTCTTACCAAAAGCGGAACAGGATTTTACGTGTGCCCAAGATGTTCTGCGTGTGTTCGCACACGGGGCCTCGGTTTATAGTCTCATCCGAAGGACTTTTGGGGAGAGTGGAGTCTGCACTGATGTTAACTCCAGGGGAAAATATCCCCTTGAACGGGAATCGTACACGGGTCGTCAGATTGCGAGCGCAATGCTCTGACCACTAGGCTATCCCGTCCCCGTGTGTGTGTATGTGTGTGTACTTGCATGCTCGCGACTGTGTGTGCGTGTGCGTGTGAGTGTGTGTGTGTGTACATGCATGTGTGTGCGTGCACAGGTACCTGTGTGCATGCATTCATTTGCATATGTTTGCGTGGACCTGCATATGTGTGTTTGTGCGTCTTTGCGCTGAGTATGTGTGTTTGTAAATATGTGTTTGTGCGCGTGTGCGTGTGCATACGTGTTTGCGCGCACGCGAACGCGTGTATGTGGATGTGTGTGTGTGTGTGCGTGCGCGCCTGCGTAAGCATCTGTGTGCATGTGCGTATGCATATACGTTTACATGTGTATGTGTTTTGCATGTGTATGCATAAGCACATTCGTGTCTCCCCTCTGTCTCTCTCCTTCCTCTCTCTCCTCTCTCTCGTCTCTGTCTCTCTCTCTCTCTCTCTCTCTCTCTCTCTCTCTCTCTCTCTTTATCACTCTCTGTTGATACTTGTCTACTTTAGCCAGAAAAGCCAGGCAAACTTTCCTTCGATACTTACACCATACCCTTGTAACAGTAGCAGTAAAAACAAAAACAAAAGACAATAGCTTCAGCCTGTGGAGGTTAGAGGAAGACTCTGATAAAAGGCCGGAGAGGGGGATAAGTGTGCAGGATAAAGAAAAGGAGTTTGTTTGGTAGGAGGAGGAGGAGGGAGGTGTGGATGTTGTGTAAGGATCTCATGGTTCTGGAATAAAGTAGTTGTTGTTGTTGTTGTTGTTTGATAAGGCCAACACGCTTAAGTCCCTCTGTCTGGTGAAGGGAGGGGGATGGGGGGGATAAGAGAACACTGAAAAGTTTTGTTGTACTTCAGACCTTAGGCCACTGTACAAAACATGTTTGGGGCCAGGGGGTAGGTAGATATCATAGCAGAAAACTTTAAGAGGGGGGGGGGGGGGGGTTATATCCATTTTGCTTTTCCAATTCTGCGAGCATACAGAGGCACACTCCATGTCTTTGAGTTATCATCATCTCCATCCTCATCTTTAGCATCTACATAATCATTGCCATCAGCACCTTCAGTGTCTATAGCAGCAGCTGCAGCAAGACTATTAACATAACCATCAGTACTTTTATCATTTTCGTCATCATCATGAGAGAGAGAGAGGCAGACAGACACAGAGACAGAGACAGGCAGAGAGAGAGAGAGAGAGAGAGAGAGAGAGAGATGAGAGAGAGAGGAGAGACAGACAGACAGACAGACAGACAGACAGACAGACAGACTTAGAGACAGAGAGAGACAGTCTTTCGAATTTTCTTTGTTATTCCTTATAGAAACTACAGATTGAGTGATTACTATATCATGATATTGAGTGTGTGTGTGTGTGTGCATGCATGTGCATGTGTGTGTATATGTGTGTGCATGTGTGTGTTTGTGTGTGTGCATGTGCATGCAGGCGCCTGTGTGTGTGCGTGTGTATGTGTGTGTGTGTGCATATGTGTGTGCGTGATCAGCACTATTCTCATTGTAAACTGGAGGCTCGTACAAATGTTACAGATAACACTGGCTTAGAGTTAAACTATTCATACTAGCGTTAGATTCTTTTCTCAAAATGAGTAACAAGAAGGCAGAAAATAGACAAGGCGGTGACAGGAAGAAAAGGAACAGGGCAGAAACAAAGTTGAGGGATAGAAAAGAGGGAATTCCTGGCGCAGAATTTTCCAGAAGGTGGGGATGCTGTTTATACTGACAGGCCCCTGGCATCCCCATAGGGAGAAAGCAGATAACACGAAAGATGCGCTGAAGAATAACGATGGTCACGTGCCGTGCTATACTGTGCCGTGCTGTGCTGTGCTGAGAGACAAGGGGCAGAGCACTGAGGTGTGGTTGTGTGATGGGAAGGGTTGTATTGTATTGTGTTGCAAGGTCACGGCGGTCACTGGGTCATTGTTGAGAACGTTGGCGCCCTGTGTGCACTGGTGTCGTCTGCTTCATTCACGTTGTTGTGCTCGGGATGTGAAAGACAGGCTGTTGTTAGTCCGACTGTTTGTCTGCTGTGTGTGTGTGTGTGTGTGTGTGTGTGTGTGGTGTGTGTGTGTGTGTGTGTGTGTGTGTGTGTGTGTATGTTTGTGCGTGTGTGTGCGTGTGCGTGCAAGCGTGCGTGCATGTTTGCTGCTACTGCTGCTCTTCTTCTTCTTCTGTGCATTCTTCTTTTTCTGAGCATTCTTCTCCTTCTTTGCATTCTTGTCATTCTTCTTCTTCTTCTTT
>CM054148.1:36297286-36307286 GCA_028751875.1 Rapana venosa | reverse complement strand
CTCATGTGCTTTTTTTTACATTCAGTCCCAGTGTGTATGCGGTTTCGTAAACTTTGTCATCAGTTCCCATAAACAGATACATACAGAGACATAGAGAGAGAGAGCAATAGAGAGACAGAGAGGTGGGAGAGAGGGACAAAAGGAGGGAGGAGAGAAAGAGAGACAAAGACAGAGAGACAGAGAGAGACAGAGGCAGGCAGACAAACACACACACACACACACACACACACACACACACACACATACACACACACACAGTTTGACAGATAGACATTCAAACAGATTAGATAAACAGACAAACAGATACATAGAGACATGGACAGAAATCAACACACACACACACCCCCACACACACCACACACAACCACACACACACACACACACACCATGCACACACACACGCAGAGTTTAAAAAATTTTCCCTAGCCTTTTTTTCCCTCAACATTTCTCTGTGTGATAATAATAATAATATTAATAAGAAGAAGATGAAGAAGAAGAAGAAGAAGAAGAAGACAACAACAACAACAACAACAACAACAACAATAAGAATAACACAATGCTAGCTGACAACGCTAGCGCAGCCGACACTCCTAGACGTCTGTCTCGAAAGAAAATCGAAAACTGATATTATCAGGGGAAGCAGGTTTGAACGCTCATACCCTGCAATTTCTGTTTATCACTGGGCCCTGGGATAACATTTCCACTGTCTGTAGCAGCAGCAGCAGCAGCCGAAACAAAAACAAATGACCCTGCAGCACGAATCACGCAGTATCGTGTGGCACAGGTGTAGAATGAATTGGATATGGAAGACTGATTCTTTTCTGCATAACTCTTTGTGTGTGTGTGGTGGGAGGGGGGGGGGGGGGTTTTGGGGGAGAGGGGTGGGGTGGTGAGTGGTGTGGGTGGTGGTGAGGGTGTTGTTTGGGGGGGTGTGGTGGGGTGGGGTGGGTGGGGGAGGGGTGGGGTGTGTTTTGTGTGTGGTTGGGTGGGTGGAGGGTGGGGTGTGTGCGCGCAGGATCACACACACAATCACAGAGACAATCAACAAACACACACACACACACACACACACACACACATACTACACATTACACTACACTACACTACTCTACTCTACACTACACTACACTACACTATACTACACTACACTAAAACTAAAGTACACTACACTACACTACACTAAACTACACTACACTAAACACTACACTACACTAAAACTAAGTACACTACACTACACTACACTAAACTACACTACACTAAACACTACACTACACTAAACACTACACCACACTAAACTTCTTCTTCAAGTGTCCCGTCTGGTCCTGCAGACATCCACGATCATGGCTCTCCATTCTTCCCTGTTCTCGGTCCCTCTCATGAGCTCATTGTTGGTGCCCTCTTTATTCGTTGGGAATTTGTTTAAGCTGTCTGTGAATTTTGTGCGTTGTCTTCCTCTGCTCTTGTTTCCACATATTTTGCCACTCCATAACAGTTTCTCTAGTCCGTCAGCCCTGATCATATGGCCGAAAAATTTGAGCTGTCTTTCTCTGATGGTGTTGAGAAAGGATCTCTTGTATCCAGCCATTTCCATTACTTCTGCATTTGTTTTTTCTTTTTGTCCATGAGACTTTCATGATTCTCCGGATGAACCACATCTCCACTGCTTCTAAATACTAAACTACACTTCTCTAAACTACACTACACTACACTACACTTCACCTCGCCACACCTCACTACACCTCACTCCAACTCACTCAGAGCTTTGTGTGTATGCAAGGACAAATGCTCATACCTGCAGTTATGCTAATCATGTGTGCATGCCCGTGCGTGCCTGTGTGCCTGCGTGCGCGCATGAATGCATATGTCTGAACTTGTGTGTGCATCTGTGTGTATGCATGCACTACACGTCTACATAGTTATACGCATGAATATTTGCCTATGAGACAGAGTGCTAGTACTTGAAATTACGACCAGTGTAAAAGAAAATATAACTCCTTAACCGCTGCTTGTGAAAGAAAGAGAAAAATTACAACAAAAAGGAGGGGTGAGGTGAGGAGGGGTGGGGTGGGGTGTGGGGAGGGGTGTGTTGGGGGAGAAGGGGGGGGGGCGAGTGAGTAGCATAGCGCCGCAAGAAACTTGTTTTTATAGTAATGATGATGTAACCATATCATGTAAACATACCCAATAGTGTCGGAATGATGTCGTTGTATTGATAAGGCCAATGTGTTTCTGCTTCTATTTGTTGAACAAAGAGAGAGAGAGAGAGAGACAGAGACAAGGTCTTCAGAATTTTCTCTTTGTTATTTATCATACAGAGGATGAGTGCTTGCAATGTCCACACAGCAAAGAGGGAGAGAGAGGGGGAGAGAGAGGGGGGGGGGGTGGAGAGGGAGAGAGAGAAAGAGAGAAAAAAAGAGAGAGAGTCTTAAGAATTTTCTCTTTTATTTTATCATGCATAGGATGAGTGCTTGCGATGTCCAATCAGCAGCAAGAGAGAGAGAGAGAGGGAGGGGGGGGTAGGGAGGGAGGGGGGGAGAGAGAGAGAGAGAGAGAGAGAGAGAGAGAGAGAGAGAGAGTTCATAATTTTCTCTTTATTATTTATCATACAGAGGATGGGTGCTTGCGGTGTCCACACAGCAGCTAGAGAGAGAGAGAGAGGGAGAGAGAGAGAGGAGAGGGAGAGAGAGAGAGAGGGAGGAGAGAGAGAGAGAAGAGGGAGAGAGAGAGGGGAGAGAGAGAGAGGGGGGGGAGAGAGAGAGAGAGGAAGAGAGAGAGCTAGAGAGAGAGAGAAAGAGAGCAAAAAAGAGAGTCTTAAGAATGTTCTCTTTTATTTTATCATGCATAGGATGAGTGCTTGCGATGTCCAATCAGCAGCAAGAGAGAGAGAGGGAGGGGTGGGGAGGGAGGGGGAGAGAGAGGGAGGGAGGGAAGAGAGGGAGAGAGGAAGAAGAGAAGAGAAAGAGAGAAAAGGAGAGAGAGAGTCTTCAGAATTTTCTCTTTGTTATTTATCATACATAGGATGAGTGCTTGCGATGTCCACACAGCAGCTAGAGAGAGAGAGAGAGAGAAGAGAGAGAGAGAGAGAGAGAGAGAGAGAGAGAGAGAGAGAGAGAGAGGGAGGGAGAGAGAGAAAAAGATAAAAAAGAGAGAGAGTCTTAAGAATTTTCTCTTTTATTTTATCATGCATAGGATGAGTGCTTGCAATGTCCACGCAGCAGGGAGAGAGAGGGGGAGGGGAGAGAGAGGGGAAGAAAAAGAGAGGGAGAGAGAGAAGAAGAGAGAGAGAGAGAGAGAGAGAGAGAGAGAGAGAGAGAGAGAGAGAGAGAGAGAGAGAACAAACAATAACAAAATTTTATTGCCCTTAAGCTGATAAGCTCATACAGCAGCGAAGCGTTGCAGCACAACGCAATTACATGACATGGAAACCACAGCATTGGTGTTCATAATGTACAGCCAATCACGAAACTCTTTACTGTCCAGATGTGTTACGACATTCCGAGCCTTTCTAGTGCCAAGTCTCTGCTACACACACTGTCAGCCAAGGTAAAACTGCAGAGAGAGAGGAGAGAGAGAGATGAGAGAGAGAGAGAGAGAGAGAGAGAGAGAGAGAGAGAGAGAGAGAGAGAGAATCATGGACACTTCTTGGGCGCTTTCTTTCTCCTTTGTAGGTGCAACACGAAGCGCTTTACATTACAACATAAAAGACAGTCTATAGCACTACACTCAAATACATAACAAAATTAAACAACACCATGCGTTAAACTAACTATAGTGAGATTTTAAGCAACGTACATAAACACCGCTTCCAGAAAGAAAAAAAATAAAGAGAGAGAGAGGTGCTCCGACACCACACATATAAACGCACATACAGATAATATCACAAAGAGTGAAAAGACGTTAAATCAAAAGAACAACATACAGATAAGTTTTAATGTCTGGAATGGATTTAGCGTACATGGTCCTTAGACTACAAAGGTAGGTGTGAAGGAATCCCAGTTAGCGTCCGCTTGTTACCTCCCATGTTTACACTTTATTCGATATGTACTGATCAGTTTTCAGTCCATGAATGAACGATACGTTTGATTATGCTGACTACTTCATCATCGAAATATAAATCACCGTGTAATAAAAATCGCAAAGAAGAAGAAGGAGGAGGAGGAGGTGGAGGAGGAGGGGGGAGGAGGAGTAGAAGAAGAGAAGAAGAAGAAGAAAGAAGAAGAAGAAGAAGAAGAAGAAGAAGAAGAAGAAGAAGAACAAGAAGAAGAAGAAGGAGGAGGAGAAGAAGAAGAAAAAGAAGAAGAAGAAGAAGGAGGAGGAGGAGGAGAAGAAGGAGGAGAAGGAGGAGGAGGAGGAGGAGGAGAAGAAGAAGAAGAAGAAGAAGAAGAAGAAGAAGAAGAAGAAGAAGAAAAAGAAGAAGAAGAAGAAAGAAAGAAAGAAAGAAAAACGGAGAGAGATGATGATAAGGAGGAGGAGGGTGTTGATGATGATGATGATGATGATGATGATGATGATGATGATGATGATGATGACGACGACGGCGGCGGCGGCGGCGACAATGATGATGATGAAAAGCAGGAGAGAGATGATGATCATGACCATGATCATGACGACGACGACGACGTTGATGATGATGATGATGATGATGATGATGATGATAATGCTTTCCATAGGTTACAGATAAGCATTTACATCCTTTTTTTCTTCATCAATCATTTGCCCCTAATAGGGACAAAATAAACAATTTCAAAGTGTGATTTAAGGGGATGAAAAACCAAACGTTTTTTCCAAAATTGGTATGCATGCAACTTATTCAGTTCGAAAAAAAGAAAAATGTTTAATAAGTTAGATACATTACGACAGTACACATACGCATATTTAAAAGAGAGAGAGAGAGAGAGAGAGAGAGAGAGAGAGAGAGAGAGACAGACAGACAGACAGACAGACAGGACAGACAGAGACACAGACAGACAGACAGACAGAGACAAAGACAGAAAGACAGACAGGCAGATAGAGACAGACAGAGACAGACACAGAGACAGACACAGAGACAGGGAGAGACTTATCGTATCATCGGAGAGAGAGAGAGAGAGAGAGACAGACAGACAGACAGACAGACAGACAGACAGAGACAAAGACAGAAAGACAGACAGGCAGATAGAGACAGACAGACAGACACAGACACAGAGACAGACACAGAGACAGGGAGAGACTTATCGTATCATCGGAGAGAGAGAGAGAGAGAGGGGGAGAGAGAGAGAGAGAGAGAGGAGAGAGGAGAGAGAGAGAGAGAGAGAGAGGAGAGAGAGAGAGAGAGAGAAACAGACAGACAGACAGACAGACAGACAGACAAGAACAGACAGACAATCAGATTATTTATGAAGCCCATCGATCCACGGAAATTTGAACACACGGGCAATCACATACGCACACTTGTGTTAAGTATTTTCCGGGCTATACCCCCTCCCACCCCACCCCCTTGTCAATTGTGACCCCTCTCGCCCCCCCCCCCCCCCCTCCCCCCCATCCGCCCAATCCTTCCCCATCATGGCCTCAACTCTCTTCTGTGTATTGACTTCCAGTCTCTCTCCATGATATCTGTACGTTTGTCTGTCTTTCAGTCGGCAGGTTTGACGTATGTCTGTTTGTGTGTGTGTGTGTGTGTGTGTGTGTGTGTGTGTGTGTGTGTGTGTGTGTGTGTGTGTGTGTGTGTGTGTTTTCATTTTCATTTTATTCTTTTATATCGAGGATAATGGAATAAGCACTTGTGTGCTTTGTTTACATCTAGTCCCCGTGTGTATGCGGATTTGTGAGTTCTGTCATCTGTTCCCTTCGGCACACATGGCCTACTCTTACGAAAAGCGGAACAGAATTTAACGTGTGCGCAAGATGTTCTGCGTGCGTTCGCACACGGGACCTCGGTTTATAGTCTCATCTGAAGGACTTAGGGGGAAAGTGAAGTCTGCACTGATGTTAACTCCAGCGGAAAATATCCCCCTTGAACGGGAATCGAACCCGGGTCGTCAGATTGCCAGCGCAATGTTCTGACCACTAGGCTATCCCGTCCCTCTGGGTGTGTGTGTGTGTGTGTGTGTGTGTGTGTGTGTGCGTGCGTGCGTGCGTGCGTGCGTGCGTGCGTGCGTGCGTGTGTGTGTGTGTGTGTGTGTCTTTCTGATTGATCAGATTTGGTCAAGAGTGTGAAGACAAATTTTGGATCGTAATGGCATACGATTTAAACCCTGTTCCGCTTTTCGTAAGATTAGGCCAATTTTGTGTGCCAGTGGGAACAGATGACAATTTACAAAATCGCATACACACGGGGACTGGATGTTCAAAAAAAGCACATAAGTGCTTATTCCATTATCCTCGATATAAAAAATAAAATAAAATAAATAAATAGTGCTGCATTTTGATTGGTCTAGTTGCACCGGTCTAAGGTTGTTCACGATTATCGTCTCTTCTCCTCCTCCTCCTCGTCCTCCTCGTCAAACGCCCAGACAGCAACTATTGTCCGTTATATGAGCGAAAATGCGTCATGCTGCCTTTAAGCGCCTGACAAGTCAGACCCAGCGCATCCGACTTCGGCATAAGAGAGAATTGTCATCTTTTAAATCTTTTTTTCGGAAAAAAGGCAGGAGAATGGACCAAGAAGGCAGAAAATAGACAAAAAGGAGGTGACAGGAAGAAAAGGAACAACGCAGAAACAAAGAGAGGGATAGAGAAGAGGAAATTTCTAGCACCGAATTTCCAGAAGGTTGGGATGCTATTTATACTGACAGGTCCCCGGCGGTATCCCCACGGGGCATCTCCTTATTCAATATTAGCAACTCTAACAACATTTATATCAAGTTCAACATCAACACCATTCAATCCCTTTAAACATCCAACACAGTCAATCTGAACAAAAAATATATTAATGGTAAATTGCCTTAGCTGTTTCATTCCTTAATAAAGACCAGTAAAACTAGACCATGCTGAGGACACTAGCCATTCCTCTCAATTTCTCATCCCCGAGTTTTAAAAAAAAGTGTACTTCACTGTACGATCCATTACATGAAAACCTGTCACATGGGCAAATAAGCACCCATGTTGCTTTTTTACATCCAGTTCCAGTTATTCCGATTAAGTAAGTCACACAGTGATCCAATGGGTTCCTTCACACTGCAGCATCCATGAATGACAACGAGGAAGCAGACCTACTGGCGAAGGGGGACGGGATAGCCTAGTGGTTAGAACATTGCGCTCGCAATTTGATGACCCGGGTTCGAATCCCGTTCAAGGGGATAGTTTCCCCTGGAGTTAACATCAGTGCCGACTCCACTCTCCCCAAAAGTCCTTCGGATGAGACTATAAACCGAGGCCCCGTGTGTGCGAACGCACGCAGATCATCTTGCGCACACATTAAATCCTGTTCCGCTTTTCGAAAGAGTAGGCCATTGTGTGCCGGTGGGAACAGATGGCAAAATTTACAAAACCGCATACACACGGGGACTGAATGTCAAAAAAAAAGCACATGAGTGCTTATTCCATTATCCTCGATATAAAATTTATTTTAAAACAAAAGAAAGATTAAAAAAAAAATTTTTTTTTAAATATGAGCGCTTTGATTTGTTGCTTCACAAGATTCAGTGCTATATAAATTCCATACATTATTATTATTATTATTATTATTATCAACTCTAGAGTCCCTGAACAATCCCGCGGTACGCTGAAGGTCCTCCAGGGGTCCGAAGAGTTTGACCCTCATCAGCAGGTCAGTAGTAGGCCAGATATCGGCGGTCTTCAGGTTTTGGTGTGTTGGATGGACAGGTCTGGAGGAAGTGTTCCTCCACTGTCATGGGAGAAGTGCCACAGGGAGCACGTCGCAGAACCACCAGTGTGGAACTTGGTGAACATGTGATGTCTGAGTCTGCAGTGTCCAGTTCTCAGTCTGACAATGGTCCCTTGGTCTTCTGTGGGCAGGAGGTAGTAGTCATCCTTAGTGTTGAAATCAGGGTGCTGCTGAAGCCATCTTCTCTTTTTCTTTTCCTTCACCTTTGTCTTTGCTTCTTCACGCGTCACCTCCTGCTTCTCTTGAGGCATGTGACCTTCTTTTTTATATTTTATTCTTTTATATCGAGGATAATGGAATAAGCACTCATGTGCTTTTTTACATACAGTCCCCGTGTGTATGCGGTTTTGTCACACTTTGTGTGTGTATGTGAGAGAGAGAGACAGAGACAGAGAGACAGAGACAGACAGACCGAGACAGACAGACAGAGACAGACAGACAGACAAACAGACTGATAGATAGATAAACAGACAGACAGACAGATAAAGGTTGGCATTATTGTATCATAAAAAATTATAAAGTACCTTTGAAAAACATTTCTTTTCATTTTTGTTTTTATGTGTGGGTCTGTTGTGCGTGTCAGTTTGTGGTCCTGTTTGTGTGTCTGTTTGCTTGTTTACTCATTGTCTGTCTGTTTGCTTGCTAGTCTTTTCTGTGTCTGCCTGCCTGCCTGCATGTTGTTTGTACTTTTTTTTTAACCTTGAAGGGAAAGGGGGCAGGCGTTATTATAGTATGTCACAAATTTTGTTTGTTACTGATCGATTCTATCATATTCGTTGAAACAACTCTTCTTCTTCTTCCTCCTCTTCTTCTTCTCCTCCTCCTCTTCCTCCTACTCCTCCTTCTCTCCTTTTCTTCTTCTTCTCTTCCTCCTTCTCCATCTCTTCCTCTTCTTCATTTCTTCTTCTTCTTCGCAGTCTTCTTTCTCCTCCTCCTTCACCTTCTTCTTCTGCTTCCTCCTTTACTCTCTTCTTCTTTTTTATTCTTCTTCGTCTCCTTTTTCTTCTCATCCTCCTCCTCCTCCTCCCCCTCCTCCTCCTCCTTCTTCTTCGTCTTCTCCATCTTCTCCTTCATCTTCTCCTCATCCCCTCTCCTCCTCCTCTTCCTCCTCTTCTTCTTCTTCTTCGTCTTCTTCTTCTTTGTCGTCGTCGTCGTTATCGAACACTCAAACAGCAACCTTTGTTGTCTGACAGTCATATTCATGAGCAAAAACGCGTTGCGCTGCCGAAACAACTCTCTTTCTTGACACACAGCTCTCTCTCTCTCTCTCTCTCTCTCTCTCTCTCTCTCTCTCTCTCTCTCTCTCTCTCTCTCTCCCTCCCTCCCTCCCTCCCTCCTCCCTCCCTCCCTCCCTCCATCTTCTATGACTGTTGATATGATGTATTATTGGACTGTTTCGAAGGCAGAGAGGTCCATTTCTCAGATGATAAACCTGTCATTTGCTCAGAACTTTGACAAGTTTGATGCCAGCAGAATGTCCCATGGTCCCCTACTTAACTTTAGTTTTCTGCATCCGCGTAATGCTTATGTGCTCGGGCTTTGTGGGTATGTTTATGCAGGAAGCTGGGAGGGAGGGAAAAGAAAACGTAACAAACGACAGAAGAAGAAGAAGAACAAGAACAAGAACAAGAACAAGAAGAACAAGAAGAACAAGAACAAGAACAAGAAGAACAAGAACAAGAAGAACAACAAGAACAACAAGAACAACAAGAACAAGAAGAACAAGAACAAGAAGAAGACCAACAAGAAGAACAAAAAGAACAAGAAAAACAAGAACAAGAAGAACAAGAACAAGAACAAGAAGAACAAGAAGAACAAGAACAAGAAGAGAGAGAGAGAGAGAGAGAGAGAGAGAGAGAGAGAGAGAGAGAGAGAGAGAGAGAGAGAGAGAGAGAGAGAGATTCGGATTCGGATGATTTATTCATAAAGGCCATTGCCCCTTAGAAGGGGTATATATACAAGGTAGAACACACACTTTGTAGGTTTTCACAGATTAAGACATCTCATGTTGACAACATACTGCGTACTTTAAACGCTTTGTGTAAATATACAACAAGCTTTTTTGCAATTGTTTCGTTAGGAGTTGTCATCAGCATAATCAATTTAAACAGAACAGGCTGCCGAAAATACTTTAAAGGAATCAATTGTTCTCGTAGCTCTTTTAGCTCAGGG
>CM054148.1:36244786-36292286 GCA_028751875.1 Rapana venosa | reverse complement strand
AAGCTAGACAGATTGACAGATTGACAGACAGACAGACAGATTTACAGACAGACAGATGGACAGACAGACAGACAGACAAAAGAGTGGTTTTTGAAGACTTACAAGCGCAAATAAAAATTACTGGCACAATTTCGATTTTGCGCGCGCGCGTGCGTGCGTGCGTGCGTGCGTGCGTGCGTGCGTGCGTGCGTGCGTGTGTGTGTGTGTGTGTGTGTGTTGTGTGTGTCTGTGTCTCTATGTCTCTATGTCTGTGTGTGTTATTCTACGAGCTTTGTAATCTACTTTGGAACCGGCTATTTTGTCTGATATGTTTGCTGCACGCAAAGAGTTTGACACAAAGAGCTTTGAATAAAGCTGATCAGAGCGTTTGTGGCAGGAAAGAGCTAGCATGTATGACTGGGCAACTGCTGCAGCAGAATGATTGTAACAGAGACACAGAAAGAGAGAGAGAGAGAGAGAGAGAGAGAGAGAGAGAGAGAGAGAGAGAGGAGAGAGAGGAGAGAGAGAGAGAGAGAAGAATAAATAAGAAGAGATGAAGAGATTTAGCACAGTGGGAGAATGCGGAACAAGAATGAATAGTCATTGGTACGGTTTTCTAGAAGAACTAGTCTGATATAATAATAATAATAATAATAATAATAATAATAATAATAATAATAATAATAATAATAATAATAATAATAATGTATGGAATTTATATAGCGCTGAATCTTGTAAAGCAACAAATCAAAGCGCTCAGATGACTTTTTTTTATCGAGGATAATGGAATAAGCCCTCATGTGCTATTTTACATCCAGTTCCCGGGTGTAAGCCGTTTTGTAAATTCTGTCATCAGTTCCCACCGGCACACAATGGCCTACTCTTACGAAAAGCGGGACAGGATTTAACGTGTGCGCAAGATGTTCTGCGCGTGTTCGCACACGGAGCCTCGGTTTATGGTCTCATCCGAAGGACTTTTGGGGAGAGTGGAGTCGGCACTGATGTTAACTCCAGGGGAAAATATCCCCTTGAACGGGAATCGAACCCGGGTCGTGAGATTGCGAGCGCAATGTTCTAACCACTAGGCTATCCCATTCCTATTGTGTGTGGGGTGTGTGTGTGTGCGCGCGCGCGTGTTGGTGTGTGTGTGTGTGTGGGGTGTGTGTGTGTGTGTGTGTGTGGTGTGTGTGTGAGTGTGTGTGTGTGTGTGTTGTGTGTTGTTGCGCGTGTGTTTTGACAGATAGAAAATAGGAAAAGATGACGAGATTTAGCATAGTAGGAGAATGCAGAACAGAAATGAATGATCATTAGTAGAATTTTCTAGACGAACTAGTCTTATATATTATTGTGTTGGTATGGGTGGGGGGGGGTGGGTGTGTTGTGTGTTGGGGGAAACTTTGGTTTTTTTGGGGTTTTTTTTGTGGGAGAGGGGAGAGGGTTGTGTTTTGAGAGAGGAGTGAGTGGTGTGTGTGCGGGGCTGTGTGTGTGTTGTTGTGTGTTGTTGTGTGTGTTGGGGTTTTGTGTGTGTGTGTGTGTGTTTTGTTTTGGGCTGTCGTTTCTGTCTGTGTTTTGTAATGGAAAAATTATTTTTTTTGTTGTAAATGATTGTGTGCTGCTTTGCCCTTAAATACGTTTCGGCTGTTTTTGTTGTCTTCTGTTGTGGGGTATTTTTTATCATTTTGTTGGTTTTTTTTTGTGATTTTTTGCCCAATTTTAGTTGGGTTTTTGGTTTTGGGGGTGTTGTCACTACATTTTAAATTTTTTGATATTTGGGGGGGGGGGGGGGGGGAGAGAGGGGGGGGGGGGGGGGAGAGATTGGGGGGGGAGGGGGGGCCCCCGGGGGGGAAATAAAACGATAACGAAAAATTTTTTTTTCTGAGGAAATAGAATTAAAAAAGATTTTTTTTTTCATCCAGCCCGGAGAGGGGAGAAAGGGGGAGAGAGGAGAGAAAGGGGGAAGAAGAGAGGAGAGTGCTTGAGAGGTTTGGGGGGGAGGGAGGAGGGAGAGAGAAAAATTGATGGAGCGTACCTGCATATGTTGTTTTGTGTGTTCCTGTGTGGGTTTTTTTTTGTTTTGTGTGTGTGTGTGTGTGGGGTGTGTGTGTGTGTGTGTTTTTTTGTGGGTGTGTATTTTGTGTGTGTGTGTGTTTTTTTTGTTTGTGTGTGTGTTTGTGTGTGGGTGTGTGTTTGTTGTGTGTGGGGGTTTACTGGGTTTTTTGTCGGTGTGTTTGTGTGTTTGTGTGTGTTTATTTTTGGGTGTTTTTTGTGGGTGGTTTTGTGTTTGTGTGTTTTGGGTGTGTGTGTTTTGAGTGTTTTGTGTTTGTGTTGTGTGGGTTTGTGTGTTTTGGGGGTATGTGTTTTTTGTGTGGTTTGTGTGTTTGGGTTTTGTGTGTGTGTGGGGTGTTTTGTGTGTGGGTGTGGTTTTGTTGTTTTGTGTGTGTGTGTGTTGTGTGTTTTGTTTTTGATTTTTTTGTGTTCGTGCGTGGGTTTTTGTGGTTTTTGTGGTTTTTTAGTGTGGGGGTTGTTTTTGGGGTTTGGTGTGTTTGTGTTTTGTGTGGTTTTGTGTTTGTTTTGTTTGTTTTTGTTTTGTGTGGGGGTTTGTGTGTGTGGTGTTTCCTTTCTTTGGTTTTGTGGGGGGGGGGGTGTGTGTGTTTTGTGTTTCGTGGGGTGTTTGTGTTTTGGGTGGGTTTTGGGGGTGTGTGTTTTGGGGGTGCGGGGGGGGTGTGTGTGTGTGTGTGTGGGGTGGTGTGTGTATGTGTGGTGTGTGTGTGTGTTTTTTGTGTGCGGGGGTGTGTTTTGTGTTGTGTTTTTGTGTGTGTGTTGTTTCGGGGGGTTTTTTGTTTTTTTGTGTGTGTGTGTGTTTTGGGGGGGGGGGGGTTTTATTGTGGGGGGGGGGGGGGGGGGGTTTGTGTGTGTGTTTTTGGGGGGGTGTGTGTGGTGTGTGTGGGGGGGTTTCGGGGGGGGAAAGGGGGGGGGGGGGGTTTTTGTGTGTGTGTGTGTGTGTGTGGGGGGGGGGGGGGGTGTGGTGTGTTGGGGGGGGGGTGTGTGTTTTTGGGGCGCGCGCATTTTCTTTTTTTTTTCTTCGTCCCCCCTTTCCATCCCCCCAAAATATTTTTATCAATTTTATTAAAATTTTATACCCCTTTTTTCTTTATATCAGGATGGGGGGGGGAAAAAAAGGGAAAGAAATTTTCATTGGGAAAAAAGTTAAAGGCAACAGTTTATATAGTCCCCTTTTTTCATTTTCCTTTTTTTCTCCTTTTCGTCCCTTTTTCTTCCTCTCCCCCTTCTTCCCCTTTTTCTTCCTCCCTTCTTCTTTTTTCTTCTTTTTCTTCTTTTTTTCTTCCTCTTCTTTTTTCTTCAAAAACCCAAACAGCAAAAAATGAAGAGTTCTTCTGTTTCCAAAAACCTCTTTTTGTGGGGGTTTGAATTTTAAATTTTTTTTTTCACAGTTTAAAAAACGAAAAAAGGCTCTTTATTTTCAGCTAAGGTTGGGTTGGGCACTATGTTGATGTTAAGGGTTTATTTGGGATGCTTTGAAATTAATCTTTTTGTTTTTGAAGCCCTTAAATTTTTTCTTATTTTTTTCGTTTCCCCCAAAAAACCGCCATAGTTTTACAGGAAACCCCAAAAACACCCCAACAACACACAAACACAAACATTCACAAAAATAAAAAAACACAACACCAACCACAAAAAAAGCCACAACCACACAACCACAAAACAAACAGGGCCACACACCACCAAACACCCCATCCACACAGAAAACACCAACAACACAAAACAACCCCACACCCCAACACCCCCACACACACCCCAACCCACAACACATACAACACCCCTCATATTTCAACACACTTTCACACAAATACAAACCCACAAAACACCCCACACCACACACAGCCCCCACAGAAAAACCACAACACAAACCCCCAAAAACCCCCACACAACACACAAACAACATACAACACCCCTCATTAAAAACACACATAACAAAACATACAACCACAAAACCCCACACAGCCACACAAAATTACACACACAAAACAACCAAAAACACCACGCCCCACACCCCCCACACGCCACCCATACACACCACCCCAATAAAAAAAATTTTAAAAATCAAGCTGTATATTTTCTTTATTAGGGTTTTGGTTTTTTTTGCTCCCCAATTTTCGAGGGCTTTGGGAAACCCTCTGCCTGCTTGAAAATTTTGATTTTTGGCAATTTCATTTCCGTCCCTCCCACCCCTTAATTATCCCCGCCCCACCATCAGCACGCCCCGTACCCCACGCACGCACGCACGGCCTGCATGCACGTACACAAACTTTCACCCCCCACCCCCAATATCCCCCCCTTTTGTTAAAACCCCCCCTTCAGGAAAAAGTGGGAGGCAGACAAAAAAAGAAGACAAGACTTATAAAGCCGACAAAACAAAAACAGAGGGTTTGGGCAGGGGAGAGAGGCCGGGAAGAGACAAAAGATACGGAGGGCAAAAGATACGATTCAGCTCACCTTTTTTTTGCACCCCCCGAGAGGGGGGTCTACAGACAGACACAGGGGCAGAGGCAAAGACACAAGGAAAAGAGAGACAGAGCGAGACGACAGAGACAGAGAGAGCAGAGGGGAGGGCAATTCAAGTCAAGTAAAAAAAAGAGAAAAGGGCAGAGTGGGCAGAGAGACGGGACTGACTTTACAGACAGGCAGACAGGAAAAAACAGAAAAGACAGAGACGAGGGCAGAGAGGACAGACTGTCGACAGAAGTAAAACAGAAGATTGACAGAAAGGGCAGGACAGAGAAAAAAGAGGATACAGAGAAAGAAGAAACAGAGACAGAGAGGCAGACAGGGGGGAGGGACAGGACCAAAAACACTCGGGGGACAGAGCGCGGGCGAACAATGAACCGGTGGTTAGGGGGAAACCCCCACCTGCCTAGAAAGCGAAAGGTTTGGGGTCAGAACGTGTTTCGGTGGGTTCGATTTCCCGTTTGGGCCCGAAAAAATTTTTCCCCATCCCTAGGGCCGGGAGTGGGGTCCCGGGTGCTATCTTTCGGGTGAGAAAGATTTTAAACCCAGGTTTTGGGGTACCCCAAAATTATTTAGCGCACCCTAAAAGAACCCCCAGCAAAAAAGGGGGGGTTGTGCCCGGAAAAAAATTCTGTAAAGGGAAAGATGTTGTTAAAATCCCGAGGAAAAAAAACTTTGGGGGAGATTCGAACCCCGGTTTAGCAGTGTACAGAAAAGACCCAAAACCCCTTTTTAAATGAACAAAAAATGTAGTAGTTAAAAAGGGTGGCCAACCCCCCCTACCTATTTCCCAATTTTAAAAAACACACACACACCACACACCCACACACCCCACAACACACACAATTTATTATTTAATTTTTTTTTTTTTATCCGAGGATATGGTAAGAATTATGTGCTTTTTTTTGTCTTGTCCCTTTTGTGTATGCGGATTTGGTTAAAATTTTCATTTGTTTTTCCCCCCGGCACACAAGGGCCTACTTTTCGAAAAACCCGGGAAAAAATTTTTTTAAAGTGTTTCGCCCAAAGGTTTTTGCGGGCACTCGCCCCACGGGACCTGGTTTTATTGTCTAAACCCCAAGGACTGCTGGGGAAAAGTGGAGCTGCCCGGATGTTAACTCCAGGGGAAAATATCTCCTTTAACGGTATTTGAACCCGGGTTTTTTAAAATTGCGGCGCAATGTTCTAAAACCCTTTGGCTTATCCCCTCCCCCCAAAACCCCACAAACCACACACACACACACACACCCACACAACCTCGGGGCCCCTGCGGCAACACACTCACCACACACACACCCCAAACACACAGGGAGACAAACACAGGGCACAAAACCCAAAAACCACACGTTGGGCGCTACGCGCGTCATTTTTTTTTTCTTATTTTGCCCAAAATTATAGGTTTTCGTTTTTAAAACTTATATCACCCCCTTTTCTATCCAAAAGGTTTCCATCAGGCTTTTAAAGGGTTTAGATGCTGTGTTTTAAAATTTTTGAGTGCTTTGGGAAAATTAAATTTTGAAAAATGGGCTATTTTTATTTTCATTTAATTTTCTTTAAGATCAAAACGTTTTTGCTCTTTCCCTGCCTTTTCAAAAAAAAGTATTTCGTGTTACTTTTATTATTTTAAAAATCGACTGACTGGGTCCGTGGTTGCTTTTTTTTTTAAAATTCTGTGGTTTTAAAAAATTGGGTTTTGCCTGCAAAAAAACTGAATAAATTTTATTGAAATTTTATTTATTGATTGATTGATTGACACTCACACCTATTCCACCTCCCCAAAAACCCCCACAATATACACACAGCGTGCGTGCGGGCCCATGCGTTTCATGCAGGTTTTTTTTGGGGCCGGGCCCCCACAGTTTTGAAAAGGGGGGTTGTGAAAATTCACAACCCTCTTGTAAAAAACCCCGTGAGCGTGAAAAAAACGCCCTTTTTTCTCCCCGTTTTCCTTTGGTCTGTCTGTTGTCTATCTCGCCTGTCTGTCTGGCGTCAGTCTGGCTGTCTGTCTGTCTGTCTATCCGCTGTTTGTTTTGTCTGTTTCCTGTCTATCCCGCCTGTATGTTTTGTCTGACTGTCTGTCTGTCTGTCTCTCTCCCTTTCTCTCTCTTCTCTCTTCTCTCTCTCTCCTCTTTCTCCTTTCTTTTTCTGCGGGGTGTGCTTTTTTTTATTTTTTTTTTTTGTTCTTTTTTTTTCGGGATAATAGGGAAAAAGCTTGAAAAAGCATTTAAATGCTTTTTTTTCATTCAGTCTCCGGTGGGATTAAAGTTTTGTAAATGTTTGTCATCCGGGTTCCCCGCCGGGACGCCCAAAGGCCTTTCTTTCCCCATGTGTGTGTTTGTGTGGTTTTGTGTGTGTGGGTGTGTGTGTTTGTGTGTGTGGTGTTTGTGTGTGTGTGTTTGTTGTGGGGTGGGGTGAGTGTGTTTTGTGGTTTTTGTTGTATGTTTTTTGTGTGGTTTTGTGTTTGGATGTTGTTTTGTGGGTGTGTGTGTGTGTTTGTGGGGTGTGTGTGTGTTATGGGGTGGTTTTTGTGTGGTGTGTATGGGGTGTTTTGTGTGTGGGTTTGGTGTGTTTATGTGTGTGTGTGTATGTGTGTTTTTGTGTGTTTGGTTTTTGTGGTTTTTGTGTGGTGTGAGGGTTGTTTTGTTGGGGTTTTGTTATTGTGAGGGGGAAAAGAGAGGGGTGTGTGTGTTTTGTATGTGGTTTTGGAAATCAGTGAGTGAGTTTTTTTTGTGAGTGTGTATGTTTGTTTGGGGTTTTTTTTTGTACGTATGTATGGGCGCCGTTTTTTTTGGGGTGTGTTCTTTGTGTGTGTGTGGTTGGGCCGCGTGTTTTTTGTGCGGCCACGCGCCGCGGAGTGTGTGTGTGTGTTTGCTTTTTTCTTTTAAATTTTTCCTTTTTTTTCATGTTTTTTACCTTCCTTTTTCCCCGTTGTGTTCTCTGGGGTGGAAAAAAGGGGTATGAGTTGTTCCCCTTGGCCATTAAGAAAAATGCAAAAAGGGATTGGATGGCAGGGTTTTTAGCCTCTGTGTATTGGGGCATGAAAATTTTGGCGATTTTCCATTTTAAATTTTGGGCCCGTTTTTGGGGTGTGTGTTTTTTTGTGTTGTGTGTTTTGTGTGTGTTGTGGGTGGGTGGGGGTTTGTGGGTGTGTGGGTGGGGTGTTTTGGGGGGGGGGTGTGTGTGTGTGGGTTTTTGTGTGTGTTTGTGTGTTTTGGTGTGGGGGTTTTTTTGGGGGTGGGTGTGTGGGGGTGTGGGTGTTGTGTTTTATTGTGTGTATGTGTTTTGTTGTTTTGTTGTGTGTTTGTGTGTGTGTGTGTGTGTTTGTGTGTGTTTTGTTTGTGTGATGTGTGTGTTTTGTCTCTAGTGTGGTGTTGTTGTGTCCCGTGTTTGGTGGGGTGGGTGTTTGTGTGGTGTGTTTGTTGTGTGTTTGTTGTGTGTTTTGTGTTTGTTGGTGTTTTTTTGTGTGGGTTTTTTGTTTGTGTGTTGTCCCGTGTGTTTTCAAAAATTTCACCTGCACAGGGGAAAAGGAAAAAGGAAAAAGAGAGACATAGAATAGATAGATAGATAGATAGATTTAAAAGATAGTAGTTTGATATTTTTAGATAGATAGATTTGGGCAGATTTGGGAGATAAGATGATTTAGGAGGGAGATGCACACACATACACACATGCACCCCACCCACACACACACATATACCACACAAAAACCACCACATGTACACGCTTGCGCAAAAAAACCCCATGCAAAGAAGTGAGGGCAAAGGCAAAGACAAAAAAGGGGAAAGGGAAAAAGGGAGAGGGAGCAGGTTCCCACCCACTCACCTTCCCGGGCCCCTTTTTTATATCATTATTTTCAGATTAATGTAATTTTTGTTCCATAACACATAACAAAATTACCCCCAATACACCAAAAATGCAGAAAAAAACGCAGCACACAAAACCACACACAAAAAAACAAAACCTCACAAAAACACCACAAAAACACACAAAACACAACGCAGCACCACACCCACAAACACACAACACGCCCAAAACACAACCCCCACAAACACACCCCCAACTCCCTCTCCAAAAAAAAGCCCCACCCCAAAAAACCAAAAAACAAAACCCCCACACACATACAAACCCCAAACACCCCCCACAACAAACACACAAAACACAAAACCACACACACCACAAACGCAGCAAAAAACACACACCACACTCACACCAAAACCCAAATCCAAAAAACACACACACACCAACAACCCCACACCCCCCCCCACTCAAAACCAACAAACCACAAAAAAACACACACACCCCATACAAAACACAACCCCACAACAACACAAAAACCCCCAGGGATAACATTTGGGTTTTTTTGACCCTCCCTCCCCGTCTCCCCAAAACTTGGAAATTGCGTCTAGGTGTTTATCCCCAAAAGCACAATGCCCGGGTAAATCAGCAAAGGGGGCCAAGGGTTTTTACCCCCTGCAGCAGGAAAACCCCCCCCCACCCCCCACCCCTCCCCCCTTTTCCCCGTCGCGGGTTTTGGGGGAAATTTAAAAAGGCCCAACGCGTTTACCCTTTGGGTTCCCGTGCCGGTTGCAAAAGTTGACCCGGGAAAGATGCTGTATCTTACCATAAAGGTTAGGCAAATTTTGGGCCTCCGGGAGGGTTTCTTAAAAAAACGGGCACCTGTGGCCAAAGCCCGGTTTTTTTATTTATTTGTTTGGTTTTTTTCTTTGGGCATCCTTTCCCCATGGCAAACAATGGCCCAAATCTTCCCAAAGGCGGGGAAGGGTTTTTTGGTTTTTTAAAGTTTTGCGCCAGATGTTCGGAAAGCTTTCGCACAAAAGGGGGGGCCAAGACTTGTAGTCTCTCCGAAGGACCCTTTTTCGATAAAATGATGGACAATTTTTAAATTTCTTCTTTTTTAGGTGGTGGGGATGTTCCCGGGCTTTCCCGATGCTGCTTTTTTAAAAAATGTTTTTTTAGCCATTTGTTTTTTTTTTTTGTTTTTTTTTTTTTTGTTCCCTTTGGGTTTCAATCTTTAAACCTCATTTGTTTTTTACCGAAACCCAAAAAAATTTTAAGGGTTCGTCATTTTTAAAGGCGTTATTTTGTTCCCCTCTTTATTTATTTCTTTTGTTCCCCGGCAGTGGTTATGGCAAATTTTTTCCCCGCACCCTTTTGTCTCTGGGTTTTTTTCGGCATTGAGCTTGAGGGCCTTTCTCTTCTTTTTGTTCATTTTCTCTGTGTGAAATTTTTTTCTTTGCTTGAAAAAAAAAAACATCTTTATTTCTATGCTTGTTTTTTGTAAAAATGTGGTGGGCGGAAAAAAAACAGATTGGCAGAGGGGAGGGATACGGGGTTGGATGCAGGGAAAAACGACAGGCAGACAGGGAGGCGACAGTAAGACAGGGCAGACAGGCAGGCCCGGCAGGCAAAAAAACCCGTCCCGAAACCCCTAAACCCCAATCCCAAAGAAGGGCAACAACAAGTTTTTAAAACAAAACAGGCAGACAAAAGTCAGGGACAGAAAGAAAAAAGGGGGAAGAACGGAAATAGACCCAGCGGTCCCTGTTGTCAAACTTCAAAAAATGGAAAGCCCCCGTGTTTTTGTGGGGGGTTTGTGTTGTGTGTGTGTGGTGTGTATTTTGTGGGGGTTTTTGTTTTGGGGTTTTGTGTTGGGGGGTTTTTTTTTGGGTGTTTTGTGCTGTTGTGGGGTGTGTGAGGGGGTTTTTGTGAGTGTGTGGGTGGTGTGTGTTTTTTTGGGGTGGTGGGGTTGTTTACGGGGAGTGTGTGTGTGAGTTTTGTGTTCCTTTTGTGTTTTGTAGGGGGTTTTTTGTGTGTTTTGTTTTTGTTGTGTGTGTGTGTGAAAAACAATTTTTTTTTTCCAAAAAATGGCAAATTTTGTTTCCCTCATTTTAACTGTTTAAAGTGTCTATTCCGTTTATTCCCCTTTCTAGTCTGAAAACAGAACGCTCGAAAAAAAAGCCCCTTAATTTTTGCTTTTGTGTGTGTTTGTTTGGCGTCCTTCTGTTCTTCTGGCTGTTTTGATTTTCCTTTTCCCCTGTTTTGTCCCCGTTTTTGTCTTTTAGTCCTTTTTCCCCCCCTTCCCTCTCTCTCTTCTCTCTCTCTCTCTTTTCTTCCCCCTCTCTCTCTCTCTCTCTCTCTCTAACCCATTGTTTCCCTCCCAAGCCCCACAAATGTTTTTGTTTTTCCCCAAGGCCCAAAGCATTATATCATTTCGAGTTTTTTTGAGTTTTCTCTTTTCTCTTTTCTTCTCTTCCCCCTCCCCCTCCCCTTCTTCCCCCTCTCTCTCTCTCCCCTTTTCCTTGATATCTCTCTCTCTCTCAACCCGGGCGTTCGTTTAAAAGAGAGCTCTTTTGGGGGTGGGGGGGGGGGGGTTTCATTACGTTTTTAAAAACCCACATTATTTTTTTTTTTTTATTTTTTTGTATTTCAAAAGAAATGGGCGTGTGTAACCCTCCTTTTTCAATTTGGGGCCCCTTTTGGGGAAAAGGGAAAAAAAATTGGTTTAAAGCCGGGCCCCAAAAAGGGCTCTCTCTCTTTTCTCTCTCTCTCTCTTCTCTCCCCTTCCCCTCCCCCCCCCCCCCTCTCTCCCCCTCTCTCTCTCTTGTTTTACAATTTTTTCAATTTTTTTCTGTTATTTTAGAACACACATTCTCTCCTTCCCCTCCCTCTCCCCTCCCCCTTCTCTCCCTCCCCCCTTTTCGGGTTGTTTTTTCCCCCCTTTTTTTTCTTTTTTCGGAGTTTTAAAGTATTGGGTTTTTCTTTTAAAATTTTTATCCCCACGGGCCGGGGGACCCGATTGGGAAAAAAAATTTTAAAAAACCCCCCACTGAGTGCTTATTTCATTTCCCTCGAAAAAAAAAAAAAGAAATTTCGTCATTTTTCCCCTTGTACCTTTTCGTTTTTTTTCTCTTTCCTTTTGAAAAGCAACAACAACAACAACAACAACAACAACAAAAAAGAAAAAAAAAGGGGAAAACAAATCAAAAAAACAGTAAAGCCGTTTAAATTTAATTTCTTGCTAACAACAAAAAAACCCCAAACCCAAACCCAAAAAACCAAGAAACAAACAAAGAAAAAAAAATAAAAAACAAACTTTAAAAAAAAAAAGAAAAGAACCTTTTTAGTTTCAAACCCATTAAACAAACTGTTTTTTCTCGTAAATGTCTTTTTTACGGGAAACCGCCCCCCGCCCCTTTTTCCTTTTTTATTTTTAAAAACCCCCCCCCCCCCCCCCCCCCCCCCCCCCTTCCCCCCCAACCCCCCCCAAAACCCCCCCCCCCCCCCCTCCCCCCAAAGGTTAAAAAGGGCCCCCAGAAGTCTCTTTCTTTGTTGGGCCTCCAGGTTTTGGTAGCCCAAAAAATGTTTTTGTTTTCGTTTCCCGCTTGTTTTTTAGTTTTGTTTATGTTTTTGTTTTTATTATGTTGTTTTGTATTGTTTTTTTTTTTGTATTGTGTTGTTTTGTTTTTTTTTGTATTGTGTTGTTTTGTTTTTTATTTTTATTTTGTTTTTTGTTTTGTATTGTGTTGTTTTGTATTGGATTTTTTTGTTTTTTGTTTTTTTTAATTTTATTGTTTTGTTTTGTTTTGTTTTTTTTTTGTATGTGTTTTTTTGTTTTGTATTGTATTTTATTCTGTTTTTTGTATTTTTTTGTTGTTTTCTATTGTTTTTTTTGTTTTGTTTTTTTATTGTTAAATTTTATTGTATTGTTTTGTATTGCGTTTTTCACCCCGTTGGGGTTTTCTGGGGTGGGGGGGGGCTTTTCAGTTTTTAAATAGCCCCCCTCCCAAACCCCAAACTTCTGTGTCAGGAAATTTTCCTCTTTTCTTCCTTCTCTTTGTTTCGGTTTTTTCCTTTTTTTTCTTCCCGCCACCCTCCTTTCATCTATTTTTTGTCTTCTTTGATCCCTCCTCCTGCCTTTTTTCCCCCCGAAAGATAACAGTTCCTCTTATGTCGAAGTCGGAAAGTGTGGGGCCCTGGGCTTTTCAGGTGCTTAACGGGATCGGCGCATTTTCGCTCATATAAGGACAAATAGTTTCTGTTTGAGCGTTTTGATTTAAAAAAAAAAAAGTAGTTTGGGGTTTTTTTTTGTAAAGTTTGGTTTAAGGTTAATACCAAAAAACCCCACACCACTCCAAAAACACACACACAAAACACACCCCAAAAAAACACCCCCCAAAAACACCACACCACACATGTATTCTTTTGTTTAAATTTTTCTCCCTTTTTCCCAAAATCTTTCACAGCAAAATATTGGGTTTTCGGTCAATTTTGAGGCGAAAAACCGGAATTTCGCTTTTCCGTTTTAAAGCGTCCTGGGCAAGTCGGGGCCCCGCCCCATCCCACTTCGGCGTTTTAGTTGTCCTTTTTAAACGGGGATTGTCCCAAAAAAGTTCTGAAAAGAACTTCAACTCTGACATTTTTTGGGGTAAACCCGGCCTCAGGGGTTTTTGTCATGAGAGTGAAAAATCTAAAAGGGGGGTTTGGGGGCCCGTTTTTAAAAATTGGACAAAGTAACACAATCAACGGCATTTCAAAAAAGGATATGGTTCGGAAACCCAAAACTAAGGGGCCCCTTTTGTTTTTATGGTATTGGGGCCCAAAATCATAATTCTTGTCCTCGTTTAAAAAGTTTTTTATAAAGAGGGTTATGGGGCAGAGGAGTGGGTGGCGGGGGGAGTGGGCAGAGGGGGAGAGAGAGAGAGAGGGAGGGCGGGTGGGGGGGAAAGGGGAAAGAGGCAAAAAGACATACAGGGTGAAACAGAAAGAGAGACAGAAGAGGGGACAAAAAGAGAAGGGGGAGAAAAAGACGAAAAGATCAACGACAGACATAGAAAACCAGGGCAGGGACAGAAAAGTTTGGAAAAAGGGCAGGGGGAAAAGACAGGGCGGCAGACAGAAGGAAAACAGGGCAAAAAGGGGGAAAAAAAGGGAAATAGAGAGGGGATGGACAGACCGCGGCGATAGATATACAGAAGAGAGGGGGGGAAGGAGAGAGACAGAAAACAGCAGACATTCTATTTTTATTCCTTTTTTTTTTGAAGTAATGGAATTAAACACTCTTGTGTTTTTTTTAAAAGGGCCCCGTTTTGTATGAGTTTGGTAAATTTTTTTTCTTTTTCTTTCCCAAACCCGGGCCCCCAAGGGTTTCTCTTTTTCGAAAAAATTTGGGAAAAGATTTTTAAAGTGGGGCGAAGATTTTGATAGACACAGGCAGGGGAGCAGACAGGCAGGGCGGGAGACAGACAGGGGCAGACTTACAGACAGGTTGACAGATTTTTTCAAAAGGGAAAGATAGATTGGGCAGCAGACAAACCAGTCAGGAGGGCACTGAAAATAGGGAAAAAAGAAAAATAA
This sequence comes from Rapana venosa, assembly GCA_028751875.1. Taxonomy (NCBI): domain Eukaryota; kingdom Metazoa; phylum Mollusca; class Gastropoda; order Neogastropoda; family Muricidae; genus Rapana; species Rapana venosa. Next base: position 36,278,405 of record CM054148.1, on the reverse strand, counting down.
AATTTAAAGGTTTTGGAAGCAAAGACAGAATCAAAGAGATAAAAAAGGCAGTGGGAAGGGCAGGTACCATCCTGGTAAAAATTCCCCGTTCAAACCCAAAGAACCAAACGAAAACGATCTCCAAAATTTTCTTATTCATTTTTTTTTTTTGTTTCATACCACTTTTTTTTAAAATTTGGCAGATTTCCTCCCGCGTGAAATTCCGGGGTGCTCCCCCCGGGGAAAGTGAGCCGGGCGCCACAAGGCAGCGGGCCCCCGATCTTCTTCGTCCAAATACTCAACCCCGCAATTTTGTCTGTTTATATGAGCGAAAATGTTTTAAGCTTTGCTCTGCCTTTTAAGTTTCCCTGACAAAATCAAAACCCGGAAAAATTAGGCGAAAGGGGGAGAATATCTCTTTTAATTAAATCTTTGTGGGGAAAAAAAAGGCGCAAAAAATGGACCAAGAAGGCAGAAAATAGACAAGAAGAAAATTTTTCGGGGAAGGAGAGGGGAAAAAGGGGAGAAACGAAAGGGGAGGGGGTTGAAAAAAAGGGAATTCCTTGCACATGAAAGTTTCCGAAGGTTGGGATGGTTTTTTACTGTCAGGCTCTCCGCATTTCCCCAAACCCGGGGAGGTTGCCTTTTTTGTTTTAAAAATAATAATAATAAAATAATATTAAAATAAAAATGGAAAATTTTTTTTAGAGCCCATTTTCTTGGGAAAAAAAACCCAAAACAAACTTGTTTTCATCTTACTTCTAATGAAATTTGTGTTCAAATTTTTAAACCCAGGGTAAAAACAGGGTTGAACCCCCCCCCCCCCCCCCCCCCCCTTAGAAAATCCAAGAGCATTTTTTTAAACCCGTTAAATTTTTTTTCCCCGTTCCTTTTGGTTTGAGCTCCCAGACTCCCCCCATTGATGAGACCTTTAAAAAGTGATTTGTTTTTTTTTCGTGGGGAAATATTCCCAAGGGGGCGGTGGGGGGGTTTTTTGCCCCCTTTGGGACTAAGGGAAAGGAGAAAGGGGAGGGGGGGGGGGGGGTTTTTTTGGGGTTTTTTTGCGTTTCTTGGGATCCGGGGGGGGTTTTTATTTTTAAAAAGGGGGTTTTTATTTTTTAGAAAAAAGGCCTTTTTTTTCCCCCGTACTGCAAAAGGGCAAGGGGGCAGAAAAAAATGTGCCAGGTGAAATAGATTTGGAAAAAGGGGGGGAGAGCAAACCCAAATTTGGAAAAAGTGGTCAATAAAAAATTAGAAAGACCAGTTGCACTTCTATTTTTAAGACCAGTTGGACTTTAGTGGACTGTTCATTTAGTGTGTATGGACATTTTGCTGAGTGTCTGTATCTGTATTGTGTCTGAGAGTTTACAACAATGATTTGCTTCGTAGGATAACTTTGTTTTCCCACCAAGAAGTGTAATAACCCTGCTACTGTATTTCAAGGATGTAAATATCTCACACAAATGCACACACACACACACACACACACACACACACACAGGTGCATGGGTACATAATTATAGTAATAATGCAGCAACAGCAGTAATAGTAGTAGTAGTAGCAGTAGTAGCAGCAGCAACAACAGTAGTAGTAGTAGTAGTAGTAGGTAGCAGCAGCAGCAGCAACAACAGTAGTAGTAGTTGTAGTAGTAGTAGTAGTAGTAGTAGTAGCAGCAGCAGAAGTAGTAGTGGTAGTAGCAGTAGCAGAAGTAGTAGTAGTAGTAGTAGTAGCAGCAGCAGCAGCAGCAGTGGCAGTAGCAGTAGCAGCAGCAACAACAGTATTAGTAGTAGCAGCGGCAGCAGCAACAACAACAGTAGTAGTAGTAGTAGTAGTAGTAGTAGTAGTAGTAGTAGTAGGAGGAGGAGGAGGAGGAGGAGCAGCAGCAGCAGCAGCAGCAGTAGTAGTAGTAATAGTAGTAGTAGTAATAGTAGTAGTAGTAGTAGTAGTACTGCAGTAGTAGTAGCGGTAACAGCAGTAGTAGTAGTAGTGGTAGTAGTTGGCAGTTAATAGTACTTGCTTATGATGATAATGATGATGATAATGATCGTTGTTGTTTCAGTTGATGGCGGTGATGGTGGTTGGGGTCATGATGATGATGATGATGATAATGACGACGACGACGACGACGATGCTGATGATGATGTTGCCATTGCTTCTACTGCTGCTACATCTGTAATAACAAATAGCTTAAGGTTTTCTTCTTCCTTCCTCGACGTCGTCAAACCCTCACACAACAACTATTGTTGTGTCATATAAGCAAAAATGTGTTGCGCTGCCGTAAAGCACCTGACAAGTCAGACCCAACACATCCAACTTCAGCGAGGGAGTGAATTGTTATCCTCCAATAAGTCTTTCTGGAAATAAACAGGCAGGAGAATGGACCAAGCAGGCAGGCAGAAAATATACAAGAAAAGGGGGGTCGAGACAGGAAGAAAAGGAACAAGGTAGAAACAAAGAGAGGGATAGAACAGACGGAATAATTCCTAGCACAAAGTTTTCAGAAGGTGGGGTTGCTATTTATACTGACAGTTCCCCCCCCCCCCCCGCCCGCCCCCCCCCCCCCTCTTCCCCCAACCAGCATCTTCACAGGGATGTTGTTAAAGGATTGCATTCATTGTCCGACTGGTCACTAGTAGTAGACCCTCTCCTTTATTTTATCTTTATTGTTTATTCTTTACTTTTATTTCGATGATAATGGAATAAACACTCGTGTGCTTTATTTCATCCAATCCCTGTGTGTATGCGGTTGTGTAAATTTTGTCATTCGTTCCCACCGACACACAATGACCTGCCTATTCTTTCGAAAAGCGGAACAGGTTTTAACGTGTGCGCAAAATGTTCTGCGTGCGTTCGCACACGGAACCTCGGTTTATAGTCTCATCCGGAAGACTTTTTGTGGAAGTGTAGAGTTGGCACTGATGTTAACTCCAGTGTGTGCGCGTGCGTGCGTGTGTGTGTATGTGTGTGTGTGTGTGTGTGTGGTGTCGTGTGCGCGCGTGTGTGAGGGTGTGTTGTGTGTGTTGTGTGCGTGTGTGCATGCGTGCATGTGAGCGTGCTGTATAGAACTTAACATGTTGATCCAATCTCTCTTGAACGGGAATCGAACCCGGGTCAGCAGATCACGAGCGCATCACGCTAACCACCAGGCTATCCGGTCCCATCCCACTCACCCCACTCACCTACTACCCCCACAAGACAGCAGCAACAACTAACAACTTCAGGTTTTGTGCCAGGGACTCTAATCTCAATGGGGTGGTTGTCACGTGCACAGCACCGGAGGAAAGAGTGCTAGTGTCCAATGAGGAGTGGCCTGATGATTTGCTCAGGAAATGGACCTTTCCCCGGTACTGCAAAGGGGAGGGACAGAAATGTGCCCGGTGAGTACATTTCAAAGGAAGAACAAACAGGTGGTGGAAATGTGTCAGAGGAGGAAAGTGTCAGTATGTCTTTCAGTTTGCACATGTTCGTGTAGTTTGTACAAGGTTTGAATTAAGAAATGTCTTTGGTGTGTATGCCACGTTTCCGTTATCTTTTCTTGGTATAATCTTTGATCTTTTTCAGTGTCATGATCTCTTGTATGTTATGGTATGGTCCCTACATGTTTTGAAGATTAAAAATGAAAATAATAGAATATAAAGATTGATGCGTGCATGTGTGTGTGTGTATATGTGTATGTGTGTGTGTGTGTGTGTGGGGGTGTGTGTGTGTGTGTGTGTGTGTGTTTTGTGTGTGTGTTTGTGTGGTGTGTGTGTGTGTGTGTGTGCACGCGTGCGTACATGCGTGTGTGCGTGCTGTATGGAACTTTACATTTTGATCCAATGTCTCTTTTTTAACTTTAATAAAATATGTTTCAGATAACTGGTGCCAGCCAAGAGGGCTATTGCCTGTACATAAAGAGAGTTTTGTAATAGCATCAATCACAATTTGGGGTAGTTTGCTTACACAATGAATTTTTAACAATAATAAAAGTGTTAAAACTGATATTAAAAAATAATGTGTGAGAAAGTCAAAGAAGAAGTAAATCTGTATTGTGAATGTTCTGTCTTTTTTTTCACATCCATAATTTGTGCTGTTTATTATGTAATGAATTTGAGTTGCGAGTATTTTCATACGCCTACGTCTGCAAGTTGTGGTTTTGATCAAATGTTAAGTACATCTTGGGGTGGGAGTTTCTGAAATAAAATCTTTGAATCTTGATATAACCTGATCATATTCAAAAAGTCAGCACTAACGCGTCTTCAAATACATTGAAGTTGCACATTTGCGGAGAAAGAGGCACGATTTGTATTAAAATCTATAGGCTGCCTAGAAAGAGGCACGATTTGTATTAAAATCTATAGGCTACCTAGAAAGAGGCACAATTTGTATTAAAATCTATCTATCTATCTATCTACCCCTGCCCCCGTAGTCTACGACCGTGGGGCCCCTCAAAGACTCAGCCCCCCTTCCCTCCATTCCTCCCCCTTTTTTCTGCCTTTCTCGGGGTTTTTTTGAGTTCTGGGCCTTCCATTCACTGATTTTTATCCTCCCCTCTTCCTTGGTCTGCCTTTTTTCTTCCTCCTTGGACAGTTCTTGAAAAAATGTCTTTTAATTCCTTGGGATTTTGTGACATGCCTACCACTTAATTTTCGCTTTTTTCACGATCGTTAAAAGGGTCTCATGGGGTCCAATGTTTGCTGGTTTCTTTTATCACGCTTTCGTTGCTTATGGGGGTTTTTGAAGATCCCAAGGAGTCTCCAAAAGCTCTCATCTCCACTGCCTGTACTCTTCTCTCCAAATCTGCAGTAGGTCATGTTTCCGGGCATCAAAATTGGAATAAAAAGGGAGCGCATTAGTCTATTTGAGATAGTGAGATATTCTTACTCTCCAGATGGTTTTTTTTTGACAAAGCTGTTTTTCTGGCAGTCCTCATACTACTTCGGGCTGGATCCCTGGTGGGATACAAGGGTTCCCGGGTACTTGAAGTTTAAAACTTTTTCCGTTCTGTCAAAACCCCTGATACAGTGCAATCCCTTTGGTGTTATTAGCCCTCAGTTTGGTCTTCTCTGCATGATTTCCACCGTATTTTTTGGGGGGCCTTATTAAGTGCTGTTGGGGCTGGCAAGCTTTTTTTCTGACCCTGCTTTTCCCATCAATGCACTGCGAAGCGGAGGTTTTGATGTTCTGCCACCAATGCGACTGATCTTATGATTTTCCCAGGCTCACCCATTTTCCTCGGGAAAGATTTAAAAAGATGGTAAGTAGACAGCCCGCCTTCTCCAACTGTTGTTCAAAACCCTTTCCCCAATGTTGTTGTTGTAGTACACTGCACTGGTGGCCTCGCTGTACAGCTTTTGATGATCAGGGTCGGGTCAGAGATTTCCCTCTGCTATGGTAACCAGAACCCATTACCACCTCTACATGTGGGAGAAAACCCAACCAAAAAATCCGCCCTGGAGAGGGATGGGCTCCCCCGGGTTTTGATTTGCCCAAGATACACCAAAAAGACAAAGACACCAGAATCCCCAAACCCGGGTTTCGGTCGTCCCCCGGGTTCCCAAAGGACCGCCCCTTCTGTTGCTCACAGGACAGATTGAAATTTGCTACTGATGTAAAACCAGCAAAATTCGTGCCAGAAACACACCTCATTGCACAGGGAATTACGGACACTAAGAGCTGCGGCAAAGTGGAAGAATGACACTGGATGTCCAGATATAAATGGCAATCCTTGGGCTCTGCGAAGTCGGGGTGGAAAAACAGGGGGAGAAACAACGACCCAGGAAGACCAAAAATTTTATACACAGGGAAAACAGGTAAACATAAACACGGCGTGGGGTTTCTCGTTCACAAAAAACCCCGTGAACACGATGACTGTAGCCGTGTCCCGCAACTTATTACCACCCCAGGGGAAACCCCCCTTTTAAAAATAATAAAAAAGGGCTACCCCCTACTCAGACTGCACAGATGAACCTAGAAAAATTTTTGCCCAGCTACAAGGGGGTTCTGAATCAAACACCCAAGAAAGACATCCTCTTTGTCAGGCGACGGAACCCCCAAGGTAGGAGAAGACCCATGGAAAACGGGGAGGGCGTTTGGGGCCACTTTGTAAAACCAACAAATGAAAGAGGTTTGAGACCCCCTGGGTTTCCCCATAAACAACCACCCCCCAGCTAGTAAAACCCTTTGGGCCACACAAAAATCCAAAAAAGGACAGGGCAAAAACCCCAAAGGGAGAACACCAAAACCCAAAAAATTTTACATCTGGTAAAAAGGGGTTTTCAGTTAGCTTTAACTCGCACAGACAAAAAGTTTTCCAGGACAGCTAGGGATGTTAGACTGGATGATGACTTTCCGACACGTCAAAGAAACCACAAGGGAACAATCAGGATCAAATTTTGACCTCGAGAAGCTAAGGACCCAAAGGGTATTAAAAATTTTTTTCAAGCAAGGAAGGTGGAAAAGTTTGCAGCATCACTGGATAAAACCAGAATAGATACACTGCGAATAGTTTAAATACAGGGTGACTGAAACACCCAACGAGCTTCTTGCAAACGCCGACCAGTCAAAAAACCATGGGTCACACCTAACACCAAAACTTGCGACAACGAGAAGTTGAAAAAAAAAAAAATGAACAAAAAAAGGGGCAAAACTAAAGGGCAGTCAACAAAAGAATCAGGAAGCCCAACGGGGGCAAAAGAAAATGGATGGGGAACATCCCAAGACATTGAAGAGAACATCAAGAAAACAATAGCAAAAAAAGCATATCAGCGGTGAAAGACCTGACTACACGAAAAGAGAAAAGGTTTAACAATCCAAGACAAAAAGGGGAAAGTGTCCACTGACGACCAGGATTTTCTGAACAGATGACAGAATACGCTCCGCCCTGTATAATATAGAACCGCAGGAAAACCCCAGAAGCCCTTTTAATGACCCGAAAGAAAAGACACAGACAGTCACCCTACCCTCCGAGAAGAAGTGGAAACAGCTCAGATCGTTTGAAAAGGGGAAGTCGCAGGGGCTGACAACATTCCAGGGGTTTGGTCCAAGCTGGAGGGGAAAAGCCAGATCAGCGCCCACTAAGAATCTGCAACAAGTTCTGGCGACGGGAAAATGGCCAACCCCAGGACCAGTCATCATCATCACCCCCCCCCAAAAAGGAAATCTACAACAATCCCAAATTACCGCACAATCGCCTCATATGTCCCCAGCAAGGCCCTTGCAATAATTTTGAATAACTGAAGCCACAAGCAGAGACCATCATTGCTGAGGAACAACAGGTTTCAGACAGGTCGCGCACAACAGAACAGATATTCAACCCCGAATACTATTGACTACCTTCAACATCAACAAGACCTTTACCAGTTTTATCGATTTAAAAGCATTTACAGGGTGTGGCATGCCTTTTGGGCAACCAGAATTTGTACACATCAATGCATTAAATCTATGGGGCTCCCTAAAAGATGCCGATTGCATTAAAATCTATGCCAAAAGGGGTTTCGATTTGTATTAAAATCTATAGGCGCCAGAAAGAGGCACGATTTTTTTAAAATCTAAGATTTATTTAAAAGGGAACGATTTATTTAAAACTATAGATACTTAAAAAGAGGTACGATTTGTATCAAAATCTATAGACTACTTAAAAGAGGCACGTTTTGTATAAAAAACAAAGTACTTAGAAGAGGCACGTTTTGTATTAAAAATTTTTTTTTAACTACTTAGAAAAGGCACGATTTGCATAAAAATCTATAGGGCCTAGAAAGAGGACGATTTGTATTAAAATCATGGGCTGCCTAAAAGGGGCCGATTTTATTAAAATCTATAGGCTGCCTAGAAAGGGGCATGATTTGTATTAAAATCTTGGGCTGCTAAAAAGGCCCGATTTGAATTAAAAAATCAAAGGGCTACCAAAAAAAACCCAATTTGTATTAAAATTTTTATCAACACATCATCAGACCCGTGACCTTGCGGTCGGGGGGAGACACGAAAGACGATCCCGTGGAAGCCTCCTCCATCCATCTGGGCCCTCGGCTCCTGCGCAGTAGTGCCGAGTCATTCATCGGCCCTTTTCTCTGGTTGTCCACCCAACTTTTTTTCTTTTTTCCCCTCCTTCTGCCCCCTTCGAGTTTTCCCCTGCAGAAAAAACTTTTTTTTGGCAGAGTTTTTGTGGCGGGGACGTGGCCAAACCCATGTCAGCTTTTTTTTCTTGACGAGGTGAAAGGGTCCCTGTGGCCCGCCCCCGTGTTTTTGGCTTTTGAAAATTCTTGGTATTTCGTTTCCCCAAATTTGCCCAGCAGTTTTCAGGGCATTTTGTTTCAAATGCCGGATTCGCTTTTGCTTTTTCAGCAGTCAATGTCCAGGTTTCACTTCCGTACAGCGGTACTGAATTAGGCTTTGTAAGCTTTAGTTTGATTGGGAAATGTCTCTTTACTTTTCCATTGGGGTGAGTTTTGTCAGGGAAGATTTCCATGGCTAGTCGATTTTGTTTCTGTCGTCGATCCCCCGCCTTTGTTAGTGTAGCGCCAAGGTATTTAAAAAACGTCTACCTCCCCCGTTGTTGGGGCCGTTCATGAAAATTTAGCAGGGCGTTGCTCGTGCTTTTCACAGTATTTTTACTTTTCCCCGAGCCCCTTTTCCACCCCATATGCTCCAGCTTTTTTCTAAGTCTGGTCTAAGATTTGCAGCTCTGTGTTACTTCCGCCCATGGGGGTAAATTTTCATGGGAAAACCGAAAGGGTTTTGAGGGTCTGCCCCCATGGAAATGGTAGAGTAATCATGGAGGGTCCTCTCTAATTTTCATTTTTTAATGTCTCCAGCCCTGTTTAAATCTGTTTTTGGGGAAAACAATCAAAAAATCTATAGGCTACCTAAAAAAAAAGCCGCTTTTGTTTTAAAAAACTTAGGAACCTAAAAAAGCAGGGTTTTTTGTATTAAAATCTATAGGCTCCCAAAAATCGGACAGAGAATAAAAGTAACGGAAAAAAAAACCGACAGCTTTCTTAAAATCTCTTACAGATCCGTTACTGCGGGGAGCCGATGTGTAACCCCTAGGTCTTTGCCCTAATTTTAATACTTCCAGCAAACAAACGTTATTTCGGGGGGGGGGGAGGGAAGGCCCAGTGGTTAGAACGTTGCGCTCGTGATTTTGACGCCCCGGGATCGAGCCACCACGGAGTACCATTTTCGGATTTTTCCCCCGCGTACGTTGCTACTGAACCCACCCCCCCCTACAAGCCCTTTTCAAATGAGACTATAAACGGGGCTAGGCTCCGGGGGAAAACGCATGCAAAACATTTTGCGCACACTTTAAAAACCCGTTCGGCTTTCAGAAGGGGGGCCTTTGCGGCAAAAAGGGGACTGGATGACAAGTTTTTATTTTAAATCCCCGCATGCGGGGTGTTGGTTTAGACACTTTTTCCGAAGTCGGAATCGGCTACCTTATTGGGGTAACAAAGTGTACACGAAAAAAATACCATTGGGGAACCTCGGGTCTACTGAGGGGAAAACAAGGGAAAGGGGTTTTTTGGTATACTTAGACTACATGTTGTAGTAATACCCGCAAAATGCGGAAAAATTTCCTCTTCTTCCTCTCTCTTCCCCTCTCTCTCTCATCTCTTCTTCTCTCTCTCCTCCTCTTCACACCAAACAACACAACACACACACCCCACATAGATAAAAGAAGATAGATAGATAGATAGATAAAAGATAGTAGGGAAATAGGTAGTAGGTAGATAGATGATAGAAGATTTAAAAATAGATAGATAGAAGATAATAGATAGATAGATAGATGATAGATAATGTGTTGTGTGTGTGTGGGTGTGATTTTTTCTGGTTCCCCTCTCTGTGACCATCTGTTTGTGGCATATCTGGCTGGGTCTCTCTTTCTCCTCTCTCTCTCTCTCTCTCCTCTCCTCTCTCTCTCTTCTCTCTCCGCCTTTTTTTTCTTTTTTTCTTTTGTTCTTTTTCTCTTTATCTCCCTCACGCCCACACACACCACACCACAACACACACACCACAACACACACACACACACTACATACACCCCCCCCCCCCCCTCCCGTCCACCTCACCTTCTTTCCCCCCATCCCAATCCACCCCCCCAAACACAAACATTTCTCCCCCCCCTCAACTCCCCCCCCACCCCACCAAAAAAACATCCCCCCCCCAAAAAACAACCACCACCCCTTTACCACCCACCACCACCACCCCCCAAGAACACCCAAAACCACCACCACCAAAAAAACGCAACGCTCTTCATTCAGCCCATACACGAACTGAAATGTTTTTGTGGGGAGAAAAATGATCATTTTACCCAGGGGGTAATATTCTTCCCACTCGGGGCCAGGGGGCTCCTAGTTCATCAGGTTTTCGGTTCCGCTTGTTATTATTAATTAAAAAAAAAAAGATAGATAATGCGGGACCCACTCCCTACAGAATCCTGCCATAACCAAAAAAGGGTGCTTTACAAAAATAATCAAGTCTTGATCGAAAACGGAGACGACAGACTAATGTATTTCACGCATGCGCGTCATCCCTTCCGGGCTCGGGGAAGCAGTTTTGAATTTTGATCTTTAAAAGCGGTGGCGCATCTTTCAATATTGGAAAAGGGGTAGATTTAAAAACGACATGTTTGTCATTTTCCTTACAGTGTTCATTTACGTTACAGGTTCATTTACCTTTCAGTGTTGTTTACGTTCAATGTGCATTTTGTTACAAGTTTATTTACGTTTCAGTGCCATTTAAGTTACAGTACACGGGACATACCCCTGTTTTTTATATTTAAAAGGGGGGGGGGGGATATTCATTCATTTTATTTATTTCATGTGATCCACTTCAAGTCACGGCAGATTTCTCTGCGTGAAATTCGGGCTACTCTCCCCGGGGAGAGCGCGTCGCCACAAGCGCAGTGCCACCCATTACTTTTTTTTCTGTCTGCAACTGTATTTGTTTCCCAAATCAGTTTGGCATTTTTTCCACAGAATTTTGCCAGGGACAACTCTCTTGTTGCCATGGGTTCTTTTACGGGCGCTAATTATTTTTTTTTAACACACGGACCTCGGTTTTTCGTCCCTCCGAAAGACTACACCCCGACCACCACTCAAGGGGTAAAAGAAAGGGGGCAAACGTTTCGGGCCCAAAACGGGATTCGAACACCGATATTCCGACCCGGGCTTTTCGCTTTTTAGGCAGGCGCGTTACCTTAAAAAAAACAACCCCTGTTTTTTTTTATATTTTTCTTCCTTCACCTTCGCCTATCCCGAGGTCTTGTGACCTTTAGAGCACCCTTGAAGTGTTGCATCGCTTTTTCTTATAAAAGATTGAAACAAACAAAAACAAAAAATTGCTCCCTTTCTTTTATATTAAGGGGATGTACAACAAGCCCAAAAAGCAAACAAACAAAAAAAAAAATCAAACAACAACAAAGGGGTGACTACTGACATTTTTTTATTTTTTTATTCTTTTTTTACGAGGGTTAAAAGGGAATAACACGCATGTACTTTTTTTCAAATCTATCCCCGTGTGTATGCGGGTTTTTAAATTATTGTTGCGGTTTTGAAATTTTTCCCTCGTTCCCCCCGGCACACAATGGGTACCTTTCGAAAACGGAACAGGATTTTAAAGTTGCGCAAAATTTCTGCGTGCGTTCGCGCACGGGGGCTTCTGTTTTAAAATTCATCCGAAAGGACTTTGAAAGAGTTGTTCCCGTTTATATTTTTTTAAAAGGGGTGAAACAAACAAACAAAAACAAATTTTTCCCCTTTCTTGATATTAGGGGGATGTGACAAAAAAACAAAAACAAAAATTTAAACAACAGCAGACAAACAAACCCAAAACAAAAACATACACATTTTAAAAAAGAGATAAAACAAGTAATTACTGATATTTTCAAACAAGCTACTACGTGGGCATGTGGTATGTGTGTGTGTGGGGGGGGGGGGGTGAAATCAAATAAAACAATCAAAATGATTAATCAAATTTCATTCATTTTTTTTTAGGGGCCTAAGACTCATATAAATTTTTTTAAACAGAAAAGGAACAAACAACCATGAAGCAGTCGAAGTGAATTATAACACACGGTTTTTTAAATTTTCCAAACCGAAAGAGCCAACAGTTTTGATTTGTCGACATTTTGTGACTGACATAAACTGTCATTTGGCGATCAGTTTATCAGGGGATTTGAGCACAGCAACCGAACCTTTAAAAACTTGATGGGAAAACCTTGAGGGGGGATGGGGATAGGTGGGGTAGGGGTGGGGGGTGTTTATGCTTCGCAAAGCGCAAATCTCACATTATATGAGAAACCTCCAGGGGGTGGGGGTGTGGGGGGGGGGGTTATAACGCTTTTCTTTAAGCACAAAACTTGCATGATTATAATTAGAAAGAAATGACAATTTACAATGGCTATTTTTCCACCTTGAACATTTTTTTTTAAAAAATCAGATTTTTTTAAGGCATTTTTCTTTCTCCTTTGCCACACACACACGTACACAAACACACACACACACACACACACAAACCACACACCACACACCACACAACACCACACACTAAACACATACACACACACACACTCAACACCCACAACAAAACACACGTACCACACACACTCATACACACACACGTACACACAAACACATTTTCCACACCACCCCCACACACTCCACACACCACAACACCACAGAGTTAATGAAAATTTGGTGGATGTACTTTACGCTTCAAAGTATTATAATAAATACAATATGAGTCCTTTTCTTTTCTGTACTGGTCGGGGGGTGCGAACGTACACTGCGTTCAAAAAACCCATAAACATCTTTGACCTGGGCTTTTTTTTCGTTAGGGTCCCGGCCTTTGGGGCCCCAAACCTAGTTTTGACAGCAAACTGGTCCCTTTTGACTTTTAACAGAATATTCATCATATTTATTAACCGTTTTTCACCGGATTTTCTGTACGTATCTCTTGGGTTTTCCTTTTTTTGCAGAAAATAAAATGGCAGTTACAAGGTAGCGAGTTCTAGTATTGGTAGTTTCGCGTCTTTTCTCTCTCGCGCGCCGCGCGTGGTGCGTGCGTGCTGCGTGTGGTGTTTTGGTGTGGTGTGTGTATTCAGTCAAAATTTACTTTTCCCAAAGGTGTGTGTGGTGTGTGTGTGTGGTTTGTGTGGTGTGTGTGTGTGTGTGTGTTTTGTTGGTGTTTGGGTGGGGGGGTGTGTGGGTGTGTGTGGTGGCACGTGTGTTTTTAGGTAACATTTCTGTAGTGTAAGTGGTGGTTTCAAAATCATGGTTGACTAGTGTGTGCGTGTGTGTGATTGTGTTGCATTGTGTGTGTGCATGCGTTGATGTTTTTTTGGGTCCTCCCTGGACTGCACGCGCACGTAAGCACATGGTGGGTGGTGTTTCGTAAACATGTATGTATGCTGCACACAGAAAGTGTACCTGTAGTATGTGTGCAGTGCCTCTATGGTTTTGATGTGCGAGTGCGTGTTTTTGTGTGAATATGTACTTGCATGAGTTTCTCCCTTGCCAAAAAAACAAATTATAATAGAGAGAGAGAGAAAGAGAGAGACGAGACAGAAAAACAAAGCGCACACACACAAAGATATATCATAAATATATAAATATATAAATATAAATTTATATATCATAAAAATATATATTATATAATATTGTGTGTGTGTGGTGTGTGGGGTGGGTGTTGTGTGTGTGTGGTTGGGTGTGTTGTGGTGTGTGTAACATTACAAATTTCTCATCATTTCAAAGTGCTTCAAACATTTTATATAAAATAAAATAAATAAATAAAACAAAAAAAAATAAAAATAAAACAAAACAAAACAAAAAAAATTTTAAAAACTCAAAAATTTTTAGGGGGGAAGCTTTGGGAACCTTCGCAGCAAGAACACCAAAGGGTAATATAGATAATATCCTTATAAATTCCATGTATTATTTTATTAAATTTCATCTTTTTACATTAATTATTTTTTTTATCTATTATTATTATGACATTTTTTATTATTGTAAAACCAATGACCCCACGTACGTGCGTCAAAGTGTTAGCACACTAACATTTGGTCACCTGTAGTTCGATCTTTTCTTTTAGAGAACACGACCCCCCGGGGCCCCGCCCGCAAACCCAAAACCTAGACATTTGGCCTGAAGTCTCGACATCGCACAGAGTGTCGCTGGGATCAAAAGCGGGTGAAAATCCCTTTCCTTTTTGTTGCTTTAGGGGGGAATCCCTCGCTCCCTTTAGCACACAAAGGCACCCGTGGATTGATTCTCTTGGCGCGTGTGTGTGTGTGTGTGTTGGGGTGTGTTTGTGTGTGTGTGTGTGGGGGGTGTGGGTGTGTGTGTGTTTTGTTGTGTGTGTGTGTTGTGTTGTGTTGTGCGCGTTGGTTGTTTTTCGTTGTGTTGGGTTGGGGTTTCGTTGCAGTGTGCATGTGTGGTGTTGTTCTGTGTTGTTTTGCGTTTCGTTTTGGGTTTCGTTGGGGCGTTGTGGTGTGGGTGTGTATGTCAGTATGTGTGTTTTTGTGTGTGTGTGTGTGTGTGTTTTGTGGTGTGGTGTTTTGTGTGTGTGTTGTGTGTTGTGTGTGTGTTGGTGTAATGCGCCGCGTGTGCACGTGCCCCCCCCTACCGTCCATCCTTTTGTAAAAAAATATTAGAAACAGTTCTATCAAAAAAATCGTAATATTTGTTTTGAACTACAAAAAAGTTTCATTCAATCAAAGGTAAATCTTTGCTCCCAACATAGAAATAAATCAAAAAAAACAATTTAACTTTTCGCGTTTGAAACTATAGAAATAGTTCCAATAACTCAATGGAACTTATCGTTTCCAAATACAAAAATATTCATTCAATCGATCTCTTATTGTGTTCCCACTAATAAGCGTTTTAAACCAAAACAATGTTAACTCTTTGTGTTCCCGACTATAAAAAGGTTTCAATAAATCAGTGCAACCTTTGTGTTCCCAAAAAAAAAGAAAAAGTTTCAATAAATCAATGTTAAAAATCTTTTTTGTTCCAAACCCAGAAATATTTTTAAAAACAATGTTTAAATCTTTGTGTTCCCAAAATACAGAAACAGAAACCGTAATCAAGTAACTTTTGTGTTACGAGCATCAAAAATAAAATTCCAGTAAATCAATGATGACTCATTGTGTTCCTAACTTAACGATAGCTGTATGAATCAATAAAACATCATTGATCGCCAAACATATTGCGCGCAAATCAATATGAAAAGTTTTATCAATGCAAACCGATAGTAGCATGATGCAGTCCAAAAACAATGAACATAGATTCATAAAATCAGTGGTAGCTAATTGATTATCAAACTTAAGAAAGGATTCTATTGAATTAAAGGTATTCAGTTCGGTATCTTTAAGGTATCAGGACAGAATTTACAAAACCGCATACACACGGGGACTGGATGTAAAAAAGCACATGAGTTCTTATTTCATTATCCTCGATATAAAAATAATAAAACAAAAAATAAATGAAAATAAAGGTAAACTACTTTCTACCGTTGTCTATAATTTCTATGGCTAATATTTCGATAAACATGACTGTATACAATACCTACACATGAACACTGAACTTAACTGCACGCGCGCGTGCGCGCACACACACACACGCACACACACACATACACAAACGCACACACACACACACACACACACACACACACACACACACACACACACACTGAGAGAGACAAAGACAAACACAGAAAAAAGTGTCTGTCTGCTTGTCTATCTGTCTGACTGACTGTCTGTCTGTCTCTCTCTGTCTCTCTGTCTCTGTCTCTGTCTCTCTCTCTCTCTCTCTCTCTCTCTCTCTCTCTCTCTCTCTCTCTCTCTCTCCACGTGTAGGTTCACCTAAAATATCTTTACGGTATCAGGAGGAATTATAAATGTCTAGATTCACTTTCCGGCTTTATGTGGGGAAATAGATCTTAACCATTTGTTTTCTGTTCTTTTTCTTTGATATTGTTTGTATTTTGTTTTGCTTTTGTATTGTCTTGTCTTGTCTTGTTTTGCTTGCCAGAAGTGTTCCGTTTTTGAACAAGGACAGCATGTAATAAAACCGAGATAGTAAGTTTTCTTCTTTCTTCTATTTCTACATATTTCTCTCTCTCTCTCTCTCTCTCTCTCTCTCTCTCTCTCTCTCTCTCTCTCTCTCTCTCTCTCTCGCTGTGTGCGTGTGTGTGTGTGTGTGTGTGTGTTTGTGTGTGTGTGTACGTGTGCGTGTATGTGTGTGTGTGTTTCAATTCAACAATTTCTTTTGTGTAGTTTTCACTCTCCAGCTCTGTGACTTTGAATATCTGTAAAACTTCGATTGTGTATACATCTCTCTCTCTCTCTCTTTTCTCTCTCTCTCTCTCTCTCTCTCTCTCTCTCTCTCTCTCTCTCTCTCTCTTTCTCTCTTTTGTTTTCTTTCTCTCTCTCCCTCCTCTCTCTCCCTCTCTCTCTCCCTCCCTCTCTCTCTCTCTCTCTCTCTCTCTCTCTCTCTCTCTCTCTCTCTCTCTCTCTCTTCTCTCTCTCTCTCTCTCTCTCCCTCCTCTGTATGTGTGTTTTAATTCAACAATTTCTTTTGTCTAGTTTTCACTCTCCCATCTGTTACACTACTTTCTAAATAGCTGTAAAAGTGCGCCTGTGTATACACATCTCTCTCTCTCTATCTCTCTCCCTCTCTCCCCCTCCCTCCCTCCCTCCCTCCCTCCCTCTCCTCAAGGGCCAGATGAAAAACAGTATGTGAATGCTTATCTGTAATCCTTGAAAAATAATAGATTATTCATTCTCTTCTCTCTCTCTCTCTCTCTCTCTCTCTCTCTCTCTCTCTCTCTCTCTCTCCCTCCTCTCTCTCTCTCTCCTCTCTCTCTCTCTCTCTCCTCTCTCTCTCTCTCTCCCTCTGTGTGTGTGTTTTAATTCAACAATTTCTTTTGTCTAGTTTTCACTCTCCCATTCTGTTACACTACTTTCTAAATAGCTGTAAAAGTGCGCCTGTGTATACACATCTCTCTCTCTCTCTCTCTCTCCCTCTCTCCCCACCCACCCTCCCTCCCTCCCTCCCTCTCTCTCCTCAAGGGCCAGATGAAAAACAGTATGTGAATGCTTATCTGTAATCCTTGAAAAATAAAGATTATTCATTCTCTCTCTCTCTCTCTCTCTCTCTCTCTCTCTCTCTCTCTCTCTCTCTCTTCTCTCTCTCTTTCTCTCTCGGCGCTCGCGCGGGCGCGCGTGTGTGTGTGTATATGTGTGTTTGTGAGAGAGTGTGTGTATGTGTGAGAGAGAGAGTGAGACAGAGGCAGAGAGAGACTGGGACAGACAGACAGAAAGACAACGAAAAAGGAGAGACAGATAGACAGAGAACTGTCTCAGCAGTACAAGATGATACAGACAGAGAGAGAGACAGAGGTATCTAGGGAAAAGGCAGGCAAACAGACACACAGTCAGACAGACACACAGATATACACACAGACAGACAGACAGTTTAAACAAACTGACCTACAGGGAGACAGACAGACAGACAGCAGACAGACAGAGAAGAAGAAGAAGAAGAAGAAGAACAACAACAACAACAACAAGAAGAAGAACAAGAACAAGAAGAACTCGAAGAAGAAGAACAACAACAGCAACAACAACAACAACAACAAGATGAAGAACAAGAACAAGAAGAACAAGAACAAGAAGGAGAAGGGATAGCAGTGACAAAGCATAGTCATCTGACCGAAAATGAATGGCTTTTGGCTGTTATGAATAATGACTGAAACTTTATGGGAGACAACAAAGGCAGTGAATGTGTTGCTGGGTCGGTACTGAACAGCAGGTCATTATAACACACACGTGCTACAGCGCGTGCCGGCACGCACGCACGCACGCACACACGCACGCACGCGCGCATTCATACACATATACATTCATACATGTATACATGATATGCGTACATACATGCATGTATGCATGCACGAATACATGCATACATACATACATACATACATACATGCATGCAGGCATACTTACATACATACATGCATGCAGGCATACTTGCATGCATAAATACATACATACATGCATGCATACATACATACATGCATATATATATATATATGGAATTTATAGAGCGCTATATCTTGCAATTACAAATCAGAGCGCTTCCATTCAATCCGCTCCCACACAAACAACCAACAATGATTAACAATATTCTAACAAATTCAAATGTACACACACACACACACACGCACGCACGCACGCACACACACACACACACACACACACACACACACACACACACACACACACACACACACACAGGTTGTACATTTCAGCAGGGTGATGGAATTTTGGCTTTCAAAGGCAGGGGCAGACATGAGATGAAACAAGAGGGAAAAATCTTAGGTTTGAAATAGGTATGTTTTGAGGCTGGATTTAAAGCTGTCGTAAGTAGGCTTTTCACGAAGGGAGAGAGGGAGGTCATTCCAGATTGATGGACCAGAAATAGAGAAAGAGCGACGGCCAACAGTGGATTGGTTGAATCTAGGTATTCGTAAGCACAAGGTATCTGCAGCAGAGCGGAGGGAACGAGAAGGAGTGTACAGGTGAAGACATTCACAGAGGTAGGAGGGTGCTGTTTTGTGGAGACATTTGTAACAGAGGGTACTGATCTTGTACTTTACTCTCTGTGGCACAGGCAACCAGTGGAGAGATTGCAGGAGTGGAGTAATATGCTCAGATTTTTTTCTTTTTGAGGACTAATCGAGCTGCAGAGTTTTGTATGCGTTGAAGGGAGTGGATAGATGATGCTGGCAGACCAGCCAAAAGAGAATTACAATAGTCCAGACGTGAAAGAATAAGAGATGTGACAAGTTTGGATGTTGCATCAGTGGACAGGTACTTTCGGATTGCTCTTATTCGTCGTAATTGATAGTAGCAGGACTGGCAGGTCTGGGTGATGAACTTTTGCATAGAGAGTGTGTTGTCAATAACAACACCTAGATACTTAACTGCACTGGGTAGCGGAACTGATGTATTGCCAAATTCTATTGAATCTGTTGTGATGGAAGAGAGTTTGTGTTTGGTCCCTATAATCATGGCTTCGGTTTTACCTGCATTTAGCTGTAACTTGTTTTGTATCATCCAGTTTTGAATGTCCTGAAGGCAAAGTGACATATTTGTCAAGAGAGAAGGCAGATTTTCAGGAGTGTCACTGCTTTGAATCTGAGAGTCATCAGCGTAGAAATGATGGTTGATCTGGTGACGGTTTATTATGTATGAGAGTGGAACAGTGTAGAGTGTAGAGAGTGAACAGGACAGGGCCCAGAACTGATCCTTGTGGGACTCCACATTCTAGTTTTGTTTTATATATATATACATGCATAATACATGCATACATGCATGCATGCATGCATACCTACCTACCTACATATACATACAGACAGACAAACAGACACACAGACACACAGACATAGATGCATGCACATATACATACACACATGCGCACGCGCGCGCAAGCAGGTACATAGTCAAATGAATATCAGATAAATACGCACGCACATACACACACACACACACACACACACACACACACACACACACACACACACACACAGCGAAAGATACAGACAGACAGGGAGAGAGACAGAGACAGACAGACATACAGGCAGACATGACAGACAGAGAGAGACAGAGACAGAGATACAGGCAGACAGACATACAGGCAGACATGACAGACAGACAGAGAGAGACAGACAGGCAGACATGACAGAGAGACAGACAGACAGAGAGAGAGAGAGAGAGACACACACACACACACACACACACACACACACACACACACACACACACACACACAACAGAGACAGAGCAGAATGATATTGAATAATACAGGCAGTTCATCTTTGGGCAAAATGGGATGCTTTAGGTCACACATTGTTCTCCTGATGGAAAACTCCCTGGTTGCCCCAGTAGTAGTTTTGGATCAACAAAAGGACTGACACAATGAACCCGCACTACAATCTCTTGTAAGGCAAGAGCGCGCGCGCACATACACATATACACACACACACACACTGAGACAGACAGGCAGAGACAGAGAGAGGGAGACAGAGAGAGAAAGAGAGACAGACACAAAGAAAGAAAGACAGACAGACACAAAGAAAGACAGACAGACACAAAGACAGACAGACAGACAGAAAGAAAGAAAGAAAGACAGAAAGAAAGAAAAGAAAGACAGAAAGGAAGGAAGGAACGAAGAAAGAAAGAAACAAACAAACAAACAAAGAGAAAGAAAGACAAACAGACAGACAGAAAGACAGAAAGGCAGGAATGAAGAAAGAAGAAAAACAAACAAACAAAAAGAAAGACAGACAGACAGAAAGACAAAAAGACAGAAAGGAATGAATGAAGAAAGAAAGAAAGAAAGAAAGAAAGAAAGAAAGAAAGAAAGAAAGAGAACTGAAAACTGAACACTGAACGTACTGAAAGAAGTTGTTGTCATTGTCAATACAGATCATTAATTTGGACAAGGGGATAGACAACTTTTTGTCTACACACACACACACACACACACACACACACACACACACACACACACACACACACACACACAAATTCAAGTAATACATAGTTGATTGCACATGCTGAGGTTGCGTAAAAAGGAGGAGGAAGGTAAAGGTAAAGGAGTCCCATAACCTATAAGGTCGTAGGGGAGCGAGGCGTCAGAGACCTCACTTCTCTAGGGCCAGCATATTGAGGGCGGCGCCCATCTCCTCTCCCTCGCTGCTTTACCTTCCCTGACCCTAAAGAGGGCAGGTACCCATTTACAGCTGGGTGAACTGGGGGAACTGTACTGAAGCCAAGGCGCACAAACGGTCACCCATCCAACTGGTAACCACGCTCGACGCTGCTTAACTTGGCTGGGGGAAAGCGAGTGCTCCGACCACTGAGCTATCCCGTCCCCTGAGGTTGCGTAAAGCCAGAGTGAAATCCATTTCTAAGAGTCGTCAGACAATTCCAGCATCAAAACCCTTTGATTTGTCTGTGCAAGATTCAGCGCTATATTAATTCCATTTAGTAGTAGTAGTAGTAGTAGTAGTAGTAGTAGTAGAGGAGGAGGAGAGGAGGAGGAGGAGGAGTAGCAGTAGGAGTAGCAGTAGTAGAAGTAGTAGTAGTAGTAGCAGTAGTAGGAGTAGTAGTAGTAGTAGTGGCAGTAGTAGGAGTAGGAGTAGCAGTAGTAGTAGCAGCAGCAGTAATAGTAGTAGTAGTAGTAGTAGTAGTAGTAGTAGTAGTAGTAGCATTAGTAGTAGCAGCAGCAGCAGCAGCAGCAGCAGCAGCAGTAGTAGTATCATTATTATTATTATTATTATTATTATCATTATTATTATTATTATATGTACGTACACTTTTTTTTCCTATTTAAACAGTTTAAACATCACTTGCTCTACCCCCTCCGTCTCCTCCCTACCACACCCCTCCCCCATCCTCAGACAACTAACTGTTCCCATCCCCCCTTTCACACACACACACACACACACACACACACACACACACACACCCCGCACCAGCACGCACGCACGCACGCACGCACGCACGCACGCACGCACGCACGCACGCACGCACTCTAATAAAGTATGCATGTACACAGCATAATTATGCCTTCCTTGCCCTCTTTCCCTCCCATCTCTTATTCATTTATTACTACATTAGCGTATGGAGGCACTTATACAGATAGCCCCCTCCTCCAAACATGTTCATACACACACACACACACACACACACACACACACACACACACACACACACACACACACACACATGCACATCTCTTATTTTCGTAATGTAGCATGCGCGATTGCACGTGCACGCACACACACACACACACCTCTCTCTCTCTCTCTCTCTCTCTCTCTCTCTCTCTCTCTCTCTCTCTCTCTCTCTCTCTCTCCTCGTATATGTGTTTGTGTCTGTGTGTGTGTCTGTGTGTATGTGTCTGTGTGTGCGTGTGTCTGTGTCTATGTGTGTGTGTGTGTCTGTGTGCGCGTGTCTGCGTCTGTGTGTATGTGTCTCTGTGTGCGTGTGTTCGTCTATGTGTCTGTGTGTGTGTGTATGTGTGTCTGCGCTGTGTGTCTGTGTCTGTGCCTGTTTGCGTATCAGAGAGAGTGTGTGTTATGTGTAATTGGATAAGTTAAAAAAAAAAAAAAGAAAAGAAAAGAAAGAAGGGGAAGACAGCTAGAAGACACAGACAGACAGACAAACAGAGAGATAGACAGACAGAAAGACAGACATACAGAGAAAGATAGACAGACAAACAGAGAGATAGAAAGACAGACAGATAGACAGACAGACAGACAGACAGACAGCAACCGTTTTTTTCTGGAAACTGGATCGAAACAGGGAGAGCTGACATCATGAATAAACCAGTAACACCTGTCAGCGTGTAAATGCTGAGAAAGAGAAAGAGAGAGAGAGAGAGAGAGAAGAGAGAGAGAGAGAGAGAGAGAGAGAGAGAAGAGAGGACAGTGAGCGAGACAGAGTGAGAGAGAGACAGACAGAGTGAGAGAGAGAAAGAGAGAGAATAAGAGAGAGAGAGAACGAGACAGAGAGAGGGAGAGACAGAGAGCGCGTTTGAGAAAGTGAGAGAGACAGACAGACAGACAGATACACAGAGAGTAAGGGAGAGAGATAGAGAAAGAGAGAGAGATACAGACAGACAGACAGAGAAAGAGGAAGGGAGAGAGCTGGAGAAAGAGAAAGACAGACAGACAGACAGAGAAAGAGGGAGGGAGAGATATAAAGAAAGAGAGAGAGGGGAGAGAGACAGAGACAAAGAGAAAGAGAGACAGACAGACATAGAGACGCAAAGACACAGACAGAGACCGGCACAGACAGACAGACAGGAGGGAGCGGTTAAGAGAGAGACAAAGACACAGAGAGACAGAGAGAGACTGACAGAGTGACAGAGAGAGTGACAGAGTGACATACAAAGTGGCAGACAGACAGACGGACAGACAGACAGACGGACAGACAGACAGACAGACAGACAGACAGACAGACAGACAGACAGACAGACAGACAGACAGACAGACAGACAGACGGACAGACAGAGATCTTTAATCAAGCGAGAATGAAGACGTAAGGCTAGGTGTAGTCTTACGGCTCTTATGGTCCTGTAAACATGCATGAATCAAAACTGTCGATACAACATGGGGGAAAAGGAAACAAAATCCCCTACACACACAGGCACACACGTGCGCACACACACACAGGCGCACACACACAGGCACACACACACAGGCACACACACACAGGCACACACACACAGGCACACCCACACACAGGCACACACAGGCACACACACACACACAGGCACACACACACAGAGGTACAAAGAGGCACAGAGGCAAACACACACACACACCACGCACGCACGCACACACGCACGCACACAAATATTTACACACATACACACATACACGCACACAACAACAACAACAACAACACAAACACACACCACACACACACATACACACATGCGCGCACGCACACGCGCACGCACACACAAATATTTGCACACATACACGCACGCACAACAACAACAACAAAAACAACAACACATACACACACTCACACACACACAACACACACACACACACACACACACACACACACACATCCACTCACTCAGACAGTCAGAGAATGAGACAGACAGAGAATGAGAAAGACAGACAAACAGACAAGCAGACAGACATACAGACAAAAAAAACAACCCCAGACATATGAACAGTCTCACTGACACTGACAACGAGACAGAGAATGAGACAGACAGACAGACAGAAAGAAGCACGGACAGACAGACAGACAGACAGACAATGACCGTCTTATTGACGGTAACGCGATTGAAACACAAAGAACCAACGGCATGAATAAATTCGTGATACCTGTCAACATGTAAATGTTAAGAGAGAGAGAGAGAAAGAGAGAGAGAGAGAGAGAGAGAGAGAGAGAGAGAGAGAGAGAGAGAGAGACAGACAGACAGACAGACAGACAGGCAGACAAACAGACAGACAGACAAACAGACAGGACAGAGAAAGAAGAGGAGAGAGTAGAGAAAGAGAGAGAGCGAGAGAGAGAGAGTGGGAGAACGAGACACAGAGAGAGAAAGAGAGAGAGAGAGAGGAGAGACAGAGAGAGAAACAGACAGAGAGACAGAGATAAAGTCGCAAACACCAACACACACACATAGAGGGAGAGAGAGAGAGACAAACACACACACACACACACACACACACACACACACACACACACACACACACATACACACAAACACAAACACAGACACAGACACAACATTGAGAGACACAAAACAGACAGACACAGGGACAGACAGAAAGACAAATAGACAGACAGAGACAGACAAGACAAGACAAGACAACAGACAGACACAGGAGGACAAAAGACAATAGACAGACAGAGACAGACAAGACAGACAGAACAGACAGACAGACAAACAGACAGACAGACACAGACAGACAGAAAGTCAGATAGAAAGACAGAGACAGACAGACAGGCAAGACAAGACAGAGACAGACAAACAAACAGACAGGCAGACAGACAGACACATGGACGGACAGAAAGACAGATAGACAGACAGAGACAGACACAGAAAGACATACAGACAGATGGTTTAGTGTTTATATAGATGTCTTGATACGTTGTTTAATGCACGATAGGATAATAAACGTTGGACTTTTGACTCTCGCACGCTCGCGCGCGCGCGCACATTCGCGCGCACACACACACGCACGCACGCACGCACGCATGCACACACACAAACACGCACGCACAAACACACACACAGGGACACATAGATAGATAGATAGATAGACAGACAGACAGACAGACAGACAGATAGATAATAGATAGATAGATAGATAGATAGATAGATAGATAGATAGATAGAATAATAATAATAATAATAATTATAATAATAATTATTATAATAATAATAATAATAAATAAATGGAATTTATATAGCGCTATATTTTGCAGAGACAAATCACACACACACAAACACGCACGCACAAACACACACACAGGGACACATAGACAGATAGATAGATAGATAGATAGATAGATAGATAGATAGATAGATAGATAGATAGATAGATAGATAGATAGATAGAGACAGACAGACAGACAGACAGACAGACAGACAGACTAAATGGATGACATTAATCTTCATCTTGTTGTCTATTGTATGTGCATATAATTATGCTTGTGTAAGCTTTCTGATAAGTGAGTGTGTGCGTGTGTGCGTGCGTGTGTGCGTTCGTGTGTGTGTGTGTGTGTGTGTGTGTGTGTGTGTGTGTGTGGTGTGTGTGTGTGTGTGTGTGTGTGTGTGTGTGTGTGTACTTGCGTGCAAGTGTGCGTGCTTGTGTACGTGTTTGTGTCTGAGTGAATGTGTGTGTGTGTGTGTGCATGTGTGTGCGTGTTTATGCTTGTGCGTGCTTGAATATGTGTGAGTGTGAGTGCATATATATGTGCGTGTGCGTGTGTGTTTGTGCTTGTGCGTGATTGTGCATGCGCGCGCACACGTATGTGTGTATGCTCATGCTTGTGTTTACTTGAATATGTGTATATGTGTGTGTGCGTTTATACATTATTTTATTCGTTTGTATTGTCGGATTCTTTTTTGTTTTCTTGTTTGTTGTGGCTACCGCTGTTACTGCTGAAGTTTGTAGCTCTACATCATATCAAGTCAAGTCAAGTCAAGTCAAAAACACTTTAATCATCCCATGAAGGGCAATTACAATACTGACAGGCGCATTGATACCTTTACTTATCTCACAAGACACAAGAAAAATACATTTCAGATTGTTATAAGCATTCCAAGATAGCTTTAAAAAATTATCATACACAAACACAAACCCAGGTGCTCGCACACACACGCACCGCGTACACACACACACACACACACACACACACACACACACACACACACACACACACACACACCAATGTAGGAATACAATGTTGTAAAAACCATTGATTGGAAAAGATATTTTTAAAAATTATGCGTGCACGCACGTGCGCATTCACACACAACACGCACACCCATACATACACACACACATATATGAACACAGTTTTATCACACATACACACACACGTGCACACGCGCACCATAATGACCATTATCTAGTAAAGACATAAACACACACACACACACACACACACACACACACACACACACACTTACACACACACACAATTTACAAATCATTCTTGAAAGCCAAAAGCAAGATACAGGAGTACTTATTTTCATTACCACACACACACACACAACACACACACCGCGCGCACGCACGCGCGCAATTGACAATCAGGGGGGTCTATCAGAGAATGTAACACTGTTTGGTCATGGTGATATCTGATGCTCCAGCCCTTTCACCGTACGTTTCAGCTTTGCAAACGTACAACAGCCTGTCAGGTCCAGCCTCCGTTATCTTCAAACAAAACAATTCCTACAGGATCTATCTATCTATCTATCTATCAACTTAACTTTAAAGCCGCATCAGTCGCGAGGGACTAGGCCTTTGCATTGCAGAGCATGTTTGTGGGGAAAAAATATGTTTCGTTAACTATTAGCATTTACCTCCTCATCTGTATAATGCTCTCTCCGTCTCTCTGTGTCTCTGTATCTCTGTCTCTGTCTGTCTCTGTATCTCTCTCTCTCTCTCTCTCTCTCTCTCTCTCCTCTCTCTCTCTCTCTCTCTCTGAATTACATTCCCGTAAAATATAGTAGACAGCCTAATTCATTTAGATTCTGTTTACTCATGGCGTCTAGTCACCCTGAGATTGTGTGCAGCCTCGCTTTATATTTGTGTAAAGCCTTTAGAATAAGAGATATCTTGGTTTCTTGAGTCATATTTTTAGTAACTGATTTTTGTTGTGGTGGTTGTGGTATACAATAACATTTTGTTTTTTGTGCTTTTCCTGATTTTTCTCACTAAAATACTAAGCAGTTCGGTAACCCTCTTCGTGTATGGGCCAATGGACTTTTTGTGAATAAAACTTTCGATTTCGAGTTCTGTCTGTCTCTGTCTGTCTGTCTCTCTCTCTCTCTCTCTCTCTCTCTCTCTCTCTCTCTCTCTCTTCCTCTCTTTCTTTCTTTCTTTCTTTCTTCTTTCTTTCTCGCTCTCTTGTACAAACCATTCTAAGTGGCCATGGCCTTTTTATATAAATATCGAATCTGTGCTGTGTATATCCATCCATAACATACATACATAATACATACACACATACACACACACACTACACACACACACTACACACACACACATATCAATACAACTCGAGGTTTTCTTTTTTTTCGTCTTTCTTTCTTCGGTTCATCAAGAGAGTAACGGTGTGGGTTGTTTTTTTTTGAAAACATCTACAAAAGCATTGAAGTTGACAACCAGCCGGTCATCTAACGCTTTGAACCCGTTAACCCTCCCACCCCCACCACCGCCCTGCTGTTCAGATGTCTCCCTGTAGTCCTCTTTAACCCATTACAGCCGAAAACTCCAGATTTCCTTTAAATCCAATTATCAGCAAGATAGAGCCGTTCTGCTCACTAGGGCCGACAGTAACAGACCAGGATAGGAAGCCGAAGTCAGCAGCGGGGCTTGCTTGCTCCGGTGAGTGGACTCTTCAGCAGGAGACTCTCCCAGCCACTGTCCCTGGCGAGTCTTTACCACCGCCAGACAAAAGCTCGTCACTGGCAGAGAATTCAATTCAGAAACCACCAAAAAAAAATCTCTTTGAGATCACAAAGAGACGTGAGACACATTAAGGACCGTATTATTTGAGGATTTTTTTATAATTTAGATCCACAACTCTTTTGAGATTACAAATAGACGTGGGACATATTAAGGACCGTATTATTTGAGGGTGGTGTTGTTGTTGTTTTTAAATTTAGATCCACAACTCTTTTGAGAATACGAAGAGACGTGGGACACACATTAAGGAGAAAATAATCGGATTTCTTTTAGATCGCAGTTAATGTTGTTGATATGTATTACCCCACTCTGTGGGGGGGGGGGGGGGGGGGGGTGTCATCCAGAATATGCACTCTTGATTCAATTCATCCCACCTGGGAATCGATGTTTATTTATTTATTTATCTATTTACTCTTTTATATTGAGGATAATGGAATAAGCACTCATGTGCTTTTTTTACATCCAGTCTCCGTGTGTATGCGGTTTTGTAAATTTGTCATCTGTTCCCACCGGCACACAATGGCCTACTCTTCCGAAAAGCGGAACAGGATTTAACGCGTGCGCAAGATGTTCTGCATGCGTTCGCACACGGGGCCTCGGTTTATGGTCTCATCCGAAAGATGTGAGGTAGGAAGTACATTGGGATGAAAAGTTTGCGTGTATGAGAGTTTTTTGAAGTACTTCGCAATAGAAAGTGTTATGTTCAGAGCTTCTCATGCCTTGAAGGCAATCTCAACACAACATTTTACACCATAACAACATTTTAATGTAGGCCTTGGCAATTAGTTGACATCGATAACTGACACAGCTTTTGGCCTGGGCCAAAGATCGCAGAGAGACGCGAGACACATAAGAGGTAAAGGTGTTCTCATAACCTATGCGTTCGTAGGGGAAAGAGGCATCAGAGACCTCAACTTCTCTAGGGGCCAGCATATTGAGGGCGGCGCCCATCTCCTCTTCCTCGCTGCTTTACCTTCCTTGACCCTAAAGAGGGTAGGTACCCATTTACAGCTGGGTGAACTGGGGGGACTGTACTGAAGCCAAGGCGCGTAAACGGTCACCCATCCAACTGGTAACCACGCTCGATGCTGCTTTACCTCAGCTGGGGGAAAGCGACTGCTCTGACCACTGAGCTATCCCGTCCCCGGGACACATAGAGGATCACATCATCTGAGATATCTTTAGATCAAACAGACACAGGACACATAGAGGACCACATCATCTGAGATATCTTTAGATCAAACAGACACAGGACACATAGAGGACCACATCATCTGAGATTTTATTTTACATCGCAGAGAAGATACGCATGCCACACAAAGAACAAAAACAAAATCAGGTTTTTCTGTGGAGACCAGGACACAAACGACCCCAACATTTCAGGCATTTTTTTAGATCACAAACAGACTTGTGCACAAAATATCGCAGAATCCGAGACAGTTTATGTTTCCACATTGGTAAATGATGAACTGGTCAGTTTTTTCCTCACATTAATTATGAATGATCAAGGGTGGTTTTCTCCACATAGGTAAATGATGACTGATCAGGAAGAGAACAATTATTCTGCACAAGAATGAAATCATGAAAAGAATGATTGTACTAGGGCGTTTTGTACGGTGGGTACAAACTTAAGCCAAGGAGAACCAGTTATATATTCTTCATGTTCCTCTTGTTCAAGGAGAATTTGAACTAATTCTTTTATTAGAAATAATCAATCTTTTCTTCTTGATGCCACACGTGCAATATAATTATTCTCTTTCATTATTTTTTGTTCCTTCTTTGGCTTGGAACTCCGAGCTTCACCAATGCCCTAGATAGCCACACTCCGGTTTCAGGGATCATGTCTAAACTACACACCAATGTTCATGCAGTTTTGGGGGGTTAATATTGTCATCCCTTCCTACCAGCTTGCAAATGGCCTACTATTTCGAAAAGTGGAACGAGTTCTAGCCTGTGCGCAAGATGTTCTGCGTGCCTTCATACACCTAGTCTCGGTTTACAGTCTCATCCAAAAGACTTCCCAATGGAATGGAGTGGGTGCTGATGCTAACTCTTGGAGGAAAAATCCCCATGAACGGGTGCTTCAGTGGGTGGCTCGAACCCGCGCTGTCAGATCGCGAGCTCAACGTACGAACCACTAGGCCATCACTGCCCCCATCTCATAGATTTCTGTGACAACTCAGTCAACCTCACAGAACGCAGCATTAACGTTGTCACCAAAACGAATAGAATAAAGAAGATATAAGCACCCCCCTTACGTTCACCAGAGAGCTCAAACTGTATCTGCTTTCCAAACTATGAACGGGAATTCTCTAAAAGCGTTCATAAACCTGCCAAAGGTTATGATCTGCTAAGCCAACAAGGGGAGGGGAGCGGAAGGGGGGGGGGGGGGGTCTCTATTAACACAGCCCTTGGTCATAAAGGAATTTCCACCTACTTCCAGACAACGCCTTTTCCTCACTGTTGTTGATTACGGCCTTGCTTTGTGTACGGTGGACACAGCAACGTTGAACCGACGCGACGTGAGGCTTTCAACCCTAAGAAGAAGAACTCTTGACAGAGAAATGTGACGTGCGGCAAACACTACAGCAACGATAAACCCAGGCAAGTGTAATCCTGCTGCCCGTAACTCCGCAATCGGTAATTGTTGAAGGGGGGCGAGAAAGAGACGGAACAAGAAGAACAAGAACAAGAACAAGAAGAGGAAAAAAGAAAGAGAAAAAAACAGAAGAAAAGAAGAAGAAGAAGAGAAGAAGAAGAAAAGAAGAAGAAAGAAGAAGAAGAAGAACAAGAACAAGAACAAGAACAAGAACAAGAAGAACAAGAACAAGAAGAATAAAAACAGAAAGAAGAAAAACGAAAGAGAAAAAGAAACAGAAGAAACGAAGAAGAAGAGAAGAAGAGAAACAAGAACAAGAACAAGAACAAGAAGAAGAAGGAGGAGGAGGAGGAGAGGAGAAGGAGGAGAAGGAGGAGGAGGAGGAAGAAAGGAGGAGAGGAAGAAGAGGAGAAGGAGGAGGAGGAGAAGGCGGAGGAGGAGAATGTAGAAGAAGAAGCAGAAAAAGAAGAAGGAGAAGAAGAAGAAGAAGAAGAAGAAGAAGAAGGAGAAGAAGAACAAGAACAAGAACAAGAAGAACAAGAAGAGGAAAAAAGAAAGAGAAAAAGAAACAGAAGAAAAGAAGAAGAAGAAGAAGAAGAACAACAACAACAACAAGATGATGATGATGACGACGATGATCATCATCATCATGATCATCATCATGATTATAAAGAGAGAGGAGGAGGAGAACGAGAAAAAACAACACAAAACAAACCCCTAAACCCAAAAAATCTAAAAAACAAAAACTAAAAAACCCAACAAGAACACCGACAAACAACCCTAAAGCCAAACCAGACGAACAGAAAGGAGGCCCCCCCCAAAAAAAAGTTACCTCTCTCTCTCTCTCTCTCTCTCTCTCCTCTCTCTCTCTCCCCTCTCTCTCTCTCTCTCTCTCTCTCTCTCTCTCTCCTCTCTCTCTCCTCCCTTCTCTCTCTCTCTCCTCCCTCTCTCTCTCTCTCTTCCTCTCTCTCCCTCTCTCTCTCTCTCTCCCTCCTCTCTCCCCTCTCTCTCTTCCCCTCTCCCTCTCTCTCTCTCTCTCTCCTCTCTCTCCCTCCCTCTCTCTCCTCCTCTCCCTCCCTCTCTCTCTCTCTCCCTCTCTCTCTCCCTCAGAATTGAGAGAGAAACAAAGGTAGCAGGTATTTTTCTAAGAACAACAGCCAATCACCAACAGTTGATTAACGTCATACATGATTCATTAGTATTTGCTGCGCAAAAGCGAGTATGTTGCAGAAGGAAGAAGTGGAGAGAGAAAGAGAGAGAGAGAGAGAGACAGAGAAGAGACAGAGAGAGAGAGACAGAGAGAGACAGAGAAGACAAGAGAGACAGAGACAAGAGACAAGAGAGAGAGGTGGGGAAGGGGGAGGAGAGAGAAAGACAGGGAAGAAGGGAGATTGAAGGAAGGAGAGAGAGAAGTTGTGAATACATAGAGACACATACAAACACACAGATACACACACGCGCGCGCACGCACGCACGCACTCATACATGCATGCATGTGTATACACATAAACTCACACAGAGAAAGATATGACAGAGACAGATACAGACAGAAAGACAGATAGATAGACAAACAGACAGACAGGCAAATAAGCCTCACACCTGTCAAGAAAAATGGTATAAAACTAAGAGAAACTTGGACATACTTCAAAGAAACAGAAGTATTAACAGAAAGACACTCAGACAGGCGCACAAACAGAAAGATATGTAAGTACGGCAATACAGAAATAAATTCAGAAAACTATGGAGAATTCAAACAACAAAAAGTGACGACACAAAGCGCTAAAAAAAACAGAAAACATTTTTAAAAGACCAGAGAAACAGAAAACAGATAGAATGACAATAATTACAAGAGAAGAAAAAGAAAGAAAGAAAAAAGAAAGAAAGAAAGAAGAAAGAAAGAAAGAAAGAAAGAAGAAAAAAGAAAGAAAGAAAGAAAGAAAAGAAAGAAAGAAAGAAAGAAGGAAAGAAAGAAAGAAAGAAGAAAAAAAGAAAGAAAAAACACCAACCAAAAAAAACCCGAAAAAAGGGAAAGAACGAAAAGAAAATAAGAAGATAAAATAAACGAAAACGAAAAAAGCAACAACAACAAAACCACCAACAGTTTCAACATCAGTCTAGACAAGACGAAAAACACAGAAATAATACCACGTTGTGAATTCAAGACCAGTTACAAGTATAATTGATAGCACTCAGTGTGTTTCCTATGTGAACACCCTTCTCAATGTGAAAAAAAAAATCCTTACCCCCTCACCTCTTGCATGAAAGCTTAGCTAGCTGCAGTATAGCGTAACCATCAGTAATTCCTGATAAATAACGCATTTTTTTCCGTTTCGAAGATGAATTTTTACATACATACAAAATTTGTTTTAAAAAAAGTATTTCAGCGATATTTTTTATCTTCCTCGATGTATATAAGTATGAATGGTTCTGGCAACTCCTGGCGACGGCATTGGAACCTTGTGTATCGGCGATTGCCTTTCTAATGGACCTTTCCAGCCACGTGGAAAGGGAGTGAGGGCAGGGGGGGGGGGGGGGAGGGAAGGTTCTGCTGCACGGGTAACAGCTTGCCATACTTACTTGCCCAAGGCTTTGCGCTCTGGAGAGATCTCTCCAGATTCGCTTTGCAGCAATACGACACAATACAGAGAGCAGGGATGTACCGGCTAGACTTCATCTGTGCCTTCCTCTGCCATAGGGACTGACTGTCATTCCCCGTGTGGGACTGGCCAGCCACACCCGACGCTGTACCAGAGTTATAAACACCAAAAGCGTAACTCCATAGTCTTCCGAGGACTGAAGGCTGCCAAAATTAAAAGCAGTAGGGGACGGGATAGCTCAGTGGTCGGAGCACTCGCTTTTCCCCCAGCCAAGTTAAGCAGCGTCGAGCGTGGTTACCAGTTGGATGGGTGACCGTTTGCGTGCCTTGGCTTCAGTACAGTTGCCCCAGTTCACCCAGCTGTAAATGGGTACCTGCCTCCTCTTTAGGGTCAGGGAAGGTAAAGCAGCGAGGGAGAGGAGATGGGCGCCGCCCTCAATATGCTGGCCCTAGAGAAGTGAGGTCTTTGACGCCTCGCTCCCCTACGACCTTAATATAGGTTATGGGACTCCTTTACCTTTACCTAGGGGTTTTCCACTCTAGCGTACTGCAAACACACTTTTTGAGGAGAAAGTGGTATTTAAGGGAGAGAGAGAGAGAGAGAGAGAGAGAGAGAGAGAGAGAGAAGAGAGAGAGAGAGAGAGAGAGAGGGAGAGAGAGGGAGAGAGAGAGGAGAGAGAGAGAGAGAGAGGGGAGAGAGAGAGAGAGAGAGAACACAGAGA
>CM054148.1:36224786-36239786 GCA_028751875.1 Rapana venosa | reverse complement strand
TCTCTCTCTCTCTCTCTCTCTCTCTCTCTCTCCCTCCCTCTCTCTCTCTCTCTCTCTCTCTCTCTCTCTCTCTCTCTCTCTCTCTCTCTCTCTTCTTCTTCTTCTTCTTCTTCGAAATTTTGTTACTGTTTATTGTTTCTTGTTGTCTATTCTTGAATGTTTTTTTCACCTTGTCACTGAGTTGAGGCCTAGAATTTATAGCGATATTAATTTATAAAGAGCTCTTTTCCTTTGATGAAGTTTAATGCTTCATGTAGTTTATCCTATATCTATTTTATTAATAAAAGAAAGTCATACGTTATCCCCTTTTGACGGAAGGCCACGTTGGGCAAAAACAGTAATTTATTTAAAGCATCTCTCTCTCTCTCTCTGTCTGTCTGTCTGTCTGTTTCTCTCTCTCTCTCTCTCTCTCTCTCTCTCTCTCTCTCTCTCTCTACCTCTCTCTCTCTCTCGGATGACACTATAAACCGAGGCCCCGTGTACGAACGCACGCAGAACATCTTGCGCACACGTTAAAATCCTGTTTCGCTTTTCGTAAGAGTAGGCCATTGTGTGCCGGTGGGAACAGATGACAATTTACAAAACCGCATACACACGGGGACTGGATGTAAAAAAGCACATAAGTGCATATTACATTATCCTCGATATAAAAGATTTTGTTTTTAATGTTAATCTCTCTCTCTCTCTCTCTCTCTCTCTCTCTCTCTCTCTCTCTCTCTCTCTCTGAAGAGATACCGAATGGCTGTTTAATCAACTTTATGCACAGCACGCTACCCTTCAACACTGAACAGGATATGGGACAATAATTGATGTAGGAACAGTTGAGAGTCGGTGCGTACTGTAGAACTTTGTTCACGTTTCATTTGTTTATGTATTTATTTATTTTTATTTATTTATTCTTTATTTCGAGGATAATGGAATAAGCACTCATTTGCTTTTTTCATCCAGTCTCCGTGTGTATGCAGTTTTGTAAATATCGTCATCCGTTCCCACCGGCACACACAATGGCCTACTCTTCCGAAAAGCGGGACGGGTTTTTTCACGTGTGCTCAAGATGTTCTGCGTGCGTTCGCACACGGGACCTCGGTTTATAGTCTCATCCGAAGGACTTTTCGGGGGGAGTGGAGTCTGCACTGATGTTAACTCCAGAGGAAAAATCCTCTTGAACGGGAATCGAACTCGGGTCAGCAGATCACGAGCGCATCACGCTAACCACTAGGCTATCCCGTCCCATAGAGCATTTCATTTTGTAACTTGTAGCTGGTAAGCTTTTGGTACTTCTGGCATGAATAAGAGCGATTGGCTTGAATTTAAGTCAAATTAATAGTAGTAGTAGTAGTAGTAGTAGTAGTAGTAGTAGTAGTAGTAGTAGGAGGAGGAGGAGGAGGAGGAGCAGCAGCAGCAGCAGCAGCAGCAGCAGCAGTAGTAGTAGTAGTAGCAGTAGAAGTAGTGGTAGCAGTAGTAGTAGAAAAAGAAGAAAAAGTAGTAGTTGTAGCAGCAGCCGAAGTAGTAGCAGTAGTAGAAGCAACAGCAGTAGAAGTATCAGTAGAATTATAATCAGTAGTAACGGCAGTATGACAGAAGCAGCAAACAGTAGCAGCAGTGGCAGCAGTAGAAGCAACAGCAACCAGGAGTAGAGGTAATGGTAGCATTGTCATTTTTGTTATGTTATTATAATTATTGTAAGAATGATAATAATAACAACAATAATAATTAATAATAATTATCATCATATTATCATCATCATTACCATCATCATCATCATCATCATTGTTATCATTATCACTAGACCCCACCCATCCCCTACCCTACCCCCAAACAGCAAGACAGATAAGCGTTCATATCTTTTTTTTCTTGGCATCCCCCTGTTTGCCTTTAAAAACCAAGAACAAACAATCTAGTACAACAATCAAGACAAATGAGAGGCGATACAAATCTGACCCGCTTCCTTTCGAGGGCCTCTGAATCATTATTATTACTGCCATGTTTCTGCATGCTGTAATGTAGAATTCTTCTGTCAAACTGGTTGGGGGGGGGGGGGGGGAGGGGGACAACGGAACCCTCGCGTGCGTGCAGGGTGTCATTCATTCTCCATGGCAAATAGATGAAAAGGGAGGGGAAGAGAAAACGGCTTTGGCACACTCCATGCAAAGGTGTGCGCGTTTAGCTGTCCCCCTTGGGCGCGCTTTTAGCTAAAGTGAACACTTGCAGCTTTTTTGTTGTACATATTTTTTTTTGTTTCTTCTTATTTGTCTGGGCCTGCCTTTGTGTTGTGTTGTTGTTGTTGTGTGTAGTGCGTTGTGGCATTGTGTGGCATAAATATGCAAGCCGGTGTTGTTGGCTGTCTAAGTTGTGACAAGCGTTGCTGTCAAATGCCTTTACAAAGTCGAGGCGAAATATTGCAGATATTACAAGAAGGACAAAAGGGGGTATGGGGACTTGCTGTCTGCCTCTTTTGTCTGCCTCTAGTTCTTTTGTATATATATAGTTATGTATTTATTTTTATATATATTTATTTATTTATATATTTGTGTGTGCGCGCCCGCACGCGCGAGTGCGTGTGTGTGTGATGTGCGTGTCTATGTGTGTGCGTGGGGGTGTGTGTCTGTGTGTCTGCGTCTGAGTGTGTGTGTCTGTGTAGTTGTTGTTGTTGTTGTTGTTGTTCTTTCGATTTAACGTCTTTTCACTATAAGTGATATTAGACGAAGGGAGACAGAGAGGAATAAATATAGGAAAAGAGGATATGTTTATGTGCGACTGAAAGTTTGTTTTGTCATTCTTAGTGTGTGTGGTGTGTGTGTGTGTGTATGTGTGTGACGTGTGTGTGTGTGTGTGTGTGTGTGTGTATGTGTGTGTGTGTGTGTGTGTGTGTGTGTGTATGACAAAAGGGACAAAAGCTGTGTCTGTGTGTGTGTGCACGTGCATGCACGAACAAGCCCCTGTGCAGAGTGAGTTTATATGCGCCAGAAGTAAAATTATACTCCCACCTCCATACAGACACCTACGTGCGCATGTGCGTTTTTAGCATTCATTTCTGCGCTAGAAATACGCTTTGTCACCACTGCTACAAAACCTATTACCGAATAAAAGAAGATTAATTTCAGAAAAAAAGAAACAGAATGGAAACAGAAAGCTGCAGTATCCAGTCATTACAACTGAGGCAAGCTGAGAGAGAGAGAGAGAGAGAGAGAGAGAGAGAGAGAGAGAGAGAGAGAGAGAGAGACAGAGAGAGAGAGAGAGAGAAGAGAGAAGAGAGAGAGAAGACAGAGAGAGAGAGAGAGAGAGAGAGACGGCTGTATCCAGCAAAGAATGATACCTGTTAAAAGGACAGTGTCATGGACATGAACACTAATCACCTTATCCTGTTTGTCCTTCATCAGTTACTTTTTTGTTGTTGCTTTGCTTTTATCTCACTTCTTTGGTCTTTGCTTCTGGTTGGTTTCTTTATTATACTTTTTTTTTAAAGCAAAAAAATAGTTGATAAGGAATCTTTTAATGCTTTTTTAAAGTTTGAGCAGATTATGTATACAAAAGTTCTACCAGTCACTTGGCTGTTGTGTCCTTAAATTCTTCTTTTTGCTTTTTAATCACAAAAGTTGTTTATTCATTGTTTAAAATTGAAGACAAAGGAAGGTTGCTTTGTATTTTTACTATTTATTGTTAATTTTTTTCTCTGTGTGGGGGGTATATGTGTGTGCGTGCACGCACGCATGCACGTACATGTGTGTGTGCGTGCGTGTGTGTTTTGTGCATGTATGTTCCTTAATTCTTTGATTTTGATGATAATAGAATAAACACTAATATGCTTTCTTTTACATCCAATCCCTGTGTGCATACTCTTGGTAAATTCTGTCAGTGTTCCCCACAGGCACACACAGGCCTACTGTTATGAAAGGCAGAACGGGTTCTAACTATAATAATAATAATAATGTATGGAATTTATATAGCGCTGAATCTTGTAAAGCAACAAATCAAAGCGCTCAGATTTTACTTTAAGTCACGGCAGATTTCTCTCCGTGAAATTCGGGCTGCTCTCCCCGGGGAGAGCGGGAGAACGCGTCGCCACTTAGCGCTGCGCCACCCTTTCACCCTTTTTTTTTTTTTTCTTTTTTTTTTTTTCTTTTTTTTTTTCTGCAGCTGTATTTGTTTCCCTATCACTATGTGAAGGATATGATGCTTGCCTTTGCATATGGAACCAGTTATAGTCTCATCCCTAGGACATTTAAGGGAGTGGTGTTTGCACGGATGTGATGTTAACCCCAGGGGGAAATTCCCCTTGAATGGGAGTCTTAGTGGTAGCTCAAAACTGGGCTCAAACTTGGGCCATCCGTTCCTGCTCACAATGCTTTACCACCAGGTTATCTTGTCCCTCTAGTGTGTGCCTGCAAAGTGACTACATTGTCATGTAAGTGGGGTAAAGGTATGCCTCCAATACATGCACACACATGCACGCACACATACGTACATGCACGCACACACACACACACACACACACACACACGCACACACGCACGCATTTTTGCAATCACTTCTGTGGAAAACGAAAGAAGTTAAAATGAAAGCTTAGTCACCTACTACCACAAAGCCTATTACCAAATAAAACAAGATTAATTTCAGGACAGAAAAACAGAGTGGAAGCAGAAAGCTGCAATATCCAGTCATTACAACTGAAGCAAGATGAGAGAGTCAGACCGCTGTATCCAGCAAAGAGTGATACTACCTGTAATAATGACGGTGTCATGGACATGAACACTAATCACCTTATCCCGTTTGTCCTTTGTCAGTTTTCTTTCCTTTCTTTTATATCATGTTTTGTTTTTAATTTTTTCGAACTTCCTTCCTTCTCTTTTTGTTTTGCTTTTCTGGTATTTTTGTAAAGGAAAATAATAGGTAATGAATTCATTTGGACTTTTATCTATCTTTAAAAAATCCAAAAGAAATACTTGTAATGTTTTTGTGTGGGGAAAGTTGATTTATTTTAATCTAAGAATCATTAGATTATTAGATCATAAGCCTATTAATGAAGTATGAAAAAACACTAGGCTGGCACTGCTGCTTTGCTGAAGACTGCACACACACACAAACACACACACACACACACACACACACACACACTTGATAGATGACTATGGAGAACTGACGGCTTCAAAATGTGTAGTAAGAGCAGCATTAACAGCAAAAACCTTTCTGGTGAGAAAATTAGAATAAGATCTGTTACAAACAGGAATTAATCTAAAAGAATTAGCAATGAATCAATCATACACACTCATTCCTACTTGGGAAATGCTGAAAGCAACATTTGACATTAATTATACAGACATAAAAAGAAGCATTGGCAATATTACCATAGTGACCACAAGAGAGCGCATTGCAAAAAAACTATCATAGAGCCATCTCCATATTGACACAGATGGGTTAGTTCTAAATGTCAAAGACGCTGGTCCTGCTTTTATTATTCCAGCATAGAAATTTGAAATGTCCTTTATCATTCGACATAGTTTATCACTTTGTACAGCTGAGATTGTAGCTATTTTGTTAGGGCTTGAATATTTGATAAATGTTCCTCAAACTGCGTTTTAAGTAGCAATTTTTTTGCTGATTCAAAATATGTTCCACAAACATTAGCATCTTTTGATATTGAAACAAGACCCAATTTGATTTTTGACATTCATCATCTGGTATACTGTCTGTGACTGAAAAGTACAGATATCTGTTTTTGTTTTTGTTGTTTGATTGGTTTTTTGTTTGTTTGGTGTTTTGTGGGGGAGGGGGGTGCGGGGACACAGTGTCCTCTCAATGAAATCGGTGATAAATCTGCGAAAAAAGGCTCAGGAAATTTAGAGAAGACCTCTGAATGTTGTTAGAGAAAACTTCTTCAAATAGCATCAGAATTGCAGAACAAAAGTGAAAAATGATATTACAGAAAAGTATATATTCTGTTTACTTAAGTCAGGATGCAAACGCACGCAGAACATCTTGAGCACACGTTAAATCCTGTTCCGCTTTTCGTAAGAGTAGGCCATTGTGTTCCGGTGGGAACAGATGACAGAATTTACAAAACTGCATACACACGGGGACAGGATGCACAAAAGCACATAAAGTGCTTATTTCATTATCCTCGATATAAAAGAATAAAATCAGGTTTTAAAAAAGTAATATTTAAAAAACAAAAAGAACATGTAGTCTTTGACATTCTACGCAAGACTGATGATAACCATTACCTGCAAAATAAGACTAAACACTCTTTAAGTTTTGTTGTTGTTGTTGTTGTTTTTTGGGGGGGAGGCAAATAGGTCAAGTACATTGATTTTGTGATGGACAATTTTCTGTGCAGCATTGTTTATTGTATTGTCAGAAGCTCCGCATTTTCTTACTAAAAACTTTCTTAAACAAAAATGCTTCTAAACAAACTTAAGACGCAGTTCTGTTAGATGAACGTATTTTTTATATCTCTAAATCCCATCCCCCTCCCTGTACTTGGTTGGCCCAGATTTTTGCATTCCTTTAATGATCTGGAGCAACAGAAAAATGGCCATCAGTTCCAAAATCAGACTGATGCGCTCTCTGGTCATGTCAATCTTCTTATATGCATGTGAATCATGGACCCTC
Source organism: Rapana venosa (assembly GCA_028751875.1). Classification (NCBI taxonomy): domain Eukaryota; kingdom Metazoa; phylum Mollusca; class Gastropoda; order Neogastropoda; family Muricidae; genus Rapana; species Rapana venosa. Next base: position 36,233,177 of record CM054148.1, on the reverse strand, counting down.
ACAGCGGACTTAGAGAGGAAGAATAAGAGCTGTAGAAATGAGGTGCTTCCGAAGACTCTTAGGCATCTCGTACAAAGACCACATCACGACTGAAGAAGTCAAGAGACGCATCCGCAATGAAATCGGGCCCTATACTGACCTTCAAACACTCGTCAAACAACGAAAACTGAAGTGGTTTGGTCATGTCACACGCTCCTCTGGTCTTGCTAAAACAATCCTACAAGGCACATTGAGAGGGAGGAAGAAGAAGAGGCAGACAAAGGAAGAGATGGGAGGACAACATTCGAGAGTGTACATTCATGGGGCTGAGAGACACCCTGAGGGCGGCTGAGAGACGAGAGGACTGGAGAAAGGTGGTTGACAAAGCTTCAAAGGCGCCCCAAAGGATTCGGAATCTGTTTTTCCCTATGTTACATTTCCATGTGCTACATCGGTGATTTAATGCCACACTCCAACCTTTCATTTCTCATCGCTTCTATATTTCTGCAACCAGTCCTATATTTCTGTTTAAATATCACTGTTAGTGACAGACATTAAATACAAAAACAATCGTGTACACACATACTCTCTCTCTCTCTCTCTCTCTCTCTCTCTCTCTCTCTCTTCTCTTTCTCTCTCTCTCCCTCCTCTCTCTCTCTCTCTCTCTCTCTCTCTCTCTTCTCTTTCTTTCTCTCTTACACACACACACTCACAAACTCAAATTGCAGATGAGACTATAAACCGAGCATGCAAATACACACAGACCATCTTAATCACCCATTAAGACCTGTCCCACCTTTGGAAGAGTAGGCTATTGTGTGCCAATGGGAACAGATGATAATATTTACAAAACTGCATGCACACGCGGACTGGATGTAAAATAAAGCACATGAATGCTGATTCTTTCCAACTGTCTTTGTTTTTCACCCCTCACAAATGTTTAACTTTGGGGGGCCGGGGTTCATTTTAGTTCTTGATGTTTTGATAGTGGTGTTGTTGTTGTAGGTGGATTTTGTTTTGTTTTTTCTTTGACTTTGTCTTCTTTCTGTATGAGCATGGTTGCAGCTTGGGGAGAGCTTGTTCTCAAATGTCTGATCTAAAATGGTATTCGGGAAACACTACCTTCATGCTACGTTGATTTATAACTAATGCTCATTAGCCGCTGAATTAAATGAGTAAAATATAAAGTTTCGAGCATGCCATAAGCTATTTGCTTGTTATTGCTCTCAATTTATGTATGTTTAATATTCGTGTTTTCTGAATAAAATTTTTATTTAAACCAATGCTGATTCCATTATCCTTGAAATAAACGAATAGAATAGAATTGAATTGAACAGAATAGACTAGGCAGAATAGAATAGAACCTAACAGAATAGAACAGAACACACACGTAGTGAAAATCATTCCTTCATTCGTTTCTGCGCAGAATGAATACCGAAACTGCTTATTCACCACTGTTACAAAGCCTGTCACCGAATTAAAGAAGATTTATTTCAGAAAAAAGAAACAGAAAGCTGCATTATCCAGTCAGTATAACCGAAGCAAGCTGAGAGAGAGAGAGAGAGAGAGAGAGAGAGAGAGAGAGAGAGAGAGAGAAGAGAGAGAGAGAGAGAGAGAGAGAGAGAGAGAGAGAGAGAGAGGCGGCTGTATCCAACAAAGAGTGCTACTACCTTTTGTAATGACGGTTCATGGATATGAAAACTAATCACCTTATTCTGTTTGTCCTTTATCAGATCCTTTCCTTCTTTCTTTCTTTATTTCTTTCTTTCCTTCTTTTTATATTTCCATCCTTCTATATTTTCTTTCTTCCTTCTTTCTTTTCCTTCCTTCCTTCTTTCCATGCTTCCTTCCTTCGTTCCTTCCTTCTTTCCTTCCTTCTCTCCTTCCTTCCTTCTTTCTTTCCTTCCTTCCTTCTTCCTTGCTTCCTTCTCCTTCTTCCTTCCTTCTTTCCTTCCTTCTCTTCCTTCCTTCCTTCTTTCTTTCCTTCCTTTCTTCTTTCCTTCCTTCTTATTTCCATCCTTCTTTCTTCTTTCTTCTGTCCTTTCTTTCCTTCCTTCTTCTTTCCTTCCTTCTATATTTCCTTCCTTCTATATTTCCTTCCTTCTTTCTTTCTTCCTTCTTTCTTTCCTTCCTTCTTTGTTTCATGTTTTACTCCTTTTTGCTTTTACTAAAAATAAAAGAATAGCTTAAACAGAGAGAGAGAGAAAGAGAACACCGGTGCAGGAAAACATTGTGCAAACTGATACAAAACACAAAGACACAAGCTTGCGCTAAAGGGCAGAAAAATCACTCAGCGTAATATGTCTTATCTCCCTTTGCTGTCTATATATATGGACCCCCAAAAAAGCAACAAAACAAATCTAGTTTTTTTGTTCGAAAATGGGTTCGCAAGAGCAGATATGGATAAAACATATTTACATCCCAGATGCACAACACAATAAGTGATTAGAACAGGCAGCTGGGAGCTGATGTCACACTCCTTCAACATAATACACAAGGCTAATTCATGCAAGGGGTGGGGGTGGGGATAACTAAATGGTTTGAGCTTTTATCTAACCATCTGTTGATATTGTTGCTGTTGCTGTGTGTTCCCTAGTTTAACACTCTGGGGGGTCATCCAGAATGTGCACTCTTGACTCACTCATCATCCCACCTGGGAATCACTGTGAGATTGAAACTACACACTGAATGAGAAGTGTGTGTGTTTATGACTGTTTTCAAGTACCTCCCCACATAGGCAGCCATCCTTTGGATGAGACTATAAACCGAGGCCCCGTGTGCGAACGCACGCAGAACATCTTGCGCACACGTTAAGTCCTGTTCCGCTTTTCGTAAGAGTAGGCCATTGTGTGCCGGCGGGAACAGATGACAGAATTTACAAAGCTGCATACACACGGGGACTGGATGTAAAAAAGCACATAAGTGCTTATTCCATTATCCTCGATATAAACGAACAAAATAAAAATAAAAAATAAAAATTACTCCGACATCAGAGGATTTTTGCTCCTTAACAGAGAGTACGGGTTGTTATGTTAAGAGCTTGTCATGGCTTGAAGGCAATCCCAACACGTTTTACAACATAACAACATTTTAGTGTAAGCCTTGGTACTTAGCTGACATCACTAACTGACACAGCTTTTGGACTGGGCTAAGATCTAACGTCGCTTTCCCCCAGCCAAGTTAAGCAGCGTCGAGCGTGGTTACCAGTTGGATGGGTGACCGTTTGCGCGCCTTGACTTCAGTACAGTCCCTCCCCCAGTTCACCCAGCTGTAAATGGGTACCTGCCCTCCTTAGGGTCAGGGAAGGTAAAGCAGCGAGGGAGAGGAGATGGGCGCCGCCCTCAATATGCTGGCCCTAGAGAAAGTGAGGTCTCTGACGCCTCGCTCCCCTACGACCTTATAGGTTATGGGACTCCTTTACCTTTTTACAAGATCTAACGATCTGGTGGCACGTGTTCGAGCCACCACCGAAGGAAGGAGCCCGTTGGAAAAGAGTTTTTTTCTCTCCTGGAGTTAACATCAGCACTGACTCCACTCCCCTAAAAATCCTTCAGAGGAGACTATACACCTAGGTCCCGTGTACGAACGCATGCAGAACATCTTGCGCACGTGTTAAAACCCCACGTTCCGGGTTTTCAGAAGGGTAGGCGACGCCGTGCTAGTAACAACACGTATTTTAATATTTTGAAAAAGCGCAGGCGTGCAGGTGTCGTGTTAAGACATCATCCCCGAAGTCGGAATGCAGCTACCTTCATGGTGGTCAAACGGTCACATACGCAAAATCTTTTTTCATTTTCATTTTCCTACCTCTTTAAATTACGGCAGATTTCTCTGCGTGAAATTCGGGCTGTTCACCCCGGGGAGAGCTCGACGCCACAAGAGCAGCGCCACCCATTATTTTTTTTTCTTTTCCTGTCTCCAACTGTATTTCTTTCCCTATCAGAGTGGCGTTTTTCTTCAGAATTTGGCCAGGGACAACTCTCTTGTTGCCGTGTGAGTTCTTTTACGCGCGCTACATAATTTTGTGTAACACACGGGACCTCGGTTTATCGTCTTATCCAAAAGACTAGCACCCAGATCACCACTCATGGTCAAATGGATGGGGGGAAATTTTTCTTTGGCCCAAACGGGGATCCAACCGCCGAATACTTCCCGGGTAAACTGGTAGCTCTGGCTAAGGAACGAAAACGGAAAACTGATGCCACGAGAGAAGAGCAGATTTCTTGGTAGTAAGACAGCACTTGGGGACGGGATAGCTCAGTGGTCGGAGCACTCGCTTTCCCCCAGCCAAGTTAAGCAGCGTCGAGCGTGATTACCAGTTGGATGGGTGACCGTTTGCGCGCCTTGGCTTCAGTACAGTTCCCCCAGTTCACCCAGCTGTAAATGGGTACCTGCCCTCTTTAGGGTCAGGGAAGGTAAAGCAGCGAGGGAGAGGAGATGGGCGCCACCCTCAATATGCTGGCCCTAGAGAAGTGAGGTCTCTGACGCCTCGCTCCCCTACGACCTTATAAAGGTTATGAGACTCCTTTACCTTTACCTTAAGACAGCACTGTCAATGCTGCGCGCGAACTTGATCCATGCCGAACTTTCTCTTCTGCACTTTAGGCATAGAACTTTCGGGGAAGTGGACTTGGCACATGTGGGAAGACAACATCAGAGAGTGGGCTGGTGGCCTTTGAGTGGAACGAATTCTTACGGAAAGCAGAGGACCGCGGGGAGTGGAGGAAGCTGGTTGCAAAAATCTTCAGTGGTGCCCATCACGGTCCACGGGACTACGGGGTAGGTGAAATGAAGATGAAGGTCTTGGCGCTGATGGTAATCTCCAGCGGGGAAAAAGTTTCATCGAACGGACATCTCCATGGCGGATCGAACCCACGCCTTTATTTTTATTTTATTTCTATTTTATTTTATTCTTTTGTATCGACGATAATGGAATAAGCACTAATGTGCTTCTTTACATCTAGTCCCCGGTGTGAATGCGGTTTTGTCAATTCTGTCATCCGTTCCCACCGGCACACAAATGGCCTACTCTTCCGAAAAGCGGAACAGGATTTAACGTGTGCGCAAGATGTTCTGCGTGCGTTCGCACACGGGGCCACGGTTTATAGTCTCATCCGAAAGACTTTTGGAGGGAGAAAAGAGTCGGCGCTGATGTGAACTCCAGGGGAAAAATATCCCCCTTGAACGGGAATCGAACCCGGGTCAGCAGATCACGAGCGCACTGTTCTAACCACTAGGCTACAAGTGTGCACCGACATCCGTGCCAGCAGGTGTTCCCTCTAACCAGTGGCTTTCATGACAAGCGAGGTTCGAGCAACTGTTTAATTTGTCGAGGTTGTTTTTCTTTGTGTATGTGATTTTTTTGTCGAGTCGTGCATTAATGTGGTTTTGTTTCTTTTCGGTAAAATTGTTAGCTTTTGTGTCTTTTTATATATATATATATATATATATATATATATATATATATATATATATATATATATATATATATAAACAAAAACATATATATAAATATATATATATATCTGTTTTTTGTTTCTTCTCGATATAAAAAAAACTGTCAGCTCTTTTATCTCGTCTTCTTATAAATCTATTTATTTATTTATTTCAACTTTAAACAATCGCTCACCCGCAAATTTGTCAATCGTTTTTTACCCCCTCCGCCGCCCCCCCCCCCCCCCCCCCTCCCAAACTTCTCTCTCTCTCTCTCTCTCTCTCTCTCTCTCTCTCTCTCATGCACCAACCAAACTTCTCATCGCCTTCTTTTTTCTTTTCTTCTTTTTTTCTTCTTCTAATTCTCCATCATATCTATTTCTTCCTTCTTATTCTTTTGTCCTTCCTCCTTTTTTTAAAAAAAAAAATCTCCCTCCTCGTTCTTCTTATTCTCATCCTCCACCTCTTTTTCTTCTTTTTCTTCTTCTTTTCTTTCTTCTGTGTTTGTTTCTCTCTCTCTCTCTCTCTCTCTCTCTCTTCATTCTCTCTCTCTCTCTCTATCTCTCTCTCTCTCTGTCTGTCTTGCTCTCTCTCTCTCTCTCTCTCTCTCTCTCTTCTCTCTCTCTCGCTCCCTCTCTCTCTTTCTTTCTTTCTTTCTTCTTCTCCTTCCTTCTCTTCTTCTTCTTCTTCTTCTGCTTCCTCTTCCTTCTTCTTTTTCTTCTTTCTTCTTTTCTTTTCTCTCTATCTTCTTCTTCTTTCTTCTCTTCTTCTTCTTCTCTGCTTGCTGCTGCTCTTCCTCCTCCTCCTTCTTTCTTTTTCTTCTCTTTCTTTCTTCTCTTCTCTTCTTCTTCTGTCCCTACTTTCTCTCCTCTTCTTCTTCTCTCTTATTTCTCCCTCCCTTCTTCTTCTCTCTCTCTCTCTCTCTCTCTCTCTCTCTCTCACTCCTCTCTCTCTCTCTCTCTCTCTTCCTCTCTTCTCTCTCTCACACACACACACACCTTCTCTCTCTCTCTCTCTCTCTCTCTCTCTCTCTCTCTCTCTCCTCTCTCTCTCCCTCCTTTCTTTTCTGCTTCTCCTTTGTCGTCTGTACGTTATATCCTCCTCCTACCCTTTCTTCTTCTATTCTCAGTCCTCCTCGTCCTCCTCCTCGTGCTTTCTCTCCTTCATCCTCTTCCTCTCCTGTTATTCCATCTTTTTCTCTTCCTCCTCGGCTTCTTTCTTCTCTTTCTTCTTCTTTTCTGTTTTCTCCTCTTCCTCCAACTCCTCCTTTTTTCTTTATCATTCTTGTTGTTCTTCTTGTTCTTGTTATTGTTGCTGTTCTTCTTGACTTGACTTGAAGCCACGGTTGAGACTGGTGGTCTGTTGTTGTTGTTCTTCTTCTTCTTCCTCTTACTCTTCTTTTTTTTCCTTCTTCTTTTACTTTCTTCTTCTTCCTTTTCTTCTTCTTCTTCTTCTTCTTCTTCTTCATCTTCTTCTTCTTTCTTCTTCTTTCTTCTTCTTCTTCTTATTCTTCTTCTTCTTCTTTACATTCCTCTTTGGATTCTTCTTTTTTTTGGTCGTCTTCTTCTTCTACTGCTTCTTCTTCTTCGTCGCCTACTTCTACTTTGCTTTACACATATTCCTTTATGTGAGGCATAGCGCGTGTTTACTGTATGAGGTCTATTGAAAAGAAGACAAATCATGTACAAGGTAACAATCTGACACGAGAGAGAGAGGGAGAAAGACAGGCAGAGACAGAGACAGAAAGAGATACAGACAGAGACAGAGACAGAGGTAGACAGAGACAGACAGAGAGATATAGAGATAGAGAGCCAGACAGACAGGCAGATAGAGATTGAGAGACAGATAGACAGATAGAGACAGAGAGAGACACAGAGAGACAGACAGAGAGACAGAGAAAGACAGACAGACAGAGAGAGACACATAGAAAGACAGACAGACAGACAGAGAGACAGAGAAAGAGAGACAGACAGACAGATAGAGACAGACAAACAGAGACAGAGAGACAGACAGAAAAAATGATTTGCTACTGACAAGCGTTGGTCGAAAAACTCTCTCTCTCTCTCTCTCTCTCTCTCTCTCTCTCCTCTCTCTCTCTCTCTCTCTCTCTCTCTCTCTCTCTCTCTTTCTCTCTCTCTCTCACACACACACACACACACACACACACACACACACAAGTAAAGTTGGACATGGTTAAAGAAGGACTATCGTTAATAAAATAAAAGAAAGAAAAAGACCGAGCATTTATGGGTCAGTTTGGCAGGTAGCTTATCCCGGGGTAAATAATACACACCAACTGAAAAAAGAATGGAACAGATGGAGCTTTGCTCTCTGCTGAAAGAACACCTACGAATTCATGCCGAGAGAGATCAGCTGTGACTTAAGATTATAATTTTATTTTTATTTATTTATTTATTTATTCTTTTATATCGAGGGTAATGGAATAAGCACTTGTGTGGGTTTTTTTACACACCCAGTCCCCGTGTGTGTGTATGCAGTCTTTGTAAATTCTGTCATCTGTTCCCACCGACACACAATGGCCTACTCTTACGAAAATCGGAACAGGATTTAACGTGTGTGCAGCAAGATGATCTGCGTGCGTTCGCACACACGGGGCCTTGGTTTATAGTCTCATCCGAAGGACTTTTGAGGGGGAGAGAAGAGTCGGCACTGATGTGAACTCCAGGGGAAAATATCCCCTTGGACGGGAATCGAACCCGGGTCGTCAGATTGCGAGCGCAATGTTGTAACCACTAGGCTGTCCATGCAGTGTCGTGTAGGACAGCATAGTGTAGTGTCATACAATATGGTACAGTACAGTGCAGCACAGCGTTTTGCGGTACACTACACTACACTATACTGCACTGCACTACACTACACTACGCTACGCTAGACTGTATTACACTACACTATTTTACACTATACTCCACTACACTTCACCGCACCACATCGCACTACACCACATCGCACACCCACATC
>CM054148.1:36204786-36217286 GCA_028751875.1 Rapana venosa | reverse complement strand
TAAAATAAAATAAAGCCTTCTCTCTGTGTCCGTCTGTCCGTCTGTCTCTCTCTCTGTCTGTCTGTCTGTGTCTCTGTCTCTCTGTGTTTGTCTCTCTCTCTCTCCCTCCCTCTCTCTCTCTCTCAGCCCCCCTCTATCTATCTCTCTCGCTCGCTCTCTCTCTCTCTCTCTCTCTCTCTCTTCTCTCTCTTTCTCTCTCTTCTCTCTTCTCCCTCTCTCTCTCTCTCTCTCCTTTCCTCTCCATCGCTTTCTTTCTTTCTCCCTCCCTCCCTCCCTCCTTTCTCCCCTCATCTCCTCTTCGATTTTTCGCGCCTTCATGCAACAATTAACCTTGACAACAGATTCTTAGGCAGTCAGCATGTTACGCTGACAAAGACGCAAAGAAAAGCACAAAACCGAGAAGTCACTTAACATTCCTTATTGATAGTCGAAACCTAGTTAGTTTCACTTCAAATGGCCTAAAGCACCCCCCCCCTCCTCCACACACACACACACAACACACACACACTCGCACGCATACGCGCGCACGCGCACGCACACACACACACACTCACACACACAGAAACACACACACACAGGAGGGAAAAAAGGCAAATGTATTGCTTATTCAATGTACCATCTGGAAAAAAAAATTGACTTGACTTGACACACGCACCGCGCGCGCATGCGCGCACAACCAACCAACAACAGCCTGATTTAACCAACCGTAACAGCTTGAACCATTTAACTTGTGTAAGGGATGTTTCAATTGCTCATTCATCTTTTAACAGGACACAAGCACAACCGACAATACACGGGAGATGCCGAGGGATAAGCACTCATGCACGCACACGCAAGGGCATTAACGCAGACACGCATGCACGAACGCAGGTGCGCGCACTTATAGATGCACAAGTACAGGCACGCGTGCGTGGGTGCGTGTGTGCGTGCACGGGACAGCTGGTGGTCAGAGCGATGTATTCGTGATCTGCTGACCGGGGTTCCATTCTCGTTCAAGAGGATTTTTTTCTTCTGGAGTTAACATCAGTACCGACTCCACTCTCCCCTAAACGTCCTTCGGATGAGACTATAAACCGAAGTCCCGTGTGCGAAAGCACGCAGAACATCTTGCGCCTACGTTAAAACCCGTTCCGCTTTTCGGAAGAGTAGGCTATGTGTGCCGGTGGGAGCGCATGACAACGTTTACAAAACTGCATACACACGGGGAATGGATGAAAAAATCCCGTGAGTGCTTTTTCCTTTATCCTCGAAATAAAAGAATAAAATTAAAATAAAATCACACACACACACACACACACACACACACACACACACACACAAAGAAAAGGAAGAAGAAAAACAGAAAGAGACATACAGACTGACAGAGAACTCAGGAACTCAGGATTTTAATTGTAAGGCCACCAGCCTGTATTCGAGGGGGTATTTATTTTGACAAGAGAAGTTCAAGACAACAATACAGTACAAAAACGTAGATAATGTTGGCATTATCAAGAGTGATTTCCCAAAGAAACATGAACTACTTCAACTTTTGTACGCCAGTTATACATAACAAAGTTCTCGGGCTTTCAGAGCATAAAATACATACATACCCAAATGTCTTAACTGATAGACATTTTCACTATTCAGAATAGTTTCAAGAGATTGCTCATTCGCATTTGTGAAGTACTTTGTCAGGTATTCTCTAGCAAGTCTGTAAATTTTGTGCATTCAAATAGAAAATGGATTTCAGTTTCGATTTTGTCACAAAAAGGGCACTTTTATATCATTATATCTGTTATGTACATTTAAATGACCAATTCCAAGTCGAAATCTAGCCAGAACATAACTGAATTTACCTATTGTGATAGCAGTAAGATTTTTTTAGGCTACAACAGTAATTTAAAAGACCTATGTATTTCAAATCTGTCACTCTCTGTCAGTTTTGTATGCCAGTCTTGATGAAAACAATAAATCATGCGCTGTTTTCATTCTTGTAGAAAAGCTTGTTCATTTCCCACACCATCTTTTGCTCACACTTCAGAAAAACCCAAAAATCGAGACATCTTTCAGTACAATACGATCAGATATCGAAATCTACATGTCCAGGCATCTTGTTTACAGTCATGAACTAAGCCTATTTTGGAAACCTGCACAGAAACATATTTTGAAGCTTAAATCAGCATGTAACAGCCCTTATGGTTCTATCAATGTACAATGGATAACGTCTTGTTTCTCCATAGATCATAGTTTGGGGGTAAACATTTAATAAGCATTTCTATCTATCTATCTATCTATCTATCTGTCCCGTAGTCTGACGACCGTGGGTGCACCCTCAAAGACTCAACAACCAGTTTACAAGCAAATAAATGAACTGATTCAATACAGTGACATTTTGGGGGAGAAAGAGAAAGCGAGAGAGAGAGAGAGAGAGAGAGAGAGAGAGAGAGAGAGAGAGAGAGAGAGAGAGAGATGAAATGAAGTTAAAATGTTTTTATTGAACATCAGCCTTAAACCACAATTCAAAATAAAGTGGGAGATGGGGGAGTGGATGTGTGCATGCAACGAATTTGTACAAAATGTCAAAGGAGGAGGGAGGGAGGAGAGAGAGAGACAGAGACAGAGACAGATACAGAGAGACAGAGAGACAGACAAACACACACACACACACACACACACACACACACACAGAGAAAAGAACAAGATTTCCTTTGTCTCAACAACAAAACTTGTTGTCCCGATCCTACGTTTAACAGATTAACGAGTTCACCAATAAAGGAACACACAAACTAAACAGGCACAACCAACACAAACCGAAACATGAACTCGCAAAGTTGGCGCAGTCCTTGCTCCGGGCGACCCCTGAGCCAGTATGGATCACCTTTGCAGTGGTCGTCAGCATCTTCATATTACGGTGTGTCCGAGGCAATGTCGCATGACGGAGCCCGTCCCTCTCCATGCCACAGATAGATAGAGAGAGAGAGAGAGAGAGAGAGAGAGAGAGAGAGAGAGAGAGAGAGAGAGAGAGAGAGAGAAGAGAGAGAGAGAGAGAGAGGAAGAGAGAGGCAGAGGGGAGAGGAGAGAGAGAGAGAGAGGGCAGAGGGAGAGAGAGAGAGAGAGGCAGAGGAGAGAGAGAGAGAGAGAGAGAGAGAGAGGCAGAAGGAGAGAGAGAGAGAGGAGAGAGAGAAGAGAGAGAGGCAGAGGGAGAGAGAGAGAGAGAGATAGAGAGAGAGAGAGGCAGAGGGAGAGAGAGGCAGAAGGAGAGAGACAGAGAGACAGAAAGAGAGAGAGGGAGAGACAGACAGACAACAGAGACAGAAAGAGAGAGAGGGAGAGACAGACAGACAAACAGAGACAGAGGGAGAGAGACAGGGAGAGAGACAAAGACAGAGAGAGACAGAGGCAGAGGGAGACAGAGGCAAGAGGGAGAGAGACAGAGATAGAGACAGAGAGACTACAGAGAGAAACACAGAGACAGAGAGAGAGAGACAGAAATAGAGAGAGGGGGAGACAGACAGATAAACAGAGACAGAGGGAGAGAGACAGGGAGAGGGACAGAGACAGAGGGAGAGAGAGGCAGAGGGACAGAGACCGAGATAGAGACAGAGAGAGAGGACAGAGAGAAACAGAGGGAGAGAGAAAAAAGAACAGAGACAGAGAAAGACAGAGACACAGAGAGAGACAGAGACACACACAAAGAGAACAGGCAGACAGGGACAAACAAGACAGACAGACACAGAAGGGTGGATATAAGTGGGGAAAGGGATGCAGATTCGACAGACAAGAAGAAGAAATAAGTATACCATTTCATGAAATAAACAAGAAACGAGAGAGACAGAGAAGAAGAAGAGAAGAAGAAGAAGAAGAAGAAGAAGAAGAAAAGCTGAAAGTAAAAATGAAGGGAAGACGAATGATATAAAAAATTAAAAAAAAAATATTGAAGAGAAATGGAAAGATAACAAGAAAGTTAAAAGAACGATAACTGAAATAATGTATTCATGGGCAGAATGAAATGATATTCGTGGATAAAAAATTTAAAAAACTGAACAGATTTAACAAAAAGGAATAAAGAACTGAGGGAGAGAAAAAAAGAAGGAAGGAAGGAAAGAAGCCGAGCATACATGAAAGAACAAATTGGGGAAAAATCAAAAGGCAGACAGAAAAGAAGATTTAGAGAAAGATAAAAATAAAGAATGAAAGAATGAAAGAAATAATTAATTGATTAATTAATTAATTAAAGGAAGAAAGAAAGAAAGAAAGAACGTAAATAAGACAGAAAGAAGAAAAGAAAGGAAGAAAACGGGGCAGAAAGAAAGAAAGAAAGGAGGGAGGGAAAGAAACAAGAAAGAAAGGAAGAAAGAACGAATGAACGTAAGAAAAAAGACAGAAAGAAGAAAGAAAGAAAGGGGGAAAAGGAAGAAAGAACGATAAAACGTAAGAAAAAAGACAGAAAGAAGAAACAGAGAGAGAAAGAAAAAAAGAAAGAAGGAAGGAAGAACAGAAAAAGAAAGAAAAGAAGAAGGAAGAAAGAACGTAAAGAAAAAGACAAAAAGAAAGAAAGGAAGGAAGGAAGGAAAAAATAAAGAAAAGAAAAAGGAAGAAAGAATGTAAGAAAAAAGACAAAAGTAGAAAGAAAGAAAGAAAGAAAGGAAGGAAGGAAAAAAGAAAAGAAGAAGAAAGAAAGAACGTAAGAAAAAAGACAGAAAGAAGAAGGAAGGAAGGAAGGAAGGAAGGAAGGAGGGACGGAAGGAAAAATGAAAGAAAAGAAGAAGGAAGAAAAAACGTAAGAAAAAAGACAGAGAGAAGTAAGAAAGGAGGGACTAAAGAAAGAATAAAGGAATGGCAAAGACAGAAAGAACGAAAGAACGAATGAACGAAAAAAAACACAAGAAAAAAGACAGAAAAAAAGAAAGAAGGAAACAGAGAAAGACAGAAAAAGAAAGAAAGAAAGAATGAATGAAAAGAAAGAAAGAACTAAAAAAAACAGAAAGGAAGAAAGAACATAGAAAAAAGACAAGAAAGAAAGAAAGAAAGAAACAGAATAATTGAAAACGATCCCCCACCCAAAACAATTCAGATGAGCTTAAAAAAAATACAGTATACTTGAGACAAAGAAGGAAGAAAAGTTCCCCAAGGAAAAAAGAAAAAAGAAAGAAAAAGAATGAGGGAAAGAAAGAAAGAAGTAACTAAATAATTATTTCTTTTTTGGTGTATACTGCAAAAAAAATTAATAGTTTACACAAGTGAAATGATGGAACAGAACACGAATGAAGACAGGAGGAAAGAAAAAATATAGAAATGAACAAAAGGAATGAAAGAACAGAAAATGAACGAAAAAGAAGAAAATGGGGAAAAAAGGGAGAGGAAAAAAGGACGGACAGAAAATAAAATATAAAATGTAAGAAATAATGAAAGAAAAGACAAAAATCATGAAAGAATACGGGAAAGCTTTTTAAAGACATAAACAAACAACCAAGCAAGCAATGAAAATGTTGAAGATAAAGAAGAGGAATTCAAAAATGAAAAAGCAGAAATGCAAAGAAAAATGCAAAAAAAACGAAAGGAAGAGATGATAAGAAGAAGACGAAGAAGAAGAAGAAAACGAAAATTAAAACTGTGAAAATGACAGTTATCCAAGTAGGAGGTGGGGATAGAGGAGTGATAGTGACAATCAACTTAGATAATCACAGAACAATCGAAGACTTAAACACTACGAACATTTCTCCGAAGAGAAAAAAAAAACCCACCCGAAAGCAATGACAAAGAACGGTGACAAATCAAATCACCAACATTGTTCAACAAGTTTTGAAAACGACGACAACATCAGGAAATGAAGAAAACAATCACAACAACAATAACAATGATGATGACGATGACGATGCTGATGATGATGATGATGATGACGACGACGACGATGGTGATGATGATGACAGGAACAACGATAACGACAAGATAAATAGATATAGATGATGACAGCAAAAAGACCACTTACCTGCGACCAGTGACAGGGTCATCAGAAAGACAAAGGCGAAGTTCAGTCCACAGCTTGATCGGGTGCATGCTTCTCTACCCATTCTGACCACACCAGCAAAACTTATTGGTCAGTTTCTCAGTTTACACAAACAAACAAACAAACAAACAAACGAAAGAACGAACGAAAAGATCAGGCTATTAATCTGGTACCCTTGACAAATACCAATACTTTTTTTATATTCTCACAAAAAACCCATAGAGCTTTGTGACGTAACGGCTGTTTGGCGACAATATCCCAAATTGAAAAAAAATCCTAATAGTTATTTAATGCTGTATTATGTGCTTCTGATTCTTGATGGGTTTTTTTTATTTAGTTTGTAACTGTACCTTTAGTAGTGATATTATTGTGAAGATTACATGTTTGTGGTAGTATATCAGACAATAATACAGTCTTAAAGTTTATAACGTACTGTACGCTTGTTTACGTTCCTTTTTCGGCTATTCGAATCATATTGTGGTCGATAATTTCTTCTTCTTCTCCTTCCTCTTCTTCTTCTCCTTCTTCTTCTTCTTCTTCTTCTTCATCTCTTCCTTCTTCTTCTTCTTCTTCTTCTCCTTCCTTCTTCTTCTCCTTCTTCTCCTTATCTCTTCCTTCTTCTTTTTCTCATCTTCTTCATCTCCTCTTCTTTTTCTTCATATTCTTCTTCTTCTTCTTCTTCTTCTTCTTCCTCTTTCTCTTTTCTTCTTTTTCTTATTCCTTTTCTTCTTCATCTCCTCCTTCTTCATCCTTTTCTGCTTCTTTCTCTTCTTCTTTTACTACTACAATTTTCACCATCATCATAACCATTACTGTCCTTTAATAACTCTCAGTTCTACTAAACCTAAACATTTATACCACTTTTTAACAGCAAAACAAAAACTCCCCCCCCCCCCCTTTAAAATCCCACCATCTTTCAACCAACGAACTACAATAACGATACCTTACTTACTTTCTTCTCTTGTTTTTTTTAAGTTACTTCTCACTCCGAAAATGTTCTGGAAAGTTGTCCCCCCTTTGGCGTAGAGAAGTTGGTATCTTTTTTCTTTTGTTGGTTGGTTCGGGCTGACAAGAAGTTGGGTTTTTTTTTTAAGTAAAACAAAACAACAAGAACTCTGCTGCGGTTAGTTGTCGGACTGACTGTGTTGGTGGTCAGTTGGAGGTAACCTCTCTTCCCAGTGGGAGGCCAGTGGTGGAAAGAATGAAGCTGGTGGCGAGTATGAGCTTTATTGCACACGTCCTCGCACTTCATTCGCGCCGGCGACACCACGGGGCGGAAGTGCGTCACACCACGTGACCGCGTGTGGGACTCCCTCTGAGGGCTCCCGGTTTGGGTTGCGTGGGAGAAGAGTAAGAGGGTGAGAACAGAGAGAGAGAGAGGGAGAGGGGGGGAGAGAGAGAGAGAGAGAGAGAGAGAGGAGAGGGTGAGAATGAGAAAGAGAGAGAGAGAGAGGAGGGGTGGAGAGAGGGAGGGGGATCACAGAGAGAGAAGGAGGGGAGGAGTGAGAGTTGGAGAGGAAGAGAGAGAGAGGGAGGAGGGAGGGGATACAGAGAGAGAAGGAGGGGGAGGAGTGAAAGTTGGAGAGGAAGAGAGAGAGAGACAGACAGAGAGAGAGACAGAGAGAGAGAGAGACAGAGAGAGAAAAGAAGAAAAATTGCCCTAGCACCAGTTCGCCCCGCCAACTTTGGAGAAGGTAAAGCAAGGAGTAGTAGGCTAGGCTATGGACACAAGTTTGCCTAGTGGTGATTGGCCAGTCAGGGAAGGGAAGGCGAGAAAGGGAGAGTGAGGTGAGTGAGGGAGGGAGTGAGTGTACACCTCGTGGTTTGGTTGATCTTTGTGAATGGCAGTGGACCGCCGCTGCTGCAAGCCTCTCTGCTCCACGCCACAACAACAGCAGCAGCAGCAGCAGCAGCAGCAGCCGCAGTGCTGGTAATAATCTAACGCGTGATGAGGTGGTGGCCGAGCCGCTAGCTTTTTCTTTCCCTCTCAATCTCTCTCTCTCAGGTGTGACAGGGCAAAAGAAAGGCTGCTGCTCCTGCTGCTCCTGCTGCTGTTGTTATTGCTGTTGTTGTTATTGTTGCTGCTGCTGTTGCTGCCACTGCTGCTGCTGAGGCTGCTAGTATTTCAGTATAATCGTTAAGAAATTTGTTCTCAGGTAGATGGCTTGATGGAGAGGAAAACAAAGCAAATGCATTGCTTGTTCAATGTACCATCTGGAAATAAGAATTTGACTTGACTTGACTTGACTACTGATGCTGCTGCTTCTACTGATGCTGATGCTACCGTTGGTTTTGTTATTGCTGCTGCTGCTGCTGCTGCTGCTGCTGCTGCTGCTGCTGCTGCTGCTGCTGCTGCTGCTGCTGCTGCTGCTGAGGCTGCTAGTATTTCAGTATAATCATTAAGAAATTTGTTCTCAGATAGATGGCTTGATGGAGAGAAAAAAAAGCAAGTGCATTGCTTGTTCAATGTGCCATCTGGAAATACAAATTTGACTTGACTACTGATGCTGCTGCTGCTGTTGGTTTTGTTATTGCTGCTGCTGTTGTTGCTGCCGCTGCTGCCGCTGTTGCTGCTGCTGCTGCTGCTGCTGTTGCTGCCGCTGCTGCTGTTGGTTTTATTATTGCTGCTGCTGTTGTTGCTGCTGCTGCTTCCACTGCTGCCGCTGCTGCTGCTGCTGCTGTTGGTTTTGTTATTGCTGCTGCTGCCGCTGCTGCTGCTGCTGCTGCTGCTGCTGCTGCTGCTGCTGCTGCTGCTGCTGCTGCTACTGTAGATGCAAGACAGTTCCGCCGCAGGCACAGAAAAAGAGATTTTGGAGAAGATGAATCATACCCCAGTCTTCAAGTCCTACAGGGAATAACATGTCAGAACAAACCAAAAAAACCAAGCAACCCCCAAAAACAAAAACAACATTTTCAAAAGGGAAAGAGATCTCACAGCATGGGACAGGCTAGGGCAGCCGTTTGAAGTCATGCTTATGTCCCGTGCACTTCACTTCAGAGACTGTGTAAGCCTGACTGACACTGAGGATTAAAGTTGGGGGGGAAGAGAGAGAGAGAGAGTAGAGAGGAGGGACAAACTATGGGGAAGGGAAGGGAAGGGAAGGAAAGAAAAGAGTAGGGTGGTGGGTGGGTTTTGGGGGGTTAAAAGGAAAGGGGTATGAGGGGGGGGGATGTGGAGAGAAGAAAAGCGTTGAAGAGAGAGAGAGAGATAGATAGAGAGAGAGAGAGAGAGAGAGAGAGAGAGAGAGAGACAGACAGAAAGACAGACAGAAAGACAGACAGACAGAGAACATCCTCTGGGGTATAAATCCAGCCACGCAAGCCTACCTACAAGCTTTATCCCCGCGTACTGGCGAGGTGTGCAAGGGTTGGATAATGATTCTGCAGTCCAGCTACGAAGAGATCGGTTCATCAGCATCACCACCATCGTCATCATGGTCATCATCATCATCACCATCATCATCATGATCTTCGTCTTCTTCATCATCACCATCATCATCATGATCTTCGTCTTCTTCATCATCATCATCATCTCATCATCATGGTCATCATCGTTATCATCATCATCATCACCACCACCATCAGCAACATCATCATCATCATGAACTTCTTCATCATCATCACCACCATCGTCATCATTATCATCATTTCATCATCATCATCACCGGCAGCAGCAACATCATCATTACCATCACCATCATTCATCATCATCACCACCACATCATCATCATCATCATCATCATGAACTCATCATCATATCATCATCATCGCCATCATCATTATCATCATCATCATCATCACCACCACCAGCAATATCATCATCATCATCATCATCATCATCACCACCATTACCATAACCACCACCATCACCATCATCATCATAACCAATCCCTTGACTCAGATCACTGTTCGGGGTACAGGAGGGAGGGAGGCTGTGGTTATGGCGACACCTTTTACCTTCTTCTTCTCCCTCCTCGACTTTGGCCCTCAAATGATTTTTGAAAAGAAAGTACGTGGGATTCATTTATGACTGGCTAGAGAGCCACGGGTCACTAATAGTGAGGTTTTGTGCAGGCAACCGATTTCCCATAGGTACACTTCGGGGATAATGTCTAGAACTCGATACCACTGTGCGTGTTTGTTTGTTTTTTGTTGTCGTTGTTGTTGTTGCTTTTATCAAAATTGCTCACCGTTCCTACTGGCAACAATGGCCTTCATCTTCCAAAAGGAATAACAGGTTTTAACGTGTGTGCAAGGTTCTTTTTCTGTTTGTTGTTTTTTAATTTGAACTCTTCTATTTCGAGGATAATAGAATAAACACTCATGTGGTGTGTCCATTTTTACATCCACTTCCTGTACGCATGTACACTTTGTAAATTTTGTCATTCGTTCCCATCAGCATACGTATGATGGCCTACCCTTCCAATAGGTGGAACAGGTTTTAAACTGTGCGCAAGACGTTCTACGTGCATTCGTACACGGGACTTTTGTTTTGAGTCTCGTCTGATTCATCTTCGGGAGAGTGGAGTCGGTACTGATGATAACTCCTGGGGAAAAATCCCCTTAATCAGGGGTCCCTCTGATGACACGAACCCATGCCGTGTCAGATCGCGAACTCAAAGTTTTAACCACTACACTATCCTGCCCCGAAATGGGGTTTTTTTTTGGTTTGTAAATGTTTTTTGCAAAGTAAGCGAAACATAAAGTAGTCAATAGGATACCTACTTTGTTGCTTTTTTTTTCCATGCTTGATGATGAAAGTATGCCGGCAGGTTTTCTGCGGGGTATTACACGCTACCTCTACCATTTTTTACAGTTTTCTGAAGATGGTTACGCTAACAGATCAGTGTACGTACAAAATGGCTCAATTTTACATTTGCCAACTTCTTCATTGTTCTTCAACATCTGACCATCTTCTGTCATCAGTTGATGCCAGTCAGGCTGGAACTGTACTCTGCAGAAGCCCGTAATAGACTACATTGCCGTCTTCTTCTCTGTGTTATTCTCTTTGTATTCTCGTCCTTCTCCTCCTTCTCCTCCTCCTCCTCCTCCTCCTCCTCCTTCTTCTCTTCTTTGCATTCTTCTTCTTTGCATTCTTCTTTGCATTCTTCTTCTTCGCATTCTTCTTCTTCACATTCTTCTTCTTTGCATTCTCCTTCTTTGCATTCTTCTTCTTTGCATTCTTCTTCTTGTTTACATTCTTCTTCTTCGCATTCTTCTTCTTAGCCTTCTTCTTTGCATTTTTCTTCTTCTTCTCTTCTTCTTTTTAGCATTCTTCTTCTTCGCATTCTTCTTCTTTGCATTCTTCTTCTTAACGTTCTTCTTCTTTGCATTCTTCTTCTTTGCATTCTTCTTCTTCGCATTCTTCTTCTTTGCATTCTTCTTTTTTGCATTTTCTTGTTTGCATTCTTCTTCTTTGTATTTTTCTTCTTTGTATTCTTCTTCTTGTTTACATTCTTCTTCTTCTTCTTCGCATTCTTCTTCTTTGCATTGTTTTTCTTAGCATTCTTCTTCTTTGAATTCTTCTTGTGCATTCTTCTTATTCGCATTCTCTTCGCATTCTTCTTCTTCGCATTCTTCTTCTTTTTCTTCGCATTCTTCCTCTTCTTCGCATTCGTTGCATTATTCCCATTCTTCTTCTTCTTCTTCGCATTCTTCTACTTTCTTGTACTTTTTTTTGAAGAGACGACTTTACCACATCTACTGCACTTATGGAAAGTCAACATCTCTCTTCTCCTTAATTTGAAGACTTTGAGACTCGATATGTTTGCTGCTTCGCGTGGAATAATGCGTTTTTGCGCGCGCGTGCGCGCGCAACCGTGGGTTCTTTCTTTTACATGCGTTAAATGTGTGTCGTATTCGGGGCATCAATTGATCGTCTCACCTGTCAGAACTGGCTTTTTATCGCCCATTCCTTATTTTTGTATGTATGGAGTGGATAACAATACAACCCCACTCTTCTCATTAAAAATCTTAACAACCAGGCCCAAGAAATACAAACGCTTACAGAGTTGGTCAGTTATTTGCTGTTGTTGTTGTTGCTATCTCAATTTCCTACCTTTGAAAGTAAAAATGTGAAGGTAAAGGTGTCCCATAACCTAAATGGTCGCAGGGGGAGCGTTAGGTATTATATACCTCACTTCTCCAGGAGCCAGCATATTGAGGGCGGGGCCCATCTCCTCTCCTTCGCTGCTTTACCTTCCCTGACCCTAAAGAGGCAGGTATCTATTTACAGCTGGGTGAACTGGGGAAGGACTGTACTGAAGCCAAGGTGCGCAAATGGTCACCCATCCACTTGATAACCGCGCTCGATGCTGCTTAACCTTAGCTGGGGGAAAGGAGTGCTCTGACCACTGAGCTATCAGGCCACCCATGAAGGGGATAGCACTAAACACTATAATCTCATTCTTCCCAGTTAGTGTGTGAAGCAAACTCACCAACCAGGCCCAAGAAATACAGACACCTGCAGTGCTAGTCACTTGTTTGGTCTCTGGCGTAGTCCTCTATGACATTT
>CM054148.1:36199786-36202286 GCA_028751875.1 Rapana venosa | reverse complement strand
CAGTTTTGTTGGTTGATACAGTCTCTAAATCAGATAACACCTCGCTTAGAATTTTTTTTTAATGACTTAAGATGGACAGACAGAGAGAGAGAAAGAAACAAAGAATGAAAGAATGAAAACAAAAAGATTTTATCTTAGTAATTTAGTAAGAATGTATCGCGTCCTTGTGGTGAAAGATTTACAAATCAGCGTATGCGTTTCGAATGTCCAGGTTTTCAAGATATATTACCTCCTTTTCAAGGCGAAAAAACATAATGGCACATCCTGCCCAATACTGAGTTAATACTTGAGATAACGTTATGTTTATTTTATTCAGTGTTCAGTAGATTCGTTTAAATTCTGTTAATCTTACTTGTTAATAGGTAGTTATTTGTATACATTTGATTTGTTTGTTTTGTCATCCAAATCACATAGTGTGCATTGACGTTAATTCAAAGACTACTTCTACAAAGAGAAGAAAATCAGTTCTGGTCAATAGTTTATGAAGGAAATAGAATGTACAGAAATACAATATCTGCGTGCACTGCCAGTTCTCCCTCTCTCTCTCTCTCTCTCTCCTCTCTCTCTCTCTCTCTCTCTCTCTCTCTCTCTCTCTCTCTCTCTCTCTCTCTCTCTCTCTCTCTCAATCTCTTAGGATGTTTACCAACCCCCCAACCCCCCGAACAGCAACCGAAATAGTCGTCAAAGTAAACGCGTCAGCATTACCGTTGACTAGAAGAGGAAAGCACTGAATTGTTTGGGGAGCCTGTTACATCCGACGTCAGCATGGGAAATAATGGTTATCTTTTAAGTCTTTCTGGGGTAAAAAAAAAAAAGTCCAAAGAATGGACTAAGACGGCAAAAAAGAAATAGACAAGAAGGAGGTGTTAAGAAGAAAATGAACAAGGCAGAAACAAAGAGAGGGATAGAAAAGAGTGGATTCCTAGCACAGAATTTCAAGAAGGTGAGGAATGCTATTTATACTAACAGCCCCCACCTACACCCACACCCCCCTCCTATCATCTCCACGGGGGATAATCTGTTGTAAAGTGGACGTAGATGCTATCTGACAGGCTTTCCGTTGCTGCACGTAACGTCATACTGAAGAATATGGAGAAGAAGGTGGGAGCAAGCACATAACCTTGCTTGACACCATTTTTAATTAGAAAAGCTATTTTAGAGAGAGAGGGGGGGAGGGAGGAGAGAAAGAAAGAGGGAAAGAGAGAGAGAGAGAGAGAGAGAGAGAGAGAGAGAGAGAGACAGAGACAGAGACAGAGACAGAGACAGAGAGAGACCTTGTGCATGACTTGACCCATTTGTTCTTCATTCAGGTGGTGGATGATGGACAAGTGCGCGCGCGCACACACACACCACACACACACACACACACACACACGCACGCACACACGCACACCACACACACACGCACACGCACACACACACACACGCTCACTCACTCACTCACTCACACACAGCAGAACGTCTTGCGCACAAATTAAAACCTACTCCACTTTTCGGAAGAGTGATCCAGTGCGCAGGTGGGAACAGATGACCCACGGGGACTAGCTGTAAAAATAAAACCCACGTGGGTGCTTATATCATTATCCCTGAAATAAAAGAATGAAATAAATTAAACTAAAAATAAACACACACACAAAACAAACACACACTAACACACACACATACTAACACACACACACACACATACACACACATTCACACATACACACACACAGTAAAACCTGTTCCAGTTTTCGGAAGAGTAGGCCCTTAGGCTGATGGGAACGGATGACCCACGGTGACTAGATGTAAAATCGAAACCCATATGGTTGCTTTTTCTATCATCCTCGAAATAAAAGAATGAACTTTTTTTTTTAAATAATCAAACACACACACAACACACACACACACACACACACACACACACACACACACCACACACACACACACACACAACCAGAGGGATAGAGACAAACAGACAGAGAAAGACACACAGACAAAGACAGACAGACAGACAGACAGAGATACACACAGAGGGGCAGAGAGAGAGAGAGAGAGGAGGAGAGAGAGAGAGAGAGAGAGAGAGAGAGAGAGAGAGAGAGAGAGAGAGAGAGAGAGAGAGAGAGAGAGAGAGAGAGAGAGGAGAAATGACAATGACAAATTCTTTTATTTCGAGGATAATGAATAAGCACCCATGTGCTTTTTTACATCCAGTCCCCTTCCTTAGGGATAAAAATGATAATAAAATAAAAAGAGAGAGAGAGAGAGGAAGAGAGAGACAGAGAGAGAGAGAAAGACTGAGACAGACAGAGAGAGAGCCAGACAAAACAAGAGAACAGAGAACCTTACTTATGACGCGAACCACATTATGTCCGCTCCGCTAGACATTGAAAAGGAGGGGAGATAATTTGTGTGATCGTGAGACCGACGTTTCCTGTCAAATTATAGCTCTCAGCTCTTGTGACTTGTCAGCTGTCTGAAAGCCATCGTCCTGACGTGGTGTGTTCCTCCGCCAAACAAA
>CM054148.1:36192286-36194786 GCA_028751875.1 Rapana venosa | reverse complement strand
CCTCTCTCGTTTTACTTTGCTTTTCCTTAACTTTAGGGCCTTTTCTTTCTTTTACCTCTTTCTTATCTATTTCATTCTTCTTTTTTCCTTCTGTTATGTTCTGTTTTTGTTTTTGTGCTTGTATCAAGCGAAGAAAAACATCACGTCTGTACAATCGCTTGTAGAAGCTGATGACTCGACGTACGGCGAAACAGCTATAATTTGGCAGGAAACGTCGGTCTCACGATCACACAAATTATCTCCCCTCCTTTTCAATGTCTAGTGGAGCGGACATAAGGTGGTTCATGTCATGACAGAAGTCCTCTATCTGTTTCTGTCTCTATATCTTCTGTCTGCCTGTCTATCTGTCTGGCTGTCTCTCTCTCTCTCTCTCTCTCTCTCTCTCTCTCCTCTCTCTCTCTCTCTCAAGTCAAGTTAAGTCAAGCCAAGTTTTTATTCCCAGATGGTACATTGAATAAGCAATGCATTTGCTTTTTTTTCTTATCAAGCAATCTATCTATGTAAGAACAAATTTCTTAATGATGATACTGAAATACTGCATTATTGCAACCTTTACCAATAAATTGTACCAGGTAAAAGAGGAAAACTAATAAAATAATACACTGGAAAATACAAATTACACACACATACATACACACGCACACACACATTCACACACAACTGTGCGCGTGCGCGCATGCGCACACACGCACACACTTAGGTAAAGAATGTTTTAAGAGTTAAACAAATAAAAATCATAAAACATCAAACAAACAAATTCCTTCACCTAATATATCATCCGTTCTTTTACGTTCATACTTTAGAAAATAAAAAGGTACAGGAACAAAACGTTAGAAAATACTAGGCATTCATTGCGTCATTACTGACAATATTGCCTGCAATGACATTCCTCCTCTCCTCCTCCACCCACGCAAACGTGTGCTCATATGCGCTCATACTCTTCAAATAGCGCTTTTTAAATATAGTATATTCACACAATAACTATCAAGCAAGCAAAATCGTTCAAATAAGTCAATGATAATGATAATCATAATAGAGATACAATAATCATGATAATCACCCATCACCATGAGAAAAAATATAACAAATAATCCACATCACCATGAGACAACAATATAACAATAACAAGGTTTGTGTGTGTGAGTGTGTGTGTGTAAGGGTGTGTGTGTGTGTGTGTGTGTGTGTGTGCGTGCGTGCGTGCGTGCGTGCGTGCATGCGTGCGTGCGTGTGTGTGTGTGTGCGTGTGTGTGTGTGTGCGTTGTGTGTGTGTGTGTGTGTGTGTGTGTGTGTGTGGTGTGTGGTGTGTGTGTGTGTGTGTGTGTGTGTGTGTGTGTGTGTGTGTGTGTGTGTGGTGTGTGTGTGTGTGTGTGCCGCGACGCTATTCCCCACAAGTACATCCGCACATGCTTCCACATTCGTGCAGGTGGACATTATTTTTCTACAGCAAATTTTCTATTCATCAGATTCTGTCATTCTATAAATAATGCCAGGCACAGGGGGTATCGCCCCACCTCCCTCTGTCAACACAACACTACCAACGTTTAGAACGCATTGTGGATCCCAATGGAAGGGTCTAATTTCAGGCGGAACCTGACTCTCCGTGGATAGCATCGCCATCATCAATCACAAGCTGAAGCCAAACCCATGAATAAATCAAAGTTTGACTGAACCCTCTGCCCGTGACACGTGACACGTTGTCCACGAACCGTTGGTATAAACAGTAGTGAAACCCAGCAGTGTGCGGTATCAATTTCCATGCTGAATTTAGGACCAGTGAACGGGATTGAATTCCATTGAGATATGCGTTAAATACGGCTTTTCCCCTCCCCCCTCGCTTGTAAGGTTGATTTCTCCAACGCTCTTAATAAACCATCAGGAAAGATATATAGTATCACAGCCTGTTTTGCAATACCTCTGTGACATCAAGCAAGAAAGTCAAGATAGGATCACCATTCTATTCTACTCTATATTGTTTATAGCCCTACCGATCAAGGAGGACAGGATAGCCTGGTGGTTAGAGTGATGCGCGCTGCGCTCGTGATCTGCTGACCGGGGTTCGAATCTGTTGAAGAGGATTTTTCCTCTAGAGTTAACGTCACTGCTAACTCCACTCTCCCTATAAGTTCTTCGGATGAGATCATAAACCGAAGTCATGTGTGTGAACGCAGGCAGATCATCTTGATAACGCGTAAAAAAACCCGTTCTGCTTTTCGGAAAAATAGGCCATTGTGTGGCAGTGGGAATGGGTGACGAAAGTTGACAAAAGCTACATACACACCGGGACTGGAAATAAACAAAATTAGATGAGTTGCTTATTCCATTATCCTCGAAATACAAGAATAAAATAGATACATAGAAAGCCACATGAGAGCTGTCACCTCATTTACTGTCAGTAGCTTCTGTAAAGCAGGATTGCCACAGACACAATGATAACAATCATCAGCAAGTCTTCATGTGTTGCATAAAATTAATCTGAACTCAGCTTCTCTCGATCTTCTTC
>CM054148.1:36184786-36187286 GCA_028751875.1 Rapana venosa | reverse complement strand
TCACCATGGGACAACAAAATAACAATAACAGGGTTTTGTGTGTGTGTGTGTGTTTATTTTTATTTTTTTATATCGAGGATAATGGAATAAGCACTCATGTGCTTTTTTACATCCAGTCCCCGTGTGTATGTGGTTTTGTAAATTTTGTCATCTTTTCTCACCGGCACACAATGGCCTACTCTTTCGAAAAGCGGAACAGGATTTAACTGTGGCAAGACGTTCTGCATGTGTTGGCACATGGCCTCGGTTTATAGTCTCATCTAAAGGGGTGTGTGTGTGTGTGTGTGTGTGTGTGTGTGTGTGTGTGCGTGCGTGTGTGTGTGTGTGTGTGTATGTGTGTGCGTGCGCGCACGCGTGCGCGCACGCCGGCCATTCCCCACCAGTACATCCCCATGTGCTTCCACGTTCGTGCAGGCTGACATTATTTTTCTACAGCAAATTTTCTATTCATCAGATTCTGTAATTCTATAAATAATAATGTCAGGCACAGGGGGTATTCCCCCTCCCTCTGTCAACACAACACTACGAACCTTTAGAACGCATTGTGGATCCCAATGGAAGGGTCTAATTTCGGGCGGAACCTGACTCTCCGTGGATAGCATCGCGATCATCAATCACAAGCTGAAGCCAAACCCATGAATAAATCAAAGTTTGACTGAACCCTCTGCCCATGACACGTGACACGCTGTCCACGAACCGTTGGTATAAACAGTAGTGAAACCCAGCAGTGTGCGGTATCACTTTCCATGCCGATTTTAGGATCAGTGAACGGGATTGAATTCTGTTGAGATATGCCTTAAATGCGGTTTTTCCCCCTCGCCTCCTGGCTTGTAATGTTGATTTCTCCAACGCTCTTAATAAACCATCAGGAAAGATACATAGTATCACAGCCTGTTTTGCAATAGCTCTGTGACATGAAGCAAGAAAGCCAAGATAGGATCGCCATTCTATTCCACTCTATATTGTTTATAGCCCTACCGACCAGCGGGGGTACTGGATGGCCTGGTGGTTAGAGTGATGCGCAATGCCCTTGTGATCTGCTGACCAGGGTTCGAATCTCGTTTAAGACGATTTAAATTCCTCTGGAGTTAACGTGGGTGCTAACTCCACTCTCCATGTAAGTTCTTCGGATAAGATTATAAACTGAAGTCACGTGTGCGAGCCCCTGCAGAACATCTTGATAATACGTTAAAACCCGTTCCGCTTTTTTGGAAGAGTAGGCCATTGTGTGGCAGTGGGAACGGGTGACGAAAGTTGACAAAAGCTACATACACACGGAGACTGGATATTAAAAAAATTACTTGAATCGCTTATTCCATTATCCTCGAAATACAAGAATAAAACAGATACACGGAAAGCCACATGACAGCTGTCACCTCCTTTACTATCAGTGGTTCCTGTACGGCAGGATTGTGACAGACACAATGATAACAATCATCATCAAGTCTTTTATCTTAACTCAGCTTCTCTAGTTCTTCTTCTCTTCGTTTTGTTTGGCGTGGGAGGACGGGGAAGGTGGGGAAGAGGATGAGTCAGGGGCGTATTTTTTTAAATTTTATAATGTTGTTTTGTTTTATGTTGTTTTTGCTGTTGTTCTCTTTCATGGGTGTATGGGGGAAGGTGGGGAAGAGGATGAGTCAGGGGCGTATTTTTTTAAATTTTATAATGTTGTTTTGTTTTATGTTGTTTTTGCTGTTGTTCTCTTTCATGGGTGTATGACGATGGATATGGCTGTGTACAGTTTAACTCACTCACGACGCGCTGCCTGGAAAATTTCAGTGTGATGCCCAACAACTCCTCAAAGAGTTAAGGGAGAAGTCAAGTCAAGTGAAGTCATTTCTGTGCAGACTGCATCTTCTAGGGATTTTTTTAAAGGTGTTAAGTTTTCTGTTTTCTATTTTCTTTCCCCTTTTTTGTGTGAAGTACGTGCTTCTGTTGTCATGAATAGTGCATGGTTTTTGCCAAGAGATTTTCTATTGCTGTTTTTTAAAGAAAAAAGGAAAAACAGGATTTTACAATATCAAAGGGAGGACTTTGATTTTACTGCCAGAGTTTTTTTTCACGTAAAGTGATAGAAGTATTTCATTTGTGGAAGTGTTTTGTGTTTTTTTTAGTTATGGCGTATGGGGGTTTATGGCAAATTTGTAGGGGGAAAAAATAAGACAGATGGTACGGTTATGTTTCATGAAAGAATTTTCAGTGAAATTTACCTTTTAGGTCATTTTTTCATGGTCATATTTTTCTTGCATTGTACCATGACACTACTCTCTCTCCCCCTCTCTCTCTTATAGTGAATAGGAAGTGATGTTTGTAAAATCCTTTTATGTAATATTTTGTGATGATTATGTTTTGTGTTACTTGTGTGATGTTTATCTGTACCCCCATTCAGAAGGGGCTGTGGCCTATACTGAATAAACTTCGTTTTCAATTTCAATTTCTCTCTCTCTCTCTCTCTCTCTCTCTGTGGCTCTCCCCTCTCTCTCTCTCTCTCTCTCTCTCT
>CM054148.1:36169786-36179786 GCA_028751875.1 Rapana venosa | reverse complement strand
CTATAGCGTGGTTTGCATCACTGTATCTTCGTCAGATTCTGCCAAGCCGCTTCCTGATTTTATCAGACTTCATGCCTGTATGTGAGCTTTTACTGACGTAGAGATCGGAAGGATAAAAGTGGGTGGGAAGCAGACGGGGGGTGGGAGATGGGGGTGGAAGAGAGAGAGAGAGAGAGAGAGAGAGAGAGAGAGAGAGAGAGAGAGAGAGAGAGAGAGAGAGAGAGACAGACAGACAGACAGACAGACAGAGACAGACACACAGTCAGACAGACAGACAGACAGAGAAAGACAGACGGACGACCGACGACAGATAGAGACTGATACAGAGACAGAAACAGAGGCAGAGAGAGAGATAGAGACAGATAGAGAGGCACAGAGAGAGATAGATAGACAGAGACACACACAGACAGACAGACAGACAGAGTTTTCTACAACAAACTCACAGAAAAAAAAAAATAACAAAAAAGCCTGTTGTCAGGCTTGGTTACAGTCACATTTATTTTCTGTATGTGATTTTACCTGGGACTTAGTAAATGCCCATACAAAAAACTTGACAGTATATAACACTTACAGCATTGTCAGCCTATATCAAATGACGGTTTTATAATCTGATGGACTGACTGACTGAATGAATGAATGAATGAATGAATGAATGAAGCTGAATTAATCAGTCAAACGATAAAATAGTATGCAAATCAGCAAACAAAAAGACAGTAGTAACAAACGACTGATTAAACGAAGGAATGAACTAACGGACAAACGAACGAATGACTGAATCAATAAATCACTGAAACGAACGAATAAACGAACGAACGATCGAACGACTCATTTGCTATATATAGTATAAAAGCTGAATACGACATAACACTCGTTGCTTGTTGAGAACAATGTTGACATGATAGTCTCTCATTGGTCATGTGTGCAAGAGGAAATGATGACGTGGCGTTGTCTCATTGGTCCTCGATTTTAAAGAGTGTATGGGGACGTGGCATCCTCTCATTGGTCTAAATCACTTTATTGAATCCAAGACAAAGAGTAACAAAACATACTATATACAACAAGTATCACAGCGAAGGAAGCATGACTCTATTTCATCCTCACCCGTTGGTCATGGCCTTAAAAGTGACTTGGTCAGGAAAAGGAAACATGTTGGACAAGCCATGACACATCAAAGCTGACCGACTGACTGACTGACTGAATGAATGAAGCTGAATTAATCAGTCAAACGATAAAATAGTATGCAACTCAGCGAACAAAGGCAGAATGAATGAATGAGGTTGCATCCTTCCCATAAGACTATAAACCGAGGCTTCCGTGTGAGAACGTACCCACATCTTGCGCACACGTTAAAATCCTGTTCCGCTTTTCGTAAGAGTAGGCCATTGTGTGCTGGTAGGAACAGATGTCAGAATTTACAAAACCGCATACACACAGGGACTGGATGTAATTTTTTTTTAAAGCACATAAGTGCTTATTCCATTATCCTCGATATAAAAGAATAAAATAAAATAAAATAAATTTTAAAAGCTGCCATGTCAAGAAGACTGTGACCCACAGGGGGCAAAAAAAACAACCCCAAAAACAAACAAAAGCTGGAGGGCAAGAATCGACAAGGAAGATCACCACAGACTTCCTACATACAGAATTACAGCCAAGCGGATGGGGACGGAGTTGCCAACAGATGACATGTACACAGAAGGACTGAAGGACAAGAAGGGAATGAAGACAGTCGAGGGGAGGGGCATGCATCAGCGGCTACCGTCAACGGGGATGTTAGGGTACAGGGGAAGAGAGGATGGTGAAGCACTCTTTTCAGATCCTGCACGTGAGTATCGATCTTTATTATCTTGTGGGGTGTATTGCTGTTTAGAATTATTCTCCTGTTGATTTGGTTTGTAATCCTCCATACCAAGTGTGGATCGGTGATCTAGAGGTAACGCGTCTGTCTAGAAAGCGAAAAGTTCGGGTCGGAAGTGTGCGGTGGTTCGAATACCGTCTGGACCCGAAATTCACCCCCCCTCCCCCCATCCATTAGATCATGAGTGGTGATCTGGGCGCTAGTCTTTCGGATGAGACGATAAACCGAGGTCTTGTATGTTACACATAATTATTTAGCGCACGTAAAAGAACCCACGGCAACAAGAGAGTTGCCCCTTGCAAAATTCTGTAGAAAAAAAAAGCTACTCTGATAGGGAAAGAAATACAGCTGCAGACAGGAAAAAAAGAGAAAAAAAACAAAAGGGTGGCGCTGCTCTTGTGGCGACGCGCTCTCCCTGGGGAGGGAGAGCAGCCCGAATTTTTCACGCAGAGAAATCTGCCAGGACTTCAAGTGGTATAAATAAACAAATAAATAAATAAATAGATAAATAAATAGACACCCCCCACCCCCAAAAGGGGTGACGAGGAATTGAACCTTGAATCTCGTGTGGCCAGGTGTGATTGTTAAAGGCCCTGAGTGGAAGGGGTGGCAGCTTCTCTGGATCTCAGAACACGCCTCTGCTCCATCATACGCCACCTCTGGTCCAACTCTTGCATCTTGCTGCTCACCTGTCTCCTGAAAATGACACACCCAAAAAAGAAAATTTTTTAATTCAGTGTGTGTGTGTGTGTGTGTATGTGTGATTCGGATTCAGATTCAGATTCAGAATATTTTATTGCCATTTAAGTCATGTAGACTTATTTGACACAACAAAAACATCAACTATAATTATTATCTATTTTGGCTAAAAGTGATGTACACTAAAAACATGTTGTATTCTACTTCTCTTTTTCTCTTTTTTCAAAACACTCATACACATATCTGATGATATCTGCTTGATATATATCAACTGTGATTATGTCACTTAATTTATGTACACAGTTTTTGCGTTCTTTGTCTTTGGTTTTGATTTTTAATAACAAATTATTTCTGAGTTGATCATATAAAATGCATTCATCAAGTAAATGAAATTCATCTTCAATTTTGTTACAGTGTCTACATTTTCTGTCCTCTCTGGATATAGTTTGGTGTCTCCCTTTCTCTATCATTAAATTGTGACAGCTTGTGCGAAATTTACAATATGTCTTCTTATGAGTTTTGTTTTCATAGTTTACTAAGTATGGTTCCAATCTGTATTCTTTGGTAGCAAAATCATAAAATTTTAGTTTTGCAAATTTTTTCTTTTGGTAGATCTAAAATGTTTTATACATGTCCTCAAGTTTTCTTCTAACAGCGTAACTCAACCGATGTACATTAAGAGTGCTTTGGTTCTTCCAGACATGTTTGAATCCAACTGTGTACAGAATATTTTTCACTGTGTTTATCCATTTATCGTATGTATTCTTCTGATACAAATAATCGTATACTATTCTAATATAAGAGTCTGGTTTTGATTCTGTCAAATGAATCCAAAAGGATTTGTGTGTGTGTGTGTGTGTGTGTGTGTATGTGTGTGTATGTGTGTGTGTGTGTGTCGCGCGCGCGCGCACGCGCGCCTAGTACCAGACCACTCCTACTAGCCTCTGGTACAGACTGGAAGATTCCAGAATGTCAAGAACTCTCTAGAATAGTCTTGAAACTTCATAAGGAAACACACAAACATACACAAGCTAAAGGCAATGACGTCATTTCTCAAAACTTGACAAGTATTATAAACACAGTGCATGCATCATAACGTAAAGAACGTCATATGTGGAGGGGAAAAAATTCGTACAAAACGATTTTTACATTAACTTAGCCAATCTTTGTGCTAGCAGGCTAAATCTGAATCTCTTTTGTAACAATGGGCCTCTCAGTGGTGGCTCGAACTCGCGCTGTCAGATCGCCTGTGGATCGCTCTAACCGCTATTAGCTATCCCGCCTTCTACCAATGTATCAATGGCTTGGTACACGAGAACAGATCTGGAGACATTTCATTGAAGGCGTTCTGTAGAGCGCGGGAAGTCCAGTCCAGCCGTGTGCTCTATTTTATTTCATTTATTTTTCTCTTTTATTTCGAGGATAATGGAATAAGCACTCACATGCTGTTTTTCATCCAGTCCCCCGTGTGTATGCCACACAGAGGCCTACTCTTCCGAAAAGCGGAACGGGTTTTAACATGTGCGCAAGATGTTCTGCGTGCGTTCGCACACGGGGCCTCGGTTTATGGTCTCATCCGAAAGCTTGGAAGGTTGTTCACCTTCTTCAGCGTTGCCTTTTATGTTGAGGTTGATGAATGTGTATGTTGTCATCCGTTCCCACCGGCACACAATGGCCTGCTCCTTAGTACTTTAAGCTTCTTCAGGGTGGGGAGATGTGCGGGTTTCCGCTTGATTTATAATAATAATGATGATAATAATAATCGTGATGGTGATGATGTGTGGAGTTTATACAGGCCTAGCACTGAATCTTGTAAAGCAACAAATCATAAAGGGCTTACATTTAAATCATTTACACGCAGGCAACCGCCCACACATAACATTAGCAGATATCACTCACGCGCGCGCGCGCACACACACACACACACACACACACCACACACACACACACACACACACACACACCACACAACACACACACACACAGATAGAGGATGACAAATATTTTATTTCGAGGATAATGTATAATCACCACAGTGCTTTTTTACATCCAGTCCCCGCCTTTAGGGGTGCATTATAATTATGATGATAAAACAAAATAAACCCAATACCAATACACTCACAGAGTAAAAGGGGGAAAAAATAGCCACACACAAAAAAACCCAAAAAACCCACCAAAAAAGAGAGAGAGAGAAAAGCAACAAATAATAAAATAAAGCAAAACAAAACAAAACAAACACAAAAAGAAACCCCTAAAAAGCAAAAGAATTCAAAAGCAAAATAAAAGCAGCAACAACAAGGGGAGAAGGGACAACCAAATAGAGAGACAGAGACAGAGAGAGAGGTGAACATTCTTATATATTCTAACTGGGATTCCCTCAAAACAACAGACATCACATAATTATTACGTAGACAACCATTCATAGATTCATAGTGGGGAAATCACCTTCGTTCTCTGGACTGTAGTTCCCGTCGAGCCATGTCTTCCTGCCTCCTCTTGAACTCTTCATCCCACTGCTCCTGCTCCGCAAGCTCTTCCGGGGTCATCAGTTTCACTTCCTCCGACGCCATCCTTGTTTGCAATATGCTGGACAAAGCGGTTTTTGAAGACATGTACATGACGAGAAACGAAATAGAATTTTAAAAAGAGAAAGAAAGAGTGATGAATAAAATGAAGGAGGGAAAGAATGAAAGAAAGAATGACTGAAAGTGTGATAGACAGACAGACATCTGTATCACTCACATATACAGACTTTTGACTTTTACACTGAATCTTGAGGCTTGGGAAATGTAACTGTGTGTAAAATCAATCTTAATTTTTGTGGTTTACCTGTTACGTATTTGGACCTTGTTATATAAACATGTGTGTGTGTGTGTGTGTGTGTGTGTGTGTGTGTGTGTGTGTGTGTGTGTGTGTGTGTGTGTGTGTGTGTGTGTGTGTGTGTGTGTGTGTGTGAATTTTGTATTAACATTCACTAAATATATTTCTCGTTCACAAAGACACCGTGAACACCGTCATGAGCTGTCAGCCTGTGTCCAGCAGACTTATTACCATCCGCCTGAGAGCAACCCCCTTTAACATAACTATAGTACAGGCATACGCCCCTACATCAGACTGCACAGATGAAGCCGTAGAAGAATTTTATGACCAGCTACAAGAGGTTCTGAATCAAACTCCCAAGAAAGACATCCTCGTTGTGCAAGGTGACTGGAACGCCAAGGTAGAAGATGCATGGAAAGACTGGGAGGGCGTTTGTGGGCCACATTGTAATAACCAATCAAATGAAAGAGGCTTGAGACTCCTGGAGTTTGCCAGTAACAACCACCTCCAGCTAGTGAATACACTTGGCCCACACAAGAAATCCAGAAAATGGACATGGCATAGCCCAAATGGAGAACACCACAACCAAATAGATTACATCATGGTGAAAAGACGGTTTCAGTCTAGCGTTAACATCGCACAGA
Organism: Rapana venosa; assembly: GCA_028751875.1. Classification (NCBI taxonomy): domain Eukaryota; kingdom Metazoa; phylum Mollusca; class Gastropoda; order Neogastropoda; family Muricidae; genus Rapana; species Rapana venosa. The sequence continues at coordinate 36,173,765 of CM054148.1, read as the reverse complement.
CACGAAGTTTTCCAGGAGCAGACATAGGGAGTGATCATGATCTTGTGATGATGACTTTCCGACTACGTCTAAAGAAAATCCACAAGCGGAACAACATCAGGATCAAATTTGACCTCGAGAAGCTGAAGGACCCAGAGGTATTAGAAATTTTTCAAGCAAGGATAGGTGGAAAGTTTGCAGCACTCACTGTGATAGACTCAGACATAGATACACTGACGAATAGTTTCAATACAGCAGTGACTGAAAAAGCAAACGAGCTTCTTGGCAAACACCGACCAGTCAAAAAACCATGGGTCACACCTAACATCCTACAACTATGCGACAAGCGTAGAGAGTTGAAGAAAAAGAAAAATGAAACAAAAGAAAGAGCAGAACAATATAGGGCAGTCAACAAAAGAATCAGGAAGTCCATGACTGAGGCAAAAGAGAAATGGATCGGTGAGCAGTGCCAAGACATTGAAGAGAACATCAAGAAAAACAATAGCAAGAAAGCATATCAGCTGGTGAAAGACCTGACTAGCACGAAACAGAGAAAAGGTTTAACAATCCAGGACAAAAATGGGAAGTGTCTCACTGACGACCAGGATATTCTGAACAGATGGACAGAATACTGCTCCGACCTGTATAACTATAGAACCGCAGGAGATCCAGAAGTCCTTAATGTACCCGAAAGCAAAGACACAGACAGTCACCCTATCCTCCGAGAAGAAGTGGAAACAGCAGTCCGATCGCTGAAAAAGGGGAAGTCAGCAGGGGCTGACAACATTCCAGCTGAGTTGGTCCAAGCTGGAGGGGAAGCCATGATCAGCGCCCTACTAAGAATCTGCAACAAGATCTGGCAGACAGGAAAATGGCCAACACCATGGACACAGTCACTCATCATCACCCTCCCCAAGAAAGGAAATCTACAACAATGCCATAATTACCGCACAATCAGCCTCATATGTCACCCAAGCAAGGTCATGCTGCAGATAATATTGAATAGACTGAAGCCACAAGCAGAGACCATCATTGCTGAGGAACAAGCAGGTTTCAGAGCAGGGCGCAGCACAACAAACAGATATTCAACCTCAGAATACTATGTGAGCGGTACCTTCAACATCAACAAGACCTTTACCACGTATTTATCGATTTTAAGAAGGCATTTGACAGGGTGTGGCATGCAGCTTTGTGGGCAACCATGAATTTGTACAGCATCAATGCAAACCTGATCAGAGTCATCAAACAGCTGTACAGCGAGGCCACCAGTGCAGTGTACTACAACAACAACATTGGAGAATGGTTTCGAACAACAGTTGGAGTAAGGCAGGGCTGTTACTCTCACCCACTCTTTTCAACATCTTCCTTGAGAGAATCATGGCTGATGCACTGGAACATCATGAAGGATCAGTCAGCATTGGTGGCAGAACGATCACAAACCTCCGCTTCGCAGATGACATTGATGGAATAGCAGGATCAGAAAAAGAGCTTGCCAGCCTAACAGAACACTTGGATAAGGCCTCCAAAACATACGGCTTGGAATTCAGTGCAGAGAAGACCAAACTGATGACTAATAACACCAACGGCATTAGCACTGATATCAGGGTTAATGACCAGAAGCTGGAAACAGTTCAAAGCTTCAAGTACCTGGGAGCCATTGTATCAGACCAGGGATCCAAGCCAGAAGTAGTATGCAGGACTGCACAGACAATAACAGCTTTGTCAAAACTAAACACCATCTGGAGAGATAAGAATATCTCACTTATCTCCAAGATCAGACTAATGCGCTCCCTTGTCATATCCATATTTCTGTATGCCTGTGAATCATGGACCCTGACTGCAGATTTGGAGAGAAGAGTACAGGCAGTGGAGATGAGATGCTTTCGGAGACTCCTTGGCATCTCCTACAAAGACCACATAAGCAACGAAAGCGTGCATAACAGAATCCAGCAAACCATTGGACCCTATGAGAACCTTCTAACGATCGTGAAAAAGCGTAAACTTAAATGGTATGGGCATGTCACAAGATCCCAAGGAATTACAAAGACAGTTTTGCAAGGCACTGTCCAAGGAGGAAGAAGAAGAGGCAGACCAAGGAAGAGCTGGGAGGATAACATCAGCGAATGGACAGGCCTAGAACTCAACAAAACCCTGAGAAAGGCAGAACAGAGAGAGGAATGGAGGGAACTGGTTGCTGAGTCTTTGAGGGTGCCCCCACGGTCGTCAGACTACGGGACAGATAGATAGATAGATAGAGAAATATATTACAAACAAAATACACAACGATTATACATATGGATTTTCAAAAAAAGTTCTTAGCAAATACCAAAAGCATGTAAAATAAACTTTAGATCAAAATACAAGATGTCTGCTTTAAACAACTATATTATTATTCTTATGTGATGCCTGTTGTTTTGAGGGAATTCCAGTTGAATATATAAGAATGTTCACCCCTCTCTCTCTCGCTCTCTCTCTCTCTCTCTCTCTCTCTCTCTCTCTCTCTCTCTCTCTCTCTCTCTCTGGGAATTATATATTGGATATTATCTTTGAAATACACACACACACTCTCTCTCTCTCTTTCTCTCTCTCTCTCTCTCTCTCTCTCTCTCTCTCTCTCTCTCTCTCTCTCTCTCTCTCTCTCTCTCTCTTCTCTCTCTCTCTCTCTCTCTCTCACCTTTTATCGTTTTGCTTATAGTTATGGTGTATCCTGATGAAGGATTCATACTTTATATTTTCAATACTTATTGGACTTGTCCTCTGTACTTAAGTCTTAATGAGTGCCCTATTTCAATATCTTATAGTATATGTACCACTTGACAATGTGTAGATGTTTATCTTTATGACTTATTAAGTTTGGTTGTTATTCTTCTTGGTTTTGTTGTTGTTGTTTCTGTTTCTCTTTTTTTTCTTTTTTTTTTCTTCTTTTGTTGGTTTGGTTTTTCTTTCTCTTTTGTTTTTTTCGTTTGATTTGGTTATGGTTATTTTCTCTGGGGGGTGGTGGGGTGGGTGGGGGTAGTGGGGGGTATTTTTAGGTTTTCTTTTATTAGTTTGCTTTCGGGGGGGGGGGGGGGGGGGGGGGGGGGGGGGGAAGTGGGGGCGGCTGTTTTGAAAAGGGTTATTTCCCCATGTTTCTACTGTGAAACTGTATAAGTGTTGGGTTATTATTAAGATGTATCCCTACGGGCGGGTACTAAATGTAAAAAAGCACATGAGTGCTTATTCATTATCCTCGAAATAAAAGAATTTGTATTTGTCATTGTCATTGTCATTGTCTCTCTCTCTCTCTCTCTCTCTCTCTCTCTCCTCGCTCTCTCTCTCTCTCTCTCTCTCTCTGGCTGGCCGCTCTCCCATTGTTGTGGTTTTCAAGACATGTACATGAAGAGAAACGAAATAGAATTTTAAAAAGGGAAAAAGAGATGATAAATAAAATGAAGGAGGGAAAGAATGAAAGAAAGAATGACTGAACGTGTGCTTGACAGACAGACAGACAGATGGAAGATAGATTTTCTTTTTTTTTAATTCATAAGCACTTATGTGCTTTTTTACGTCCAGTCCCCGTGTGTATGCGGTTTTGTAAATTGTCATCTGTTCCCACCGGCTCACAATGGATCGGTGGTCTAGAGGTAACGCGCCTGTCTAGAAAGCGAAAAGTCCGGGTTCGTATCCCGTCTGGGCCCGAAACTTTTCCCCCATCCATTAAACCATGAGTGGTGGTCTGGGCGCTAGTCTTTCGGATGAGACGATAAACCGAGGTCCCGTGTGTTACAGAAAATTATGCAGCGCACGAAAAAGAACCCACGGCAACAAGAGAGTTGTCCCTGGCAAAATTCTTAGAAAAAAGCCACTCTGATAGGGAAAGAAATACAGTTGCAGACCAAAAAAAAAAAAAAAAAAACCAAAAAAAAAAAAAAAAAAAAAAAAAAAAAGGGGTGGCGCTGCTCTTGTGGCGACGTGCTCTCCCCGGGGAGAGCAGCCCGAATTCCACGCAGAGAAATCTCGT
>CM054148.1:36152286-36162286 GCA_028751875.1 Rapana venosa | reverse complement strand
GTATATATTTTCATTATCTAATTTTTGCATACTTGTTCATTTCCTTTTTGGTTTTACAAGTATCTTTATTTCTTATCAACCCTAAATCAGAGTCTCTGTTCGTCTCACTCTTCTTCTTCTTCTTCTTCTTTTCTTCTTCTTCTTCTTCCTTCTTCTTCATCATCTTCTTCTTCTTCTTCTTCTTCTTCCTTCCTTCCTTCCTTCCTTCCTTCCTACCTCCTCCCTTCCTTCCTTCCTTCCTTCCTTCCTTAAAATTATTTTGTTTGACCTAAGGTAAGCAATTCTTGTTAAAAGTTGTTTCAACGGAAATAGTAATCGGTTTTGGTTTGTGGGAGACAACTCGTATCTTGAACTGTGTTTTTGGTATGAATTACATCCCTTGAATAAGAAATTGTCGATTGCGCGAATGAATGAATGAATGGCAAGGCAAGGCAAGACAATATATGCATGACATTTTTTCGAGAATGACAGAAACATGCTGATAGGTTTGTTTGGGTTGGGATTTTTTGTTTGTTTGTTTTGTTGTTGTTTTTGTTGTTTTGTTTGTTGTTTGTTTTTGTTTTGTTTTTTATTGTTGTTGTTTGGTTGGTGTTGTTTTGGGGTGTTGTTGGGTTGTTGTCGTTGTTGTGGGTTTTTGGGGGGGGTTAAATCTTGTTCCATCCATACAAGGCTTTATGTTGTGATATAAAAGTCAGAGACAGACAGAGAGAGAGAGAGACAGAGAGAGAGAGAGAGAGGAGAGAGAGAGAGAGAGGAGAGAGGAGAGAGATTGAGAGAGAGAGAGAGAGATTTTATTCTTTTATAGCGAGATAATGGATTAAGCACTTATGTGCTTTCTACATCCAGTCCCCATGTCTATGCGGCTTTGTAAATTGTCATCTGTTCCCACCGGCACACAATGGCCTACTCTTACGAAAAGCGGGACAGGATTTCACGTGTGCGCAAGATGTTCTGCGGGCGTTCGCACAAGAGACCTTGGTTTATAGTCTCATCCGATGGACTTTTGGGGAAAGTGGAGTCTGCACTGATGTTAACTCCAGGGGAAAATATCCCCTTGAACGGGAATCGAACCGCGAGATCTAGACCTCACTTCTCTAGGGCCAGCATCTTGAAGGTGTCGCCCATCTCCTCTCCCTCGCTGCTTTACCTTCCCTGACCCTAAAGAGGCAGGTACCTATTTACACCTGGGTGAACTGGGAGATTATACTGAAGGCAAGGCGCCCGGGACGGTCATACACATAACGATTTAAGTATACAAAAAGTTAATAATAATAATAATAATAATAATAATAATAATAATGTATACAGTTTTGTCTGCGATAGAGTGCTCTCTCTTATGTGTTGTTGGGCTGTCCTACCAAACCAAGTTTTCTCTCTTGGGATCAGCAGTTGCTTCATTGCGTGTTTGTGCATTTTTCGTTACATATTAAATTGTATTGTCTATTTAAATTTCGTATTGTTCTATATTTTTACTTTCTGTATTTAGTTTAGTTGTAGTTCTATGTCTTCATTTCTCTATGTCTTTTGGTTTGTGGGAGACAACTCGTATCACGGACTGCGCTTTTGGTATGAATTAATTCCCTTGAATAAGAAATTGTCGATTGCGCGAATGAATGAATGAATGAATGAACGAATGAATGAATGAATGAATGAATGGCAATGCAAGGCAAGGCAATGTATGCAAGACTTTTTTTCTAGAATGACAGATACGTGCTTGTGGGTTTGTTTGGGTTGGTTGGGTTTTTTTAATTGTAACATCTTGTTCCATCCATACTAGGACTTAATGTCGTGATATAAAAATGAGAGAGATATATATATTTTATTCTTTTATAGCGAGATAATGGAATAAGCACTTGTGTGCTTTTTACATCCAATCCCCGTGTGTATACGGTTTTGTAAATTCTGTCATCTGTTCCCCACCCGCACACAATGGCCTACTCTTACGAACAGTGGAACAGGATTTAACATGTGCGCAAGATGTTCTGCGTGCGTTCGCACACGGTGCCTCGGTTTATAGTCTCATCCGAAGGACTTTTGGGGAGAGAGTGGAGTCTGCACTGATGCTAACTCCAGAGGAAAATATCCCCTTGAACGGGAATCGAACCCAGGTCGTCAGATTGCGAGCGCAATGTTCTAACCACTAGGCAGAGAGAGAGAGAGAGAGAGAGAGAGAGAGAGAGAGAGAGAGAGAGAGAGAGAGAGAGAGAGAGAGAGAGAGAGACTACATGTGTCTCATCAATGCGATCGTAGGGGAGCGAGATCTAGACCTCAGCCTCTCTAGGGGCCAGCATCTTGAAGGTGTCACCCATCTCCTCTCTCCCTCGCTGCTTTACCTTCCCAGACCCTAAAGAGGGCAGGTACCCATTTACAGCTGGGTGAACTGGGGAACTGTACTGAAGCCAAAGTGCCCGGGACGGTCACCCACATAACGATTTTAGAATACAAAAAAAAATACTAATGACCAGCCGCCATGGCGCAGTGGTTAGCGCCTTGGGTTACGGACTGGAAGGTCGCGGGTTCGATTCCCATAAGAGTCATAGGGATTTTTCGGACTCCGGCCGGCTCCTACCCAGAGTGAGTGTGCTGTGGGCTCAGTGGGAAGACTGGGACCACACAGTCGAGCTTCATCCACTTAACGGATGCGAGTTTGAGAGTGTTGCTCAAATTACCTGACCAACACTGCAGGTGTCTGTATCTCTCGGGCCCGGTTGACGCCGGGATATATTATGATAGTAAGCGTAGAGTACAACCCTGTCAAGTAGTCTCAAAGCATATGCACATCCACAGCAGCATCATTACGTCATCCTCATTGTCATTGATCATCATGCATTAAAAAAAATTGCCTCTGATTCGGTGGTCCCGGTTTCTCTGGTCTCATGGTGACATCAGATTCGGTTTGCCCATACACTTCTGTGCCTGTGGTGAGTTTGTGTCAAAGCCTTTGGGGTTGGAGGTTCGCGGGGGACGGTCGTTGGAGGGACGTTGTGGTGGTTGCCACCTGGGGTGGGCAACTCACTCAGTCTGGCTCCGCGACTGAGCTAATACTGTCGTTAGTATGGGGCTTAGTAGGTGGTGTCCTGCGTATGTTAGCTCAGAACAGGCACCACTGAACACCACCAAAGTGACCCAGCAGCAGTGCAGGGCCCCTCTGGCTGGTGGCTCCACGGCGGCCTGATAGTGATGGGCTCCCTGTGGACTTCCGACCTGAGGATGAGACATAACAAATCTGGGTGTGGTTGTGGCGGGGAGATTGGAATGAGCGGCGCGAGAACAGTAGGACGGGGGTCGTCAGAAGATGAGGCAGCAACAAAAAAAATTTAAAAAATAAAAATAAAATACTAATAATAATGTATACAGTTTTGTCTGTGATAGAGTGCTCTCTCTTATGTGTTGTTGGGCTGTCATACCAAACCAAGTTTTCTCTCTTGGGATCGGCAGTTGCTTCATTGCGTGTTTGTGCATTTTTCATTACATATTAAATTGTATTGTCTATTTAAATTTCGTATTGTTCTATATTTTTTCTTTCTGTATTTAGTTTAGTTGTAGTTCTATGTCTTCATTTGTCTGTCTTTTGGTTTGTGGGAGACAACTCGTATCATGGACTGTGTTTTGGTATGAATTAATTCCCTTGAACAAGAAATTGTCGATTGCGCGAATGAATGAATGAATGAATGAATGAATGGCAATGCAAGGCAAGGAAAGGCAAGGCAATGTATGCAAGACTTTTTTTTCTAATGACAGATATGTGCTGATGGGTTTGTTTGGGTTGGGTTGTGTTTTTTTATTTTAACATCTTGTTCCATCCACACTAGGACTTAATGTTGTGATATAAAAATGAGAGAGAGAGAGAGAGATTTTATTCTTTTATAGCGAGATAATGGAATAATCACTTATGTGCATTTTTTACATCCAGTCCCCGTGTTTATGGGGTTTTGTAAATTCTGTCATCTGTTCCCACCGTCACACAATGGCCTACTCTTACGAAAAGCTGAACACGATTTAACGTGTGTGCAAGATATTCTGCGTGCGTTCGCACACGGGGCCTCGGTTTATAGTCTCATCCGAAAGACTTTTGGGGAGCGTGGAGTCTGCACTGATCTTAACACCAGGGGAAAATATCCCCTTCAACGGGAATCGAACCCGGGTCGTCAGTTTGCGAGCGCAATGTTCTAATCACTAAGCAGAGAGAGAGAGACTTTTTTAAAAACTTTTTTTATATATCGAGGATAGTGGAATAAGCACTCATGTGCCTTTTTACATCCAGTCCCCGTGTGTATGCGGTTTTGTCAATTTTGTCAATGGACTACTCTTTCGAAAAGCGGAACAGGATTTAACGTGTGCGCAAGATGTTCTGCATGCGTTCGCACCAGGGGCCTCGGTTTATAGTCTCATCCGAAAGACTTTTGGGGAGAGTGGAGTCTCGCACTGATGTTAACTCCAGGGTAAAATATCCCCTTGAACGAGAATCGAACCCAGGTCGTCAGATTGCGAGCGCAATGTTCTAACCACTAGGCAGAGAGAGAGAGAGAGAGAGAGAGATGAGAGAGAGAGAGAGGAGAGAGAGAGAGGAGAGAGAGAGAGAGAGAGAGAGAGGCAGACAGACAGACAGACAGAGAGAGAGAGAGAGAGAGAGAGAGAGAGAGAGAGAGAGAGAGAGGAGAGAGAGAGAGAGAGGAGAGAGAGAGAGAGAGAGAGAGAGAGAGAGACAATGACAATGACAAATTCTTTTATTTCGAGGATAATGAATAAGCACACATGTGCTTTTTTACATCCAGTCCCCGCCCGTTAGGGATACATCTTAATAATAATAACCAATACTTATACAGTCTCGCAATTAAAACAAGGGGAAATAACCCTTTTCAAAACAGCTCCCCCCCCCCCCCCCCAACAACCTCCCCCCCCCCCCCCCCCAAAGCAAGCAATTAAAAGAAAATCTAAGAATACCCACCCCTACCCCCACCCCCCAAAAAACCCTAACCAAAACAAACAAACAAACAAAAGAGAAGGAAAAACAAAACCAACAAAGATGATAAAAAAGAGAAAAACAGACAAACAACAACAACAACAACAAGAGCAACAACAAAGCCAAGAAAAATAACACAACCAAACTTAATAAGTCATAAAGATAAACATCTACACATTGTCAAATGGTACAAATACTTGTTACACATAATTATAAGATATTGAAAGAGAGAGAGAGAGAGAGGAAGAGAGAGAGAGAGAGAGAGAGAGAGAGAGACTACATGTATCTCATCAATGCGGTCGTAGGGGAGCGAGATCTAGACCTCAGCTTCTCTAGGAGCCAGCATCTTCAAGGTGTCACCCATCTCCTCTCCCTCGCTGCTTTACCTTCCCTGACCCTAAAGAGGGCAGGTTCCCATTTACACCTGGGTGAACTGGGGAACTGTACTGAAGGCAAGGCGCCGGGGACGGTCATTCACATAACGATTTAAGAATACCAAAAAGTTAATAATAATAATAATAATAATAATAATAATAATAATAATAATAATAATAATAATAATAATGTATACAGTTTTGTCTGTGATAGAGTGCTCTCCCTTATGTGTTGTTGGGCTGTTGTACCAAACCAAGTTTTCTCCCTTGGGATCAGCAGTTGCTTCATTGCGTGTTTGTGCATTTTTCATTACATATTAAATGTAAATTTCGTATTGTTCTATATTTTTACTTTCTGTATTTAGTTTAGTTGTAGTTCTATGTCTTTATTTGTCTATGTCTTTTGGTTCGTGGGAGACAACTCGTATCTTGGACTGTGTTTTGGTATGAATTAATTACCTTGAATAAGAAATTGTCGATTGGGCGAATGAATGAATGAATGAATGAATGAATGGAATGAATGAATGAATGAATGAATGAATGAATGAATGAATGTATGAATGAATGAATGAATGGTAATTCAAGGCAAGGCAATGTATGCAAGACTTTTTTTTTCTAGAATGACAGATACGTGTTGATGAGTTTGTTTGTGGGGTGGTTTTTTTAAATTGTAACATCTTGTTCCATCTACACTAGGACTTAATGTCATGATAAAAAAATCAGAGAGAGGGAGAAATTTTATTTTTTTTAGCGAGATAATGGAATAAGCACTTATGTGCTTTTTTTACATCCAGTCCCCGTGTGTATGCGGTTTTGTAAATTCTGTCATCTGTTCCTCACCGTCACACGATGGCCTACTCTTACGAAAAGCGGAACAGGATTTAACGTGTGCGCAAGATGTTCTGCGTGCGTTCGCACACACGGGGCCTCGGTTTATAGTCTCATCCGAAGGACTTTTGGGGAGAGTGGCGTCTGCACTGATGTTAACTCCAGGGGGAAATATCCACTTGAACGGGAATCGAACCCGGGTCGTCAGATTGCGAGCGCAATGTTCTAATCACTAGGCAGAGAGAGACAGACTTTTTTAAACTTTTTTTTTATATCGAGGATAGTGGAATAAGCACTCATGTGCCTTTTTACATCCAGTCCCCGTGTGTATGCGGTTTTGTCAAGTTTGTCATCTGTTCCCACCGGTACACAATGGACTACTCTTTCGAAAAGCGGAACAGGATTTAACGTGTGCGCAAGATGTTCTGCATGCGTTCGCACACGTGGCCTCGGTTTATAGTCTCATCTGAAGGATATCCGAAGGAGAGAGAGGACATCCGAAGGAGAGAGAGAGAGAGAGAGAGAGAGAGAGAGAGAGAGAGAGAGAGAGAGAGAGAGAGAGAGAGAGAGAGAGAGAGAGAGAGAGACTACCCGTATCCCATCAATGCGGTCGTAGGGGAGCGAGATCTAGATCTCAGCTTCTCTAGGGGCCAGCATCTTGAAGGTGTCACCCATCTCCTCTCTCCCTCGCTGCTTTACCTTCCCTGACCCTAAAGAGGGCAGGTACCCATTTACAGCTGGGTGAACTGGGGAAACTGTACTGAAGGCAAGGCGCCGGGGACGGTCATTCACATAACGATTTAAGAATACCAAAAAGTTAATAATAATAATAATAATAATAATAATAATAATAATAATAATAATAATAATAATAATAATAATAATAATGATAATGATAATAATAATGTATACAGTTTTGTCTGTGATAGAGTGCTCTCTCTTATGTGTTGTTGGGCTGTTGTACCAAACCAAGTGTTCTCCCTTGGGATCAGCAGTTGCTTCATTGCGTGTTTGTGCATTTTTCATTACATATTAAATGTAAATTTCGTATTGTTCTATATTTTTACTTTCTGTATTTAGTTTAGTTGTAGTTCTATGTCTTCATTTGTCTATGTCTTTTGGTTTGTGGGAGACAACTCGTATCACGGACTGCGCTTTTGGTATGAATTAATTCCCTTGAATAAGAAATTGTCGATTGCGCGAATGAATGAATGAATGAATGAACGAATGAATGAATGAATGAATGAATGAATGGCGATGCAAGGCAAGGCAATGTATGCAAGACTTATTTTTCTAGAATGACAGAAACGTGCTGGTGGGTTTGTGTGGGTGTTCTTTTTTAATTAACGTCTTGTTCCATCCATACTAGAGCTTAATGTCGTGATATAAAAATCAGAGAGAGAGAGAGACAATGACAATGACAAAGGTTTATTGTGTTAAGCAAATATGCCCATTCACAAGGGGACAGCGGGGTGGGGACTGGGCACAAAATACACATATAATTAATAACACAATCAATCGTACCCTGCATACAACAACAACAACAACAACAACAACACAGAATAAAGCTTTCGCCCATTGGAAAGGGATGGGGGTGGGTAAGGGTGGAGATACACTAAACATACAATCCATTGACACACAACACAAACGATGAAATCCGTGACAAGGTTTCCAAGTCACTGCCTTCTGTCCTTTTAGCCCACTGGCTCATGGCATTACGTCACAGGTATGCGTGTCACAAATATGCGTGCAAAAGTTCACTTGGTTTCGACATCTCTCCCCCTCTCTCTTTCTCTCTGTTTCACGAGAGAGAAAGAGAGAGAGAGAGAGAGAGAGAGAGAGAGAGAGAGAGAGAGAGAGATTATTCTTTGATATCGAAGATAATGGATTAAGCACTTGTGTGCTTTTTACATCCAGTCCCTGTGTGTATGCCATGACTTAAATTTATGTGTAACTAAAAATGCCACGATGCATAAGCAACAAAGTAAATTTACCATGGGGTGGAGCTAAGAATAAAACTGTAGCCTTGATGCCGTTTCCCCTGCTGTATCGTTGTCTGCTTATGACGTATGTGTATTGAATAAACCATGTATACATGTATCGTGTTTTGTTTCACACCATCCTCAAAGTCGGAGTACGACTTCCTTCACCTTCACCTATCCCGTAGTCCCGTGGACCGTGGGGGCACCAATGAAGATTTTTGCAACCAGCTTCCTCCACTTCACATCGCTTTGTCTGTCTGCCTCTTCTTCGTCTCCCTCCTTGTACTGATCCCTGTAGGACAGTCTTGACCAGTCCAGATGTTTGTGTGACGTGCCCGTACCACTTCAGTTTGTGGGGGGTTTTCACTGAAGATAAACTACTTTAGTGGTAGCTAAAAAAGAAAAAAATTAAAATGTAATCAAAACGGTCGCATACGCAAAATCTTACTTTTGGTGAACCTCGGAGTTTTAGCCGAGGAATGGAACAAAAGTAAAACCTCAGAGAACCTCAGCTGATGATCTTTGCCATCAGAACCTCAGCTGATCTGTGCCATCAGAGTTGATCTGTGCCACCAGAACCTCAGCGGATCTGTGCCATCAGAACCTCAGTTGATCTGTGCCATCAGAACGTCAGCTGAACTGTGCCATCAGAACCTCAGTTCATCAGAACCTCAGTTGATCTGTGCCATCAGAACCTCAGCTGATCTGTGCCATCAGAACCTCAGTTGATGATCTGTGCCATCAGAACCTCAGTTGATGATCTGTGCCATCAGAACCTCAGTTGATCTGTGCCATCAGAACCTCAGTTGATGATCTGTGCCATCAGAACCTCAGTTGATCTGTGCCATCAGAACCTCAGTTGATGATCTGTGCCATCAGAACCTCTGTTCATCAGAACCTCAGCTGATCTGTGCCATCAGAACCTCCGTTCATCAGAACCTCAGTTGATCTGTGCCATCAGAACCTCAGTTGATCTGTGCCATCAGAACCTCAGTTGATCTGTGCCATCAGAACCTCAGTTGATCTGTGCCATCAGAGTCTCTGTGCACCAGAACCTCAGCGGATCTGTGCCATCAGAACCTCAGCTGATCTGTGCCATCAGAACCTCAGTTGATCTGTGCCATCAGAACCTCAGCTGATCTGTGCCATCAGAACCTCAGTTGATCTGTGCCATCAGAACTCAGTTGATCTGTGCCATCAGAACCTCTGTTCATCAGAACCTCAGCTGATCTGTGCCATCAGAACCTCCGTTCATCAGAACCTCAGTTGATCTGTGCCATCAGAACCTCAGCTGATCTGTGCCATCAGAACCTCAGTTGATCTGTGCCATCAGAACCTCAGTTGATCTGTGCCATCAGAACCTCAGCTGATCTGTGCCATCAGAACCTCAGCTGATCTGTGCCATCAGAACCTCGTTACTTAAACTCTGATTGTATAGATACTCATAATGATCGTGCATTCAGTACTAGGCTGAATCTGTGCACAAATCAAAGCTCTCATAGATTTGTTCTTGAATCAGTACCTATGTTTTAGACGGTTTATTTGTGCATCTGTCCCCAGTCATCAAGCCTCATTGAATCGGGCCATCAGACTCAGCATGATTCTGTGCTACCACACGAGCCTCAGGTTGATTGTGCCATCAGAAAGCTCATCGGGATCTGGCCAGAATGCTGTTTTCATCAGTACCTCAGTGTATCGGTTTTAGAATTCTGTCATCTGTATCCCCACTGACTCAATGGCCTATCTTACGAAAAGCACAGCGATTTAACGTGTGGCGCTAAGTTGTCTGTGCCGCACACGGCCTCGTCTGATAGTCTCATCCGAAGGACTTTGGAGATGGAGTCGTGCCTAGT
>CM054148.1:36124786-36144786 GCA_028751875.1 Rapana venosa | reverse complement strand
GATCAGTTACGCTCATTAAGAATCCCTTCCTTGATGTCAGCGTTCGGTGGGTTATAAAAACACGAACATACGCAGCACACACACACACACACACACACAAACTAATATATACACATACACACATACATACACATACACACACACACTACACACACACATACACACACACTCACACACATACACACACATACATACCACATACTACACACATACACACATACAACACACATACACACACACATACATACCCACACAACACAACATACACAGATACAACATTACAACATACACACATACACACACACATACAACATACACACATACACACTACACATACACACATACATACACACATACACACATACATACATACACACATACACACAACATACACATACAACACACATACACACACAACTAACACACTCATAACACACACACTACACACACATACACACACACATACATCACACATACACTACACATACACACACACATACAACACATACACACACATACACACACACATACACACACACACATACACACACACACACACATACAACACACACATACACAACACATACACACACATACACACACACACATACCACACACACATACACACACACATACACACACACATACACACACACATACACACAACATACACACACACATACACACACATCACACACACATACACACATACATACACACACACATACAACACACATACCACAACATACCACATACAACACACATACACACACACACATACACACACATACACACACACAACATACACACACACATAACACACACATACTACACACACATACACACATACACACACACATACACACACATACACACACCATACACATACACACACATACACATACACAACACTACACAACACACATACACACACATACACACACACACACACATACACACACCACAATACACACACACATACAACACACAAACACACACAATACACACACATACACATACACACACATACACAATCACACAAACACACATACACACATACACAACACATACACACACAACACATACACACACAACAACACCATACACACACACATCCCACACAACATACACACACACACATACATACACACACATCACACCACATACACACACATACATACAACACAACACACACACTACACACACATACACACTACACACACACACATACACACACACACACAACACACACATACATACCACACACACACCACAACACACACACACACTCACACACAACACAACAACACAAACACACCACAACACACACATACACACACATACATACACACCACACACTACAATTATCAACACTAACATACATCTACACACTCACACATACACACACCACACACACAACACAACAACACACACACAACAAACACACACAACACACACACACACAACACACACCACACACACACACACACACCACACACACACACACACACACACACTCAAACTGAAATGCAGCTACCTTCCAGACGGGCTAAAACGGTTGTATAATTACGCAACATCTCAGCATTGGTGAACCTCAGAGCTCTGGCCCAGACACGAAAAATAAAAAAGTACCGGCAACTTCACATACCACATGATGTTGGTTGGAGATGGTAAAAATCCCCACACCCGTAATCCACCCGCTGCTGCTGAGATTCCAAGCTGTGAATCCCCGATCATTATGATATCAGCAGGACCGTGGAGTTTTTCAGCCAGTTACCTCATCCACTCAGCTCCGCTGTCCTCTGTGATCTATTGCTGATGTCAACTAATCTGGGTTTTTCACAACCTGCTTGAAGCAGCAAATGGAAAAAAAATATTCAGAATGCATTAAACAAAATTGTTGCTTTAAATAAAATAATCTGTGTGTTTTTGGACAGGAACGCGTAGCGTTATGGGAATCTTTAGTATTCATGAGATAAAACTATTCGCCGCTAACTCAGACTATTTCAACAAATTTATATGTGTTGAATCCGTTTGTTATGGAAGGGAGGGTAAGTCTACTTGTGTTGAGAGCAAAATATTCTTTCTCGGCGGAAGAATTTCTTTGAAGAATATCATGATTTAGCAGGACTAGCAGACTTGAAGAACCGCCTTAAGTGCACACATAAATACATAATTCATACAGGTTTTGTGGAATTACCGTTAAACCGTGTCCGATTCAAAATCAAAACTGAGAGAGAAAAGACTTCGCAAAGGAAGACACAACTATGTGGACTGAAAATTTCGTGGTAATGCTAGATTTTTTTGATTTTTTCATAGCTGATCTGGTTGTTGGCTGGTGGGGATCCATACATCAGTCTCAGAGAACGTGCTCTCCCCAAGCGAAGCTGAAGCAATTACCTTAAGTGTGGTTGCCTCGTGGATGCGTGACCGTTCCTACACCCTTAGCTTCAGCACAGTCCCCCAGTTCACCCAGCTGTAAATAAGGTACCTGCCCTCTTTAGGGACAGTGAAGGTAAAGCAGCGAGGGAGAGGAGATGGGCGCTGCCTTCAAGAAGCTGGCCCCTTTAGAGAAGCTGAGGTCTCTGACACCTTGCTCTCCAACAATCGCAAAGATAAAGGGATACGTTACGCATGTTTGGAAACTTTATGTTTACAATCTGTTGTCAGTTACTAGTTTCACACTACGATGACACGCAGTTTTCCCAAGTTATTGATTATCGATAAATACAAAGCAAAAATTGAGTGGCTCTGTCTACCTTCTTTGTCCTAGTATTTATTTATTTATTTATTTATTTTACTCTTTTATTTCGAGGATAATGGAATGAGCACTCGTGTGCTTTTTTTCATCTAGTCCCCGTGTGTATACAGTTTTGTAAATTTTGTCATCCGTAGTAACAGCTAGCCAAGTCAAGAGCACCATCCAATGAGTTTTTGGAGGAATTTGGCGGTGACAGGATTCAGCTTCTGTTCTACGTTGAAATGAAAAGGGGCGTTCTTTTTTCATACCGAAACATCTGCAGAAATCACTGACATGGAGGGCAGGGGGAGTGGGGGGGTTGTATTAATTATGTCAAGGGAAAACAACGGTGGTCTAATTCTGACATTTTGGGGATGATAATAATGTATGGTGTTTATATAGCGCTGAATACTGTAAAGGATACAAAATCGAAGCGCTTATCATTAAGAGATGAAGAAAGACATCTGGGGACAATGATCAATTTTCAATCACCGGGTGTTGGTTGGTTGGTTGGTTGGTTGGTTGGTTGGTTGGTTGGTTGGTTGGTTGGGTTGTTGGTGGGTTGGTTGAGTTGGTTGGTTGGTTGGTTGGTTGGTTGGTTGGTTGGTTGGATGGCTGTTGAATCTCTTTGTCAGGCCAGAAAAAATGCTTTCAAATAAGGAGATGGGGGGAAGGAGGCGGGGATGGGGGGTGGAGTGATCTCTAAAAATTAGGTAACGTGTACATTCTGACCAGAACATGTATTTTCAGTGATAAAAACAAATGGATTTGTTTTGCTTTTTTTTTGCATTCTCTATAATCACGAATCAACCTTCAACTTCAAGGGCTAGTCTCTATTTCGGGGAGAAGGAAGGGGGGTGAGGAGTGAGAGGGAGAGAGGGCAGACAGACAGACAGACAAACAAACACAGACAGACAGACAAATGAACGGAGAGAAAAAGGAGCATTGCATTGGTCTAGTTCATCTCGCAAAGGAAATTCCATTCGTATTTACATTCATTATCGTTGAACCTGTAATTGAACGTTGACAGCTCCACGCAGTCTTCTGTTTCCACCATGTTATTGGGCTCGGCGGTGTTCCACAGTCCCGAGTTGAGAGCGAGAGGGCAGCCATCACTGTACCGGAACTGGCCTTCCACCACCATGTCGTCTGCTCCCACCCACATTTTGTCGCTGGCTGAAACAAGAGGTCAGTAAACTCGAATTGCCAATTCAAGGGCAAGGCAAGGCAAGGTACAACAAGGCGAGGCGAGGCAAGGCGAGGCGAGGCAAGGTAAAACAAGGCGAGGCGAGGCAAGGCGAGGCGAGGCAAGGCGAGGCGAGGCAAGGTAAAACAAGGCGAGGCGAGGCAAGGCGAGGCGAGGCAAGGTAAAACAAGGCGAGGCGAGGCAAGGCGAGGCGAGGCAAGGTAAAACAAGGCGAGGCGAAGCAAGGCAAAGCAAATCAGGGCAAGGCAAGGTAAATCAAAGCTATGTAAGGCAAGGCAAGGCAATTCAAAGCAAAGCAAGGCAAGGGAAGGCAAGGCAAGGTAAGGTAAATCAAAGCGAGGCAAGGTGCAAAATAGCAGGGCAAGGCAAGACAAGGCAAGGTAAATCAAAGCAAGGCAAGGCAATTCCAAGGCAAGGCAAGGCAAGGCAAATCAAAGCAAGGCAAGGCAATCCCAAGGCAAGGCAAGGCAAATCAAAGCAAGGCAAGGCAAGGCAAAGTTTGTTTCAAAATGCTATTGGAGGTGCATGTGAGTGTAACTAGTATTGCTAGGCCGTGTTCATTCTTTGCATTATTGCATTATTATAGTCATATCATTATACTCTTGTAGGGGTTGCCTGAGGCTCTTTCAGGATAAAGTAGCATGTCCCCTTTCTGGAAATTCTGTGCTAGGAACGTTCTTTTCTTTCACACGTTTTCTCTCTGCCCTTTTCCCCTTATCTCTATCCCCCCCTCTCTCTCTCTTTTGCTTATTTTCCTGGTTACCCAGCCCATTCTCCTTCTTTTTTTGCGACAAGCAAATCTGAGCTTTTTGCCTGTAAACTGCCATTGCATAGTGTTGTTGTTGTTGTTGTCTTCAATTTAACGTCTGTTCACACTCAGTGATATTAGACGAGGGATGTGGAAAATGTAGTGGAACTAGAAGGGAATGGACAGAGAAAAGACTGATTAGGTAACAAGTGTGTTGGAATTTTCATGCAATCAAAAGGGGTGGGGGGGGAGGGAATCTTAAACATGAGCAAAAATTTAAATTCAACAGATTGTTAACATGAAACAATTATAAAGTAACTACAACAAATACTCTACTGGGCTGTGCAATAGACATTTAACAATGGCAAAGGCTAATTTTGGATTTTTAAAAGCAGTTTCCACAGACTGCTCACAAAATGTGGGTAAAAAAGGTTTTACAATTGGACACTCAAATAGGATGTGAGAGTTGGAAATATGTTCCCCACAGAGGCACCTGACATTTTTACAAAATTTTGTTATAAATGCATTTAATTTTATTCTAAAATATAGTGTATTAACTCTTCTCGTGGTTGCGATACTTAAGTTTGTTTGAGAAGGAGTCCTGTAACATGAAATAAGGCTATTAGTCAGGCAACTCTTTAAAGATCGTTCCTTGAATTGATCAGATTCTCTCCACTTACTCCACGACGTTTGTTCTAATAAACGGTATCCCTCCTGTAGAGATAATGGAACATGCAGTTCTATTGATTCCAAATGATCTCTTGCCCCCCTTTTTGCAGCTCTGTCAGCCCACTCATTTGAAAAAATTCCAACGTGCGAAGGTACCCAACAAAAGGAAACAGGAATACCTCTTAAACTTAAAAGGTGTATGACATATTTAAGTTCAAAAATGATTCTGGATACTTTCTTGGAATTTGGGGATTTGATAGCATATATTACTGACTTAGAGTCTACACAGAGTAAGATAGGAATGATGGGAAAAACAGAATCAAGATGTATGTGCATGTATGTATGTATCTATGTTTGTCCGTCGTGTCCGACGATGACCTCCAAAACAGCAGAGGAGGCAGCTGCTGTTTTGGAAACTGGGCAGAAATTTGATTATAGTGGAGATGCCTTGCCCACAGTACATCCCCACTCTCTCGGCCAAGTGGGCATAAGGACAGTCAGCGTTGGAGATGTTCTCCAAAGGCCAACCAGACCCCAGGGTTGCAGCACATAAGGACTGTGCGAGTCAAGCCTCCTAGTCAGAGAGTCATAGTCGATCACCAAAGACTAAGCTGTAAAGTGGAATTCCATGAGTGGGAAAGCCACTGGTCATACAGCCTCTCGCATGTGCATGTAACTAACTCAGAATATGAAACCAGTCCTGACCTGTTAGCAACGTCTAAACAATAACCACCGAACTTGTCATACGGACTTAAAACGATGCACTCTGCACACAAAGGACAAAGCAGCGCAACAACACATCACAGCTGACTCCCAATAACACAACACATAATGATGTATCTTCTTCTTCTTCTTCTCCTTCTTTTTCTTCTTCTTCTTCTTCTGCAGTCTCAGGATCCCTCATATTGGGTGGACTGCGTAGTGCCTGGTCTTCTCCTGCGCTCTTAACTCTGCAGGAGGTCTGCCCGCTGGCCTCAGCCGACACGTTCCGACTTCAGGGCAGCTCATTAAGAAGTTTACAGGCAAAAAGCTCAGATTTGCTTGTCGCAAAAAAGGGAAGGAAGAATGGGCTGTGTAACCAGGAAAATAAGCAAGAGAGGAGGGGGGGGGGGGGGGAGAACAGAGATAAGGGGAAAAGGGCAGAGAGAAAACGTGCGAAAGAAAAGAAGAAGTTTCTAGCACGGAATTTCCAGAAAGCGGACATGCTACTATATCCTGAAAGAGCCTCAGGCAACCCCCACGAGAGTATGATGATATGATTATAATAACGCAATAATGCAAAGAATGTTCATTCTTATCTACAGAGAGGAGATGGACGCCACCCTCAATATGCTGGCCCCTTTGAGAAGCATGGCCTAGCAATATTAGCTCCAAATAATTATGGCGATACAATACATAATGGAATATGTACCCTTTAATAGTGCTATATACATTCCATTCATTATCATTTTTATTTTTATTATTATTAATGGAATATGACAATAAGTTGGGGGGGGGGGTAATAAAAAGGTGTTCCCATAAGCTATGCAGTTGTTGGGGGAGTGAGGCATCAGAGACCTCAACTTCTTAAGGGGGCCAGCATATTGAGGGTGGCGTCCATCTCCTTTCTATAATTGCTTTACATTCCCTGTCCCTAAAGAGGACAGGTACCCTTTAACATCTAAGTGAATTCAGGGAGTGTACTGAAACCAAGGTGCATGAAAACAAACAAAAAACAAACAGTCACCCATCCGCGAGGCAACCACGCTTGTTAACACGCTGCTTCATGACCTTAGTGTGGGGAAGAGCGAGTTACTCTGGCCACTGGGCTATCACTGTCTCACTGGCTGCCTGTCTCACAAAGACTGAAGTATAAGATCGATACCCTCTGTTTCAAATGTCTCCACAAATCTGCACCCTCTTATATTTGTAACTGTCTTCACCTGTACACCCCATCCCGTTCCCTTCGTTCAGCCGCAGATACGTTGTGCTTTCGAACACCCAGATTCAAACAAACCACTGTTGGCTGTCGCTCTTTCTCTGTTTCTGGTCCATCCACCTGGAATGACCTCCCTCTTTCACTTCGCCAAAAGCCTTCACTTGATACCTTCAAATCCAGCCTCAAAACACACTTATTTCCTACCTGACACTTTCCCCTCATATCCGTCCCTACTTTTCAACAACATCCTTCATCTCCTAAGTGTGTTCGCGGGTGGGTGTGTGTGTGTGCGTGCGTGCGTGCGTGCGTGCGTGCGTGCGTGCGTGCGTGCGTGCGTGCGTGCGTGCGTGTGTGTGTGTGTGTGTGTGTGTGTGTGTGGTGTGTGTGTTGTGTGTGTGGCACGTGCGCGTGCTCTCTCTCTATCTCTATCTGTCCCGTAGTCTGACGACCGTGGGGGCACCCTCAAAGACTCAACAACCAGTTCCCTCCATTCCTCTCTCTGTTCTGCCTTTCTCAGGGTTTTGTTGAGTTCTAGGCCTGTCCATTCGCTGATGTTATCCTCCCAGCTCTTCCTTGGTCTGCCTCTTCTTCTTCCTCCTTGGACAGTGCCTTGTAAAACTGTCTTTGCAAGTCCTTTGGATCTTGTGACATGCCCATACCATTTAAGTTTACGCTTTTTCACGATCGTTAGAAGGTTCTCATAGGGTCCAATGGTTTGCTGGATTCTGTTATGCACGCTTTCGTTGCTTATGTGGTCTTTGTAGGAGATGCCAAGGAGTCTCCGAAAACATCTCATCTCCACCGCCTGTACTCTTCTCTCCAAATCTGCAGTCAGGGTCCATGATTCACAGGCATACAGAAATATGGATATGACAAGGGAGCGCATTAGTCTGATCTTGGAGATAAGTGAGATATTTTTATCTCTCCAGATGGTGTTTAGTTTTGACAAAGCTGTTATTGTCTGTGCAGTCCTGCATACTACTTCTGGCTTGGATCCCTGGTCTGATACAATGGCTCCCAGGTACTTGAAGCTTTGAACTGTTTCCAGCTTCTGGTCATTAACCCTGATATCAGTGCTAATGCCGTTGGTGTTATTAGTCATCAGTTTGGTCTTCTCTCCCTGTTTTCCCTGCCGTATGTTTTGGGGGGCTTTTCAAGTGTTTGTTGGGTGGCAAGCTCTTTTCTGACCCTGCTTTCCATAAATGTCATCTGCAAAGGTTGTTGTTTATGTGTGTGTGCAGTGGCGGAAAATTTAAATATGTTATTCGTATATTTGGGGAAAGTTTCAGGTGTAAATGATTTGAGTGCAAGCGTTTTGATTTGTTTGTTTTACAAGATTCAGCGCTTATAAATCCATATTTTTATTATTTTTATTATTATTTTTTTTATTTTATACACGTGCCATACGCACAGAAGGGGGCATGACCCAGCGATATTTTAAACTTCAGCCGTGGACACAACAGATGGTGTACATTTTTTTAAGCACTGTGTGTGTTGTTTTTTTTTTCAACAGTCCCTGTGGTATCATTTTTTGAAAATGATATCGTCCGTTCCCCCGCACTCAAATGGCCCTCTTTCCGAAAAGCGGAAGGGTTTTGAGTGACGCAAGATGAAAGGCAAAGGGGAAAAGAAAGGGAAAGGGAAAGGGGAAAGAGGAAGGAAAAAAGGGAAAGAAGGAAGGAAGGAGGGGGGGAAAGGAAGGGGGGGAGAGGGAAAAGGAAAGAAGGAGGAAGGAAGAAAGGAAAAAAGGGAAAGGGAAAGGAAAGGAAAGGAAGGAAGGGAAAGGAAAAAGGAAGGAAGGAAGGTGGACGGAAGGAAGGTAGGGGGAGGAAAGGGAAAAGGAAGGAAGGAAGGAAGGAAAGGAAGGTAGGAAGGAAAGGGAAGGGGGAAAGGGTAGAAAGGGAAGGAAGGTAGGAAGGGGAAGGGGAAGGAAGGGGGGAGGGGGAAAGGAAGGAAGGAAGGAAGGAAGAAAGGAAGGAAGGAAGGAAGGGAAAGAAAAAGGAAAGGGTAGTAAGGAAGGAAGGTAGGAACGAAGGAAGGAAGGAAGGAAGGAAAGGTGGGAAAGGAAGATGGAAGGAAAGGGAAAGGGAAAAAGAAGGAAAGAAGGGAAGGGAAAGGAAGGAAGGAGCACGACACAGGGGGTGTAGCGAAAACATCACGACACAAAAAAAACACACAAGGAAAAAATATATTTATTATAACAAAATGCAACAAGCAAAAAAATAATTAAGATAGCAAACGTGATCCAAACTCACAGCCGTGTCTTCCCTGCCCTTTCCCCTCTTGTTCTTCGTCGTTGTGTCGTTAAAACGCTGACGCAACTTTGTTGTTGTTTATGAGGGGGAAAATGCGTCGCGTGCCGTTAAGGCCTGCAAGTCAAGCCTAGCGTATCCGATTGGGATAAGAGAGAAGTGTTATCTTTTAAAGCTTCTGTGGAAAAAAAAAAGGGCGGAGAATGGACCAAGAAGGCAGAAAAGAGCAAGAAGGAGGGACAGGAAAAAAAGGAACAAGGGGAAAGAAACAAAGAGGTGATAGAAAAGGGGAAAAATTCTAGCACAGAAAGGAAGGATGCTATTTATCTGACAGGCCCCCGGGCCCCCCGCGGGACCTGTCGAAAAAATTCACTCCTTCCAACTCATCCTTCATCCAACCCTCTTTTTTTTAAAACCCCGTTAAAAATCTTTTCCCAACCCATTTACCCCCCCCCTCCCCAACTTATTTTTTAACCTTCCTCGTCCAAAACCCCAGGGGATGTCGGGGGCTTTTTCGGGGCAATAGCATCCCTTCCTTTCCCCCTTCACCTATCCCATAGTCCCGTGACCCTGGGGGCACCGGTAGATTTTGCAACCGCTTCCCCCACTCCGCGGTCCTCTTGCTTTCCCTGCAAGTCGTTCCACCAAGGCCCGCTCATACTCTTGATGTTGTCTTCCCTCATCGTTTTCTTGTTGCCTCTTCTGTCTCCCCCTTGCACTTTCCCTGTAAAACGTCTTGGCCAGTCCTGTGTTGGTGTGAGTTTTCCGTACTGCTTTGTTTGCGTCCCCTTTTTTTCTGGAAAATTTTGTGCTAGAAAAAATTTTCCCCTTTTTTCCCCTATCTCTTTTTTCTTTGTTTTTTTTTTTTGGGCCCTTTCCCGGGCAATTCTCTTGCCTTTTTGGGGGGGTTTAAACAAAAATTTTTCAACCTTTTTTTTATTCATCGTTATAAGCTATGGGCTTTTTCTGAGTGTATTTTTTTGGGTTACCCGGGGTGTACTGTAAATACTGTGATGGGCGCAGATATAAAAAAGGGCCCGTGTGCGAAAGCCGCAGACATCTTGCGCACATGTTAAAAACCCGTTCGAGTAAGAGTAGGTATTGTGTGCGGGGGATGGAGAACAGAGACAGAATTTACAAAACCGATCGCACGGGGATGGTTTTTAAAAAAAAACAAAGTGCTTTTTCCTTATCCTCGATTTAAAAAAAAAAAAAAAAAGAAAAAAAAATAAAAAAAAATAAAATGTCCTTCTGTAGTGTTACGTACCGTTTACTTCATTTTTTTTTGTAAATTGAAGCATTCATTTTCTCAAAACAGCCTTTTTGAAACCCGGGGGATGAATTTAAACGGGAAAGGCTGGTATTCTCCCTACGGCCTGATTCTATTTATTTAAATACCCCGGAAAAAAATGTTACAGTACTTTTGTCTTTTTGTTTTTTATTGTCTTTCGATTGACGGTGTTTGACCCCATCCATGCTACCCAATCTTCCATCTTAATCCACCCCTCTCAATGCAACCATAATCCATCCTCTTAATCTACCCAGTTCCCTCCGTCTATCTCAATTTAATCCCCCATTTTATCCCTCCATCTTAACGCCTCTCAATCCAACCCCTACATCCATCCTCGTAATCCCCCCCAGCTCAATCCAGTCTTCTCAACTAAACCCCCCCATTCCCTCCATCCATCTTTATCCACATCTCAAAGCAACCCATCACATCCATCCTCTTAATCCATATCTCAATGCAACCCTCACAATCAAACCCTCTTAAACCACCATCTCAAACCCGATCCAAACCATCACAATCCATTATCTTAATCCTTCGTTCAAACCCTCCAACCATCAAATCCATCTATCTTAATCCTCTCACCCAAATTTAAACCTTTTTAATGCAATATTAAAAAATAACCCATTTCAATCCAAAAAAAAACTCAATCCAAAACCATCCAACTCCACCCCCATCGAAACCAAGCTATCAATCTAACCCTTTAGCCATCCCAACCTACCTCAACCCTTTCAGCCATCCCAAACTACCTCAACCCTTTCAGCCATCCCAACCTATCTCAACCCTTCAGCTATCCCAACCTACCTCAACCCCTCATCCATCCCAACCTACCTCAACTCTTCAGCCATTCCAACCTACCTCAACCCTTCAGCTAACCTAGTCTACCTCAACCCTTTCGGCCATCCTAGCCTACTTCAACCCTTTCAGCCATCCTAGCCTACCTCAACCCTTCAGCCATCTCAGCCTACCTCAACCCTTCAGCCATCCCAACCTACCTCAACCCTTTCAGCCATCCCAACCTACCTCAACTCTTCAGCCATTCCAACCTACCTCAACCCTTCAGCTAACCTAGCCTACCTCAACCCTTTCAGCCATCCTAGCCTACTTCAACCCTTTCAGCCATCCTAGCCTACCTCAACCCTTCAGCCATCCCAACCTACCTCAACCCTTCAGCCATCCCAACCTACCTCAACCCTTTCAGCCATCCCAACCTACCTCAACCATTCAGCCATCCCAACCTACCTCAACCCTTTCAGCCATCCCAACCTACCTCAACTCTTCAGCCATCCCAACCTACCTCAACTCTTCATCCATCCCAACCTACCTCAACCTTTCAGCCATCCCAACCTACCTCAACCCTTCAGCCATCCCAACCTACCTCAATCCTTCAGCCATCCCAACCTACCTCAACCCTTCAGCCATCCCAACCTACCTCAACCCTTTCAGCCATCCCAACCTACCTCAACTCTTCATCCATCCCAACCTACCTCAACCTTTCAGCCATCCCAACCTACCTCAACTCTTCAGCCATCCCAACCCACCTCAACCATTCAGCCATCCCAACCTACCTCAACCCTTTCAGCCATCCCAACCTACCTCAACCCTTTCAGCCATCCCAACCTACCTCAACCCTTCAGCCATCCCAACCTACCTCAACCCTTTCAGCCATCCCAACCTACCTCAATCCTTCAGCCATCCCACCTACCTCAACCCTTCAGCCATCCCAACCTACCTCAACCCTTTCAGCCATCCCAACCTACCTCAACTCTTCAGCCATCCCAACCTACCTCAACCTTTCAGCCATCCCAACCTACCTCAACTCTTCAGCCATCCCAACCCACCTCAACCCTTCAGCCATCCCAACCTACCTCAACTTTTCAGCCATCCCAACCTACCTCAACTCTTCAGCCATCCCAACCTACCTCAACTTTTCAGCCATCCCAACCTACCTCAACTCTTCAGCCATCCCAACCTACCTCAACTCTTCATCCATCCCAACCTACCTCAACTTTTCAGCCATCCCAACCTACCTCAACCCTTCAGCCATCCCAACCTACCTCAACTTTTCAGCCATCCCAACCTACCTCAACCCTTCAGCCATCCCAACCTACCTCAACTTTTCAGTCATCCCAACCTACCTCAACTCTTCATCCATCCCAACCTACCTCAACTTTTCAGCCATCCCAACCTACCTGAACTCTTCAGCCATCCCAACCTACCTCAACTCTTCATCCATCCCAAACTACCTCAACTTTTCAGCCATCCCAACCTACCTCAACTCTTCATCCATCCCAACCTACATCAACCCTTCAGCCATCCCAACCTACCTCAACTCTTCATCCATCCCAAACTACCTCAATCCTTCAGCCATCCCAGTCTACCTCAACCCTTCAGCCATCCCAGTCTACCTCAACCCTTCAGCCATCCTATCTTACCTCAACCTTTCAGCCATCCTATCTTACCTCAACCTTTCAGCCATTCAAGCCTACCTCAACCTTTCAGCCATCCCAACCTACTTCAACCCTTCAGCCATCCCAACCTACCTCAACTTTTCATCCATCCCAACCTACCTCAACTTTTCAGCCATCCCAACCTACCTCAACTTTTCAGCCATCCCAACCGACCTCAACCCTTCAGCCATCCCAACCTACCTCAACTTTCCAGCCATCCCAACCTACCTCAACCCTTTAGCCATCCCAACCTACCTCAACCCTTCAGCCATCCCAACCTACCTCAACCCTTTCAGCCATCCTACCCTACCTCAACCTTTCAGCCATCCCAACCTACCTCAACTTTTCAGCCATCCCAGCCTACCTCAACCCTTAAGCCATCCCAAACTACCTCAACCTTTCAGCCATCCCAGCCTACCTCAACCTTTCAGCCATCCCAGCCTACCTCAACCCTTCAGCCATCCCAACCTACCTCAACCCTTCATCCATCCCAACCTACCTCAACCCTTCAGCCATCCCAACCCACCTCAACCCTTCAGCTATCCCAACCTACCTCAACCCCACATCCATCCCAGCCTACCTCAACCCTTCAGCCATCCCAACCTACCTCAACCCTTCAGCCATCCCAACCTACCTCAACCCTTCAGCCATCCCAACCTACCTCAACCCTTCAGCCATCCAAACCTACCTCAACCCTTTTAGCCATCCCAACCTACCTCAACCCTTCAGCCATCCCAACCTACCTCAACCCTTCAGCCATCCCAACCTACCTCAACCCTTTTAGCCATCCCAACCTACCTCAACCCTTCAGCCATCCAAACCTACCTCAACCCTTTTAGCCATCCCAACCTACCTGAACTCTTCATCCATCCCAACCTACCTCAACCCTTCATCCATCCCAACCTACCTCAACCCTTCAGCCATCCCAGCCTGCCTCAACCCTTCAGCCATCCCAACCTACCTCAACCCTTCAGCCATCCCATCCCAACTCAACCCAACCAAACCTAGCCCTCAACCCTAAACCCTACTCACCCGGCGCTTCCTCCCCCTCCCCCAAAGCCATCTTATGGGCAACCCAACCCAACCTTAACCCTAAACCCTACTCAACCCTAAACTCTACTCAACCCTAAACCCTACTCAGCCCTAAACCCTACTCAACCCTAAACCCTACTCAACCCTAAACCCTACTCAACCCTAAACCTACTCAACCCTAAACCCTACTCAACCCTGAACCTTTCTCAACCCTAAACCCTACTCAACCCTATAACCCTACTCAACCCTAAACCCTACTCAACCCTAAACCCTACTCAACCCTAAACCCTACTCAACCCTAACCCCAAACCTACTCAACCCTGAACCCTACTCAACCCTGAACCCTGCCTACTCAACCCTAAACCCTACTCAACCATGAACCCTACTCAACGATAAAACCCTACTCAACCCTATACCCTACTAAACCCTAAACCCTACTAAACCCTAAACCCTACTCAACCCTAAACCCTACTCAACCCTAAACCCTACTCAACCCTAAACCCTACTCAACCCTAAACCTACTCAACCATAAACCCTACTCAACCCTAAACCCTACTAAACCCATAAACCCTACTAAACCCTAAACCCTACTCAACCCTAAACCCTACGCAACCCTAAACCCTACCCAACCCTGAACCCTACTCAACCCTAAACCCAAACCCACAGCCCCGACCCCCTAAGCACGAGTCACGCACGAGGCAAGCATCTCACGCACGAGGGCAAGATCTCTCTTTCTCTCTCTGTTGCTACGCACTGATTCCGTGAGCGGTCTTGAGTTTGGTGACGATAGCGGAGTCCTTGTTGAGGTCCTTGAAGTGGAACAGGTGACCCCCTTCCTTCTCGCACGCGCTCCTGGCCTCTGTGTAGTTCTTCTGCTGCACGTGAAGCTTGACACACTTCCCTTGCTCTTCCGAGTAGCCCAGCTCCGCCGGACACACGTCTGGAACAACAGAAGCGATGCACACGTATGAAAGAAAAAAACCAAAACAAATGTGTCGGTAATCTGCGAGAGAGAGAGAGAGAGAGAGAGAGAGAGAGAGAGAGGAGAGAGAGAGAGAGAGAGAGGAGAGAGAGAGAGAGAGAGAGAGAGAATGACAACAGTTTAGTTTATTGTGATTTAAGCTGTGAAGCCATTCACAAGGGGACAGTGGGAAGGGGACTGGGCACAACACATATTGAACAATAATAACAACAGCAACAAATATGGTTGTAGCCCAACTGATCTTCATGGCATGGATTCCACGTCATGGTACAGAGATAGAGATCCAGAATCAGACACATCATTGCAGCAAAGTGTTCAGTCAGGCTGAGAGAGAGAGAGAGAGAGAGAGAGAGAGAAGAGAGAGAGAGGAGAGAGAGAGAGAGGAGAGAGAGAGAGAAGAGAGAGAGAGAGAGGAAAAGTATGAAGGATGGAAGCATGGATGGATGGAAGGAGGGAGGGTTGGGGGGAGGGGGGAAGGGAGGGAGGGAGGGAGAGGGACAAATGTCTGAAACAACAGAAGCGATGCACGTAAGGGGTGGGGGGGGGGAGAGAGAGAGAGAGACATTAACATTAACTTCAATTTGTCAATAATCAGAGAAAAGGAAGGGGAAAAAAGAAGGGAGGTAAATTATGAAGGATGGAAGAAGGGATGGATGGATGGAAGGAGGGAGGGTGGGGAGGGGGAAAGTGAGTGGGGGGGAGGGAGGGAGGGGGAGGGACAAACGTCTGGAAGAACAGAAGCGACGCATCGCAGGGGGGGGGGGGGGGATGAAAAAAGACATTTACTTGATTGTCAATAATTAGAAGAAAAGATTGTTTCTTTTTTAAAAGGAAGGGAGGAAAGTAAGGAAGGATTGAAGGATGGATGGAAAGGTGGGAGGACGGAGGGAGGGAAGGAAGGAATGAAGGAGAGGAAGGGGGAGGGGAGAGGGACAAATGTCTGGAACAACAGAAGCGACGCATCGAATGGAGAAAAAAAAAACAATCATCAACGTTAACTTCAATTTGTCAATAATCAGAGAAAAGGAAGGGAAGAAAGTGAGGAAGGATAGAATGATGGGTGGAAAGATGGGAGGAGGGTGGGAAGTAAGGAAGGAATGAAGGAAGGGAGGGGAGAGGGACAAATGTCTGGAACATCAGAAGCGATGCACGTAGAGGGGAAAAAACCCAACATTAACATTAACTTCAATTTGTCAATAATCAGAGAGAGAAAAAAAGAAGGGAGGAAAATTATGAAGGATGGAAGGAGGGATGGATGGAAGGAGAGGGGGGGGGGGGGGGGAGGGGAGGAGGAAGGAAGGAGGGGAGGGAGGGAGGGGAGAGGAACAAACGTCTGGAACAACAGAAGCGATGCACGTATGAAAAAAACCAACCAACATTAACATTAACTTCAATTTGTCAATAATTAGAAAAAAAGATTTTTTTAAGATTTTAAAAAGGAAGGGAGGAAAAATAGGAAGGACTCAAGGATGGATGGAAAGATGGGAGGAGGGAGGGAGGGAAGGAAGGAATGAAGGAAGGAAGGGGGAGGGGAGACATGTCTGGAACAACAGAAGCGACGCACGTATGGAAAAAAAAAACACCAACATGATCATTAACTTCAATTTATCGGTAATCAAAGAGAGAGATAAAGAAGGGAGGAAAATGATGAAGGATGCAAGCATGGATGGAAGGACGGGGAAGTAAAAGAGGGAGGGAGGGGGAGGGACAAACGTCTGGAACAACAGAACCGACGCATCACAGAGGGGGCGGGGGATACATTAACTTCAATTTGTCAATGATTAGGGGGGGGGGGGAATTTATTTTATTTAAAAAAAAGGGAGGAAAGTTAGGGAAGGATTGAAGGATGGACGGAAAGATGGGAGGACGGAGGGAGGGAAGGAAGGGAGGGAAGGAGTGAGGGGAGAAGGACAAATGTCTGGAACAACACAAAGCGATGCACGTATGTAAAAAAACAACAACATTAACATTAACTTCAATTTGTCGGTAATCAGAGAGGGAGAAAAAGAAAGGAGGAAAATTATGAAGGATGGAATGATGGATGGAAGGAGGGAGGGGGAGGGACATTAACATTAACTTCAATTTGTAGATAATCAGAAGAAAAAAAGGAAGGGAAGAAAGTTAGGAAGGAGAGAAGGAAGGAAGGAAGGAAAGAAAGAAGGAAGGAAGGGGAGAGGGGGGTAAGTCTGGAACAAAAGAAGCGACGTATCGTAGGGGAAAAAAACAACATTAACTTCAAATTAATTTTGTCAATAATCAGATGTTATCTCCAGGAAGGGGAGTGGTGGGAGGAGGAGGGGGAGAGGAGGGGGAAATCCCCTCAAATTGGGGTGTCTCGGTGGGGGCTCGAACCCGGGTCGTCAGATCGCGAGCTCAACGCTCTGGCCACTAGGATAATCACCACCCACCACCACCCCCACCACCCCTACCACCACCACCCTCCCCCTTCTGAAGTGTTTAGAATGATCAGGATAGTAAGACGCTGAACAGAAATACTTGGAAAAAGAAAATGAAGCGAGGAAGGAAGACTTCTAGAAATGGAAAGAATGGGGAAAAGAAAAAAAAAGGAACTGTGACACTAAGCAACGATCTGCTGGAGATTTCAAGAAATGACAATTGGAAGAATAACACGACAGAGAGAGAGAGGGGCGGAGAGAGAGAGGGGGTCAGAGAGAGAGGGGGTGGGCAGAGAGAGGGGGGGGGGGGGTAAGGGAGAGAGAGAGAGAGAGAGAGAGAGGAGAGAGAGGGGGTCAGAGAGAGAGGGGGTGGGCAGAGAGAGAGGGGGGTAAGGGAGAGAGAGAGGGAGGGAGAGAGAGGGGGAGGGAGGGAGGGGGAGAGGGGAGGGAGAGAAGAGGGGGAGGGAGGGAGAGAGGGAGAGAGAGAGGGGGGGAGGGAGAGAGAGAGAGGGAGAGAGAGAGAGGAAGGGAGAGAGAGGGGGATGGAGAGAGAGACGAGGGGAGAGAGAGAGAGGGAGGAGAGAGAGAGAGAGAGGGAGAGAGAGAGAGGGGGGGAGAGGGAGAGAGAGGGAGAGAGAGAGGGGGGAGGGAGGGAGGGAGGTGAGAGGGAGGAAGAGAGAGAGAGGGAGTGAGGAGAGGGGGGAAGTGAGAGAGGGAGGGAGGGAGGGAGAGAGGGGAGAGAGAGAGGGGGGCGGGGGAGAGAGGAGGGACAATGACAATGACAGTGACAAAAATGTAATGTGTTAGGTTTTCACCCCTTCACATTCAATTTTGTTGTATTTTTCGATTTCGGTCCCCTCCTCATCTACCCATATGTGAAGAGAGAGAGGGGGGGGAGAGAGGGAGAGGGAGAGAGAGAGAGAGAGAGAGGAGAGAGAGAGAGGAGGAGAGAGAGAGAGAGAGAGAGAGAGAGAGGAGAGAGAGAGAGAGAGAGGAAGAAGAAGCTTGGAAGACTGGGAGACCAAAACTAAGGAAAAGTGTTGGAAGTGGATCTGTGGTCTAGAGGTAACGCACCTACCCAGAAAGGCAAAAAGTCCGGGTTCGAAGTGTGTGGTGGTTCGATCCCCGTTTGGGCCCGAAACTTTCCCCCTATCCGCTAGACCGTGAGTGGTGGTCTGGGCGCTAGTCTTTGGGATGAGACGGTAAACCGAGGTCTCGTGTTTTACACATAATTATTTAGCGCACGTAAAAGAACTCACGGCAACAAGGGAGGTGTCCCTGGAAAAACTCGGTAGACAAAAGTAACTGATAGGGAAACAAATGCAGTTGGAGACAGGAAAAAATAATAATGGGTGGCGCTGCTCTTGTGGCGACATGCTCTCCCTGGGGAGAACAGCCCGAATTTCACGCAGAGAAATCTGCCGTGATTTAAAGTGGTATACAATACAGTACAATGCAGTACAATACAGTACAATACAATATGATACAATGAAGATCAGAAGTGGAAGACACGTGAGAGAGGGAAAAAAATGTAAAAATAATAGAAAATATGTAAACAGTAAAGATCTATTCTTTATTTGGTACCTTCAAATCCAGCCTCAAAACACACTTATTTCCTACCTGACACTTTCCCCTCATATCCGTCTCTACTTTTCAACAGCATCCTTCATCTCCTAAGTGTGTTCGCTGGGGAGTGGGGGGGTGGGGTATGTGTGTGTGTGTGTGTGTGTGTGTGTGTGTGTGTGTGTGTGTGTGTGTGTGTGTGTGTGTGTGTGTGTGTGCGCGCGCGCGCGCGCGCGCGCGCGTGCATAAATTTGAAGTCTGTTATTCATCATACTTATTTGAGGAAAGTTGCACGCGTGTAAATGATTTGAGTGCAAGCGCTTCGATTTGTTTGTTTTACAAGATTCAGCGCTATATCAATTCCATTATTATTATTATTATTAGATCTAGAAAGAACACGGAAGGAGAACGTGACCCTTGAAAGGAAGACACGAATTTTTTTTTGTAATCAAAAAGAGGAAACGAAAGAATGGAATAAACAGAAATATGAACACGCTAAAAGGTATGGATTTCTGGTTAGTTAAAAAAAAAATGCGACAATGAATGGGAAGACATGCAGCCATTGGTCAGATTTTTGCTTTGTTTTGCTGTTTGTTTCAGTTTTTTAAAATTATTTTTGGCCATTTCCCGGCTAGAGCTCCGAGGTTCACCTATTGTGAAATGTTACGTATGTGACCGTTTACACACAAAATATGGAGCGAGAAATAAAAATAGTTCTTGTGAAATAAACGTTGCCTTATCTCTGCAACAGTTTGCTA
>CM054148.1:36107286-36114786 GCA_028751875.1 Rapana venosa | reverse complement strand
AAGTGTCTTTGTGTATTCATTTTTAAAGTCAGGCAGGGCCCCACTCCCTTAGTAGGGGACATGGGAGTCTCTAGGATCAGGATCACAAAGGATGCTACTATCGCCCTCTTGCACAGTGCATGCTCTCGTTTATTTTGGAAAAACCCAGCTGTTTTGTTTGCATACTCTTTCTGGACTTTTCCTCTGCCTTCAATACCATCCAGCTCCATTTGCTATCACTCAAACTACTTTCACTTCAATGCCTGGACTCAGCTTATTCCTTGGGTTGTGAGCTTTCTAATGAATCGAACACAGTATGTCTGACTTTTATAAAAAGCGATATTATCTGAAAATTCAACGTCCACAGGTTCTCCTCAAGGCACTTTTCTGTCTCCTATCGTCTTTATACTAATGACTGCACTGTTTCTGATACTACACCATTGATTAGATATTCTGTTGATTCTGCACGTGAAGATCTGTCCAACTCTCATCTCGCGTATTTTGAAAAAGTAGAAGAATTTTTTTTTTTTCCTTCTGGTGTAAAAGAAACTATCTTGGCTTATTATGTCAAAAAGACCTAAGAAATGCTGATCGACTTCCGCAAGAACCCAGAAGCTGTACCAGATCTTTACATTGGTGGTATAAAAGTCGAACGCGTTCATGAATGTAGATACTCAGGTACTGCCATTGATGACAAATGAAACGTGACAGCTAATACAGATCTGATAAATAAGAAATGTCATTCTCATATATTTTTTTCTTCAAAAGCTCAGGGATCTGCAGAGAAAAATTAAAGTTTTGCAGAATTTCTGTAGATGCATGCCCCAGTGCTTGCCTACTTGTGTGCACTAATGTGCGGATAGATGTGGCTGATAATATATGAATGGTCTTTGTTTATAAGTGTAGAAAAAGGACTGCCTGAAACTGTGATATCGATTTGTGCTGTTTTACGTGGCATGCTTACTTGTCGGTTGTTTTATTTAGCTATGCTGGTAACCCACAAGAATTTCTCTTAGCTTTGAGATACTAAGTGTTTGGATTGTACTGTATTCTCTCTCTCTCTCTCTTTTCTCTCTCTCTCTCTCTCTCTCTCTCTCTCTCTCTCTCTCTCTCTCTCCTCTCTCTCTCTCTCTCTCTCAGTGTGTGTGTGTGTGTGTGTGTGTGTGTGTGTGTGTGTGTGTGGTGTGTGTGTGTGTGTGTGTGTGTGTGTGTGTGTGTGAGTGTGTGTGTGTGTGTGTGGTGCGTGCGTGTGTGTGCGTGCGTGCGTGCGCGTGTATGTTCTGAGGGGGTTGCGTGTGTCAGAATAGCTTGAATGCAAGCACTTTAATTAATTTATTTCTACGAAACATAGTGCTATATAAACTCCACGTTATCATTATCTACTACACACCAAACCTCCAGCTATCGACTATTCACAAGATAAGGATCCTCAGTCTGAATAGCATCCAGAGCGACATAAAGACCACCATGGTGGAAACTTGGAGAATGCGTTTGACAGACACTTCAAAATGGAAAAAAAGCCGAATGCTATCATCGACTGCTGACAGAGGGGATATGTGAAGAACACTAGGCGGTTGAGAGATCAGACCCACATGATTTCTCCATTATATCCTTTGCTCACTTATGCGATCAATAATGTTCCTGCAATGTGTCCTTTGTTGCTACGGTTTACAGACGTTGTTGTTTTACTTTGTTCGTTTCGTTTTGTCTATGGAAACAGCCAAACAGACGTTTGTTTTCACACTTGATATTTAATTATGTTATTTGTCAGCGGGTTTGCTGCGAAATACTCCCAAAAAAAAACGTTCTCTGTAGTTAGTCGAGAAATATGGTCTGTTTAAAACGGCAGTTTTGCTTGTTGTCGTTGTCGTTCTTGTTGTTGTTGTTGCTGCTGCTGCTGCTGCTGCTGCTGCTGCTGCTGCTGCTGCTGCTGCTGCTGCTGCTGCTGCTGCTGCTGCTGCTGCTGCTGCTGCTGCTGCTGCTGCTGCTGCTGCTGCTGTTGTTGTTATGGATTTGAACCAAATTCCACCATCACAATCATGATTTCATTTTTTTAAATGTAGAATTCACTCAGAAAACTGAATGAACCGTTTTTCGTCTCTGAAAATGTTGATAAACTACCAGAAATTAGATTTGCATGCATAATCTTTCTTCTATCGCTTTTGTCACTGGTTACTTGCTTCACTGCAGAATCGGCACATACACTCTGGATTAGATCGAAAAACTTATTACGGTAACTGTTTTTAAAGACTGGCCCTGTCTCCATCCCTCTGTCTCTGTTTCTCTGAATCACTCTCTTTGTCTCTCTGACTTTGTCCCTGTCTTTGTCTCTCTTCTGTGTATCTGTCTGTCTGTCTGTCAGTCTGTCCGTCTGTCTGTCAGTCTGTCCGTCTGTATGTCAGTCTGTAGAGGCGTGATGCTATTACCATTATTTTTTTTCTATTAATTTCTTTTCCGTTTCATGAACGTTAACAAACGCTATTCATTAACTTTAAAAAACCAAAACAAAAAACCTCGGCTTTCTTTCAAAATTCCCCCCAAATGAAGGAGGAAAGTGAAAGACCAGAACCAAAAAGCGATCAATCCATTGCACGTTAAAGATTGTATCGTTTCACTCCAGCGTTTGTTGTGTTGCCTAAAAATTAAAAATTAAAAAAATTGTAAATGCTGACAACATAGCTCACTCACGCTTCACCAACACTGTGTATATGCAGCTAGTCAATACTCTTGTGAAGTGAATAACTGTGCAGATCCACCACCACCCCCACCCCCCACCCCCCACCCCAAAAAGAAATCCACATTAATTTTACAGTTTGAACCAACAACAAAAAATTCTTTTATATCGAGGACAATGGAACAAGCACTTATGTGCTTTTTTTTACATCCAGTCCCCTGTTTTGTTAATTCTGTCATCTGTTCCCACCGGCACACAATGTCCTACTCTTACGAAAAGCGGAACAGGATTTAGACGTGTGCGCAAGATGTTCTGCGTGCGTTCGCACACGGGGGCTCGGTTTATAGTCTCATCCGAATGATGCCTACCAGCTGCCCTATGTAAAAACTGGTGGTGGTGGTGGTGGTGGTGGTGGTGGTGGTGGTGGTGGTGGTGGTGGTGGTGGTGGTTTTAGCTTGTGCGCGGTTAGTAGTGAATGGTGTGTGGTGGTTGTGGACATTGTTGTGCTGGTGGTGTGTTGGTTGGTGTGGTGGGTGGGGTGGGGTGGTGGTGGTGGTGGTGGTGGTGGTGGTGGTGGTGGTGGTGGTGGTGGTGGTGGTGGTGGTTTTAATCCATGTGCAGATAGTATAAAGACATATGGTATGTTTTCTTGAAACACAAACTTCTATAGCTAGTGAGCGAGTGTGCGCGTTACACAAACCAACCTGCACAACGATTACACACACAGAACTTCAAGCCACACACAAAACACACACACACAACACACAACACACACAACACACACACACACACAACACAACACACACACAACACCACACACCACACACACACACACACAACACACCACACACACAAACACACACACACACCAACACAATACACAAACACACAACACAACACACAAACAACAACACACCACACACAACCACACACACACACACAATCTACACATACAACAAACATCCAACAGGAAGAATGCTCACATCAGAATCTCACATCAGTACAAGAACTAGAATCACACATCACAAAAGTACAATCAGAATCTCACATCAGTACAATCAGACTCACTATATCAAGACAGAATCTCACATCAGAATTCACATCAGTACAGATCAGAATCTCACATCAGTACAAGAATCAGAATCTCACATCAGTACAAGATCAGAATCTCACATCAGTACAAGAATCAGAATCTCACATCAGTACAAGGAATCAGATCTCACTCAGTACAAGATCAGAATCTCACATCAGTACAAGGATCAGAATCTCACATCAGTACAAGAATCAGAATCTCACATCAGTACAAGATCAGAATCTCACATCAGTACAAGAATCAGAATCTCACATCAGTACAAGAATCAGAATCTCACATCAGTACAAGGATCAGAATCTCACATCAGTACAAGAATCAGAATCTCACATCAGTACAAGAATCAGAATCTCACATCAGTACAAGAATCAGAATCTCACATCAGTACAAGAATCAGAATCTCACATCAGTACAAGGATCAGAATCTCACATCAGTACAAGGATCAGAATCTCACATCAGTACAAGGATCAGAATCTCACATCAGTACAAGAATCAGAATCTCACATCAGTACAAGAATCAGAATCTCACATCAGTACAAGAATCAGAATCTCACATCAGTACAAGGATGAGAATCTCACATCAGTACAAGGATCAGAATCTCACATCAGTACAAGAATCAGAATCTCACATCAGTACAAGTATCAGAATCTCACATCAGTACAAGAATCAGAATCTCACATCAGTACAAGAATCAGAATCTCACATCAGTACAAGGAACAGAATCTCACCTCAGTACAAGGATCAGAATCTCACCTCAGTACAAGAATCAGAATCTCACCCAAGGATCAGAATCTCACCTCAGTACAAGGATCAGAATCTCACCTCAATACAAGGATCAGAATCTCACCCAAGAATCAGAATCTCACCTCAGTACAAGGATCAGAATCTCACCTCAATACAAGAATCAGAATCTCACCCAAGAATCAGAATCTCACCTCAGTACAAGGAACAGAATCTCACCTCAGTACGAGCACCAGACTGAAAAAGGAAATGCCACTGAGGTTAGTTATTGTTTTTCCCAGTGCCAGTGTTACTCATTCTGTCAGCCCACCATCACAGCACAGCGGTTGGTGCATTTCGTTCCTGGCTGAGAGATTAGTAAGAATCATCTAGACACAGATTTCATTTTATTCCAGTTGGCTCCTACCTATGTGCATTCGCTTGGGGCTTATTGGGAAAATTGGAAATATACAGAGGAGCATCATCTACTTCGTAAAATCGTATACCAGTTTATTTATGCCTTTACTTATCTATATATTTGTTCTTTTATTTCGAGGATAATGGAGTGAGCATTTCTGAGCTGTTTTTTACATCCAGTCCCCGTGTGTATGCAGTTTTGTAAATTTTGTCATCCGTTCCCACCGACACACAATGACCTACTCTTCCGAAAAGCGGAACGGGTTTTTAAACATGCGCGCAAGATGTTCTGCGAGCGTTCGCACACGGGACTTCGGTTTACAGTCTCATCCGAAGGACTTTGAGTTTGATTGAGAGTATTGCTCAGATGACTTGACCCACACTGCAGGTGTCACTATCTCTCGAGTTTGTGTTGGTAGAGGGGATGAATTATGACAGGACACGTAGACTACAACCCTGTCCAGTAGCCTGAAAAAAACTCGTGTTATACCAAGGTGTTGCTATTATGCCATCCACATCACCATCGATCATCATGCAACAGTAACAGTGTGTTTCTGAGTCAGTCAGTGGCCTCCACTACTTCTCTGCTGTCAGTGGCCTCTGCTACTTCTCTGCTGTCAGTGGCCTCCACTACTTCTCTGCTGTCAGTGGCCTCTGCTACTTCTCTCCTGTCAGTGGCCTCTACTACTTCTCTGCTGTCAGTGGCCTCTGCTACTTCTCTGCTGTCAGTGGCCTCTACTACTTCTCTGCTGTCAGTGGCCTCTACTACTTCTCTGCTGTCAGTGGCCTCTGCTACTTCTCTGCTGTCAGTGGCCTCTACTACTTCTCTGCTGTCAGTGGCCTCTGCTACTTCTCTCTGCTGTCAGTGGCCTCTGCTACTTCTCTGTTCCCAGTGGCCTCTTCTACTTCTCTGCTGTCAGTGGCCTCTGCTACTTCTCTGCTGTCAGTGGCCTCTACTACTTCTCTGCTGTCAGTGGCCTCTGCTACTTCTCTACTGTCAGTGGCCTCTGCTACTTCTCTGCTGTCAGTGGCCTCTGCTACTTCTCTGTAGCCTCAGTGGCCTCTGCTACTTCTCTGCTGTCAGTGGCCTCTACTACTCCCAGTGGCCTCTGCTACTTCTCTGCTGTCAGAGGCCTCTGCTACTTCTCTGCTGTCAGTGGCCTCTACTACTTCTCTGCTGTCAGTGGCCTCTGCTACTTCTC
Source organism: Rapana venosa (assembly GCA_028751875.1). Classification (NCBI taxonomy): domain Eukaryota; kingdom Metazoa; phylum Mollusca; class Gastropoda; order Neogastropoda; family Muricidae; genus Rapana; species Rapana venosa. The sequence continues at coordinate 36,108,702 of CM054148.1, read as the reverse complement.
TGCTGTCAGTGGCCTCTGCTACTTCTCTGCTGTCAGTGGCCTCTGCTACTTCTCTGCTGTCAGTGGCCTCTGCTACTTCTCTACTGTCAATGGCCTCTGCTACTTCTCTACTGTCAGTGGCCTCTGCTACTTCTCTGCTGTCAGTGGCCTCTGCTACTTCTCTGCTGTCAGTGGCCTCTGCTACTTCTCTGCTGTCAGTTACTTCTCTGCTGTCAGTGGCCTCTGCTACTTCTCTGCTGTCAGTGGCCTCTACTACTTCTCTGCTGTCAGTGGCCTCTACTACTTCTCTGCTGTCAGTGGCCTCTACTACTTCTCTACTGTCAGTGGCCTCTGCTACTTCTCTACTGTCAGTGGCCTCTGCTACTTCTCTGCTGTCAGTGGCCTCTGCTACTTCTCTGCTGTCAGAGGCTTCTGCTACTTCTCTGCTGTCAGTTACTTCTCTGCTGTCAGTGGCCTCTGCTACTTCTCTGCTGTCAGTGGCCTCTGCTACTTCTCTGCTGTCAGTGGCCTCTACTACTTCTCTGCTGTCAGTGGCCTCTGCTACTTCTCTGCTGTCAGTGGCCTCTGCTACTTCTCTGCTGTCAGTGGCCTCTGCTACTTCTCTGCTGTCAGTTACTTCTCTGCTGTCAGTTACTTCTCTTCTGTCAGTGGCCTCTACTACTTCTCTTCTGTCAGTGGCCTCTGCTACTTCTCTGCTGTCAGTGGCCTCTGCTACTTCTCTGCTCTCAGAGGCCTCTACTACTTCTCTGCTGTCAGAGGCCTCTACTACTTCTCTGCTGTCAGTGGCCTCTGCTACTTCTCTGTGGCCTCAGTGGCCTCTACTACTTCTTTGCTGTCAGTGGCCTCTACTACTTCTCTACTGTCAGTGGCCTCTACTACTTCTCTGCTGCTCCCAGTGGCCTCTACTACTTCTCTGCTGTCAGTGGCCTCTGCTACTTCTCTGCTGTCAGTGGCCTCTACTACTCCTCTGTGACCTCTGTTTGGGTGTACGCCGACCTGTCCTGTTCTTGTAAAGAGTTCGTGTCATGCATTGCGGATTTTGAGAATAAAGGAAGATGGTTTCTGTGATGATTACCTCTACTGCAGATTGGCCACCTAGCCTGGATGACTCTCTAATTATGTAAATATTAAAGATAAAAGGGTAAAGGGTGTCCCATAACCAATGTGGTCGTAGGGGACCGAGGCATGAGCTTTTCCAGGGGCCAGCATATTGAGGGTGGCGCCCATCTCCTCTCCCTTCGCTGCTTTACCTTCCCTGACCCTAAAGAGGGCAGGTACCCATTTACAGCTGGGGGAACTGGGGGAACTGTACTGAAGCCAAGGCGCGCAAAAGGTCACCCATCCAACTGGTAACCACGCTCGATGCTGCTTAACTTGGCTGGGGGAAAGCGAGTGTCCCTATACGTAAATATTGTC
>CM054148.1:36077286-36097286 GCA_028751875.1 Rapana venosa | reverse complement strand
CCCCAGTTTCGGTTTCTCTACACACTTCTTTGCCTGTGGTGAGTTTGTGTCAGAGCCTTGGAGGTTGGAAGTCATTGGAAAAGGTTGTTGGAGGGACGTTGTGGTGGTCACCATTAGGGCTGGGCACCTGATACAGCCTGGCTGCCTGACTGGACAACTACTGTCATCAGTGGGGGGAGGGCTTAGTAGATGATATCCTGCGTATGTTAGCTCAGAACAGGCGCCACTGAACACCACCAAAGTGACCCAGCAGCAGTGCAGGGCCCCTCGGACTGATGGCCCCACAGCAGCCTGACATCGATAGGCTTCCTGTAGACTTCCAACCCTGAGGATGTGACATACTTTTTATTATTTATTCTATTATTTCGAGGATAATTGTAATAAGCACTCGTAAGCTTTTTTATGCAGTCCCCGTGTGTATGCAGTTTTGTCAATTTTGTCATCCGTTCCCACCGGTACAAAATTGCCTACTCTTCCGAAAAGTGGAACGAGTTTTAACGTTTGCGCAAGATGTTCTGCGTGCGTTCACACATGGGACCTCGGTTTATAGTCTCATCTGAGGGGGACTTTTGGGGAGAGCGGAGTCAGCACTGATGTTAAACTCCAGAGGAAAAAAAATCCTCTGGAACGAGATTCGAACCCAGGTCAGCAGATTACGAATGCATCACTCTAACCACCAGGCTATCCCATCCCAAAGGACCTAACCAACGGGTGTGGCTGGGGCGTAGAGATTGAGATGAGTGGTGTGTGAACAGCAGGACAGGAATGTCACAGAAGATGAAGCAGGGGGGGAAAAAATCACGACTTGAATCACTTCACCTTTTGTCCACAAGCCACCAGTCACCCCAACTAGTTCAGTTTGTCCATCACGCTACCTGGACACAGGAAAAAATATAAAGCGAATGAAAACCTAATTCAGTCTTTTGCATAGGTTCTATCATGAATCAGTAGGCCCTTCTTTGTATTTTAGCACACACCCCCCCCCCCCCCCCCCTTCCACACATATCCTGATCCAAACCCCAAGTCAACGACATTGATCAGTTTGATGCAAAGAGAACGCGGCTACGATCAATAATGCCTCCAAAGAGAATGTGTCCACTGGTTTTTATGATGACATAATTCTGCACGAACATGCAGTAGTTATGCATGGCCTATCTCCAAGCGGGCTTACTTTGTGCAAAACAAAAAGGAAGGCTTGTGCCAGTGTGATCAACGTTTGCTATTCTACTGAACGCTAGCTATCAAACCTGTTGGTAAGCCTTTGTCCGGTTGTATAAACGTTAGGGTGTCGTTGTTTATTTGGTTGCATGCTGTAGTTTGTTGAACAGGTAGATTAGACAGGCTGCTGCTGGCAGTCAGTGTGTTAACTCGCTCTTCTGGTGATGAATAAAACATTTGGAAAAGTTGTCATCAAGATTAGTTTGCAGTGTTCCTGTTCAGTGACAGACATAGAGGAAAAAATTGAATGAAAAACATGAACCAGCGTGATCAAGACACCAAGGAGGCACCCGTTTTTAGGGGATTTTCCCCTGGTGTTAGCATCAGCACCGGCTCCACTCCCCCAAAATCCTTCCTGATAAACGAAGGCCGCATGTGCCAATGCATGCAGAACATCTCGTGCACTGGTTAAAAACCCTGTTCCACCTTTAATTTGTTTTTCTTTTATCTCGAGGATAATAGAATAAGCGCTCATGTGCTTTTTTTTTCCTCCATTACCCGTGTGTATGCAGTTTTGTTAGTTTTGTCATCCGTTCTCACTGGGACACAATGCCCTACTCTGCCAAAAACTGGAACGGGTTTTAACGTTTGCGCAAGATGTTCTGCGTGCGTTCGCACACGGGACCTCGGTTTATAGTCACATCTGAGGGGGACTTTTAGGGAGAGTGAAGTCTGCACTGATGTTGACTCCAGGGACAATTCTTCCTTTCGGAAGAGAAACCATTTTGTGCTGTGCTTAGACACAATCCCCAAGGCTGGAATGCGGCTATCTTTAATGGTGGGTAAAACCAGTCGCATTCGCAAAAACCTCTCCTTTGGTGAACCTCAGAGCTCTAGCGGAGGAACGAAAACAAAAAATAAAAACGAAAAAAAATCCCAAAGAATGTGAAATGAGGATATGACAGAATGGTATAAAAGAAAAATAGGTTTTTTTAAACAGCTGACTCTTTGTGGGATCAACAGAAAAGATGACAAAGAAATGAGATAAAGAAAAAAAGAGGAGGAATGAGAAGAAGAAGAAGAAGAGAGGGATGGGTAAATAGATTGATGGATTAATCCATACATACATACATACATACATACATACATTTATTTTTTTTATTGTTTTATATCGAGGATAATGGAATAATCTCTTATACTTTTTTACATCTAGTCCCCGTGTGCATGCGGTTTTGTCAATTTTGTCATTCGTTCCCACTGGTACACAATGGCCTACTCTTCCGAAAAGCGGAACGAGTTTTAACGTGTGTGCAAGATGTTCTGCGTGCGTCCATACAGGGGACCTTGGTTTATAGTCTCATCCGAAAAACTATATTGTGAGAGTGGAGTCTGCATTGATATTAAACTCCAGAGGAAAAAAGTCTTCTGGAACGAGATTCGAACCAAGGTCAGCAGATCACGAATGCATCACTATAACCACCAGGCTATCCCATCCCGAAGGACCTAATGAACAGGTGTGGCTGGGGCGGAGAGATTGAGATGAGTGGTGTGTGAACAGCAGGACAGGAATGTCACAGAAGATGAAGCAGGGGGGGAAAAAAAAAAATCATGACTTGAATCACTTCACCTTTTGTCCACAAGCCACCAGTCACCCCAACAGAGACTAATTAAATGTGTTAGTTCAGTTTGTCCATCACGCTACCTGGACCCAGGAAAAAATATAAAGCCAATGAAAACCTAATTCAGTCTTTTGCATAGGTTCTATCATGAATCAGTAGGCCCTTCTTTGTATTTTAGCACCCCCCCCCCCCCCCTTCCACACATATCCTGATCCAAACCCCAAGTCAACGACATTGATCAGTTTGACGCAAAGAGAACGCGGCTACGATCAATAATGCCTCCAAAGAGAATGGTGCTCTGGTTTTTATGATGACATAATTCTGCACGAACATGCAGTAGTTATGCATGGCCTATCTCCAAGCGGGCTTACTTTGTGCAAAACAAAAAGGAAGGCTTGTGCCAGTGTGATCAACGTTTGCTATTCTACTGAACCTAGCTATCAAACCTGTTGGTAAGCCTTTGTCCGGTTGTATAAACGTTAGGGTGTCGTTGTTTATTTGGTTGCATGCTGTAGTTTGTTAAACAGGTAGATTAGACACGCTGCTGCTGCCCAGTCGGTGTGTTAACTCGCTCTTCTGGTGATGAATAAAACATTTGCACAAGTTGTCATCAGGATTACTTTGCAGCCTTCCTGTTCAGTGAGGGACATAGAGGAAAAAATTGAATTAAAAACATGAACCAGTGGGATCAAGTCACCAAGGAGGCACCCGTTTTCAGGGGATTTGCACCGGGTGTTAACATCAGCACCGGCTCCACTCCCCCAAAATCCTTCCTGATAAACGAAGGCCGCATGTGCCAACGCATGCAGAACATCTCGCGACCTGGTTAAAAACCCTGTTCCACCTTTATTTTATTTTTATTTTATCTCGAGGAATAAGCACTCATGTGCTTATTTTTACCTCCAGTCCCCGTGTGATTGCAGGTTTGTTAATGTTGTCATCAGTTCCCACCGGCATACAATGACCTACTCTGCCAAAAACCGGAACGGGTTTTAACGTTTGCGCAAGATGTTCTGCGTGCGTTCGCACACGGGACCTCGATTTATAGTCTCATCTGAGGGAGACTTTTGGGGAGAGTGGAGTCTGTACTGATGTTAACACCAGAGGCACTTCTTCCTTTCGGAAGAGAAACCATTTTGTGCTGTGCTTAGACACAATCCCCAAGGCTGGAATGCGGCTACCTTTAATGGTGGATAAAAACAGTCGCATACGCAAAAATCTCTCCTTTGGTGAACCTCGGAGCTCTAGCCCAGGAGCGAAAACAAAAAGCAAAAACGAAAAAAAATCACAAAGAATGTGAAATGACGACATGACAGATTGGTATAAAAGAAAAATAGTTTTTTTATACAGCTGACTCTTTGTGGGATCAACAGAAAAGAAGACAAAGAAATGAGATAAAGAAAAAAGAGGAGGAAAAAGAAGAAGAAGAGAGGGATTGGTAAATAGATGGATGGATTAATCCATACATACATACATACATACATACATTTTTTTTTTTTATTGTTTTATATCAAGGATAATGGAATAATCTCATACTTTTTTACATCTAGTCCCCGTGTGCATGCAGTTTTGTCAATTTTGTCATTCATTCCCACTGGTACACAATGGCCTACTCTTCCGAAAAGCGGAACAGGTTTTAACGTGTGTGCAAGATGTTCTGCATGCGTCCACACAGGGAACCTTGGTTTATAGTCTCATCCGAAGGACGTTTTGCGAGAGTGGAGTCGGCACTGATGTTAAACTCCAGAGGAAAAACCCTCTGGAACGAGATTCGAACCCAGGACAGCAGATCACGAATGCATCATTCTAACCACCAGGCTATCCCATCCCGAAGGACCTAACGAACGGGTGTGGCTGGGGCAGAGAGATTGAGATGAGTGGTGTGTGAACAGCAGGACAGGAATGTCACAGAAGATGAAGCAGGGAGAAAAAAAAACAAAATCACGACTTGAATCACTTCACCTTTTGTCCACAAGCCACCAGTCACCCCAACTAGTTCAGTTTGTCCATCACCTACCTGGACCCAGGAAAAAATATAAAGCGAATGAAAACCTAATTCAGTCTTTTGCATAGGTTCTATCATGAATCAGTAGGCCCTTCTTTGTATTTTAGCACACCCCCCCCCCCCCCCCCCCCCCCTTCCACACATATCCTGATCCAAACCCCAAGTCAACGACATTGATCAGTTTGATGCAAAGAGAACGCCACTACGATCAATAATGCCTCCAAAGAGAATGTGTGCACTGGTTTTTATGATGACATAATTCTGCACGAACATGCAGTAGTTATGCATGGCCTATCTCCAAGCGGGCTTACTTTGTGCAAAACAAAAAGGAAGGCTTGTGCCAGTGTGATCAACGTTTGCTATTCTACTGAACGCTAGCTATCAAACCTGTTGGTAAGCCTTTGTCGGGTTGTATAAACGTTAGGGTGTCGTTGTTTATTTGGTTGCATGCTGTAGTTTGTTAAACAGGTAGATTAGACAAGCTGCTGCTGGCAGTCAGTGTGTTAACTCGCTCTTCTGGTGATGAATAAAACATTTGGAAAAGTTGTCATCAAGATTAGTTTGCAGTGTTCCTGTTCTGTGACAGACAGAGGAAAAAATTGAATGAAAAACATGAACCAGCGTGATCAAGTCACCAAGGAGGCACCCGTTTTTTAGGGGATTTTCCCCTGGTGTTAGCATCAGCACCGGCTCCACTCCCCCAAAATCCTTCCTGATAAACGAAGGCCGCATGTGCCAATGCATGCAGAACATCTCGTGCACTGGTTAAAAACCCTGTTCCACCTTTAATTTGTTTTTCTTTTATCTCGAGGATAATAGAATAAGCGCTCATGTGCTTTTTTTTCCCTCCATTACCCGTGTGTATGCAGTTTTGTTAGTTTTGTCATCCGTTCTCACTGGGACACAATGACCTACTCTTTCAAAAACTGGAACGGGTTTTAACGTTTGCGCAAGATGTTCTGCGTGTGTTCGCACACGGGACCTCGGTTTATAGTCACATCTGAGGGGGACTTTTGGGGAGAGTGAAGTCTGCACTGATGTTGACTCCAGGGACAATTCTTCCTTTCGGAAGAGAAACCATTTTGTGCTGTGCTTAGACACAATCCCCAAGGCTGGAATGCGGCTATCTTTAATGGTGGGTAAAACCAGTCGCATACGAAAAAATCTCACTTTGGTGAACCTCGGAGGAGCTGTAGCCGAGGAACAAAAACAAAAAGCAAAAACGAAAAAAAATCCCAAAGAATGTGAAATGACGACATGGCAGAATGGTGTAAAAGAAAAAAAAAATTTAAACAGCTGACTCTTTGTGGGATCAACAGAAAAGATGACAAAGAAATGAGATAAAGAAAAAAGAAAGAAGAAGAAGAAGAAGAGAGGGATGTGTATATAGATCGATGGATTAATGCATACATACATACATACATACATACATACATACACACATACATACATACATACATACATACATTTTCCAAAAGTGGACCCGGTTTTAACATGTGCCCAGATGTTCTGCCTGCTTTCCCACAGGAGACCTCAGTTTATAGTCTCATTCGAAGGACTTTTGGGGGCATTGGAGTCGGCACTGATGTTCACTCCTGAGGAAAAATCCTCTTGAATGAGATTCGAACCGGGTTCAGCAGATCCAGCCATTCCTGATCTCAAGCAAGGATATATTCCTTCTAAGTTTTATTCGAAGCCATGCTTATTTCGAGCACCGGCTTATGTCAAGTCAAAAGGAAAATTTGCTCGAGGTTTTATGCATATAGTTGTGTATAAAGTTTGCTTCATACCTTCCGAGAGTCTTAGGGATGACTAACACAACACTAGTAACATCCGCAGGGGTTTTTTGTTTCGTTTTGTTTTGTTTTACATTGGAATAAGAAGTGATCAATATAAAATCTTTTTATTGCATATTTTGTGGCAATTGTATTTTTTGTGTTGCTCATGCGATGTTGTTCTATACCCCCATTCAGAAGCAGCTATGGCCTATACTGAATAAACCTCGTTTTTAATTTCAATTTTGAGTTTCTCTCTCATGTCTTGCAAGATAGTTTTTGTTTAGTTATAAAGGAGAAGAACAACTGAGTTACACAAGTACGTACTTGTTTATGTGAGCTTGGGTTTGGATTTGTTTAGCTGAATCAAGGTGTGGGGAAAGTGTTTTCATGTTTTTAGACAAAGATTTATTGATGGCCATGGTTTGAATGGAGTGATCATGTACAAAGTGGTGAAAGATGTTGAATATAAAGACAATCTGGAAGTTCGCATGATGGCAAACTTTATTTAAAACTTAATGTTGGACTTCAATTTTGTTTTAAAATAAGCCTAAATTTAAAGTTGGTGTATCAGACATAACTGTTTGAAATTCAGCTATAAAGAACACGATGTTGATTACCACAGGATGCTATGCCTATTATGTAAGCAAGCACTGGAGGATGAAGTGGACTTTGTGTTGTGTTGTCCAGTATTAGGGGATATTAGGCCCAAAAAAATAGATCTAGATATATATCCCAGTAAAATATAGTAGACAGCCAAATTTATTCAAACTGTGTTTATTTTTGGCCGCTTGTTATCTTGAGGATGTGTGCAGTCTTGCTCTATACTTGTCTAAAGCTTTTGAAAGAAGAGATATCTTGTCATCTTAATTTACAGTCCTGGTAAATGATAATTTTTGCTACTATCAACTTTACGTTCCTGCGTTGATGTCGGAGGGTATGTGTGTTGCTTTTGGGGGGATTTAATTCACTAGAACACTAAATAGCTCGCAACCTCATCATGTATGGGCCAATGGCCTTTCTGTGAATAATTCATTCGAGTTCAAGTTCTCTCTCTCTCTCTCCTCTCTCTCCTCTCTCTCTCTCTCTCTCTCTCTCCTCCCTCTCTCTCTCTCTCTCTCTCTCTCTCCTCTCTCTCTCTCTCTCTCTCTCTCTCTCTGATGTGTAAGATTTTTTTTATATTTTGTGTGTGCATTTTGTTTTTTGTCTTTCCATAAGTGTGGTAAATGAAACAATTTCTTACATTGCCTCTGAAATTGTCTATCAAAAGGCATACCACGAACTGAATCGATTCAGCTTTTGTCCACAAACTATGCCCTCATTCCCAACAGCAGTAATTTAGCATGTTATTTCAGCCTTCTTCATCACGCTACCACCACCGAGGAAATATACGAATAAATGATTGAATAATTCAATCTGCTGCACCAGTTCCACAAAGAAATCTTCATCATTTATTGATAACTTTTCATACAAAGTAGAACACTAGGTATAATCCATAATACATCCACACACAAAAAGAACGGCGGTTTTTCATGCTGGTATAATTCTACCTGTCACATGAAGTTGTGCATTGCCTTTCTTGAAATTACGCCAATATACTGTATTAAGACAAACCAATAATCCTGCTAGCAAGTTCGTTTTTGCCTGTCATATACTGACAGTTCTCAATATGGATGGGATTTTGCCATGTTGCAGGATACAGGAAGTCCTTCTTCTTTTCGTAAAAACTGGAACTTAACTACTTACTGCGTGTATATGCATGAATACTTTTATTTTGAGGATAAAAAAAAGGTTATGATGGAACTGTTTTCATCGCGAGGTCGTTTCAACGATTTTTGTTGTGTGTGTAGACTAGAGACAGAGCCTTCCATGAATAACCTTGCAGAATGGTCATGACCATGAATGCACAGATCCAGACACTGACACTTAGCTCTTTTGTGAACTGTAAACATGGCTCCTCACAGAGACACAGGTAGAGAAGAAGAAGAAGAAGAAGAAGAAGAAGAAGAAGAGAAGAAGAAGAAGAAGAAGAGGAGGAGGAGGAGGAGGAGGAGGAGGAGGAGGAGGAGGAGGAGGGGGATGGGTATATAGATTGATGGATCAATCCATACATACATACATTTTCCAAAAGCGGAAGGGATTTTAACATGGGCCCAGATGTTCTGTCTGCATTCCCACAGAAGACCTCAGTTTACAGTCTCATCAGAAGGACTTTTGGGGGGATTAGAGAGGGCACTGATGTTCACTCCTGAGGAAAAATCCTCTTGAATGAGATTCGAACCGGGGTCAGCAGATCTAGCCATTCTTGATCTCAGGCAAGGATATATTCCTTCTAAGTTTTATTCGAAGCCATGCTTATTTCGAGCAGGCTTATGTCAAGTCAAAATGAAATTTGCTCAAGGTTTTATGCATATAGTTGTGTATAAAGTTTGCTTCAGATGTTCGAGAGTCTTAGGGATGACTAACACTAGTAACATCCGCAGGGGGGGTTGTTTTTGTTTTGAGTTACATTGGAATAAGCTGTTATGAATGTAAAATCTTTTTATTTAATATGTTGTGGCAACTGCATTTTTTGTGTTGCTTATGCGATGTTGTTCTCTACCCCCATTCAGAAGTGGCTATGGCCTATAACTACATAAACTTCGTTTTTTAATTTCAATTTTCAGTTTCTCTCTCATGTCTTGCAAGAAAGTTTTTGTTTAGTTATGAAAGAGAAGAACAACTGAGTTACACAAGTATGTACTTGTTTATGTGAACTTGGGTTTGGATTTGTTTAGCTGAATCAAGGTGTGGGAAAAGTGTTTTCATGTTTTTAGACAAAGATTTATTGATGGCCATGGTATGAAAGGAGTGATCGTGTATAAAGCAGTGAAAGATGTTAAATATAAAGACAATCTGGAAGTTGGCATGATGGCAAACTTTATTTACAACTTGATGTGGACTTACATTTTGTTTTAAATTATGGCTAAATTTAAAATTCGTTTATCCGACATAACTGTTCATAATTCAACTATAAAGAACACGATGTTGATGACCACAGGCTTCCTATTATGTAAGCAAACACTGGAGGATGAAGTACATTTTGTGTTGTGTTGTCCAGTATTAGGGGATGTAAGGCCAAAAAAATAGATATAAATATATATGCCAGTAAAATATAGTAGACATCCAAATGTTTTCAAACTATGTTTACTTTTGGCTGCTCGTTATCTTGAGGATGTTTGCAGTCTTCCTCGATATTGTGTAAAGCTTTTGAAGTAAGAGATATCTTGTCATCTTAACTTACAGTAGAGTAAATGATGATTTTTGCTTTCCCTTGCTGTGTTGATGTTCAAGTGTATGTGTGTTGCTTTGGGGGGGAGGGCATTTAATTCACTAGAACACTAAATACTTGGCTACCCCATTTGTATGGGCCAATGGCCTTTCTGTGAATAATTCATTGAGTTGGAGTTTTCTCTCTCTCTCTCTCTCTCTCTCTCTCTCTCTCTCTCTCTCTCTCTCTCTCTCTCTCTCTCTCTCTCTCTCTCTCTGATGTGTAAGATTTTTTTATATATTTTGTGTGTGCATTTTGTTTTTTGTCTTTTCATAAGTGTGGTAAATGAAACAATTTCTTACATTGCCTCTGAAATTGTCTATCCAAAAAAGGCACACCACGAACTGAATCAGTTCCGCTTTTGTCCACAAACTATGCCCTCATCCCCAACAGCAGTAATTTAGCATGTTATTTCCGCCTTTTTTGATCACCTACCAGGACCAAGGAAATATACCAATAAATGATTGAATAATTCAATCTGCTGCACCAGTTCCACAAAGAAATATTCATCATTTATTGATAACTTTTCATACAAAGGAGAACACTAGGTATAATCAATAATACATCCACACAAAAAAGAACAGCGGTTTTTCATGCTGGTATAATTCTACCTGTCACATGCAGTTGTGCATTGCCTTTCTTGACAATTACGCCAATATACTGTATTAAGACAAACCAATAATCCTGCTCGCAAGTTCGTTTTTGCCTGTCATATACTGACAGTTCTCAATATGGATGGGATTTTGCCACATTGCAGAATACAGGAAGTCCCTCTTCTTTTCGCAAAAACTAGGACTTAACTACTTACTGCGTGTATATGCATGAATACTTTTATTTTGAGGATAAAATAAAAGGTTACGATGGAACTGTTTTCATCACGAGTTCGTTTCAACGATTTTTGTTGTGTGTGTAGACTAGAGACAGAGCCTTCCATGAACAACATTGCAGAATGGCCATGACCATGAATGCACAGATCCAGACACTGACACGTAGCTCTTCTGTGAACTGTAAAAATGACTCCTCACAGAGACATGGGTAGAGGAGGAGAAGAAGAAGAAGAAGAAGAAGAAGTAGTAGTAGTAGTAGTAGTAGTAGTAGTAGTAGTAGTAGTAGTAGTAGTAGTAGTAGTAGTAGTAGTAGTAGTAGTAGAAGAACAAGAACAAGAACAAGAACAAGAACACAAAGAAGTTGTGATGGTGGTGGTGGTGGCGGCGTGGGTACTTCTTCTTCTTCTTCTACTATACTACTACTACTACTACTACTACTACTACTACTACTACTACTTCTACTACTACTACTACTACTACTACTTCTACTACTACTACTACTACTACTACTACTACTACTACTACTACTACTACTACTACTACTACTACTACTTCTACTACTACTACTACTACTTACTACTACTATCTACTATTACTACTACTACTACTACTACTATACTACTACTCTACTACTACTACTACTACTCTACTACTACTACTACTACTACTTACTACTTCTACTACTACTACTACTACGAATAATAATAATGGTAATAATAATGATAATAATAATAATAATGATAATGAGGAGGAGGAGGATAATGAGGATGATAATAGTAATGCTCATCATCATCGTCATCATAAAAATGCTGCTGCTGCTAATGCTGATACTGCTGCTGCTGCTGCTGATGATGATGATGATGGTGATGGTGACGATGATGATGATGGTGATGACGACGACGATGACGACGATGATGACGATAGAAAAGAAGCGGTTGTTACAATATAGGAGTCAGTGGGTGGGAACAAAAACTGAAAACTGGACAGGGTGAGGTCGTCATAGAAGACACCCCCTTCTAGAAAGCGCCTAGACAGACCCCCTTTCTGTCAGCGTTCTGAGAGGCTGGGGAGGGTGGGGGTCACCCAGACCCATGACTCCCGTGAGCTTTTCTCTATTGCCACCCTTGACCCTGACCTTGACCCCAGAGCGAACCCACTTCCCGGGGCTTTTGTTGGCTGGAAGACCAAGTCGTCTTTGGGACCCATAATAATAATAATGATAGTAATTTTTTTTTTTTATAATAAAAATAATAATAATAATGATAATAATAATAACAATAATTATAATAATGTATGGAATTTATATAGCGCTGAATCTTGTAAAGCAACAAATCAAAGCACTCAGATGACTTCTTTTTTTTTTTAAATATCGAGGATAATGGAATAAGCACTCATGTGCTTTTTTTACATCCAGTCCCCGTGTGTATGCGGTTTTGTTAATTTTGTCATCTGTTCCCATCGGCACACAATGGCCTACTCTTTCGAAAAGCGGAACAGGATCTAATGTGTGCGCAAGATGTTCTGCATGCGTTCGCACACGGGGGCCTCGGTTTATAGTCTCATCCGAAGGACTTTGACATTCAGTTCGATGTTTTTGTCAAACTGGGAAGAAAGAGCGAGGCTGGGAATCGAACCCAGAACCTCACGGTTTACTTGTTGGCAGGTAAACGTCTTAACCATCCTGCCACCTTCCTTCCCCCATCAACCCACAAGTTGTCTGTAGTACCTTTTTTTTAAGTTTACCGTTCTTTCCCCCAACATTCAGATCTTTCTGAACGCGCTTCAGCTGTGGTTAGGGCTGTGCTTAGGGTCTTATTCCTGAAACCCCTCGAGAGTTGCTTTATGTTATAGGAAGATGAAGGTCCCTACAAACCTTTTCTGCTTGACCGATGTTAGAACCCTCGGGGCTTGAAAACCCGGATTCCCTCAGGTTCCTGCCTATCTGTCTGTCTATGTGTGTGTGTGTGGGATATGTCTGTGTCTATGTGGATAGATAGATAGATAGATAGATAGATAGATAGATAGATAGATAGATAGATAGATAGATAGATAGATAGATAGATAGATAGACAGACAGTAGGAGTAGGCAGGCAGGCAGGCAGGCAGGCAGCAGATAGATAGATAGATAGATGATGATATGATGGATAGATGATGATGATAGATAGATAGATAGATGATGGATGGATGGGTGGGTGGGTGGTGGTGGGTAGGCAGGCAGACAGACAGACAGACAGAGCAGACAGACAGACAGATAGATAGATAGATAGATAGATAGATAGATAGATAGATAGATAGATAGATAGATAGATAGATAGATAGATAGATAGATAGATAGATAGATAGATTACAGAAAATACATAAAAATGAAGTGGAAATCTCGGGTTTTTCCATCAACAAAACAACCTAATGGATCTATAATTCTACGCGGCCGATTTTTGTTTTCAGATTTTTTTTCTTTTCTTTTCTTTTCTTTCTTTTCAACATTCCTCTCGCGCGTGCATAAAGCGTGTGTTGCATGCTGTGAACGACGTTGAACCAGTGGATCATCCACTGAGAGGTTTCACCGCTACGTTTACAATGCTCGCCAAAATGATCACCTAGGGCCAGAAGGGGGACAAACGGAAATCAAGTATCAGCCTAACCCACAGGGAGAATTGGATTGATTGGCAGGGGGGGGGGGGGGGGGGGGGGGGGAGGGGAGGGGGGGTTGTTCTTCGGTCAGAGCTCTGAGGCTCACCGTTGGTGCACTGCCCACCACCCCCACCCCCTTGCGTCATTAAGGCAGCCGCATTTCCCTTTCAGGGATGGAAGGGAGTTAAATCTTCCATCTTCTCTGTGACTTACCTTACCTGCCTCACTTATCCAAGGGTGAATGCGGACGAGGGATAGTGCTGGTTGTCTGTTGAGTGGAGAGTGGGTACGGTCTGCAGCCTTTGCCATTTCTCAGGTTAGGGGTGCTACCGTTTTCTGGCGTTAAACAACATTTTACTGTTAGTCCTTCGGATGAGACTATAAACCGAGGCCCCCGTGTGCGAACGCATGCAGAACATCTTGCGCACACGTTAAATCCTGTTCCGCTTTTCGGAAGAGTAGGCCATTGTGTGCCTGTGTGGAAACAGATGACAAAATTTACAAAACCGCATACACACGGGGGACTGGATGTAAAAAACTCACATGAGTGCTTATTCCATAATCCTCGATTTTTTTTTTATTATGTTGTTTGACTGTGAGGCTTGTTTGGGGGGGGGTGGGTGTGGGGTGGGGACAAGGGGTTACTGACAGTATTTAGGTCTACCACCTCTTAGATGTTCAGTCACTGAAAGTTGCAAAGGAAAACAACAGGGAAATAGTTTGGTGTCATCATGCTACTGAGTTCGTAGGAAATCTTTCAGAATAGGCATACGGCCAAGTTGTATGTGCGAGTGTTAGGAGAGTGAGAGAGAGAGAGAGAGAGAGAGAGAGAGAGAGAGAGAGATGAGGTGTGGGATGTGGTGTGTGTGTGTGTGTGTGTGTGTGTGTGTGTGTGTGTGTGTGTGTGTGTGTGTGTTTATTCTTTCTTTTTTTTTTTTTATTCTTTTACATCGAGGATAATGGAATAAGTACTTATGTGCTTTTTTTACATCCAGTCCCCGTGTGTATGCGGTTTTGTAAATTTTGTCATTCGTTTCCACTGGCACACAATGGCCTACTCTTGCGAAATAGAATAATACGCCAAAACCATCAACAGCAGCAACAAAACAACAAAATCAATAACATTCGCCCCGCTGACAACTCGTTTTTAAAAAAAGTCATCTAGATATGGCCACGAAACAAGATCCAACGACCTCCGCAAAACAGTTCTGTAAAGATCTGTTGAGGAAAAGAGTTTGGCGAGTACATAGACCAACAAAACTACTACATAGACAACTTAGCAAAATAGACAGGAAATCCAGTGACGAGATTCAGGCGTTGGTATACAACCGATGTACATAGAGGAATATGATGCTCTTTAGCGCAAAGTTTCAATGACTTGCTCATAAGTGATCGAGGTGGGTGGGAGGGGGGGGGGTGGTTAGAGGACAAGTGGTACACATGACAATGCTTGAAAACGGAGCTGTACAGACCTTCATTTATTTATTTATGTATTTAGTTATTTGTTTTTGTTTGTTTGTTTCTTTATCTATCTATCTATCTATTTATCTATCTGTTTATTTATCATCTATTTATCTATCTATCTGTTTATTTATCTGTTTACTTATTTATTTATCTATCTATCTATCTATTCATTCATTTATTTGTTTGTTTATTTATCTATTTATTCACTTCTGATATAAAAAAAAAAATCCTTTATCTATTCATTCGTTTATTTACTGACGGAAACTGATCACCGAAATGATGATGAACTAAATCAACGTTCTCAGAGATGAGACTGTTGATGACAGTTCTATTCTACACCATCAGCCCAGTCTACAGTCCTGTGTTCCAGTCACCATGGTGTCTTGTATAATGATGATATTAAATCTGACGTCTCCGCTGCGTTGTGTGTGATTGATTAATCTCTGGATGATATAGCCTTGACATAAAACATTCAACGCTGACAGAAAGACACGGTATGGGTTTATCTGGTTTCTTTTCACTTGTGTTCATACTTTTGTGTGGCTGATCTTTGTGTTGGTAATACTTTTGGCGGTTCATAACACACACACACACACACGCGTGCGCGCGCGGGCACGCACACACACACACACACACACACACACACACACACACACACACACACACACACACACACACACACACACACACACACACACACACACGGGGGGACGGAATAGCCTGGTGGTGAGAGTGATGCGCTCGTGATCTGCTGACCCGGGTTCGATTCTCGTTCAAGAGGATTTTTCCTCTGGAGTTAACATCAGTGCCGACTCCTCTCTCCCCCAAAAGTCCTTCGGGTGAGACTATAAACCGAGGTCCCGACTGCTTTTCGAAAGAGTAGGCCATTCTGTGCCGGTGGGAACGGATGACAAAATGTTCAAACTGCATACACACGGGGACTGGATGTAAGAAAAAAAGCACATGAGCGCTTATTCCAGTATCCTCGAAATAAAAGAATAAAATAAAAAATAGCACACGCACACACTATTTTTACACACGATATTTTCCCCTGGAGTTGACATCAGTGCCGACTCCACTCCTCCCAAAAGTCCCTCGGATGAGACTATAAACCGAGGCCCCGTGTGTGAATGCACGCAAGAACATCTTGCACACATGTTAAAAACTGTTCCGCTTTTCGAAAGAGTAGGCCATTGTGTGCCAGTGGGAACAGATGACAAAATTTACAAAAGTGCATACGCTCGGGTATTGGATGTAAAAAAAGCACATGAGTGCATATTCCATTATCATCAACATAAAAGACTAACTTTTTTTAAAATACACACGCATGCTCGCACGCACGCGCGCGCGCGCGCACATACACACTACACACACCACACACACACTACACACACACACACACTAATCACACACACACACATACTAATCACACACACACACACACACACTAATCACACACTACACACACACACACTACACACACAACACACTACACACACACACACACACACACACACACACACACACACACACACACACACACACACTCTATGAAATATAGAGTGATTTTCCCACACACTAATGGGGTCTAGCGTTTCTATATTGCACATGAAAGTAATCGTGCAAACTGCAGACACGCAACATCATCACAAAAATATGTTTTAATATCCCTTACTGGGAATAGACATTAAATCTAAGGGGACACACACACACACACACACACACACACACACACACACACACACAGCGTGGAGCGCACACACACACACACACACTCTCTCTCTCTCTCTTCTCTCTCTCTCTCTCTCTCTCTCTCTCTCTCCTCACTGACTAACACAAACACACACGCGCGCACACACACACACACACACGCGCGCGCGCGCGCGCGCGCGCAGGCACGCACACACACAAACATACACGCGCGCGCACACACACACACACACACACACATACACAAATGTACGATCTGGAAATAAAAGTTTGACTTTGACTTTGACTTTGACACAAACAGATGCGCTTAAACGGAGAGAAAGAGACCGACAGACAAGTGGGATATGTAGAGCTAGAGAGAGACAGAGAATTCTCAAGTTCTTATTTTCTTTTTCTTTCCTTTTTTTTTTTGGGGGGGGGTCTTTAGTTACAACTGCCAGGTTCACAACAAATAGCCAGAATTTACGTACGCGACCGTTTTTTGCCCCGCCATTAAGGTAGCCGCATTGTGACTTGGGGCATGGTGTCTAATCAACACGACAGCAGTGTTAATCCCGTCATCCGTCCCTACTGGCATGGAATGGTCTACTCTTCCGAAAGGCGGAGCGGGTGTGCGCGAGATGTTCTGCGTGCGTTTCCACACAAGTCCTCGGTTTATAGCGTCATCTGAAGGACTTTGTGGGGGAGAGAGTGGAGCCGGTATTGATGTTAACTCCAGGAGAAAAATTCCTTGGGATGGGTGCTTTGCCAGTGGCTCGAACCCAGGTGTCAGATCACGAGCGCAACGCTCTAACCACTAGCCTATAGCTCCCTCCACCCCCCTCCTCCTCCTTCTACTCCCCCCCCCCCCCTCACCCCGCTTCCTCTTCCTACATTATTTATTTAAAGCATTAAATGGGGGCTGTGTTATTTTCAATGGCGTGGAGTATGTCATAGCTTGCTTTAAGATAACGCCGCGTGAATACATCATCAACCTCTTTATTTCTCCTTCTTTTGCTCTTGCACTTTGGTGACATGCTCGCAAATGTTAATACCGTACATACTGCATTGAATGATTACCCTGCTTGGTTTTCTTTCATAATAATAATAATAATAATAATAATTATATTAATAATAATAATAATCAGCTTGATATAGTTTTATCCCAGCGGCAGCCTAAAAAATTTTTGTGTGTGCGGCACATTATATTTCCTACAGCGGGTTTTTGTGTGGTTTTTTTTGGTTGACAGACGTCTGCTTGTGGTACTTCGATGTGCTGTTTGCTGAGTTTCACAGAATGGACAAAAAACAAAATCGTGTTTCAACCGGATTAAATGACTCCGACAAGGTTCTAAGTCTCCCTTCAAATACCTACAGCCAAACCGCTCTTTATTTGACAGGGACAAACCCCACGCTTGCTTTAACATACTGTACTTCAACAATATCGATCAGGCCTTGAGCGATAGAGGCTCCCTGCTGAGTTGATCCGGGAGGAGAGGGGGATGGGGGGAGGAGATTGGAGTCAAATCCTTCAAAGGACATCCCCTGCAGCCTTCACCTGTTAAAAAAATATCCATCAACGATGGTGGTGGTGGTGGTGGTGGTGGTGGTCGTCAGAGAGAACAAAAGTCTGATGTGCAATGGCAGCACAAGTCCTCACACCGTGTGAGTACTTACTACACAACACAGCTTTGCACTGCACTGCGCAGCGCTACGCTGGATAATAAAATTAATGATTGTGCTGCCTTTACTTGTGATTAAGGTAGTAAGCTACGGTGTAGGCGAAAAACAGCAACCACCAAAATGTTGCACAGGATTCTTTCTTCTTTTATTCTATTCTTTTATATCCGAGGATAATGGAATAAGCACTTATGTGCTCTTTTTTACATCCAGTCCCCGTGTGTATGCGGTTTTGTAAATTTTTGTCATCTGTTTCCACCGGCACACAATGGCCTACTCTTCCGAAAAGCGGAACAGGACTTAACGTGTGCGCAAGATGTTCTGCGTGCGTTCGAACACGGGGCCTCGGTTTATAGTCTCATCCGGACTTTGACATTCAGTTCGATTTTTTGGTCAAACTGGGAAGAAAGGGCGAGGCTGGGAATCGAACCCAGAACTCACGGTTTACTTGTTGGCAGGTAAACGTCTTGACCATCCTGCCACCTTCCTTTCTTTTGCACTGCACAGCGCTACGCTGGATAATAAAATGATTGGGCTGCCTTGTCATTAAGGCAGTAAGCTACGGTGTAGGCACAAACAACAACAACAAAATGTTGCACAAGATAAATTTGGCTGATAGGTATGTCGATGTAGTTGTGTGTGTGTGTGTGTGTGTGTGTGTTGTGTTGTGTGTGTGTGTGTGTGTGTGTGTGTGTGTGTGTGTGTGTGTGTGTGTGTGTGTGTGTGTGTGTGTGTGTTTGTGTGTTGTTTGTTTGTTGTTTGTGTGTGTGTGTGTGTTGTTCGTGTGTGTGTTGTTTGTGTGTGTGTTGTGTGTGTGCGTGTATGTGTGTTCCTGTCTTTAGCTGTATTTCTTTTCCTTCAAGTGTTTTTTGTTTTTTATTTTTTGGTCTATTCAGAATATTGCCAGGAACAACGCTTCTGCTCTCATGGCCTCATTTCCATAGCCAAACGCATGTTGCATACCTGACTTCGGTTTAACGTTTCATTCAAAAGACTAGCACACAGACCACCATTCAAGGTCTTGTGGACTAGGGGGAAAATGAGGTTCAGCTGGGGATTGAACCCACAACCTGTCGATTTCTATAGACAGGTGCGTTCCCTCTTGACCACTAAACCACTTCGCCACAGCTGTCACCTGTTCTGTTCCACACCTGGCATGAACATGTTCTGTTCCACAACCAGACATGAACATGTTCTGTTCCGCAACCTGACATGAACATGTTCTGTTCCGCAACCTGACATGAACATGTTCTGTTCCACAACCTGACATGAACATGTTCTGTTCCACAACCTGACATGAACATGTTGTGTTCCACAACCTGACATGAACATGTTCTGTTCCACAACTTGACATGAACATGTTCTGTTCCACAACCTCACATGTTCTGTTCCACAACCTCACTTAATGAACGTGTTCTGTTCCGCAACCTGACATGAACATGTTCTGTTCCGCAACCTCACATGAACGTGTTCTGTTCCGCAACCTCACATGAACACGTTCTGTTCCATACTTGACATGAACATGTTCTGTTCCACAACCAGACATGAACATGTTCTGTTCCGCAACCTGACATGAACATGTTCTGTTCCACAACCTCACATGAACATTCACTTCAAGACTTAAAAGATGTTTCTTCTTCTTCTTTGTCGAACTCTCTGACAACAACATTTGTTGTCTGTCATATGAGGAAAAAAATTTGTTGCGCTGCCGTTAAGCGCCTGACAAGTCAGGCCCAGCGCATCCGACTTCGGCATGGGTGAGGAATATTCTTTTAAGTCTTTCTGGAAATAAAAAATAATAAAAGAAAAGAAGAAAACAGGCAGAAGAATAGACCAGAGAAA
>CM054148.1:36039786-36072286 GCA_028751875.1 Rapana venosa | reverse complement strand
AGCCTAGTGGGTAGAGTTAGGCTAGGCTCTAGTTGGTGAGATTACTAGGCCTTCTTGTTAGTGGGTTTGTCTGGCAGTGATGTTTGAACTTGCTGAGCCTAGTGGGTAGAGTTAGGCTAGGCTCTAGTTGGTGAGATTACTAGGCCTACTTGTTACAGCAGCAGGTCAGGCTTCACAGGCTTTGGGCTGACAGGATACGTGGTGTGTAAGAATGTGTCTGGGGGTAGGGCCAATAATGCTGGTCTGGTTTTGAAAATACTTTGCTGAAGATTACACTATTGTTTAGTGGCTCAAGGTTGTGCAACCGCTCTTGTGGTGTGTGTGTGTGTGTGTGTGTGTAGTTGTGTGTGTTGTGTGTGTGTGTGTTTGTTGTTGTGTTGTGTGTGTTTGGTGTGTTGTGTTGTTGAGCTTGACGCTTTAAGCTGCTCAATGTTGTGTGTGGGAGAGAGAGAGAGAGAGGATGAGAGAGGAGAGAGAGAGAAGTTTGACACTTTAAGCTGCTCAAAGTTGTGTGTGTGCATGTGAAGTTTGATACTTTAAGCTGCTCAAGGTTGTTTTGTTGTTGTTTTTTTAATTTTTTATTTTATTCTTTTATTTTGAGGATAATGGCATAAGCACTCATGTGCCCCTTTTTTTTTTTAAAGATCCAGTCCCTGTGCTATGCAGTTTTTTAAATATTGTCATCCTTCCCACCTGCACACAATGGCCTACTCTTCTGGTTGTGTGTGTGTGTGTGTGTGTGTGTGCGCACAATGGCCTACTCTTCTGGCTGTGTGTGTGTGCGTGCGTGCGTGCGCGTGTGTGTGTATGTGTGTGGGCGCGTGCGTGTGTGTGTGTTCTGGATTTGTAATCACATCTGATAAACAAGTTGTCTGTTGCTGGATATAGTAGGGGGTTTTAAGTGTGTTGTTTTTCAGACATGCTGTACTAGAGATATTTGTCTTCCACTTGGACTGTGAATTGTGGTATGTGTGTTTGTTGTGTGTTTGTGTGTGTTGTGGTGTGTGTGTGTGGTGTGTGTGTGTGTGTGTGTGTGTGTGTGTGTGTGTGTGTGTGTGTGTGTTAAGAGAGAGAGAGAGAGAGAGAGAGAGAGAGAGAGATTTGTTCTTGGCTAAATAATGTAGCAATGTCCCATCCATGTGGAATACTGAACAAACATTAATCAGTGTGTGTGTATGTGTTTTTTTTAAAATTCTTTTATATCGAGGATAATGGAATATTTTTTACATCCAGTCCCCATGTGTATGCGGTTTTGTAAATTCTGTCATCTGTTCCCACCGAAACACAATGGCCTACTCTTACGAAAAGCGGAACAGGATTTAACGTGGGCGCAAGATGTTCTGCGTGCGTTCACGCTCGGGGCCTCGGTTTATAGTCTCATCCGAAAGATTTCTAGGGAGAGTGGAGTCTGCACTGATGTTAACTATATCTCTTTTCTATTTCTGGCGCACGCAATCATGAATGACACCTCCTTATTCTCCTTGCCAAAAGCCATCTTGTGACACCGCATTCACATCCAGGGCCTCCAAGGACAGTAACACAACGATGGTTCCTGTCTTGCGAGTTCACACGGGAAAAAAGAAAAAAGAATACGTGAAATACTGTTTAGATTAACTTCTTTACTTTACAGTTGAGCGGCCACACATGAGCAATTTTCTTAGCATTGCAACAATCTGAACTAGCTGGAGGTATACACAGAGTTTGTTATTTCTCCATTTATTATTGTATTATATCAACAAAAAGAATATCCCCGAAGCCGAGAATCCGCTACTTTCAAGGTGGGTAAAAACAGTTGCACACACAAAAATCTCACCATTGGTAAATCTGGGAGCTCTAGCCAAGGAACAAGGGGAAAAACTCAAAGTACCTAGGGGTCGATTGATACTAAAGCTGTGATGGTAACAAATCCTATAACTCAAAGTCAGCAAAAGCAGCGGCGATTGCTATAAATCTTTGGATACCCACGACCACGTTTACTCCGCTGGGACCTAACTATTATCACATCAACAACAACAACAACAACAACAAGACTTCGTTTTCGCGCTGATCTGGGTTGGTACCTAGTCGCAACATAAGGCCAAACTTCGTGTTTATTAGTTGTTTTTCGGTGAAGGGGCGACGCGCCAAAAAAAAAAAGAGCGGCGTCCTTTAGCCAGTTACATATCAACGGGGGGAGGGAGTGTGGATAGAGAAGAGAGGGGGAGGGGGGGGGGGGAGGCGGGGGGCGGAAGAGAGAGATAAACCAGTTTAGGGTTTGGGTGGAGTGTGAAGTGAAACCTATACAAGCAAAAGAGTGGGGGGGTATGTGGGGGGGGGGGGGGGGGGTGTTAGAAAGA
Source organism: Rapana venosa (assembly GCA_028751875.1). NCBI lineage: Eukaryota > Metazoa > Mollusca > Gastropoda > Neogastropoda > Muricidae > Rapana > Rapana venosa. The sequence continues at coordinate 36,069,950 of CM054148.1, read as the reverse complement.
GTAAGACCTAAGGTGGTGATGAGGTTATATTTGCCCAATACTAGTAGAGGTGAGGGGGTGGGGGCCTGCCTACCATACCACAATGCTGTGTAATGGGCAAATTGACCAAATGGGGGGGGGGGGTGTAGGGGAGGGGGGAGGGGGGTAGGTTGGTAGGGGCGTAGGTGGGAAGGCTTAGACGAGGAACAGGGGTGAGGGTGGGTAGTGGTATCGAGGAAGGAGGACAAGGGGCATGCAGTAATTGTAGGTGGTCATTAAATGGATTTTTCTTGCTTAGTTGGATAAGAAGGTCTATTGCACGAAACTAGACATAAAAGAAAGGGACAATACATTTTATAACTGCCTTTGCACATTGCATTACATCAACTCATAGACATTCTGGGTTTTTTTTTCTCCTGGTTTGATTTTTATAGTAGAACAAATCAACAGCAATAAACAGCTACTAGATGATTAAAATCTCATGCCAAAGCTGCAAACTCAAAACGAATAACTCTTTAAACATGTACCCAACATTTCCATGTACCACGGAGTTTCTGCAGAAAACTTCCATAAGGAGGGGGCGATTTGGGGGGGGGGGGGGGGGGCGGAGGTTCTCATGTCTTTGAGTTTGCCCACTTAAAGACATACAAACACATAAAGACCAACAACCAGACAACAAGAAGGGGAGGGGGAGGGGAGGGGGGGGGGGGGCAAAGTAGGCCTTAGAGGAGAAAGTGCCTGAATTGTGTTGGAGATAGGAGAGGGGATGGCGTGTACCCTAAATGTCTTTGCTCTGCTATGACTGAGATTCGTGTATGGGCTTAGAAGCACAAGGATTTGGTCGTAGGTTGTGTCTGTCAATGTTGTTGAACTTGCTGACCTAGTGGGTAGAGTTAGGCTAAGGCTCAAGTTGGTGGAGATTACTAGCTACTGTTACAGGCAGCAGTTCAGTGCTTCACAGCTTTGGCTGACAGGAATACGTGGGTGTGTAGAAATGTGTCTGGGGGTAGGGTCACCAATAATTGCTGGTCTGGTTTTTGAAAATACTTGTTCTGAAGATTACACTAATTTTAGTGGCTCAAGGTTGTGCACCGCTCTTTCGTTGTTGTTGTGTAGTGTTGTGTGTGTGTGTTGTGTGTGTTTGTGTGTTGTGTGTGTTGTGTGTTGTGTTGTGTGTTGTGAGTGTGTAAATGTGGAGCTTGACGCATTAGCTGCTTCCAAGTTGTGTGTGTGTGAGAAAGTAGAATATAGAGAGAGAGAAGTTTGACACTTTTAAGCTGCTCAAAGTTGTGTTGTGCAGTGAAGTGTTGACACTTTATAGCTGCTCAAGGTTGTTTTGTTCGTTTGTTTTTTTAATTATTTTTATTTTATTCTTTTAATTTTGAGAGATATGGCATAAGACACGGTCATGTCCCCCTTGTTTTTTTTTTAAAGATTCGCTAGTCCCTTGTGCTATGCAGTTTTTTTAATATTTCATTCCTTCCCCACCTGTCACACAATCCTACTCTTCTGTTGTGTGTGTGTGTGTGTGTGTGCTGCGCCAATGGCCTACTCTTCTGGCTGTGTGTGTTGCGTGCGTGCGTGCGCGTGTGTGTGATATGTGTGTGAGGCGCTGTGCGTGTGTGAGTGTTTCTGGATTGGTAATCACATCTGATAAACACAAGTTGATCCTGTTGCTGGATAAGTCAAGGGCGTTTTTAAGTGTTTGTTTTACAGACATGATGTACTAGAGATATTTGTCTTCCACTTGGCTGTGAAATGTGGTAATTGTGTGTTCTGTGTGTTGTGGTGTGTGTGTGTGTAAGAGAGAGAGAGAGAGAGAGAGAGAGATGATTTGTTCTTGCTAAATAATGTAGCAATGTCCCATCATGTGGAATACTGAACAAACATTAATAAACAGTGTGTGGTGTATTGTTTTTTTTTAAATTCTTTTATATCGAGGATAATGGAATATTTTTACCAATCCAGTCCCCATGTGTATGCGTTTTTGTAAATTCCCCGTCATCTGTGTCCCACCGAAACACAATGGCCTACTCTTTACGAAAGAGCGGAACAGATTTAACGTGGGCGCAAAGTTCTGCGTGCGTTCACGCACGGGTCCACGCGGTTTTCTTATAGGGTCATCATCGAAAAGTATATTCTAGTGGAGAGGGGTAGTCTGCTACATTGATGCGTTAATCCAAGGGAAACTATCCCCGTGAATGGGAAATTCGCACCCGGGACGTCAGATTTGCCACCGCAATGTTCTAACCACTGATGGCCTATCCTCGTCCCCCGTATGTGTGTGTGGGACGATTCGGGTCCCTGCTCTCACCGATGAAACTCACCCCCATCCTCTAACGGCTCAAGCCATACCCACAGAGAATGGGCGGGTGCAGGAGTAGGGGTGTGGGGGGGGGGAGATGGAGCCTAGTGGATTAGGCGATTGTGTTTCGCGATCTGACAGCGCTGTCCCAGCCACCACCAGGACGCCCATTGTGGGGGGAATTTTCCCCTGAGTTTACATCCCTGCCGGTCGCCACTCCCCCTACTGTCCAATTTATACATACATACATTACATACATACATACATACATAATACATACATATATATATATAAATAATATATATATATATATATATATATATAGTATATATATATCACATTCAACATACATACCATACATACATACATAACATACATACATAATACAATAACATACATACATAAATGTATACATGCAATACATAGTGTACATACATACATACGTACATGCATAGAAGCATTCATACAAACATACATACATACATACATTTCTACATGACATACATAAATACATACATACATACATACATACATACAGTCATGAGCATCCTACATACAGTACATAATACATACATACATACAAACATGCAATATATACAAACATAGCATACCTACATACAAATATGTATAGCATGAATACATACGTACAAACATACATACATACGTACCTACTTACGTACGTACATACATACAAACATGTATACATGCATACAAATACATACATACATACAATACATACTTGACATACAATACATACATACATATATATATATATAATAACATACATACATCCAAACATACATGAACATACATACATACATACATACATACAAACATATGTACCAATGTACATTACATACATCTAATCAGTATACATGCATCATATGAACGATACATACATACGTACATGCATATATGCATGTGCATACATACATACATACATACATCCATACATCTCGTTGGTCGTCCCTCGATGCCGATGATGACTGTCCTCATTGTGTTGAGGGTCTTTGTCTTATGTGGGCACGGAAATGGCTGGTTAAAACACTCCGTATGGCAAGACTCGGGTGGCATGGGGGGGCAAGGAAACTGTCCGGGGGTTCTCAGGGTTGGTGTGTTGACGGGCCTTTCTCCTAGCTCGTGCTGCAGTTCACGTCATCTCGCCAATCTTCTCCTCGAAGTTCTGGTCATGGCGCCAGCTGGTTAGGGCGCGCCCCATCCGGCTCTGTCCATAGCTACAGCTTCCAGCTGTTTGTGAGGGATGTCAGCGTGTTTGATTGTTGGACTTCCACGCAGTCCTTGAATCTTTTGCGTGGTCTGGACCGGTACCGCTGTCCCAGGTCAGTTTTCCGCCATACATGAGCTGCTTAGTGCATCCTTTGGTCGTCATGCCGGATCACTTGACCAACCCATGCCCCCGAAACTGGGTTTCAGGATCATGGCCTCGATGGCTGGCTCATTCCCAGCTCTGTCCAGGACTCTAGGTTTAGGATCCGGTACTTTGCCAGTGGTTGTTTCATAAATGTATGACCGATAGGCTTCTCATGTTGAACTTCTCACAGGCAGGCTTCAGTGTCTTTTTGTACACCGTCCATGTCCTCGCAATCCATAGAGTAGGCTGGTGAAGGAACACGGCTCTGTAGCACTTGAGTCTTTGTGGAAAGCTGGAAGTTGTGCTGGTTTCAAGACACGAGCCTTTCGTAAAGGCGACCAAGAGCTTGACCTGGCCTTATGGCAGATCCTAGCGTTGAACTCTTTAATCCAGGTGTGTTATCATTGCTGAGATGGTACATGAGCGCGAGGTATCTGAAATCATCCACTATACTTTAGCTGGGTGCCCTCAATGGAGATAGAGTGGGAGGGGTGGCTGATGCAGGCGCTGGCTGAAAATAGGTACCACTGTCTTGCCGAGGCTGATAGTGAGCCCAAAAAGGTCGAGAAGGCTTCCGCGAGAACTTATCTGAGAAAAGGCTGTAGGATCCACAGACTCTTGTGTGCCATGAGAGCACAGTCATCAGCAAAAAGTGCCTTCCAGGATGATCTTCTCCAACAACCTTGGTCCTGGCGTTCAGGTCGGCGGAGGTCAAACAGTGAGCCATCAAGTCTGTATCGCAGGTATACCCCAAGTCTACGGTCCTAGAGATAGCGTGGTTGAGGACGCAGGGGAAAAAAGAAAGTTGAAAAGGCACTGGGGCCAGCACGCTATCCCTGTTTGACAACCGTTACTGCGATGTTTAATGCTTCTGATACATTCACCACCCGTAGAGAACCTGCCCGGTCAAAGTTGCATGAAACTGGCGAAAGAGGTTTATGAACTTTCTGGCATCCGAGTTTGGGCTAAGGATGATCCGAGGCCTTCCTGTTCACATGTAGTCGAAGGCTGGTGAGGTCAACAAAGACCACATACAAGTCCATGTTTTGGCTCTAAGCATTTCTCCTGCACTGAGTCGACGGTAGAAGATCATGTCCACAGTGCTGCGGTATTTGTGCGAAATCCCACACTTGTGTTATCCCGGCAGGTTTGCCTTCGGAAATGTTCTCCGTGTTATCGTTGAGGAGGATCCGAGCAATATTTGTCCCAGACGAATAGAAAGGAGGGAGATGCCACCGTAATTGCCGCAGTCAGCCTACTACCCTTGTTCGTTAAATAGGGAGATGACAGTGGCACCCGAAATCTTTGGGCAATTCCTTCTTCTTCTTCCCAAATGCTGGTGGAGGAGGGAGTGGAAAGCTGTCTAGGGCCACAGGTCCGGCAGATTATGAACATCACTGCTGGGATACCGTCCATTCCGGGTTGCTTCTTTGTCCTGAGAGCTGGTCTGTCTTATTGCCCTCAGATCTTCATCCATAGTGGGGGGGAGGTCGAGGCAGTGTACAATGGGCTTTTTGAGGGATCACTCAATGGCGTGGTGGTCTACACTGGAGGCCTTGTGGAGTCAGTGTTGCTGTAAAGTGCTCTCTCCATCGTTCATTGATGCTCTCATCTCCTCAGCCGGGTTGAACGTCTGCTGACAGGAGTGGGGTATGTACATGGCTTAGAAGGTCCGTAGACTTCTTTGATGGCACTGAAAAAAAACATTTTGGAGTTCATGCGTGTCAGCGTATCACTGGCCCTCGTCTGCCCTTCCTCTCCCACCATACATCCTGCATCTTGCGCCAGCGCAACTTGGCCCGTTTACCTGGAGAATTCTTGGAAACGATCAATGCTTGGGAGGCCGAGGAGGAGTCGTTTGCACTCTAACAACTGCTTTTTGCTTGTCATCCAGGAGTTTTCTGATGTGCTCGTCGTTCCGTCGAAACCAGTCCTGATGACATTCGTTTTCTGGGGCCGATAGTGAGGGTTTTTGAGCTGACTCATCCACCTATTGTTCTGAAATGCTCCCGACCTTTGAGTCGGGCAAGCCAGTCAGGGGACCATGTGAAGTCAGTCGCCGGTCGAGGTCTTCAGCAAATTCACTGCGTTGCTGATGTTCGAGTTTTGCAACGCGAACGCTGGTCTGAGGAACTTTCGCGTCTTAGCGCAGAGTTGGAGCGATACGCAGGGATAGGATGGCCCCTGACTAACGATGGACTGTCCAACACTCGCACCTCGCATGCCCTGGTGAATCCTGATGTCACGGATATCTCTTTGGCGGCAATTGCAAAGTCGATCAGGATGCCACTGCTTGGATTCATGGGTTCATCCATGTTGCCTTGAATTTGTCGGCCAGCGTAACAGTCTGTATGTTTGTTATAGTGAGGTGTTGTATCACCACAAAGGCTTAGAAGCATCAAGGCCGTTGGAATTCACGCTGTTCCAGTTCCGAGTGGCCCCAGCACGCCCTTTTTCAATTTCTGCAGTTCCGCTCCAACTCTGGCCGTGAATCGCCCAGCAGATATTGAGCTTGTCATAGAGGGGGTTCGACCTTTATCTGATGGCACTGAGCTCCTCATAAAAGCTTCCTTCACTTCATCGCTGCTGGTAATGGGAGTTGGAGCGTATGCGCACTGATGAGGGTAATAGCCGGGACGGTTCATGGGAAAGCGGAGATTTCATCTGTGCCTCTCTTCACTGAAGTTGGTAGATTACAGGAAGTAGTTCTAAGAGGAGCGATGTCTTGATGGCCGACGGATCCCACTCCCGTGTGAATTCTTTCTTTCATCTTTGGCTTGCCTTTCCAAAAGACAGTGAGCCCCCCTTTCAGTCATCCACAGATCCTATCCTCAGCTATCTGGACTCCGCTGAAGGGCGAGCTATGTCCAATGGCGTTAGCGGGCCAGTTCCCTTGCAAAGAGAGCCGTTCTCCTCTCAGGCCATGAAGAGCAGGCCTCTCTGTCCATAGTGAGCGCACTTCCACGCACCAACATTAAATTGTTTCTTTCTTTGATTTCGCCGCTTGTGATGGTACTACTGCCAGCCGCGGTATGGGCCTGGCTCGGTTGGAATGGACAAGCATTTGTAACATACATGTATACATGCATACATCATACTACATACATACACATGTATACATGCATACAAACATATATTATACATACATACATACATACATACATTCAAACATACATACAGTACAAACATACATACATACAGTACATACAGACATACATACATACATACATACATTACAACATACATACATAGTACATACATACAGTAAATTGTATACAGCATACATTAAGTACATACATACATACGTACATAGCATATGGTGCATGCATACAACATACAATAACAAACATACATACATACATACAAACATACATACATCACATTACATACATACATACATACATACATAAATACATACATGCATACATAAATGTATACATGCATACATACGTACATACATACATGTATACATGCATACAAACATATAATTATACATACATACATACATACATACATACATACATACATACATACATACATACATACATACATACATACATACATACATGCATGCATGCATGCATTCATACATACATACATGACATACAGACCTACATTCATCATATCAAACATACATACATACATGACTTTACATACATACATACATACATACATACAAATCCATACATACATACATACATGCATATTATACACATACATGCATACCTACATACATATATGTATACATGCATACATACGTACATACATACGTACCTACGTACGTACGTACATACATACGTACGTACCTACGTATGTTGGTACGTACGTACATACATACATATATACATACATACATACATACATGCATACATACATACATACATACATACATACATACATACATACATACATACATACATACATACATACATACATAGGAGAGAAAACTCTGAACTCTGGAAATGTTAAATGTACATCGCTTAGGTCACAATACACTTTTTTGTGAGGGGCAAAATGGAAGAGGCAAAGAAAATGAAGTATATAAATTATCATAGACTTGGTAAGAACTCTTCTGGCACAATACCTTGGCGTGCACCTCAACTGAAATGGGGTGGATGTCAGGCAAAAACCATCTTTGCCCTTGGGATTGAATGTTCGGGTAGAAAAACGTTTCTCAGAAGTTAACATTGCTTTGGTAGCTATAATAATTTGCGGGTTGTTGTTGTTTGTGGTTTTTTTCAAGCAGAAATTATACTATTGAATCCACCTGACCCAGGTGAGTTCACAAGCATTTTTTAAAAATTCTTTTTATATCGAAGATAATGAATAAGCACTTATGTGCTTTTTTAACATCCAGTTTCCCCGTGAGTGTATGTTTTTTTAAAATAACTAGTCATCTGTTCCCAACCGGCTAAAGAAACACAATGCCTACTCTTACGAAAAGCGGAACATGATTTAACGAGTGTGCACGAGATGTTCTGTGTGCCTTCGCCACACGGGACCATCGTTTATGTCTCACCCGAGGACTTTTTGGGAGAGTGAATCGCACTGATGTTAACTCCAGGAGAAAAATCTATCCCCCCTTTTAGCGGGAACACGAAACTCCGGTTTTGGTCATGATTGCTAGACGCAATAGTTCTAACCACTAGGACACTCCCTCCCCACATCACGCATGCATTGACACTGTACCCCCTCCTTTTTATACTAACAACTAATCATGATACCTGATTCTTACATTTGAACCCACACTTTTACGCATGTAAACACAGTAACAGGTGGATGCAATGGTTATGTGTATATCATATTATATTTTAAGATATATAAACTGCAGACAGAGGTAACTGTTGCCTGACACTACCCCTCTTTTTAAAAACTAACACTAATCATAATACTAATTCTACATGACCCACGCACTTTCGCAAGGTAAAGCACAGTAACAGTGAATGCAAAAGTATAAAAGTGTATAAATTCATATTTATGAGTATATAAACGGCACACACGGGTAGCCTGTTCTTTTTCAAATTTTAAGTATTGCCTAGTGATGTTTAGGGAAGGGGTAATTTGCTCAGTTCTGTAAACAGAGGAGGGAAAAGTAAGCCTTATGTTTCGAGGAAGTGATAGAGGGCCTAAACATGTTAGTTTTGTGGGTTGGTGGGGGGGGGGGGTGGAGGGTCAGCTAAGGGAGCACCTTAGAAAATTGGTTCATTGGAGAAAAAATTGAATTCAGCCACTTGAACATACTACTAGTTTAGTGAACAGTAGGGGAGGTGGAGTATTGCAGCGGACGAGTACCTTTATTTAGTGGAGGGGGGTGGGTGAGGGAGAAAGCGGCGGAATCTGTGTGTGTATTCTGAGTCTATTCACACACCATGCACACACAACACAATCACACACACGACACACAGCGCACACGTTAAATCTCTGCACCGCTTTCGCGGAAGAGTTAAGCCATTGTGTGCCGGTGGAAAACATTGACAAAAATAAGCTCAAAAAAACTAGAGCATACACACGGGAATGCGGATGTAAAAAAAGCATCAGTAGTGCTTATTCCATTATCCTCCATATAAGATAAGAGATAAATCTAAAAACTAGAGGACTAAGTCAGTGCTGTCACCAGCCCGACTCCAGAAAATTCTTTGCTTAGTTAAAAGGGTTTTGATTGGTGCTTTTTTTTGGGTGGGGGACATTTACAAAGGAATTAGCATAGTTTTGTTTACTTATATTTTTTTCCCTTCAAAGAACGTAAAGGCTGGTCTGTGCACGTGCACATCCCGCACGTCCTCAGGTTTCATCAGGAAAAATGTCTCTGCCACTAGCTACTCAGATCCACACACTATTGAAAAGTCTAGAGGATAACTCTTTGGGCTAGTCTACAGCAGAGAGTTGTCTCCCTCAAACAGCTCGTGAGTGTCAGGGAAATGCACACGCTGCCTAGCAAAAGGGTTGATTTCCTCAAGTTTTGGCGTAGTGGGATTGTTGCGGAAATTTCTGAGATATCCAAGATGAGGCATCATTTTGGACACGTTAGTCCCACGACTTCAACTGTTTCTACGAATTCTCGCTGTCACCGTCGGGAAAGTCGCTGTAGACATGTAGGTTGTGATAGCTAGACACTGTCAGTCAAACTTTGTATTCAAGTGAAAGCCGGAAACGAACACTGTGAAAAACAGTCTAGGCCTATCCGAAAGAGCCAGAAATATATTCGAATACCAGTTATACCCGTGCCCGAAGTCGTGAAAGCGAATGTTGATCAGTTATGGGTATAAATGTAGCGCCCCAACCTCGAAAAGCTGTGATCAATACAAACCCAAGTCAAGAAAACATTAACAGATTGAGCCGATGCGATGCACAGAAGACGGGAGAGGAGATCGGAGAACTTTTTTGGAGGCTACCTTGCTTTAGGAGTATCTGCTCGCCCGATTTCGAATCTTTTTTGAGGCGTGGCAATTCGTTTCATGAAAGTGTAAAAAGCGATGCTTATGAATACGAGGCCGGATTCGTTTCTGACCAAATATTGGAAACAACACATTTGAATCACGAAAACACTGTATCAGTATTTGCGAGTAATGCTGTATAGGAAGGTTTGGGAGTATGAAAATCGATGAGAATAAATTATCATTTAGTTAACTAATATCTAAGTCGTAATATACGACATTATAACATCAGTGGAATAACTGGTACATGTACCACCATCACAGCAGAAATAAGAATTGATTTGCATTTCCATACCTACTGATACAAACATATCAGCCAGTTTGATGTTGGGGACAATATTCTCTTACAAATAGTTTTTTGTTACTATAATGTTAAGGTGTTCACCCGAGCACTACACACCGTGGGATTAATTTACCCAAACAGGCACTCTTTCTCATGCAAAACACCAGGGACACTGTGGATGAGAAGTTTGCAATGACTGTTTTTTAAGTTGTATATAAGAAGTGTTTTTCAGTGATTCATATAGGCTCCAACCACATTTTTTTTTGAGTTCTCTTTCATTATTATCTTTTCAGCTTTGTCATATTTTTATCAAAGTATCCATAACTATGTTTAGTATAAACATGTCAAAACAGAGACGATAACATTAGGTGACCAGTCAACTATAACTCCTATACAAATGAATATATACATGTACCTTCCACAACATCACCATTTTTTCTTTAAAATTTTTCATCTTTTTATAGATACGTGTTAATATTCGTGTAATAGTTCCAGTATGTAGTACGAAAGGTATGGAATCACCAGTGGATTCAATAAGTCTGGCATCGCCAAACAATTTCTATATGTAGGATTACTAGTTCTAATTGACGAATTGTATTGCCTCCAGTTGATGATGTAAACATGTTTTTGTATCTGAGACTTCATAATTGTTGAGAATTTGCTGATAAATTTGTTTTGTTTTGTCTTTACTTTGATGGGAACATGTTTTCAAGAGAAGAAGATGATCAACAAAGTCAGTTTAAACTAACACATTAGTGGACATTACCTTACAAGTAAAAAGCTGCTGCAGCAGCAACAATATGAAAAACAAGATATTTGCTAACAACAAAATCAACTAGTAACTTCACCTGATTCTTTGATTAAACTGTGCAGTGTGGTTCACTTTTATTAACCAGATCTACCATCCATCATAATTATAGGGTTTTTGTTCAACTGGCCATTTGAGGAGATGAGTGGAATAGAAATGTCCACAGATATATATACCAAGAAGGTAATCTCACCTGTTCAGCATCACCAAATTCAGATGTTACGGTTAGACCACTTGTGCCCGAGAAAAACTACCACACAGTAATATTGACATGATTCTCCTCTATGTGCTCCAGTCTTTGCTGGCCCTGAGATGTCGTGAAGACTTCATTGTGGTTTACTCATTGATACTATTGACGGTCAGAAATAGGCGATTAAACAGAATTCATATCCTTATTATACACATGTGAGATAACATAAAGTTGGTGTCTTGATTTTCATGTAATATAAAGTGCAGTCTCTACTGTTGGCATCACATGTTTGGTGTTACTTGTTAATTGCTATTTACTTCCCAATGACATGACTGATCCTCCTTTTTTCACTTTCTCCGTCTTTGCTGGCCGTGCTTTGAAACTTCATGGATTCACATTGCTATAATGATGTTGTGAAAGTTAGTATGTTACCAAGAGGAGAAACTGTATGGTCTGCCTTTTTTCTTTATTCCCTGTGTTACCTTGCAAGACGGCCTCATAGGGGTTTCTTATTTTGGTTTTGTTACACCCGGTCTATCTTATTTCCTTTCCATATTTTTAATTAAGTAGTAGACTAGTATTTTTTCCTTATTGTTCCAGGTTCATGTAACAATGGTTTCATTTGCTCTTTTAATACTAGTTGTATCTGTTCCAACTAACTATCTTACGTGGCCTCTAACCCCCCTCCCCCCCCCCTCCCCAGCTGCTTTGATTTTGTGTTATTTTCAAACTTTTCATTGTCTTTTCTTTGTGTCCAAGATTCACATTCATACATCATGACACTATTGACAGACCATACTAAGCATTTTGAACTTTATTTTATTTTTGAGCTGGTAAGGAATACTGCAGTGTTTCCAGGTGTTAGTGGGATCATTCTGCTTTTAGCCATGCCTATTCTTGTCTAAAGTCATCAACATGAGTTTTGTCCTTGGTACATAATCCATGCTGATGCAGGTAGGTCAGGACTGAGCGGTTTGATTGTTCAATTTTTTGTTTAGTTTGCTTTTGTTTTTAGTTTTGATTGTTTTGTTTTGATTTGGATTATTTATGAGTTGTGCATTATTGTTTTAACGTGTGTTATTTTGTTGGTTTGTTGTGTGTGATGTGTGTGGGGGGTGGATTGTTAATTCTCATTAGGGGGGTTAACAATATGATATCAGCGATGCTATGCTTGAGCAAATCTCTACCTATTGTTTATTTACTTATTATATCTCAATCAAAGTAATAATCTTGAGAATTTGTAATCAATGTAGCAGCTGGCGTACAGTGCACAGCTGTAGGAGCATGAATCTACCTTGTTTTCTCCATATCAATTAGGCCTGGGCTTGACACCATCTTAAATTGGAAGCCAGTCAAATCTAAATCAGCTTTACGATAAGGATGAAAGTAAAGGGGAAATAATAAAATGGAGAGGAAGGGTTGGGGGATAGAAAATAGAGTCTTAAAATCCATGCATAATTTTTGGTTAACTCTGTAGAATTAGCCAATTCAGATGGTAGGTGATCTGTTGCTGCTGTGTCGTGGTGGTTTTGTTGTGTATATGAGAAGATAATTTGTTCAGTTTGCGTATGTGGATCTTTGCTGCATCTGAAAGTACATTTCTTTAAATTTTTTGTCAGTTTTTGCCTCTTGGAGACTTTTCAGTGGTAACTATACTGCCTTGTCCGATCTTGAGTCATTACTTCAGTTTGACTTTGAAAGGATTTTCAGTTATAGCTGCAGTCAGATCGTCATTGTATTTGTTAATCTATTTAACAATTTTTTTAGTTTTCAACACATGTTATATATAGTATTGTAATACATATGTAATGATGTAGTTAATAATTAAAGTTATATAATATCACTTCAGACAGCTCTTCATTTGCTTTAGTTTCCTTCGAAAAGATTTTTCCTATTAATAATTATATATGCTTTCACGTGTCAGTCCCATCCTGATTTGTCCGATCTTCGTAATCTTTTAGCGTTCCTTTTAAAGAAAAAAAAGTTTTTTTAAAAATCATACATTTACAGTAAATTAAGCTTCTAAATATATATATTATATAATTTAAAAAACCCAACTGCCATCAGGTGATTCAATGTCTTGATCAGTTTTTTTTTATCTTTGATTCAGTAAGGGCCATGCCATTCTTGACTGTTTTTTTTGTGCTTTCATATGAAAAGATTCTTTAAAAATCAGTTATGAACTTTGAAAAGATTCTTTAAATTCAGCAACAAAAAATGAGCCTTGAAGTGTTTCCATAAATCTATGCTAGATATAACAATAGCATACATATTCAAGAAAAGTCCCCGAAAGTCCGCAAAGTGTAATACTATAGAAACAGGCCCCGTGTGACGAACGCACGCAGAACATCTCTGCGACACTGCACACGGAGGCTCGTTAAATTCTGTTATCTGCGTTTCCGTAAGAGTAGGAGCACATAGTTGTCCAGAGGGAACAGATGGACAGAATTTACGAAAACCACTACACACGGGGACTGGATGTTAAAAAGCACAGAGTGCTTATTATCCATTAATCCACAATATAAAAGAACAAATAAAGTAAATAAAATAAAATAAATAATTGAATAGATCTTCTTGAGGTAATGTAATTGGCATGAGTATATATAGATCTATCCATAATATGTGAATGTAGATCTTCTAATTTCTGGTCATCAGTTTGTCAAGGGAATAGGAGTGTGGGGGGGTGAACCCAAAGTTAGTCTGAATCGATAAAGTAATTGATAGTCAAAACACTAGACTTCACAAGGCTTAGATGGCATGATATTGGTAACTAGATATCAAATGAAGTCTAACACTGATTTTCTAAATATGTGTGCTGATGATTATCATTTTTCAAATTTATTTCAGAGCCATCTTTATCCCACTCACAGTGTATTTTAGTATGGATAAAAGCATTACTTATATTCAGAATAAGAGTTCATGTGTGTTGTGTCTAGTTTTAAAATATACATGTAAATATTTTTGTTTTCAGTTGTGATCGTGCGAACATGCAGCATCTGCATACCTCACCATCTACCTGAAAAACCCTGAAGAATTGGATGTCAAGAGGAATAGGTTGCATTCTATCGAGAACATAAGCAAAGTGGAGCAGAGTCAGATTTTTTAGAGGATCTGAACTTGTCTCCATATAAGGATTGGTTCTTTCTTTTTCCTTGTCATCCATTTCTTCAACTTCTTTTTTTTCATCTGTTTTTTGTTTGCCAGTATGATCATGTGTTGTGGGTTGTAAATTACATAACATGCATGATTTGTACTGTGTGAGTGTGTAATCGGTGGTGTAGTGTATTACTTTATGTTCATTTATCATTGTGTTATAATATGCCATACCAAAAATGCCACGTGCGTAGACTGTAAAAGTGAAATGAAGGCATGCAGCACTCATTGGGGATCAGTGACTAGGAGTTGGCCCAGGATCGGCGGAGCGGAAGCGCTTTGTTGCTGCCCTACACACCAACTTGGAGGTAATGGTGTGATGATGATGATGTTTATAAAGGTGCAAGTGCATTCCATACATTACATTCACTACAAGTGTTGTGTGTGAGTGAGTGTGGTCGTGTGTCTATAGTGGTGTGTAATTTGTCACTCTGCTTGCCTGATGAAACATGTGCACTTGTGCATGCATTGTAACATACATATAAATGAGAGAGAAGTTGTGAGTGTGTTGTTTGATCTTATCATTAATTTATTACTCACTTGCACATTCATTTTTCTTTTTATGAACACAACACTGGAACACGCGCGCGACACATCGCAGCCCCACACAGGCATACCCATGCATATTAATGGAACACACACGCACAACAACACACAACACAAACACAACACAACACACACCACAAACACACACACACTCATAAGGTCTATACCTGTTCATCCATTTTTTGTTCTGATGAGTTATCAACCACGAAACCTGTAGGGGCCCTGAGCTATGTATGTTGTGTGACAACCATATGCACTGGAAGCCTGTGAGTATGTGAAGAGCACCAGGTGCAGAACATAAACATCTGCAAGCAGACCTTTTTGGGAATAAAAGAATATGATGGCAGCGCTCAGTCGTGTGTGACTCAGATAACTATATCTCTTTTCTATTTCTGGCGCACGCAATCATGAATGACACCTCCTTATTCTCCTTGCCAAAAGCCATCTTGTGACACCGCATTCACATCCAGGGCCTCCAAGGACAGTAACACAACGATGGTTCCTGTCTTGCGAGTTCACACGGGAAAAAAGAAAAAAGAATACGTGAAATACTGTTTAGATTAACTTCTTTACTTTACAGTTGAGCGGCCACACATGAGCAATTTTCTTAGCATTGCAACAATCTGAACTAGCTGGAGGTATACACAGAGTTTGTTATTTCTCCATTTATTATTGTATTATATCAACAAAAAGAATATCCCCGAAGCCGAGAATCCGCTACTTTCAAGGTGGTAAAAACAGTTGCACACACAAAAATCTCACCATTGGTAAATCTGGGAGCTCTAGCCAAGGAACAAGGGGAAAAACTCAAAGTACCTAGGGGTCGATTGATACTAAAGCTGTGATGGTAACAAATCCTATAACTCAAAGTCAGCAAAAGCAGCGGCGATTGCTATAAATCTTTGGATACCCACGACCACGTTTACTCCGCTGGGACATAACTATTACACCTCAAACAACAACAACAACAACAACAAGACTTCGTTTTCGCGCTGATCTGGGTTGGTACCTAGTCGCAACATAAGGCCAAACTTCGTGTTTATTAGTTGTTTTTCGGTGAAGGGGCGACGCGCCAAAAAAAAAAAGAGCGGCGTCCTTTAGCCAGTTACATATCAACGGGGGGAGGGAGTGTGGATAGAGAAGAGAGGGGGAGGGGGGGGGGGGAGGCGGGGGGCGGAAGAGAGAGATAAACCAGTTTAGGGTTTGGGTGGAGTGTGAAGTGAAACCTATACAAGCAAAAGAGTGGGGGGGTATGTGGGGGGGGGGGGGGGGGGTGTTAGAAAGAGTAAGACCTAAGGTGGTGATGAGGTTATATTTGCCCAATACTAGTAGAGGTGAGGGGGTGGGGGCCTGCCTACCATACCACAATGCTGTGTAATGGGCAAATTGACCAAATGGGGGGGGGGGGTGTAGGGGAGGGGGGAGGGGGGTAGGTTGGTAGGGGCGTAGGTGGGAAGGCTTAGACGAGGAACAGGGGTGAGGGTGGGTAGTGGTATCGAGGAAGGAGGACAAGGGGCATGCAGTAATTGTAGGTGGTCATTAAATGGATTTTTCTTGCTTAGTTGGATAAGAAGGTCTATTGCACGAAACTAGACATAAAAGAAAGGGACAATACATTTTATAACTGCCTTTGCACATTGCATTACATCAACTCATAGACATTCTGGGTTTTTTTTTCTCCTGGTTTGATTTTTATAGTAGAACAAATCAACAGCAATAAACAGCTACTAGATGATTAAAATCTCATGCCAAAGCTGCAAACTCAAAACGAATAACTCTTTAAACATGTACCCAACATTTCCATGTACCACGGAGTTTCTGCAGAAAACTTCCATAAGGAGGGGGCGATTTGGGGGGGGGGGGGGGGGGCGGAGGTTCTCATGTCTTTGAGTTTGCCCACTTAAAGACATACAAACACATAAAGACCAACAACCAGACAACAAGAAGGGGAGGGGGAGGGGAGGGGGGGGGGGGGCAAAGTAGGCCTTAGAGGAGAAAGTGCCTGAATTGTGTTGGAGATAGGAGAGGGGATGGCGTGTACCCTAAATGTCTTTGCTCTGCTATGACTGAGATTCGTGTATGGGCTTAGAAGCACAAGGATTTGGTCGTAGGTTGTGTCTGTCAATGTTGTTGAACTTGCTGACCTAGTGGGTAGAGTTAGGCTAAGGCTCAAGTTGGTGGAGATTACTAGCTACTGTTACAGGCAGCAGTTCAGTGCTTCACAGCTTTGGCTGACAGGAATACGTGGGTGTGTAGAAATGTGTCTGGGGGTAGGGTCACCAATAATTGCTGGTCTGGTTTTTGAAAATACTTGTTCTGAAGATTACACTAATTTTAGTGGCTCAAGGTTGTGCACCGCTCTTTCGTTGTTGTTGTGTAGTGTTGTGTGTGTGTGTTGTGTGTGTTTGTGTGTTGTGTGTGTTGTGTGTTGTGTTGTGTGTTGTGAGTGTGTAAATGTGGAGCTTGACGCATTAGCTGCTTCCAAGTTGTGTGTGTGTGAGAAAGTAGAATATAGAGAGAGAGAAGTTTGACACTTTTAAGCTGCTCAAAGTTGTGTTGTGCAGTGAAGTGTTGACACTTTATAGCTGCTCAAGGTTGTTTTGTTCGTTTGTTTTTTTAATTATTTTTATTTTATTCTTTTAATTTTGAGAGATATGGCATAAGACACGGTCATGTCCCCCTTGTTTTTTTTTTAAAGATTCGCTAGTCCCTTGTGCTATGCAGTTTTTTTAATATTTCATTCCTTCCCCACCTGTCACACAATCCTACTCTTCTGTTGTGTGTGTGTGTGTGTGTGTGCTGCGCCAATGGCCTACTCTTCTGGCTGTGTGTGTTGCGTGCGTGCGTGCGCGTGTGTGTGATATGTGTGTGAGGCGCTGTGCGTGTGTGAGTGTTTCTGGATTGGTAATCACATCTGATAAACACAAGTTGATCCTGTTGCTGGATAAGTCAAGGGCGTTTTTAAGTGTTTGTTTTACAGACATGATGTACTAGAGATATTTGTCTTCCACTTGGCTGTGAAATGTGGTAATTGTGTGTTCTGTGTGTTGTGGTGTGTGTGTGTGTAAGAGAGAGAGAGAGAGAGAGAGAGAGATGATTTGTTCTTGCTAAATAATGTAGCAATGTCCCATCATGTGGAATACTGAACAAACATTAATAAACAGTGTGTGGTGTATTGTTTTTTTTTAAATTCTTTTATATCGAGGATAATGGAATATTTTTACCAATCCAGTCCCCATGTGTATGCGTTTTTGTAAATTCCCCGTCATCTGTGTCCCACCGAAACACAATGGCCTACTCTTTACGAAAGAGCGGAACAGATTTAACGTGGGCGCAAAGTTCTGCGTGCGTTCACGCACGGGTCCACGCGGTTTTCTTATAGGGTCATCATCGAAAAGTATATTCTAGTGGAGAGGGGTAGTCTGCTACATTGATGCGTTAATCCAAGGGAAACTATCCCCGTGAATGGGAAATTCGCACCCGGGACGTCAGATTTGCCACCGCAATGTTCTAACCACTGATGGCCTATCCTCGTCCCCCGTATGTGTGTGTGGGACGATTCGGGTCCCTGCTCTCACCGATGAAACTCACCCCCATCCTCTAACGGCTCAAGCCATACCCACAGAGAATGGGCGGGTGCAGGAGTAGGGGTGTGGGGGGGGGGAGATGGAGCCTAGTGGATTAGGCGATTGTGTTTCGCGATCTGACAGCGCTGTCCCAGCCACCACCAGGACGCCCATTGTGGGGGAATTTTCCCCTGGAGTTTACATCCCTGCCGTCGCCACTCCCCCTACTGTCCTTTATACATACATACATACATACATACATACATACATACATACATACATATATATATATAAATAATATATATATATATATATATATATATAGTATATATATATCACATTCAACATACATACCATACATACATACATAACATACATACATAATACAATAACATACATACATAAATGTATACATGCAATACATAGTGTACATACATACATACGTACATGCATAGAAGCATTCATACAAACATACATACATACATACATTTCTACATGACATACATAAATACATACATACATACATACATACATACAGTCATGAGCATCCTACATACAGTACATAATACATACATACATACAAACATGCAATATATACAAACATAGCATACCTACATACAAATATGTATAGCATGAATACTGGCGCGTGAAACAGGTTCTGATGACTGCCTGTAACAACCTGTCTGACTTGGTCGCAGGAGCATTACATCCGGGCAATGATGGCCTATGGAGAGGAGGACTGGCCAAGTGTCACCGATTACTTGGAGAAGACCATTCAGGAATTCCTAGTGGAAGAGGAGAGATGTCGGGCTGACTGCGAGGATGTCACAGAAGTTACGAACTCTGCGTCACACTTTTCTGGCATCATTGCAGGTTTGTTGTACATAGCAAACTACACTGAGGCAGAAATTTACAGCATCAAAATTAACAACAACAAAATGACAGGTACAAGAGAAAGGAACTATTTAGTGAGTGCAGTGACAAACTGTTAGGACAAGAAGAAAAAAGTGTATGATCTGTCAAAGTCAAAGCCTAACGCATTAATTTACAATGTCCACGATGATAGACTTATGGGAGGACTTTTAAAAAAGTTAAAGTACAACCTGCAAATATCAGATGAGCTCTAAACATACACTTTTGATCTCTTTACTCCAAGTCTCACAATGTCTTCTATTATTGATTGATTTCTCCATTACTCATTAACTGTGCTCTATGTTTGAGCAGTACTGGCTGTCATCAACATTGTAATGATAAGAATGGCCAGCTGCCTTGGCACAAGTGCTGTGGACTGTCGACTTGGATTTTGTAGGCTGTGGTTGTTTTGAAGGTTTTTAAAAAGCTTTTCTCTTTACAGCTTCCATTGTTGTATTGACAGGATAGTGTGTGTGTGTGTGTCTGGGCAAAAAGAGGGAGGGGGTGGGGGTAATTGTGAAAGAGTGTGTGTGTAGTTTGTGTGTATGTCTGTGTTTGTTAGGTGTGTCGTGATGACTGGTTGTTGGTGTGTGGGACATAAGGGGGTGGGGCTAATTATGAAAAGGGTGTGGTGTATTGTGTGTATGTTTTGTGTAGTTAGGTGTGTCGTGATGACTGTGTTGGTGTGTGTGTGTACATAAGGGGGTGGGGCTATTATGAAAGGGTGGGTGTAGTTGTGTGTATGTCTGTGTAGTTAGGTGTGTCGTGATGACTGTTTTGGGGTGTGTGTGTAACATAAGGGGGTGGGGGGAATATTTAAAAAGAGTGTGTGTTGTAGTGTGTGTGCAAGTTGTGGGAATAAGTGTGTGTATGTTTTAGTTGTTAAAATGTTATGTGTGCGTGAGAACATATGTGTGGAAATGACAGAGAGAAAACGGTTACCAACTCTGAATGTGTCCTTACAGTCCCTGTTATTCTACAGGTGTAAAGTACCTTAAAGTGGTCTACATGATAGTACGTCAGCTGTGAAAATGAAATTATCATCAAGCATGGAACATGTCAGTCAGGAAATACATTTAGATGTAGAATATTACTTGCTATGATGTGCTTGTGTGAATGTCAGAAATAAAAGCCTCATTCCTCATCATTTGCTGTCCTGAATAAATCGGCATTGGTAATAATTATGTAGGCAGTTTCCAGTAACCTGTTTTATTACCGGTTGTTTAAATCAGCATAGGATGAGCATGACATAGATCTGTATTCTGTATTCATGAGTAGATGTCATTTCTGAATTTATGACTTCCTATTTTATCTTTGCAACCATCTTTGTACATCCCACAAAGAGGAAGACGCAAAATAAGATTTAGAAATACAGTTACCCAGGTTGCATAGTGTTTGGATTCATACTTGCTTTAAAAAGTGCACAGCATACATGCATGCACATTTGCATGCATGTAAGCACCTATGTACTCATGTGAGCAGGTACACACACACAAACACACACACACACACACACTATGTACTCATGATGATTTGGTATCAAATTGGTTACCCATCAGAATCAAGACATGCTGGTTAAAGTCAGTCCACTACATAACCTATGTGATAAGTTCTTTACAAGTGATTTTTTTCTTTCTTTGTTTATTTCTTAGTCAATTATTCTACTTGTTTGTTTTCTCTTTCTTTTTTATTGATCAATTCTTTTTATGATATGGGAATGGTGTAGCATTTAGGTGATGCATCAGTGTTTTGATTTTTACAAAACCCACAGTAAATGTGTAAAATTAAAGAAAAATTAAGAGATTTTTGTTGGGGAGAGGGGGGGGGGGGGGGGGGGGTGTGATTTACTGCAAGCAAACAGTAGTCAAATTCTTATGAATGGTGGAAAATGTGTCCAGGTGAAAAAAGGTGTTGATGTTTTCAGATCACTTCAAGATGGCTTGTTGTCAGTTGGGGTGAGGAAACCCGGGCCCATTATCTACACAGAACCTGAAGAAAAGTTCTTCTCTGAACTCTTCCATTACCTGCAGTATGCTTATTACAAAAGTAAGTGTGTGTGTTTATGTGTGTGCATGCCCGCACATGTACATGATATTGTGTGTGTCTTCTTACATAGTTTGATCACTGTACAACGTATTCCTTGCCAACATTGTTTCAGAATCTTGTTTGGTTTTTCGTTGGTGTTTTTTTTGTTGGCCTGTATCATTCCAGATATTGTTTGCATTATGCAGTTTTATTGTCATTTGACTGCCAGTATGAATGGTAAGAAAAAAAACTACGTCTAGTCTTGTGGTCCTTTTCTCCCACTGTCAACTCGGGTATGTAGTCTGTAAATTTCAATCCAGATGAAGTGAAAGAATAAGTAAACAGCTATTTTCATGTTTCTGCCTATACTGCATGCGTTCATCATGACCCGTCAATGACCTGTCAAGGTCAGAGGAGTGGCGATGATGATGATGATGATGAAGGTGAGATGATGATGGTGATGGTGATGATGATGAAGGTGAGGAGGATGACACATACTTCATACTGCTTTTACAATTTTGTCAGGTTTAGATTCCTACCGGCTTAAAAAGTTTCTGTGTTATGGAAAATGACGGCTTGTGTGAAGGTAAACAAGATGCACAGCTGTCGGCTTCACCCACTCTCAGCTGCTATCCATCCCAGCTCAGCTGGGATCAGCAGCTGGGGCTAGTCATAGCAGGCATTGACCACACTTGGACTTGGTAAAAGGAAGGGGTGCACTAAAGTTAGCACTGTGGACTGAGTGATGTTGGATTTGTGCACTGTGGACATTGCGTTTTTGTTGTCTGAAACATTGTGTTTCGTTCTTTCACCAGACCACACTTCGAACAGAGTACAGCTTCTACATCTTTACTCGATGCTATCTCAATCGCAACTGGCAATACAAGTGATGCAAACTATTAACATATGTATACTAGTGATGCAACTATTAACGTACGTCATACTACCATTAACATACGTAATATAACATACTACTATTAACTTACGTCACACATTGCCATAGTGTACAACAGTTTACTGGTATCAAAAGTGGCAGCTGCTTGTCTTCACTGGCAGGATTGGGTGGGTTTTGTTTTTGTTTTGTTTTTTTCTGCTTGATAAATTTTTTTGGTTGCACAAAGCAACTGATTTCATTCCAAAAGTGGCAGCTACTTGACTCTGTTAAAAGTTGCTTTTTTTTCTCTTTCTCCTGATATGTTTCTTATTGTACGAAACAGTTGACCTGATTAATTAAAAGGGTAGCTTTTTGATTTTGCAAGAAGGTTCCCCCACACCCACCCACCCGCCTCCCTTACCTTCGGATGAGACTATAAACCGAGGCCCCATGTGCGAAGGCATGCAGAACATCTTGCGCACATGTTAAATCCTGTTACGCTTTTCGAAAGAGTAGGCCATTGTGTGTTGGTGGGAACAGATGACAAAATTTACAAAACCACATACACACGGGGACTTGGATGTAAAAAAGCACATGAGTGCTTATTCCATTATCCTCAATGTAAAGAATAAATAATAATAATGATGATAATATATGTTTATTTTTGTGTTGTTCACACCAGCTGACAAGGTGTCGGAAGCAGTAGCAGCCACAGCATCCTACCTGCTGTTCCACCCAGAGGATGAAGTCATGAAAGAGAACAAGAAAGTCTTCATGAAGAAATACCAGTACGATGAGGAGCAGTTCATACCTAGAGAGGTGAAGCAAACATCAGGGTCATTGTTACTGTTCAATCCTTTTTTTTTTTTTCTGTTGGCTAGTTTTGGAAGGCTTTTTTTGTTTTGTTTTTGTTGTTTTTTTGTTGTTGGTTTTTTTTTTGGGGGGGGGGTTTTTTGTTAATGTTTCCTTACATTTAATTTTTTTTCTTTTTTGTATCTAGATCTTCTTCTTCCTTTTTCGTCATGTTTCTCCCAGGGGAGGTTTGACATTGATGAGCTTTCTCCATCTCTCTCTGTTTTGAGCTTCCTCCTTATTTATGCCCCTTTCTCTAAGATCATCTGCAATACAGGCAGCCCAGGTCTTGCTAGGTCTTCCCTTTGGTCTCTTTGTATCTAGATGCTAACCCTTATTTGGGCAGGTTAATAATTTTTAGGATAGGTGTAATTGTTATGTGATTTTTTTTTTAATAGAATTATTTGCATATGTATGTATATACAACCACTGAAGTTTTGTTTCTTTGACACTGTCCATTTCTTAATTATTTTTGGAACTTCAAAGCGAAAAAGCAAAAAATGATCACTGTGTACAATGGATAGTACTTATATTAAAACAAAAACAACAACAAAACAGAAATAATGATTATAACATCATAAAATTTGAAAGTTATTGGTGTGTAGCTTTATCTGTACACTCGTCAAATGACTTCTTTTTTTTATGTTTGCTCTGTTTTGATGTAGTTGTGTGTTTGTTTAAGGTTGGTTGTTTTTTTTTCTTTGGTTTTTTTTTAAGGGGAGAATGTGGGGTATAAAGGTAAGTAATGGTGTTGTAAAAAATGTGTAATAGTCACAGGCTTATTGTTGGTTGCTGTATGGACCCTGTAATAATTTTGTGCAGGATGCAAAACTGTATGTAGACGGCAGGAAAAAGCTACAAGGACTTTATGACTATCTTCAAGAACACTTCATAAAAGAAGCCCCTGATGTGGTAAGATCCTTTTCTTTTTCCGTCACTTGATCTGTCAGTTTGGGCCAACAAAAATTTTGTTTGGTTAAAAGTGTGCTACATAATAATAATAATAATAATAATATATGGAATTTATATAGCGCTGAATCTTGTAAAAAAACAAACAAATCAAAGCGCTTGCACTCAATCATTTACAGGCATGCAACTCTCCTTAAACATGAACAACAGATTTCAAAACCATGCGCGCGCACGTATGCACGCACACACACGCACGCACACACACACACACACACACACTCGGAACAACACTTAGAAGTGTGCTACATGTGTACTTTAGGAAAGTGGTGTTGTCTGTATTTCCTCGCGCACGTTTATGCTCCATGATTTTTTTTGTTTCTTGTTGGTTTGCTTGTGTAATAAAAGTTGGTCTCATGACTTTGTCATCTTGATTCAGTTGTCTCTTTTATTTTTCTTTACAAACAGTTTTGTTCCAAAATTTTAAAAAAATTTATTTTATTCTTTTGTATCAAGGATAATGAAATAAGCACTTACGTGCTTTTTTACATCCAGTCCCCATGTATATGCGGTTTTGTAAATTCTGTCATTTACATGAGAGAGAGAAAGTGTGTGTGTGTGTGCGTGCGTGCGTGTGTGCGTGCGTGCATGCATGTGAAGGAGAAAGAGAGAGAATGAAAGCTAGGGACTTCATTTTTCAGAGGAGGCAGGCCTAACCTGGTGATTTCAGGGGTAGAAGACTTCTTCAGTTCATTTGAAATTCTGTTTGGGCTAAACGTCAGGGCTGGTTTTTTTCCCCTTTTGTTTTTCTTAACTGCTCACTTAACAATACTATTTGAACACTGTCTTTGTCGTATCTGAATGTTGATGGAGCAGAGTGGGGGGATTTGGGGGGGGGGGGGGGGGGGGGGTTGCTTTTTGAAAGGGGGTGCAGGAGGAAGGCTACCTAGAAGGGAGTAGCATTGTACTTATGACTTGTAGAGATGGATTGATTAATCAATCCTTATTGATTAATAATCTTAATAGATAACCTTTATTCTTTACTTCCAAACATAACAGATAAATATCAGTTTTGTTGGTTTTTCCTCCAACCCTTAGATGATACGTGTGTAGGAAAAAAAAACAACAACAAAAACTCCCAAGCTGTAATGTGGCTGCCTTTATGGAGGGATTAAAAAATAATCCCAAATATGTAAACACCTAAATAAATTAAAACTGAGGGATGCATATCCCTGAAATAGGATTGAAGAACTTTCAAATACATACACACACCCATACATACACGCAAGACAGAGTGAAAATCTACGGTATTCCAAATGCATGAAGATTCCTTGTGAAGGCTCTTGCAAAATAAACAGGGAGTCAGAATGCTTTCAGAAGGAACACACATGCTCAGACTGCAAGCAAACAAACAGAAATAAATATTTGGTGAAATATCAATCATTGCACAGACTGCAAGCAAACAAACAGAAATAAATATTTGGTGAAATATCCATCATTGCACAGACTGCAAGCAAACAAACAGAAATAAAAGTTTGGTGAAATATCAATCAGTGCACAGACTGCAAGCAAACAAACAGAAATAAATGTATGGTCAAATATCAACCAATCAACCTTGCAGATTTTTGTAACGACTGCCGATGCGGAATCTGACCCAGTTTCCCAAGAGACCCCGGAAAAGCCCACCATGGATTATCTGACCTGGATGGATCGCTACGAAAGGCTGGGCCTTCACCTGATAGCCAAAGGGTCGGATCTCCATCGCCCTTTCAGATTTGCTGCTGACGGCTTGTTGAAACAAGAACAGTGTGAAGACATTCTCACCTTGATGGAGGTAGAGCTCTATGAGTGTAAAACTTCTTGTTGATGTTTGTGTTGTGGTTCATTGACATTCTTAGTCTGCTGTTGGCCTGGTGTTGTCGTGAACCTGCATTCTCATTTTATTGCAGTGAATGTCAAGAGTAAAAGTGTTCTTGATGTCTATATGAAGTCTTCTCTTCTAGGCAAAATATTCAGTGGTAATGTATAATATATGAACAGAGATTTGTTGATTCAAAGTTTGTTGGAAAACTCTACATTATGTAGCTATTTGTTGATCTAGGTATTGTCCACTTTTTGTGCTACTTTCATTTTAAAGTTTGTTCTAAGGTTCCTGTGTGATTGTCTTTCTTTTCAGTGTTTTTAAATTCGGGTTGTGTTTTTTGTTATTGCCCTTAGTTTGCTTCTAGTTGTATCTGTATTTCAAAGATTGTTTTTGATTTCAAGGATCATACCTAGTTATCTTTATACAATTTGTCTGCAAAGAAGTCAGTGAGTGAGTGAGTAAACTAGTTTTTCATGAGTATGCCATAAAACGTTTTAGGAGGTATTCATTGTCTCTTGCACTATCAGTGAAGTTGTATGTGTGTTTGTATGTTACAGGATGTTCCTGTGGATAAGAAAGGTGTGCAGATATTTACATTGGCACAGGGACGAGAGGTAAGAGTGATCATTCTGAGGATATTGGCATTGTTTAGAATTGATGGCAGGTAGACTGTTTATGGTATGTGCACACAATTGTTGGTTGACTGGAGAAACCACAAACACGTTTATGAAAGCAAGCATATTTAAGCATATGTACACTTTTTGTACTCACATACACACACATTCACGTGCGCGCACACACCCGCACACAGACATTTTGTATGTATTTGTATTGTATGTGTGTCCGAACGCTGACCTCCAAAACAGCAAAAAGAGCAGCAGCGTTTGGAAACTGGCAGAAAATTTGATTATAGTGGGAGAAGCTTTCCCACGTACATTCCACTCTCTCGCCAAGTGGCTAAGGACAGTCAGCGTTGGAGATGTTCTCCAAAGGCCACCCGCCCCAAGGGCGCAGCCAAAAAAGGACTGTTTCAAGCAAGCCTTCCCATCAGAGAGTCCATAGTCGGCCACAAAGACTAAGCTGGGAAAGGTGGAATTCCATGTGGAAAGAAAGCCACTAGGCATACAGCCTCTCACTTGCTGTTGCCCCCAGGGAGTCAATGGTTTTAATTAAAGAACTGTGATAAACCCAGACACCACACACCTGGAGGGGGGACGGGATAGCTGGTGGGTTTAATGAATGTATTCATGACTGCTGACCCGGGTTCGATTCCTCGTTAAGAGGATTTTTATCCTCTGGAGTTAAATTATGTGCCCAACTCACTCTCCCCAAAGTTTTTTTAAATGAGACTATAAACCAAGGTCCTTGTGTGAACGCACGCGAACATCTTACGCAACTGTTAAAACCCCTTCTGCTTTTCGAAGGTAGGGCCCTTTGTGTGCTGGTAGAATGGGTGCAAATTTAAAAAAAACTGCATCACACGGAGACTGGGTGAAAGAAAGCACATGAGTCTATTCCCTTATCACAAAATAAAAGAATAAAAAATAAATAAAATTTTTAAAACACACCCACAAACAGTACATGCTCACATCTGCAGACACTTGCAAGTAGAGCATACACAACGCTCTCCATAAAAACACATACTCACATACAATATACTAAGGACAATACTTACAATATACTGAGGACAATACTTACATACAATATACTGAGGACAGTACTTTCATACAATATACTGAGGATGACAAATAAAACAAAGTTTCAAAATCTTTTTGCTTCGTCATATTTTTAGATTCATTGACGTAATGATTTTTTTTTAGTTATTAATTTTATTATTGAATTTGTTCAGAAAGCCCCAGTGAAAGATGAAAACTACGAAGCGTCGCTGCGACTGTTCATGCGAGCGACGGAGGTGATGCGCCACTACACCCAGCGCTATTACAACATGTCTGGCTCCCTCTTCTTCAAGAACACTGTCGTGGTGTGCTGGAGACAAGTGCCAGGTGAGAGGCATTAGGGGAATAGCGTTTTGATTTGTTGCTTTACAAGATTCAGCGCTATATAAATTCCTTACATTATTATTATTATTACAGGCAAAATCCTGCGTGTTTATATGTATATGTGTGTGTACTAAAATGCATGGACAAACGTGTGTGCCAACACAGCCATGCATACACATACATGTGTCAACAAAAACATTTATGCGCGCACACACTCACACACGCGCTTACAAAAATTTTTTTGGCAAAGAAATGTACTGTGACTGCAAGAGATATGTAATGCAATACAGTTCAGAGCAATACACAATAGATTTCAAAACAATACACAGTACAATACAGTACACAATAGATTTCAAAACAATACGGTACAAAACAGTACAGTGCAATTACATACAGCACACAGTACAAAACAATGCAATGTGATCCATACCAATGGCCATAGCTGACCTATCTTCTAAAAAAAGATGGAAGGAATTCAATGCAGCATGGGGTATGTGTTTGAAACACGCTCAACTGATTTCGGTCTTATCCAAAAGGATTTGCAGGGGTTAGAATTTGGGGCGGCTTCAACTCGAGGCAACCTTCTGACAGATCCCGCAGTAATGAGTAACCTGCATCTCAATTTTTTGGACAGAATCTAATGCTTTGGTCAGCCATTGGCTGTATACATGTAGTTTGAAAGGTTAAGAAACAAAGCAAGGGTTTTTTCTGTTTCGGGTCTCCCAAAAATTCCTCATGGCCTTTACTTTCCATGTCTGGTGTAATGACATTACAAGCAGCAGTGGCTGAATTGTGTCCCCTTGTTTTGAAAGATGGTTCCTCTTCTTGGCCTTTGCATTCCCTTTCTGGTAATTTTCTTTTGTCAGAAATGGAAAAAATATAAATCATTACACATAAATTGTTTCTTTTGGCTTTCAAAAGGTTGCTAAAAAGGGACAGTGTAGTCAGTAATGCATGATTGCTTACATTTTTTTTGTATGTGAATTTTGAAGGATGAAAGAAGAATATGATCATGTGGAAGTCAGATTTAAAAAAAATTTAACTTAAAACTATTTAGATTTATTTACATGATTAGAAATAGCATGTATGCTTGTTAGTAAATGTTTTTGATTTTTTCAGAGTAGGAATCTCAAAACTTTTCATAAATAACCTGATACAGCACAACTGCTTTCCAGACGTAATATCTAACTTCAGGCGTCTAGATTTGTATAGACTTCAAAAGTGTTGAAATTCAAGTATTCCTCCTGCCTGTCAATATTTTACAGAGCCAGAAGTTGAAAATGATTGCATCCCCCAGGAGTTTGGAACATGTGACCCTGAAACGAATATCAAGGAGAGTGAGCTTGTGGAAGACCAGTTTGTGTAAGTCACTATCTTTGCTCATGGCTTTTTCTGCTAAGAGGGAGAGAGAGAGAGATAATGCAGAATGGTTGTGAAGATGAAGTGAGGAGAGACCACGCAGACTGATGATTTGTTTGTTAAAGTCGGAGAGAGGACTTTAATCAAAAGTTTTTCAAATCATGTCGGGAAAGGGAAAAAGTACAAGTAAAGATATGTGATTGTTGAGGAGATGTTAACAAAGGTTAAAAAAAAAAACTAAGGAAAAAAGCAAGATGAGCCATTCAAGTGTTCAGTATCATGTATTTGGATTAAATTTATATTTGTTTGTTGTTGTTTCATGGGGTTCTCTGGGTGTGGGGCTTTTTGGTTTTTTTTGTAGGGGGGGGGGGGGTGGGGGGGTAGGTTGTTTTTTTCCATTTTGCTCACAAGCTTAGGAGTAGAATAGGTAAACTCCATTGTTATAAACATTTATACTCTTTAGAGTATAATGTTAAAATTCTTGGTGTGTTTGTTTCCTTTTGTTGTCAGGTACAGATTCAGAATTATTCGACATATTTTGTATTTTTTGTTTGTTTGTGGACTAACCTGTTTCAACAGTTGGAAAACTTTCATGCATAAGACCCTTTTCTCCATTCTATTCAAGAATCCTGGCATACTCTCTTGAAGAGAAACAGTGCATTGAACATGAATACATGTTAACTTTCTTCAAAGAAGCTGTTAACTTTCTACAAATTTACTTTAACTTTTAAAACCC
>CM054148.1:36037302-36039286 GCA_028751875.1 Rapana venosa | reverse complement strand
TTATTTTTTGTTGGGGTGGTAAGTGCCTGTCTCCTTTCTGTGTTAGAAGCTCTCTCTGTGCAAGAGGTTTGGGTTTGGTCGCTGGCCTAAACCAACACATTCTGTCTTCAGAGCTCGTCATCCAAAAAACAAAAAAAAATCCTTGAGAAATATGCCTAAAAATGTGTCGTTTTTCTTGAAGAAAAAAAAAACCAAGAATGGACTGGGAAGAGAGAGAAAAGAGAGAGAGAGAGAGAGAAGAGAGAGAAGAGAGAGAGAGAGAGAGAGAGAGAGAGAGAGAGAGAGAGAAGAGAGACATGACAAAAACAAATTCTTTTTTTCGAGGATAATGAATAAGCACACATTGTTTTTTTACACCCCGTCCCCGAGAGAGAGAGAGACAGAGACAGAGAGACAGACAGAGAAACAGAGAGTCAAGAGAGACAGAAAGCAAAAAGGGGTATAGAGAGACAGAGAGTCACAGAGAGACAGAAAGACAGAGAGGTATAGAGAGACAGAGAGACAGAAAGCAAGAGGGGTATAGAGAGACAGAGAGTCACAGAGAGACAGAAAGACAGAGAGGTATAAGAAGACAGAGAGTCACAGAGAGACAGAAAGACAGAGAGGTATAGAGAGACAGAGAGTCACAGAGAGACAGAAAGACAGAGAGGTAGAGAGGTAGAGAGAGACATAGAGTAAATCAAACCAAATCTCTTTTTTTCGAGAATAATTAATAAGCACTCGTGATCTTTTTTTACATCCAGTCCCCGCCCTTATCAGGGAAAGATCATGAATTATGCAATAAGACCAACAACAACAGCAAAACCAAACAAACTCAACATGTAAACAATCAAATACAACTACAACAACAACCAAATAGATAAGACAACAGCCACAACCAACAAACGCAGAAGAGAGAGAGAGAGAGAAGAGAGAGAAGAGAAGAAAAGAGAGAGAGAGAAGAGAGAGAGAGAGAGAAACACAGAGAGACACAGAGAGACCAGAGAGAGACAGATAAAACAGACAGACAAAAGGGACAGACAGGCAAAACAGACAGAGACAGAGAGACGGACAGAGGGACAGACAGAGACAGAGGAAAAAGAAAGAAAGAAAAGAAAGATAGATAGATAGAAGATAGATAGATAGATAGATAATAATAGATCCAGAGAGACAAACAGAGACAGACAGACAAAAACTTCTTCCTCGTAATCCTTCCCCCCCCAAAAACCTCTCCCCCCCCCCCCCCCAACCAAAAAACACAACCAACCTCTCCTCCCTCCCCCCCCCCACCCCCACCCTTCACCCCCAACCCCCTGGGGTCGTTGATTCATCTTCGCTTTTAGCGTGCAAGGCAATCGATCAACCCGCGCGGCAAACTAAAGTCGGTCAACTCTTGGCCGACATAATTCTTATTATTATACCCTCACACTGGAAGTGCACAACAAAGAGTTGTTGGCCCTTTTGCTTTGGTGTATCCTGTGCACACGTGTCCTTGCTCTGTTCCCCATTTATTTTGTGAGCAGACTAACACAGGTTACTCTCTGTTACTGAGCAGGTATCACTATAACTCCTGTTTCATTTCATAGCTCTCCCTGCTTTTCAACAGCCCAAAACTCCATCACTCCTGCCAAAGTGTATAACCTCTGTGTGTGTGTGTGCATTTGGACTTGTTAGAACTATTACTTGCTATTGGTTGCATGACTGTGTAAAGAATGAGTTGAGTGCAAGCGCTTTGATTTGTCTGTGCAAGATACAACGCTGTATAAATTCCATTTATTATTATTATTATAGTGTTAGTGTTTTACAGGAGCGCAAAGTGTTTCATGAACAAAGAGTCGTTATACATATATGTCGTTTTTGTGGGGTTTTCTTTTTTCTGTTTTTTTGTGGTGTGGGCTGTGTTGGGTGAACTCAATTGTTTTAATTTCATACACACACACACAAAAACACACACACACAACACACACACACACAAACACACACACATATGTTTATCAATTTATAC
>CM054148.1:36027302-36032302 GCA_028751875.1 Rapana venosa | reverse complement strand
GCGCTTACAGCGTGATGCACCGACATTATCAGCTAGCCAGCCAGTCAGCCAGTCAGCTTTTGTGCATGCATGTGCCACGTGCATGCGCTCCCAGCCCAGGCTGTTTATTTATGTATTTATTTTATTTTTGTTCCCCCCCCACCCCCCCCCCCTTGCTACTCGCATGCATAACTTGGCCCCCCATGTCTGAATCTGGCGGCGGGAGACTAACACTGGCACAATGGTTCAAAAGTGGCTTGGGGGGAATCGAATTGTTTTTTTGTTTCGTTCTGTGTTTGGTTTGATGTTGTTTGTTGTTGTTTTTGTGGTTGTCTGTTTTTGGCGGGGATGTATAATGTTGTGTGTCGAATTCAGTAGAATCTAGCTTTTCCCGCGCTCTGTTTAGAAATGTGTGAGTATTATGTCCATCGTACATACCAAACCTCTGCAGTGCGTGAGGCGCATGAACAGTACTCCATACATACATTAATAACATACATACTTAATACACACCTTACACACATACAGAATACCCACATTACTTACTTTCAAAAATACATGCATATTTATCTAATACATTAATATCATACATACTACATACAGTCATATATACTTACAATACATATTTACATAGATACCATGACATTTATTACAGACATTAATTCATATATACAGACATACATATATACATGCATCTTCCATATATATATATATATTACTAGATATATAATTTCTATATACATACATATATACATACATCCATTACATACTTCCATTTATATAACATACTTGACACACATACAACACATACATACTTTCATTAACTACTCACACATACTTACAAAAACCTACATTCATACATACTTACATACACTATGCATCTGATTGAATACTGTCTTAGATAGAAATAACAACAGAATTAAAGAGAATAAGCCATTCACACTCGTTGCCTATGTGTGTATGTGAGTGGAGTGGGGGATGGGGGGGGGGCGGGGGGGGGGGGTACTGGGGGGTTAGGGGGGGGGGGGGGTAGGCTGGGATAAGGGTATGGGTTACTTGTACGTGGGCAGAGGGGTGAGATACCCTTGGTTCTTTCTTAGGCTTTCGGATGAACATAGTCCAGTTCTTTTTTCTTTCTGGTCAGCGTTTGTTGGTTTTTTTTCAATTGAAATCTAGTCAGTACATGATTATTGCAAATGTAAAAAAAAAATAAAGGGGGGGGGTCCCATAACTATGGTTGAGGGGTTAGGGAGCGAGGCGTAGAGACCTCATTTCCTATAGGGGCCAGCAATATTTATTGAGGCGCGGCTCGCCCCAACTCATATCTGCATGGGCTACTATTTAATACTATAAACAACAAATCAAACAACAGTGTTTTTTTTTTTTTTTGAGTTTTTTTTGTTGTTTTTTGTCGTCGTGTGTGTCGGTCTGAGGTTTTTTTTTTTTTGGTCTTTTTCTTCTTTTTCCCTTCTTTTTTTGTTTTTGGTTTTTTTTCTTTCCCCTCCTTTTCCCCCCCCCCCTTTTCCCCCTTTTTTAACGTCATTACTCCCTTTTTTTTTTCTTCCTTCTTAAATCTCCTCTTTTTTTTTGTCCTTTTCCTTCGTCCCCCCTATTCTTTTACCACTCAACTTTTACTCTTTAAAATTTCTTTTTTTCCCTTTCATTCTTTTTTTTACGTAGTCTATTACTCGTTTGTTTTTTTGTGTTGTTGTGAAAAATATACGTATTCTTAATTTATTTTAAAAATAACCGCCCGCCACCCCCCTGCCCATTTGGGGGGTTGTTTCTAAAACCCAAGGATCACCAAAATTTAATTTTATAGTCCCCCAAAAAATTTTGCTCAAAACATGCTGGCGTTTTCTAAATTTTGCCCTTATCCTTTAGACCACCCCAAAAAAAAAAAAAGAACCACGCAACTCGGGAAACCAACGTCGCTCCCCCCCCCTTATTGGCCCCCTCCCAAATATATTTAAAAACCTCCATTTCCCCCCCCCTTCTACACCACCCCCCATTTGGGGTGCCCGTTGCCTCTTCCACGCATCGCTTACCGTGTCCCGCTTCACTACACCAGTCACCCGCTTGGCAGCCCCGTGACCCCCTCCCCGGGGTTTTATTTTTTTTTTTCCCCCCCCCCCCCCTTGTACTCCCCATAAACTACTTTCTAATCCAAACCAACACTGGGCACAAATTTTAAAAAAATCTTTAAAAATTTTTTTGTTTCTTTCTTTTTTTTTGGGTTTATTTTTGTTTTTTTTGTTTTTTTTTTATTATATTTTTTTAATATATAAATCTCTTTTTCCCCTCGTTTAAAATTTTATATTCCACCTCCCCCAACCTCCTCTCTTTCCCCCAAACACACAAACATACAACAACAACAACAACATACACACAAACACACATACACCTAATACATACATTACAAAAAAAAGAAAAAAACAACATTAAATCTAAAAAAATAATGCTTTAATAAAATTTTAAAAACATTAAACATACAACTTCTAAAAAAAACTTAAACGCTCCTCCAAAAAATGAATAAAAATAAAAAAAAAACATTAAAAAACACCCTACCCCCCCCATCAAACCCCAAAAACATTAACCCAAAAAAACAACAAAATCAACAAAACACAAAAAGAAAAAGTTGGGGATGAACAAACGGGGCCCAAACCCCCGGGCCCGGGGGGGTTTTGGGGGGGGGGGGGGGGGGGTGGGGGGGGGGGGGGGGGGGGGGGGGGGGGGGGGGGGGGGGGGGTTTTGGGGGGGTACTTGGGGCGAGAGGATACCTTTTCTTCTTAGGCTTCTGAACCAGTCCTTTTCTTTTTTCTTTCGGGTTGGGGGTTTTTTTTCAATCAAATCTATCAGAACAAAATTAATAAAAATTTAAAAAAAAAAAAAGGTGCCCCAAAACCTATGTGCTGGTTTTAGGAGCGAGGCTCAGAACTCATTTCCTTGGGGGCCGCATAATTTTTGAGGGCGGCGCCCACCCCCTCCGGCATACTAACAATATAACAAAATAAAAAAACCCAAAGTTTTTTTTTGTTTTTTTTGTTTTTTGTGTGTGGGGTGGTTTTTTTTTTGGTTTTTTTTTGGGGGGTGTTTTTTTGTATCATTATTTTGTTTTTATCACAACATCTTTAATAAACAATGAAAATAAAAAAAATTTTAAAATCCTCAGACAATCCCCGGAATTTAGGCCAAACAAAAAAAATTCTTCATTAGGACGTCGAAAAAACAAAAGAAGTTAAAAAAAAATACCAGTCCTCCGTGTGCCCGACGTTAGCAGGGGTAGTGTGACACAGCCGGGTTGGTAAGGGGGAAGGAAACGGGGAAACAGTCCCCGGCCCTCTCTCCCTCTTCTCTCTCTCTCCCCCTTTTTTCAAGGTTAAGCTTGTCAGTGTGCTCATTCTGGCTGCACCCTTGCCACATGTATAATATTATAATTATAAAATATATATAATATAAAATATATAAAAAATGTATAAAAATTTCACCACACACACACCCACACACACCAACACCATACACACACAACTTATGTATGCACACTACAAAAAAAATTTTGTGTTTTGTTTGTCTTTTGTTTTATTTTTTTTTTAACCCCCATGGGGGGAAGTACCACACACACACACACACACCCCACACCACACAACCCACACACACACACCCCCCACACACAACCAGAGTTCCTCCCCAAAAAAAGTTTTTGTTTATCAATCTTGTAACTGCGTTTTTTTTTAAATCTTTCTCCATGAAGACATGTCCTTTCATGCTTAGCTGTTATACCCACACACTCAAAAAGACAACACACAGACACAAAAACACACAGACCAACAGAAACAGTCCCAAAAAAAGCAAAGTTTTCCAGACCGGGGACAAGCTCCACTCGTCGGCTTGCCAGTTTGGGGACATACACCCTTAGCACCCACCCCCCGGGGCAAACCCCGCCATCACAAACTCCACCGCAAATGCCAGCTGGTAAAGTAGCACTGAAAAAAAAACGACCCAATTTTTGGCCCCCCCTTCTCTCTCTCTCTCCCCTCCAACCACAACACACACACCCCTTTTTGAAATTATCCCAAAATACAGGACACCGTAAATTAAAGACTGCAGGTTAAAGCTCATGGCACCAACATATCAACACTTTTTTCTTCCTCCCCCAAGTATCTTCCAACAATATACGTTACTTCAGTACTTTTAAGCCCTCATAAACTTGTGACACTCAAATATTCCAGCCTACCTGACACCCCAACAAAATGAAATGACTAGTGGCTGGTAGTGGGGTGTAGGGGGGGGGGGGGGGTGGAGGTATACTATTTTGGCAAAGCATTTGTGTAAAACAAGCCGGTTGTCGCAGTTTTCTGATATAAAAAAAAACAAACCACCACACCATACCTTGAACAAATCGCGTGTACCCAGTTTCACACCTGTCAGACACTAGAGCACGTGCAAGCGCAGACAGGATCACGCGGCCGATGATTGGCTGGATGGAAATCCCACCTCAGCCATCGACCAATGAAAATTCTGCCAATGCCGCAAGCTAAAACCCACGGGTTTTGTTTGTTCCCAGGTAGGTAGGTAGG
Organism: Rapana venosa; assembly: GCA_028751875.1. Classification (NCBI taxonomy): domain Eukaryota; kingdom Metazoa; phylum Mollusca; class Gastropoda; order Neogastropoda; family Muricidae; genus Rapana; species Rapana venosa. The sequence goes on along the minus strand of CM054148.1, from coordinate 36,027,746 downwards.
TAGGTTATGTCGGATGAGACATAAAAGCGTAGGGGGATTTTGGGTGATGACAATACAGAGGCTGAGAGACTGGATCTATATAGACTTGAAGGATTGTCATAGAACAGTGTTACTGCAGCTGTACACCATTCACAGTTTGAATCATTCGGTTCCTTCCAATGTTACTCACAAATCAGTAAGGTGATAGAGTTGCCAGAAGCATGAAGCCCACTTAGGATGTGTGCCATGACAGAGTATGCACGGCAAAAAGTTACTCGGTCAGTGGGAAACTTCAGTGGGAGAGAATAAGGAGGCCGGGGAAAAACGGAAAAAATCCGTAGACCGAAATGAATATGCATGAAAGTTTACTGTTCGGACAATCTACATGAAAATGAAACAAACATCTTTTAAAAACAACCTCAATTATCTTTACAAAAACATGTATTATAAAAACGAAATTAACAC
>CM054148.1:35989802-36017302 GCA_028751875.1 Rapana venosa | reverse complement strand
TCTCTCTCTCTCTCTCGCAAACTGTGCCTTTTCTCAGAATATTGCCAGGGACAACTCTATTGTTACCGGGAGTTCTTTTACGTGTGCTAAATATGTAATGTATACAGGATCTTGGGTTTTTTGCCTCATCCGAAAGACTAACCCCCTAAACCACCACTCAAGGGTTTTAAGGTAAAGGTAAAGGAGTCCCATAACCTATAAGGTCGTAGGGGAGCGAGGCGTCAGAGACCTCACTTCTCTAGGGCCAGCATATTGAGGGCGGCGCCCATCTCCTCTCCCTCGCTGCTTTACCTTCCCCGACCCTTAAGAGGGCAGGTACCCATTTACAGCTGGGTGAACTGGGGGAACTGTACTGAAGCCAAGGCGCGCAAACGGTCACCCATCCAACTGGTAACCACGCTCGACGCTGCTTAACTTGGCTGGGGGGAAGCGAGTGCTCCGATCACTGAGCTATCCCGTCCAAGGGTTTTAACGCACACGTTAAAACCCGTTCCGCTATTCGGAAGAGTAGGCCATTGTGTGCCGGTGGGAGCGGATGACAAAATTTACAAAACTGCATACACACGGGGACTAGATGGGGAAAAAAGCACATGAGTGCTTATTATTATCCTCGATATAAAAGAAGAAGAAGAAGAAGAAAGAAGAAAAAGAAGAAGAAGAAGACAGAAAAGAAAAAAGAAGAAGAAGAAGAAGAAGAAGATGATGATGATATGATGATGATGATGATGATGAAGAAGGAGAAGGAGGAGGAGGAGAAGAAGAAGAAGAAGAACAAGAACAAGAACAAGAAGAAGAAGGTCTAATAGACGAGGAGAAAAAGTTGGGTTCGAACAAGGATGGAACCCGTAACTTCACTTTCCAGGCAGGCGCGTTACCACTAGACCACCCACCTTTCCTGACCAAACTATCTGATCTGAAAGTCAACAGACTTCATTATTTGTCTCCATGGGATTTGTGGTCATGCCCTATCACTGTTGAGATGGTGTGTTTGACATTGCTCACACTGTTGTCATCAAAGAGACAAACTTCAGTCATTATTATTGTCTTGCTGGTTGCTGTTTCTCAAGTTTTTCTTCTTCTACATAGCTCTATTCTAGGCTCAAATTTCTTTCTTTTTTTTCCTTTATGATTTTTTTTTAAAAATCGTGAATCCTCTTATCTATTTATTTATTTATGTATTTTCACTCATGATCCCAAACATAATCAATCATCACCTGACATATATAAATTCCATACATTATTATTATTATTATTATTATTATTATTATTATTATTATAATATACTCAGTCAATACTTTGGATTCATGCACATCAGCTCAAACACATTTTTCTCTGTCTATTCCCCCTCTCTGTTTTAACTTCCACTACATTTTCCACATCCCTCGTCTAATATCACTAAGAGTGAACAGACGTTAAATTGAAGACAACAACAACATTGAAGAATCCTTCAAATAATTAATTATTGTTCCTACCATCTCCACAATGAAAGTCTCCAGTCAACTCCCGATAATTATGTTTTACTGACAATGGTTATGGTGTTGCTTGCTTGTTAGTTAGTTTTTAAAGAAAAAACCACAGTGAAATCCTCAGCGCATTATGTATCCTGATACATCTCTAGACTATATATGCTTTAAAATATTAACCTCCTGTATACCAGTGACGTAGGTATAATAATCATTAAAAATTTTGTTCCAGCCTCATGATCATATCACATGCTAGGAGGGGGAAAAATGCAGATGGCAGCAGCAAAGGTGTTTTTATTGATCATCTTTTATTTCTTCTTTTATTGTAATTTTTCAGGAAAATTTCCTTGGGTGGTGGTTGAAAACTTCCCATTGCATACACTTTGCCTTCGTGGTAAAATGTTCTATTTATGCAGCCTCTTTCTTAGAGGCCACATCCTCCCTGTTCATACTGTGCTGTCGTAGCCGAGAAGTTGTACAGAGTTGTGGCAGATCAAATAATTATCTCCACTCTGTTACATAATATTAGTGCCTCACGCACACACGATCTCTCTACCCTACTTCGATAACAGAGGTCAACCAGCCAGGTGTAAAAGTAGCCGAGTAACTAGAAGATTCTGACTACGCAAAAACTGGGCGGTTCACCTTGAGTTGATAGGTCAAGTGACATGGGGGGACTGTGGCAGTCAACATGGCGTTTTGGCAAAGGCCTACGTGATGGGAAGCAGCCGCTCAGATAGGTAGTCTTGTTTGTCCTCTCATATCATCCACACCCTGTGACACACACACACACACACACACACCTGCTGGGATGTAATAGTGAAGTAATTGCTCAGTAGGTCACGGTGTACTGTCAATGTCACCGTGAGCCACCACGTAGTAGACGTTCAGACTCTGAAAACGTTTCGGGGAGGTTAAAAAAAACCCCACACCCACCCACCCCACCCCACCACACACCCCCAAAACCCCAAACAAAACCCAAAAAAACAGTAAAAAAACCACAAAAACAAAAAACGGGACATACACGTCCAAGGCAGTATTTGAATACTGACATGAATGAGTGACAAGAGAACAGACCCCCCCCCCCCCCCCCCCCCACACACACACACACACAAAATCCATGCCAAAAGACACAACAACAACAACAACAACAACAAAAGACCAGGTTCTCATCCTTCCTCCGAGCACTTTTTCTTTGTTTGGGTTTGTTTTTTGTTTTGTATGTTGTTTGTTTTGGGGGGGGGTTGTTTGTTGGTTGGGGTTTTTTGGGTTTGGGTTGTTTTTTTTGTTGTTTTTTTTTTGGGGGGGGGGGGGGGTTGTTTTTTGTTGTTGTTTGGGGTTTTTTTTTGGGGGGGTCGTTTTCTCGGCAAGAGCTCCAGGTTCACCAACAGTGAGATTTTTGCTTATGCGACCCCTCCCTCCCCCTAACACCCACCCACCCACTACCACCACCACCACCACCACCATTTAGGTAGCTGCATTCCGACTTCAGGGATGGTGTCTAACTTTGACACCAGTGTGGATGCTTTTTTTGTGCTTTTTTAAAATTTAAATTTTGTCATCCGTTCCTACCCACATGAAATGGCCTACTGCTCCAAAAGGCGGAACGGGTTTTTAATGTGTGTGCAAGATGTTCTGCGTGCACTGCCCCACACGGGACTTCGGATTATATAATCATAGTCTCATCCGAAGGACTTTGACATTCAGTTTGATTTTCTCCTCAAACTGGGAAGAAAGGGACAGGCTGGGAATCGAACCCAGATCCTCAGGGTATGCCTTCCTTCTTATCCTCAGACAAACAAATAAGCAAGAGGAAAACAAACAAACAAACAGTGGCAGCAGCAGAAGCAGCAGCAGCAAGAAACGCTGTCTGAACCTTTAAGGTGGGACATGGGGGTCGACACTAGAAGGGGTAGACAATAGAAACACGCGCACGCGTGCGCGCGCATGCGCGCGCACACACACACACCCTGCTTTGGAACCAAAGAGCAGAACCAGATAGGATTGGGGGAAAACTCAGGAGAAGCACACACACACACACACGTGCATGGACGTACACACACACACTCATGCATGGAGGACCATCACACACACGCGCGCGCGCGCGCGCGCGCGCGCATGCACGCACGCACGCACCCACACATACCCACGCAACCCCCCCCCCCCCCCCCCCCCAAACCTCACACACAATCTAGGTAGGGATGGGTACTAACTGTCTGGACATAAATGCACTAAATTTTCCTGGTCATTTGCACAGTAATAAATAATTATTATTAATGCATTATGGTGTGTGTATTGTGTGTGGTGGGGTGGGGGGGGGGGGGGTGCGCATCCTCCTGAGAATGCCTGCTTGCCTATGTATCTGTATGTGCCCAAGAGTGTTTGTTCGTGTAGCAATTTTTCTAACATCTTTTCACTAGTAGTAATAATTTATTTGTCAAGGAAGGCAAATAGGGAGGAATAAAGCAGGAAGGCAGATGCCTGTGTATGACTGAAAGTTTGTGTTTTGTCTGTGCATGTGTGTGTGTGTGTGTGTGTACCCTGTGCGTGATGCACTCTAGCAGACTATTACAAACATCCGACCTAAATTACTAAAGAGAATAAATAAATGAGCGTGCTTGCAGAAATTAATTAACATGGCTCACCCACGAAAATTACACATGATCACCCAAAAGAAACACAATTGTAGTACTGGGCCAGCCATGATTATTGAAATAAAACGATTCAAGTGATATACAATATAACGCCTCCTAACAGGCCAAGTCAAGTGAAGTCCATCGGAGTAAAATATTGTTCATTGTTCGACACTAGCACGTCCCATGTAGCAGTCTACACAACCTCTGCCAGGGTTAGGTAAGTTAGGTCAGTTCACTGTGTCAAGGGGTCCAGCCTGCCTAACTCGATTACAACTACTTCCAGTTCTTTAGTACTGGCAAAGGCATATTATCACTGAATAGATAACGATGTGCGCATTCCAGTCTAGGTGACTTGGTTAAAACAAAAAAGAAAAATTAAAGTACATGGCAACGGCCGCCTACTGTGGGAAGGAAATAGGTCCTAGTTTAGCTGGGCGATTTAGATCTAGCCAATGGCAAGTAACGTGAGTATGAGAGCTTAGCCTTTGGGCCTGTAATATAGCAAGTTTCAAGAGTCTAAGAGAGATTGTAGTTAGTTTTGACTTTGATAAGATTACGTGTTATACTGTGGCTCTTTCTCTATTTTCTGGTCCGTCCATCTGGAACGACCTCCCTCTCTCACTTTGCCAAAAGCGTACTTTTAAATCCAGCCTCAAGACACATTTATTTCAAACCTAAGATTCCCCCCTCCTGTTTCATCTCATTATCTGTCCCTGCCCTCAAAAGCTGAAATCCCCGTCACCCTATCAAAATGTATAACCTGTGTGTGTGTGTGTGTAAGTAACTCTTCAATGTTAATGTCTTTCCACTTTGCCTGATACCAGACGACCCAAAAATAGGAGACTGGATAGGAGAGAGAGAGAGAGAGAGAGAGAGAGAGAGAGAGAGAGAGAGAGAGAGAGATGACAATGACAAATTCTTGACAATGACAAATTCTTTTATTTCGAGGATAATGAATAAGCACACATGTGCTTTTTTACATCCAGTCCCCGCCCGTTAGGGATGCATCTTAATAATAATAACCCAATACTTATACAGTCTCACAATAAAAACAAGGGGAAATAACCCTTTTCAAAACAGCTCCCCCCCAACAACCCCCCCCCCCCCCCCCCCAAAGCAAGAAAATAAAAGAAAACCATAAAAATACCCCACCCCCACCCCCCAAAAAAACTTAACCAAAGCAAACAAACAAACAAAAGAGAAGGAAAAACCAAACCAACCAAGATGATAAAAAAGAGAAAAACAGACAACAACAACAACAACAAGAACAACAACAGAGCCAAGAAAAATAACACAACCAAACTTAATAAGTCATAAAGATAAACATCTACACATTGTCAAATGGTACACATACTTGTTACACATAATTATAAATCAATTAATTAACAAACAAGATCATTTCAAATAACAATGAAATATTTCACTCAAACTCCCATTCAATTAGTGAAAAATCAAGAAATCGAAAAATCAAATGAATAAACAAAACCAATAAACAAGAAAAAAAGACCCACAAAACACTCCCCTTCCCAACACCCCCTCCCCTAAACAAAACAACCCCCCAAAAGTCCAGACTAAATACAAGCGTGCGCGCGCGCGCGCGCACACACACACACACACACACAACACATACACACACACTTACGCACGTATAGCCACGCATGCACACCACACACACACTCTCTCACACATACACACTCACACACACATAATACACACACACACACACACCACACACACACATCCTGGATACATATCCATTGGCAAGACATTTCCTCGCATACAAGATAATAGACACATGTCATAATTATCAAAATATCATAACTGTACATTTGTACAGACAAAACCAGGAAATAAACATTATTTGATGTACGAAGACAGCAAGCCACAAAGCATCAAGAAAAATGACCAATCTAACATCAGCTATTTCAACAATAAACACACAGAACTGCTTTCTTTCCGCTCTCATCTGCACACACTGTGAATGGGCGCTCATTACTACTCACTGACACACACATATACACACACACACATTCATGCATGCGCAATCCTATATACACATTATTAGAATTGATACAAAAGTCCACAGAAGTAATGAAATTGCTTAGAGAGAGAGAGAGAGAGAGAGAGAGAGAGAGAGAGAGAGCGAGCATGTGTGTATTGTGCAACAAATGAAAGAGTATTCTTAACATTAACAGATCAAGGGGAAAAATCAAAAGTTTAAAAACCCAAAAAGAAAGGCAAGAATTACAGTCAATGCCCTAACTCCACAACCAACCCTTAGCAATGTCCAACGTTAGATTTACATTGTTTAAAAACTTCGTCTATGGAATTCTCAGAAAAGGCAGAGAGATGGGGGTTTAAATTCTTACATTCAAAGATGATGCTTGACGCGTATTACATCTATGTTCCAGAGCTTTTCTCTGATCTGATCTCATCTAATTTTATTGATCAGTGGCAAGAGACGAGAACTGGCAGTAAATCGAGAACTGGCAGTAAATCGGGTCTTTCAAAATAAGTACCAGTTTTTCATCATCGTTGTAAACAATTTGAGTCTTTCAACCACTTGTTACACTTCTTTTGTTTGTGGTTGGCATGTAAACAAACCTATATTCAATGTAGGTATGTTTTCTGTGTGCGACAAAACTGCGACGGGGTGCGTCACCACTTCTAGCATCAGCATAGTAACAAAGCCAGTCGGTCAGCCGTCAGCTGCGTGATTTTCTTTCTTCCAAGCACGGCCAGCAACCCCCTTTCGGCGTCTGCAAAGGGCTCTAAGGGATTACTTGGAAAAGAAAAATGGGTTTCCTCTCCATAACATCGTGACTTACGCACCAATAGTTTAAAATTATATATTATATTACTAAAGATTATTTTGGTTTGATGGACAGTAAAAGTCAAGAAAACATATATACATATACATTGTTATCTGAAACTACCGTAGTTTCCATGTTTCCTTTCGTGCGACTGTATTAACCTTGACCTCGGCACATGCTCGTCAAGAGACTTGTTTATTCGCTGGTGTCCACGTGCTCTGAGAGTGACTCCCCGATTTTCTAAACGAAAAGCTCTGCGCTCCCAGCTTCAACTTCATAAGATAGCAGCGCTTCGTCGAGAGAGGACCGTTATAGCTCGTGTGAAACAAAGTGCATAATTTGTGGAGGTTCATTTCTTTTTTTCATTTGGAAATTACATTGCTTCAAAGTAAGTAGAAGTTGATGATGCGTTTTGTGATAGCATTAAGCCTAGACTACATTTTGATTTCTTTTTCTTTCAGTTTTTGCCCTTGTGTCGACTGCTATTATTTTTTTATTTTTCGTCTTCACTGGAAAATCGGAACTTGTACTCGTGTAAAACTGTTGAAATTGTTATTATTCGAGATTCACTGTAGGGCTTCACTATAGGGCTTAGGTAGCTAAGAAATACTCGACTCTCGACACACACCATTTTACTTCTGATTTCACACATACACGCGCACGCACGACACACACACACACACACACACACCACACACCACGCACGCACGCACGCACGCAGATAGCGGCACACACACACACACAAACACACACACACAGACACACACACAACATACACACACACACCATACACACATAATTATGCAGATAGCGGGACACACACACACTCTCTCTCTCTCTCTCTCTCTCTCTCTCTCTCTCTCTTCTCTCTCTCTCTCTCTCTCTGTCCGTCTGTCTGTTACCCTCGGAAAATAAAGATCACCCATTCATTCATATTCTCTCTCTCTCTCTCTCTCCTCTCTCTCTCTCTCTCTCTCTCTCTCTGTTGATGCAAAACGTGCACATGTATACACTGACTTAAACCGATGTGGGACGGATACCAGGATAGGCCTAGATCTTTTGGTTAGATTGAGATCAGTCTGGACACAGAATTAATGAATCTACTATATAGCGTGGGCCTATGGAAATTAGCCAGTGAAAGATCAGCTGGTTTTGTCTGAGAGTTCCGAATTTGGATCATGAAATGCCTCTAAATGTACTATTAAATGTACTACACAGCCTATAGCCTTTTCTAGCGTTTCACAATTTCATTGGTGAAGCTAATGCACAGGTCTGTTGTACCGATAATGTTAAGAATGTGACCAAAGAACCAGCCCATCGATTTTTAAGAAAAAAAACCAGGCGAACGCAGAGCCTTGTAAAATCTCAGCCAAGTTTCACCAGCTGATCATGATCCAGTCACGCAATGTGAAGGCCGTCTGCTGTAGTTGGGCTATTGATTTTTGTTTTTTTTTTGTGTCATTTTAGATTCTCACCATTGTGGACTGTTTGTGTGAGGAAGTTTAAACAAGCGAGCAAATACCAGGGGTCGATGCTGATCCTGCTAGTCTAATAAGTCCGGTAAAAGAAAGAAATGAAAGACGGGAGGCAATGTAGGCCTAACAGCGTAGTGTGTGTTCGCCGACCTTCGTTTCAAGCCTTACAGCCTAGGACGTAATTTCATTGGCCTGTTCTGGTGACCTTGCAGGCTTGCATATATTGACTCGGTTCTGTCATGACTTGGCCATGAACCTTCAGATTGCTGATCAGGCTTTCTTTCTCAGAATTACATGGAGAAATTGATGGGCATTGTGAGAGCCATTTTATATAGAGAGAGTATTTTCGATTAGTGCAACATATATACAAATAAAATTGATGAAATTTAATCAGACTTTGTTACTGTTCGTGGTCAAACGTGCAAATAATTTTTAATATTTTTGTCAAGAGAAAACATCCATTGACAGTGATGACCCCAGACATTGAAGTATGAACTTACAGCCTATGGCTAGCCTAGGCCAAACTGGAAACACATGGTTATTCACAGAATCCGAGAATTTATAGGTGATAGTACATGTAGTATTTTGACTTCTTGTGATTGATGATTGAGCATCCAGTCTCAGTCTAATCTCCAGCATGACATGTCTTTCCACATCCCCTCCCCCCTTTTTTTCTGTTGTGCTTTGTTTTGTTTTAATGAAAAAGATTAAATCAAGCAGCTGAAAAGTCTTTTGGCATATTTGCAATTAGCCTTGAGGAAAGTATCATCACTGATTTTTCTTGTATAACATTTAATCACTACCCCCTTCCCCTGCTTTTTCATTTGTGTTCTTTTGATTTTTACACTATGTTTTGGCCTTTTATTTGGTCAGTCACAATACAGATGAGACAAGAAACAATATTCAGGTTTTGGATTTTTTTTCCCAGACCATTCAACATGCTTGACAACGAAGTGAACCACAATGCTGAGGTTCAGGTGATGAACCCATCCACCTCTGCATCCATGGCTCATCCTTTGTCTGAACTGTGTTCATCCGCTTCCCTGACTGTGCCTGAAACGCCCAAAGGAGGAGTTGTGATCAAGGTAAGAAAGACACTGGCTTCAGTTTAGCCCTCATTTGCAGGGCAGAATTGTCTGTAAAAGATTCATGTAAATGTATAAATACATGGGAGGATTCATTATCATCACTCAGCTTCAAGCACGGATTCGCTCAAAATACAGTCAGTGGAGAGAATGGATATGTTAGAAACTAATGATTTTAAGCAAAACATGCATGGAAATGGAGAAAAATTGGATGGATGATGTTTGTCTGTGAAGGCAAGATGCATGTACAGTACTATTCAGGTAGACACCAGTTTTAACAGTTGAGCAGTTGCGTTAGTTTTCATTTTGTATGTGTTCATTGTATTCAAGTTCGAAGGGTTTTTTGGTGTGGATTTTCTTCAAGTATTTATCAGTGTATAATTCATTACATGGATTCTGTGTTTTCAGGTGGAGTACATTGGTGCGTGCTTTGCAGAAGGACAGATCAGACGCAAACGCATCAGGCCGAGATTCCCAGGTACTACTTACTGCCTTGTGATAGAGTTAAAAATACACTTTCATTTGACCTGAGCTAGCTAAGAGCTGCACTTTTCCTTATTCCCCCACCTGTCTGTTCATGGGATCTTGTTTTCATTATTGTTTACAAATAGTTTTGATGCGTATTTTATTCTTTAAAAAAATTATATACAATTTTTTTTTAAAAATCGGGGATAGGGAAAAAGAGAGTATGCAATAAGTGGGTATATTTGGTGGGGAAGGGGTTGGAGAACAAAGATAATGTGTGCACGATTGAGAATCTTCCGGAGTTTTGTTGGAAAGTGATGAAAAAGAAAATGGACTGTACTTTTGAGGGTTTTGGTGGGGGGGGGGTTTTTGGGGGGGACCAATCAATCTTTTTCTTTAGACACTGTTGTTGAAGATATATAACCACACTGTTAATCACCATCCCATTATGACTCCCATGTCAACTTTTCCAGAATTAACTAACACGGGTCTCTTGCTCTGTGTTTGACAGGCATGGAGGTGGCCGGCACAATCTACGACATTGGCCAGAACCTCCCCAACTGCAACTTCACGCCGGGTGACAAGGTGGTCTTGTTCCCTGACGACAGCCTGGCGGAGAGCGGCTATGTCGAGTACCTGGCCATCGAAGACACCAGCCTGCTGATGCAGGTCCCGCAGAACATCTCCCTAGAGGTCGCCACTATGCTGCCGGGCGGTGCTCTCTCAGCGTACGCAGCCATTCTGGCAGCGAGGCCGCACGTGGAGAAACTGCAGCAAGTCAAATGTGAGTGCTGCTCTGCTCTGTGTGTTGGTGAAGTGTCGCCCTTCTTTTTGTTTCTTTTCAACAAACGAATAGTAAAATTTTGGAAAGGAACACGTGGATTGCAAACTTAGATGACGCCTTCGATATTTTGTAAGGTTAAATTTTGAGAATGCATGCTTTAGAATTCAGATGTTTTCTACCAGTCTCTGGAAATATAAACCATGTTCACATAGATTGAAAAAACAAAATTCTACATGGATATATTATGCACATAAATTTGGAAATTTGTATGGTCCTGTATGTCATGCAGAAATAGAAATTCGTGTTCTCCAACACACCTACACACACACATACACACACACGTGCACATATACACACATACACACACTCACACACGCTTAACACAAATTATTGACAAGAAATAAAAACATTGAACCAATTATCATTTTTATGGTTGCAGCTTGCGTAAACGTCTTGGTGGTTGGCGGCGGGGGTCTGGGTCTGTGGACAATCCGATTGGCTCAGCTCCTGATGGGCTCCATGTCCAACAGCGTCCGACTGTTCGTTGCCGACAATTCCATCGACAAACTGCTGACCGCGCAAGACCATGGCTGCTACGACATTGTCCACTGGAACGAGGAGGACCACGAACAGTACATCGTGGAGAGAACCCTGGATGCTTGCCGAGGTGGTGTGGACATCATCATCGACTATGTCAGCAACCCCAGAACAATGCAGAGGTCCCTGAAAGTTCTGAACAGAGTGAGTTTTGCCATTTTACTGTTTGGTTTGAGTTAGGACTTTTTTATGTACTGTGTGGTGTTTGTGAGTTAACTAGGGCATAGAAATTTCAGCGCCACCCTCTTTAAAAACTTGGGTTTTTTTCCTCAAAACTAAAGATATAAGCAGGAAAGGAGGAAATATGTGTGTATGTAAATTAAAACTGCTAGATTTTTTTTTAACAAGATAGAAATCAAAATAGATTTGTTTACATGTTGGAATGATTTGCTTTAAATTTTGCATTAGAACTTGATGTAATGGTACCTGATGAACCACTTTATGCCCCCATGATGCAGAGATTTAAAAAAAACAAAAAAAACAGATAAACCCCACGCCACAACAGAAATTGAACTTGCGTGATATTTACCAGTGTAAAGCATTGTGTCCAGCTGTGACTAAAGTTCTCTTGTGCTGTGTTTGTGCGAACAGGAAGGGCTGATTCTGGTGGGAGGCAGTTCCAAAACCGAGGTCTCCATTTCACTCAGCGCTCTGGCAGCCAAGCAGCAGAGCATCGTGGGCATTCCCAAGGGCACCTTGAACCAGCTGCAGGACCTCGTCAGCTTCCTCGCTCAAGGAAATGTGAGTAGCAAAGCATTCTTCGTGTTTTTCTTCTGCTTCATTCTTTTCTGTCCAGTGTTAGCTGAAGGGAATGTAAGTAGCAAAGCAGATGCTTCATTCTTTCCTGTCCAGTTTTCAATGGTCAGAATGAAAGATTCAGTACTGAGTAGAAATGAAAGTAGAATGAACAGCCAATGTTGATCAAGAGATGGAACAGTTATGGTGTTCAGTTCCCTAAGCTGCTGTTCTTCTCGGATATACTTATGTTAGAGTAGGACTTGTTAGTTTCTTGTTTCTGTAGTACATTTTTGGGGGGGAAAAGAAAAAATTCAGGATGCCAAAGTGTAGCCAAGGATAGAAAACGTGTGCCATAATCAATAATTTGTATGTGGTATAATTATTTACTAGTTCTCTGATTGAAAGTCTTAATTCAAAAGGTGCTGATCTTATGTACGAAATATAAACAACAGAAAGTTATTCTATCAGTGAAGTGAAGACAACTCTAGAGCCCAATTTATCTCATGTCGATAAAGATGTGGTAAGAGTTAGATATTTTAGGTGTAAAGTTGCTATACAGAGTAAAATAGAAACAGATTGTACACATTAAGAAATGGAAAGAAAAGAGACTTGCATTCAAAAATGACTAAATGAGTGCATTCATCCATGATTGACAGTGGAATAGAAAGTAGGAAATACCAGTAGTCTGTTTAAATACAGAACTTGGATCAAGCTCAAGAGGAACTTTTCAACTTCTTTTGATTCTGGATTCTTGCACAGTATATCTTTACCTTCTGCTGAGTCAAGACGTTTGCTATCAAACTTATTCATGCATACACCAATCCAATAGATGTCAAGGTATGCTGCAAGCTATGCACACCGTAACTTATGATCTTTCCTGTGTTGCAGTTGGACCCTCCCTGCTACGCCGTGTTCCCGATCGAAGACATGAAGCAGGTGTTTGACGACTTCTGTGAATGCCGCATCACTGGCCGGGCCATCTTTAAAGTGGGAGGCACGGCCACCATGACGGACAACCAGTGAACGGACCTGGATTCCTTCCCGTGCTAGCTAGCTAGTCTTCACAGCGCCAGGCCTGGGAGAGAGGGAGAGACGTTGTACCATGACAACCTAAATGGCATTAGCAGCAGCAGCAGCAGCAGCAGCAGCTCCCTGTAGTCCGATTTTCCCCCCCTCATCCCCCAATTTCGTGATGCAAGGAGTTGCTAGTCGGGAACGGTGGAAGGAAGGGTGTGGAATGGAATCCTGAAGGGCTACCTGGTACAGAGGAGAGGTGTGGTTTGGATGATGGCTTCTGGAATGCCATTTTCTGGGGACAGTCTTCCACATACTGACGGGGGCCAGCATGGCAAAGACGGCACTCTCTCAATGTGGATGGTCTGCTCTGCAGAGTGCCCTTCTGGCTGAGGATGGTTTTTGCTTTTGCTGAGCGATCATCAGGGGTGACCTGCCACAGGAGAATGTGTCTCAAGCTCAACGTCTGCATGAAAGGGTCAGGTAGAAAGAGTGCTGAAACAGAAAACTCTTGAAACTGCTGACAGTGCTTAACTAGCGATACAGATCTGTTTTTATATATCTCCTCTGTAGATGATAGATTTGAGGTACTACGCAGTGGACTCTGAAGAGGTCTTAAAGCCATTTAGCTGTTCGTTCAAACGTTCAACTTGGTGTGTTGTTGACTGCATTAGTAATCGTAGAACTATATGCAGCATTTACTAACAAATTCAGTCCTTTCATGCAAAGCTCAGAAAAGTTGATGAGTAGTATCCAAACCTCTTTTTTTTTTTCTTTCTAAATTTATGCAGGCTTAAAGTGAATGCATTTCTGTGATGAACTGATTCAGTGTGATGTGAGTGACATTTTTAAAAGGAAAGAAAGACGCATAAAAGATGTGAAGCAGTGAAATGGATAAAATGAGAAGTGTGAATGCTTTAGTATGGCTGAATGTGTTTGAAGATGGAACATTTTTCTGATGTGAGCATTCTGCTGAAACTAAAGAAGGAAGCATAGGGCACTGGTTGTATAAACATTATGGGTGCTTGGAGTGAAAGGCTTGGCATGAATGAAAGAGGTTGAGCAATTCGCTAGCTAGAACTAGAAAGGAGAGTGTGAGAGGAAAATGTGGGTTTAGAGAGAAGGAGGGAGAGCATATATCAAAGTTTTAAATCAAGAAACTGAAGTAGAGGATGGAGGAATGTTAGGAGTATTTTAATCTTGTCATGAGGTGCTGTTGTGAGAGTGGCTTCTGACGTATCAAAACTTGCCATATTTGAGTTGTGTGTGTGGGCGGGTTTCATGATACATCATACCAGAGATTAACTTGTAAATTTGGTTCATTGTCAAGCCAAATGTGTGTCTGTGACTTTGTATGCAAAGCAAAAATGGATGTCAAGCTCAAGGTGGTTCTAATCGTATTGATGCTTTGAGGTGTGAAAAGAGGTGGATGACTACAGTACTTAAATTATAAGAATCTAGCTGAGATTGTTCATGTATGTTGCATGTATGAGTGAGCGATAATGGAAAGATTGTACATTTACAAATGTATAGTTTGAATGATGAATATCAACTGTCTGGTGTTAAAGGCCTAGATGGTGGGATGATTGTAAAGGGCAGTAGAGGATCGACTTCAAGATGGTGGTTTGATTTGAAACGAAATCTGAATTGCTAAGACAGTTCATGGCACAGCTGTGATGGTTTTTGGGTGTTTTTTTTTTCTCTTCATAAATTCCATGTTAAAATCGTCGTCATAATACATCATTCATCACTTAGCCATGTGGCATTTGCATCAATAGATGATGGATCTTAGTTGTGTATATGTATGTATATTGTGTACATAGGGAAGAATGTTCGTTCACACAGATGAAATGTTTGTGTTGACAAGAGTTGTGTGATGTGATGATCAATTGATGATGATACAGCTGGACAAAAAATGTTTAATAAAAACTTGAATTGAAGATCAGATCTCCTGTGTTTGATGTTGTCTATATGTATGAGAAGTGTGGAGGTGTGGCATTTTGCCTCTCTTGTCTTCTTTCTCTTTCTGTGGCTTCCTCTCTCTCTCTCTCTCTGAGGGGGACAGGATAGCCTAGTGGTTAGAACATTGCGCTGGCAATCTGACGACCCGGGTTCGATTCCCGTTCAAGGGGATATTTTCCCCTGGAGTTAACATCGGTGCAGACTCCACTCTCCCCATAAGTCCTTGGATGAGACTATAAACCGAGGCCCCGTGTGCGAACCCACACAGAACATCTTGCGCATACGTTAAATCCTGTTCTGCTTTTTGTAAGAGTAGGCCATTGTGTGCGGTGGGAACAGATGACAGAATTTACAAAAACCGCATACACACGGGACTGAATGTAAAAAAAAAGCACATAAGTGCTTATTCCATTATCCTCAATATAAAAGAATAATAATAATATTAATAAATCTCTCTCTCTCTCTATGGGTTCCTCTTTGTTCTTTTTTATGCTCTCTTTTGCTCTGTTTGTTTTTCTTTTTGTTGCTTCTTCTTTCTCTCACTGATTGTTTTGAATGAAAGACATTTTCTAACTTCCCTGAAGTCAGAATGTGGCTACCTTCATAGAGGGCAAAAATGATCCCATACGCAAAACTCGCCATTGGTGAACCTTAAGAGCTCTAGCTAAGGAACCCAAAAATAAAGTAATAATAAAATAAACTCCAACACGGTCATGAATTTAATCCTATTGCAGTCAATACCTTAATCTATACACTGAAAGACAAGTACCCAGACCGCCACTCCTGGTCTTTAGTGGATAAGGTAGGGGGAAAGTCTGACTTTGCAGATGGGATCAAACCAAACACCTGGTAGATCAGACCGGTTTTTGTCTGAAATTGTTGTTGCTGTCATTGTTTTTTGTTGTTGTTTTGTTATCAACTACCAAGTTCCAGAGTACAGTAGGCCGTTTGAACCCTCCTTGATCTTACTAGTACTCAAATTGTGGTCGGAGTACTAGTCTTGCAGATGAGACAATAAGCTTAGGTCTTGTGTGCTACATGCATTGAAAGCACGTAAAAGAACCCGCGAGAAAAATTCGAAGAGTTATCCCTGGTAGATTTCTGTGAAAAAGAAAGAAAAGAAAAAACAAAAGACAACAAGAACAACAAAACACTCTCATAGGGAAAAATCCACAGGCAGGTAATTATATAGGAGGAAAAATAACAAGCATTGCTCTGCAGGATGACCAGCTCGGATTTCACGCAGAGATATTAACTGCGTCTGAAAGTGGTGCTCACTATTCATTATGTCCAGTGGTATGGATGTTACGTCAGGAAGATCCCTAGGATGCTGCACGTGATGTGTGACAGGCATGCAGGGGAACTAATGCCAGGTTCAACTTGCCTTAGAGACACGTACACCGCCTGTAAAGTTTGACGCAGTGGCCTAAACTAGATTAAGCTGGCCCAGTCAGGGATACTACAGTCAGACACAAAGAGAATGATGAAGTGCATTTGCACTTTTGCTACATATATTATATACTGGGCGTATCACAGACAGCATTAAGATAGCCTTCACTTCATACTAACTATAAATACGTACAATAGTAACAAGTCTACACAGCAAACTGTTGGTTCTTGTCTGTAAAGGATTGTTCCTGTGGTAGTAAATCATTATAAAATAAATTGCCCAAGCCCCCTCCCCCCCCCCAAAAGAAAAAGAAAAAAGAAAGTGCAGTTCATAGGTCTATGTATTTAACACGAAAATGGTGATGGTTCCAGTGGGAGCAGAAGTAACAAGTACTTTGTCTCCGATTGTCATTTATGTATTCTTTTATTCATTTAAGGTTAACTTTCTAATAAATGTGACAAACGTATCTGACAACCTTTGAAAAGTGGCATTAGTATCGATTGTACTTTTTATTTTATTTTAAGGACCAGACAGTCGCTAGTTGTGTTCAACTTGATAGGGAGAAACCTTTCTCGCTTTCATTCCTCTGTTACGATTTGAGATTTGTGTTCCCTTGTTGATGCTTAAAGCAAAATAAGGATGACTCATTTATTTATTTGTTTATTTATTTATTTCGAGGATAATGGAAGAAGTACTCACTTTTATTTTACATCCAATCCCCGTGTGTATGCGTTTTTGTAACTTTTGTCATCTGTTCCCACCGGCATATAATTGCCTACTCTTTCGAAAAGCGGAACAGGATTTAACTTATGCCCATGATGTTTTGCTTGCTTTGACACACAGGGATTCTGTTTATAGTCTCATCCAAAGGACTTTTTGGGCAGAGTGGAGTCTGCACTGATGTTAACTCGGGGGAGGGGGGGGGGGTGGGGTGCGGGGGGACTTAATTAATCAAGCAAGCAACAAAAAAAGGTACTCATCTCCAAGCGCTATCATACATCATATTTGTCCTTCTTTTTTTGTTGTTAGCCTAGCCCAAATTCTCACCTTGTCAGCAGGTTGGTACCTTTGAAACGAACACGCTGGTTGGCTCTTTTCTAGGTTTCAGGGCACAAAAGGCGATCGTTGATTGGCTGGTATCTGGGTTCAGGGCACCGGCCGGCGTCCTCAAGGTTGTCTGTCTCCACAATGGCTGCCAAGGTCACCTCTCTCTCTCAACCACGCGCCGCCAGCTAGTTTCTTGGGCTGCCATACATTATTTTATATAACCAATGCACTGTTGTGTGACACCCGTCTGACTGCATGGCCGGGAAAAGCCTGTCTGTTGGACACTCTTGCTGTGTAGCTAGCTAGCAGCACTAGCAGCACTAGATACTGGGAATTTGTTTCTGAGCTTTTTGGAAACTCAGTTAAACAAAACAAATAAACAACAATAACATCACCCCTCCCCCCCCCCCCCCCCACCTCCCTAAAAAATAGGAAAACAATAACAAAAAAATAAACAAACAAAACCTAAACCAAAAATCCCCCCCCCCCCCCCCCCCCCCCAAACAAAACCCAACCAATGAAGCATGGACCAGGTTGTTTTTTTCTGCAAAATATGTTAATGTGAAGCAACCATGTTTTGGGAGGTTTTGTTGTTGTTGTTGTTGTTTTAGTTGTTGTTTGTTTATTTTTTTACACTGACTGAAATGAATTTGGGGAAAATGCCATTTAGTCCGTGTAACTCCACCTGTGACTACTGCAAGTTCACTGAAACTAAACAATTAATTTTGAGTTTTAAAAAAATTGAAACATGAGCAATAGAAATTCCAGCGGCTCTTCTTCAGCTTTTATTTCCCCCCAAAAAAATAAAAAATAAAAGAGAAATATGCAAAGAATCATTAGGATACTGGACTACTACTACTACTACTACTACTACTACTACTGCTGCTACTACTACTACCGAAATTTTAAAAAATCAAAAGACCAACAAAAAACCCACACCAACAACTGAAATTCACTGCTTTTTCTTGGTAGTGTCACAGGTTGGCAGCCCCCAGTCTCTGAAGACTGTGATTATTGTCACAGGGCACTACAACTTATTACAATACAGCTTTACTACCTACAATGTCAGAAAAGTCGGTCAACTTGGAGAAGCCAACAGTAACAAAGCAACCAACAGCTCACGCCATGAGCTGTGGTAGTAGTCTACGTGCAGTGAGAGCATTGTGTAGAGGTCAACAACTGTGTGTGTGTGTGTGTGTGTGTGCTATACTAGCTGGCTGCCAGTCAGTCAGTCAGTCATGCAACATTGTTGGGGGACGGGATAGCCTAGTGGTCAGAACATTGCGCTGGCAATCTGACGACCCGGGTTCGATTCCCGTTCAAGGGGGATATTTTCCTGTGGAGTTAGCATCAGTGCAGAGTACACTCTCCCCCCACAAAGTCCTTCCGATGAGACTATAAACCGAGGTCCCGTGTGTGCGAACGCACGCAGAACATCTTGTGCACACGTGAAATCCTGTTCCGCTTTTCGTAAGAGTAGGCCATTGTGTGCCGGTGGGAACAGATGACAGAATTTATAAAGCCGCATACACACGGGGACTAGATGTAAAAAAGCACACGAGTGCTTATTCCATTATCCTCGACATAAAAGAAAAAAAATGCTGTACTACTTTCGATACACTGTCAAGGTTTTTGTTTTTCTGAGTGTACAGACTGTATGTCTTGTGCTTTGCTGTGTGCCGTTTTTGTTCTATTAATTTTTTTAAAATTCTTATCTTTCGAGGATTATGGAATAAGCGCGCATGTGCTTTATTTTTACATCTAGTCCCAGTGTGTATGCAGTTTTGTAAATTTAGTCATGCTTTCCCCCAACAGCACACAATGGCCTACTCTTCCAAAAAGCAGAACGGATTTTGACGTGTACGCAAGATGTTCTGCGTGTGTTCGCACACGGGGCCTCGGTTTATAGTCTCATCCGGAAGGACTTTTGGGAGGAAGTGGAGTCGGCACTGATGTTAACTCCAGAGGGAAAAAATCCTCTTGAACAAGATTCGAACCCGGGTCAGCAGATCACGAGCGCAATGCGCATCACTCTAACCACCAGGCTTATCCCATCCCTGTTCCGTATGTTTGCTGTGAATTGGCTATGCTCTCCCTTGTTGTTGTTGTTGTTGTTGCTGTTGTTGTTGTTGTGCGTCCCTCAGCCTATAAAATCCCAGTGGGGCTCACCCACAACATGCACAGTGCCTCACTCAGTCTGTGTGGGAATCACAGTGAGATTGTATGTTTGTCCGTCGTGTCCGACGATGACCTCCAAAACAGCAGAGGAGGCAGCTGCTGTTTTAGAAACTGGGCAGAAATTTGATTATAGTGGAGATGCCTTGCCCACAGTACATCCCCACTCTCTCGGCCAGGTGGGCATAAGGACAGTCAGCGTTGGAGATGCTCTCCAAAGGCCAACCAGCCCCCAGGGCTGCAGCACATAAGGACTGTGCGAGTCAAGCCTCCTAGTCAGAGAGTCATAGTCGATCACTAAAGACTAAGCTGTAAAGTGGAATTCCATGAGTGGGAAAGCCACTGGTCATACAGCCTCTCACTTTGCTGTTGAGATTGTAGACCGTACGTACACACTGAGAGAGGAAGTTTTGTGTAGGACTGCTGTCACATACCTGCCTGGCTGTATACTCCGACTTCAAAGACGACTCTCTCAGTCTTAGCTATAAACCGAGGCCCGTGCGCGAACGCACCGCAGAACATCTTGCGCACACGTTAAATCCTGTTCCACTTTTCGTAAGAGTAGGCCATTGTGTGCCGGTGGGAACAGATGACAGGATTTATAAAAACCGCATCATACATGAACTGGATGTAAAAAAAAAAAAAAAAGCACTTGAGTGCTTATTCCATTATCCTCGATATAAAAAAAAAATTCATTAATAAATCAGCTTCATCATGTAATCTTGTATGGTAGTGTTAGGGGGGGAGGGGGGGGGGGGGGAATCTGCTTATTTCCACAGATTTGTAAAGTATGAAAAAATGCACTGTGTAGACTACTTGTTTTGGGGGGATTGAGAAATACCAACCAGGTAGTCACGAGAAAATTGAGAAATGATCATCAGATCATAGATCGGTGGTCTAGAGGTTTCAAATGTGTGATGGTTCGATCCCCGTTTTGTGCCGAAAACTCCCCCCCCCCCCCCCCTATCCACTAGACCGTGAGTGGTGGTCTGAGTGCTAGTCTTTCGGATGGGACGATAAACCGAGGTCCCGTGTGCAATACTCGTTTAGTGCCACGAAAAAAAAAATGGCAACAAGAGAGTTGACCCTGGCAAAATTATGTAGAGAAAAGGCCACTCTGATAGGAAACCAAATACATAATTATGCAGACAGGAAAAGAAAGATGAAATAATGGGTGGCGCTGCTCTTGTGGCGACGCGCTCTCCCCGGATAGAGCGGCCCGAATTTCACGCACAGAAATCTGCCGTGACGTTAAGTGGTATACTATGAGGATTGCTCGTGTTCCTACAGTGTTGACCCCGCGTATGCATATTGTGGTTAGGAAGCTAGCGAACACAAAGGACTGAGTAGGCACAATGTTTAGTTTAAATAAAAACAACTACTAAATTTGTGCAAAATCACATAAAGTTTGGAGTCCGAGGGTAATGTTTTACAAAGGGTGGTTTTTATTTTGGTGGACGCCTCAGTACGTGGGGTATGAATGCAATAGTAATAATTATAAGAAAACAGAAGGAAAAGTGACAAAAATCTAAAGCCGGAGTGTAGCCTAAGGAGGAAGTCAAGTCAAGTCAACGCAAGTCCCATGTTCACCTCACCTATCCCATAGTCCCATGGACCAGGGAGCACCAATGAAGATTTTGCAACCAGCTTCCTCCACTCCTCTGCTTTGCTATGTTAAATGACGTTTTCTGGGGAGGGCAGGATAGCCTAGTGGTTAGAGCGTGGCGCTCGTGACCTGATGGAACTGGATTCAGCCAGCACACAGAGGTACCCGTTTTTAGCGGATTTTTACCCTGGAATTAACATCAGTACTGACTGACTCCACTCCCCATGAAAGTCCTTCAGATGAGACTATAAACCGAGGTCCCGTGTGTGCGAACGCACGCAGAACATCTTGCCCACCCATTACAAACCTGGTCCACCTTTTAGTAAAAGCCTGGGCCATTTCATGCCTGTAGGAACGGATGACAACATTTGTTGTTGTTGTTTTTTTTTAACCCCGCATGGACCCAGGTTTCGCGTTTAGTCACCGTTCCTGAAGTCGGAATACGGCTACCTTAATGGTGGGTTCTGTCCCGATGGTGTATCACCTTGTCGTGGTGGGATGGCTTGCGTGCTTCAATGACCCCCAGAGCTATGTGGGCGGGGGCTTCGGCCTCTGGCAGGTTCAACCATGCTCAACAGGTCTGGGGGAGAGGAGCCAGACTAAACGATGCACCCTGGTCCTCCAGGTTGGGGGTTGTGCATTGGGCTAACGACCCATTTACTTAAAAACCCCCTCTGTTACTAAAACTGCAACGATACCCTTTACGAGCGACATGGTTGGGAAGAGTCCTCTCTGGTAGAGCCTAGACGCGTGCTGGTGAAAGCCTCCGGGAAGCCAGTGCGCCGACAACTCTTTTAACAACCCAAATCAACAACCAGGATGGGACCTGGAACATCAGAACCCTGTATGAAACCGGTAAAAACAGCACAGGTGAGTAGAAAAAATGCACAAGGGAAAAAACCTAAAAGATCCTTGGCCTGTGCAGACCAGATGGAATGGAACCGGGCAGACAAAGCTTGCGAGTGGAGACACTATATCTCTTGGACAGGAAGAAGGCCAGCCCCACACACATGGGGGTAAGCGCTGCTGATGAGACCTGAAGCAACGCAAGCACTGCTGTCCTGGGAACCAGTGTCACCACGGTTTCCTTTCACAGCACTTTCAACTCAAAGGCAGAAAGGTTACCTCGTTCATGCTACGCCCCAAACAAATACAGCAGAGTTAAAGATAAAGAAAACTTCTTTAACAAGTCCAGACCATCATGGACAAACACCAAAGAGGGATCTAAAATACCTAATGGAGACATGATCCAAAGTGGGACAGACAACACAACAGAGAACTGTTTCATGGGCAACATGCACTGGAGACAAATGAAATGGAGAATTTTAACAGAATTTGCAATGTTTAACGACCGGTCATTGGGCCCCATCTTCCTCAAAAGAAAGTCCACAAGACCACTGGCTTCCCCGATGGCAAGACAGAAAACCAGATTGACCACATCACCATCGGGCAAGTGAGAAGGAGCCTGCATGATGTCAGGGGAAGCGCGGACCCAATGCGCATCAGACCATCATCTTGTTGTTCCCATCCTCAAGACCAAGCTCAAAGCCTACATCGCCCCCGGCAGGAAGCCATCACCAAGTTCACGTGCAAGCCTGAAGAAGAGAAAAATAAGAATTCCAGCCGAATAAAGGAAACTTCATTGTGCTTTCCCAGCTGCCGAGGAAACATCGAAGAAAACAGAGTCTACGTGAGACCTGAAGACAACATGCCAAACGTACTGGGAAGAAAACAAGAAAATACAGGAGTGGTGACCAGAAACATGGCACTGATCACCAGAAACAGCTAAAGATCAGCCCCCCCAAAACACAAAATCAAGAAAGAACAGAACTGCAAGCATCCCTATGGACAAAAACCGGCAGAAGAGAAATGCAAAAAGAGACAAGAGAAATTCATTGAGGAACTGATCAGAAGCAGAGCTGCAGCAGGCCAAAGAATTAGAAAACTGTAACGAGATCCGAAACTCTCTCAGGAAAAACAACAAACCTGCTGCCCTGTAAAAGATAGAATGGCAAAAACCCATTCCAGGTGGAGGCCAAGAGCAAGTGGCAAAAGCCTTAAAAGAACGCTCAAGCAACCTACACCACCTTTCGCCCATCCCCCACCTACTAAAATTTCCTTGCATCAACACGCCCCCCTACCAAGAATGGTCACCAAACCATCAAGTCCCCAAAATCGGCAAAGCAGCAGGCCCAGACGTAACCACCTGAAAGCACTGAAGGCGACCCCAAAACTTCCACGAGATGTTATACCAACCCTAAACGATTGGAGCAAGAGGTTACCAGAAGACTGGAAGAAGGCATCTCGTAAGCTGCCAAAGAAAGGGACGACTCCTCTGCAACAATGGAGAGGAATCATGCTACGCCATCCCAGGGAAAGTACTGACAAGGATCTGCTGGGCCCAGACTGAAGACAGCACTGGACAAGACACTTCGGGATAACAGGCAGCTTTAGGCAAGACAGATCATGCACAGATCAAATCCCCACAATGCGCATCATCATTGAGCAGTCCCGGAGTGGCAGACCCCCCTATATTCGTCTTTGTCGACTTCCAGAAGGCATTACAGCGTCGACAGAGATGTCATTTGGAAACTGATGCATCACCCATGGGTTTCCACCAAAGTTCATCACCATCATCCAGCAGCTATACGAAGATGCCACCCGTCAAGTCCTCCATGAAGGGAAACTGACGGAAGCCTTCTCCGTACCAACCGGTGTTCGTCAGGCTGTCTGTTGTCGCCACTCTTCCTGTTGGTGGTTGACTGGATAATGCGGCAAACCACAGCAGGCAGGAGAACCGGCATACAGTGGCCCTCATGAAGCTGCTGGAAGACCTGGACTTCGCAGACGACATCAGCCTTCTCTCCCACAGCAACAAGACGCACAAGAGAAGCTTGTCGTGTTGCTGACGAAGCTGAAAAGACTGGCCTCCAAATCAACATCGGGAAGACGGAGATCATGAGGGTGGGAAAAACAAAACACATGACCCAGTGCGACTGCAGCAAGAACCCTCAAAGAAGTTTAGCAAGTTTATTTACCCGGGCAGTGTCGTCAGTAAAGATGGGGGAACAGATGAAGACATTAAGTGCCGAATCAACAAAGCCGTCCGCCTCAAAACCCTTCGGCCATTTGGAGGTCAACAGCCCTCTCATTTCAAAATGCTTCGGATCTACAAAACCAATGTCAAATCGGGCCTACTTTATGGCTCAGAAACCTGGCGGTAACAAAAACCCAAAACCCACAAACTCCAGTCTTTACCCAACAAATGCCTCAGGTACATCCTCAACATCAGGTGGGCCCGGAAGTCATATCCAACAAAAAACTGTGGGACAGGACCAGACAAACCCCAATTTAGTCCACCATTAAACCCAAAAAAAGTGGGATGGATCGGCCATACACTCCGCAAACCTGCGTCAAAAAGTCACCAGACAGGCCCTTTTACTGGAATCCACAAGGGAAGCGGAAAGTTGGTCGACCAAAGCAGACCTGGCGCAGAAGTGTTGACGAAGAAACAAAGGCAGCCGGAATGACATGGGCCGAGCTGAAGAGGATCTCCCAAAACCGAGTTCGTTGGAGGGGTGTTGTTGCAGCCCTATGTTCCCCAAGGAACCAAGAGGCATAAGTCAAGTAAGTCAATGGTGGGTTACAACGATCGCATACCGCAAAATCTCTCCATTGGTGAACCTCGGAGCTCTAGCCGAGGAACGCAAAACAAAAATAATAATAATGAATAAATAAGTAAAATAGAATAAGTAAATAAAAATTAAAAATAAATAAATAAAATAAAGACTACTGTGTTTCCAGGCGTGGATGGTGGTAGCCACAAGAGGATGATGAAATGGCGCCGTTCCTTCCTTCCTCCCTTCCTTCCTTCCTCCCTTCCTTCCTTCTTCCCTTCCTTCCTTCACTCACTCACTCCATCCAGCAGCCGTGGCAGACGATAAAAATGCATCACTGCCAGACATTCCGATTAAAGCTGATAGTCAGTTCATAAACATTGCTGTTATCTCCCCCCATCCAAAACAGTTGTAAACAGGGGCTAAAAGTTGAGACTTGGGGCTCAAAAGTTGAGACTGGTTGCCTGCAACACTCCAACGCAGAAAAAGACCGTCTATCGAAATCCATTCGTGTCAAAAGAGGACACACTATAAATAATTATGATTTTTTACAGGCCAAAGAAAATAAGCAATATTCACGATGAAGAAGGGTTTGTGGCAACAATGTTATCATGATAACAAAATTTGGTGGGGTTTTGTGTTTTTGTGTGTTTTTGTTCCTCATCTTCTGGGGACGGGATAGCTCAGTGGTCAGAGCACTTGCTTGCCCCGCAGCTAAGGTTAAGCAGCGTCGAGCGTGGTTACCACTTGGATAGGTGACCGTTTGCGCGCCTTGACTTCAGTACAATACCCCACTTCACCCAGCTGTAAATGGGTACCTACCTCTTTAGGGTCAGGGAAGGTAAAGCAGCGAGGGAGAGGAGATGGGCGCCGCCCTCAATATGCTGGCCCCTAGAAAGGTGAGGTCTCTGATGCCTCGCTCCCCTGTGACCACACAGGCTATGAGACACCTTTACCTTTCCTGTCCTGCTGTTCCCACGCCGCTCATTTCAAATTCCCCACCACAGCCATACCCAGATTCATTGTGTCGCATCCTCATTGTCGGAAGTCCACAGGGAGCTCATCAGTATCACGCCGCCGTGGAGCCACCAGCCAGAGGGGCCCTGCACTGCTGCTGGGTCAATTTGGTGGTGTTCAGTGGTGCCTGTTCTGAGCTAACAACATACGGAGGACACCACCTAGTAAGCCCAGTGGGTGAAGCTCGACTGTGTGGTCCCAGTCTTCCCAATGAGCCCACAGCACACTCACTCTGGGTAGGAGCCGGCCGGTGTCCGAAAAATCCCTACGACTCTTATGGGATTCAAACCTGCAACCGTCCAGTCCGTAACCCAAGGCGCTAACTACTGCGCCATGGCGGCTGATAGCTCTTTTTTTGTAAGACTATTTCTGACTGCCTGACTAGTTTTGTAACAACAAAAAACCATGGGCCATTTTGAATACTTTGTTTTGTTTGTTGTGTTTTTGGTTCCTTTATTTCTTTATTATAGTTATTCTTTTTTTCTTTGACACCAAAATGCTTTTGGATACAATACATCATATCACACGATTGTTGACAAGTGTAATATGACGGCAGAATCAAAATAGCTCTATAGGAGTAGTAGTAGAATACAGAGAAATAATTATCCCCTATTATGCTCTGGTAATGTTTACCCTTGTTCTTATGATAATAATAAAATAATAATGATAATAATAATAATAATAATAATAAACGGAATTTATATAGCGCTATATATTGCAAATACAAATCAGATCGCTTTTTCTTCACCTTATCATCAAATTAGAGAATGTGTTAATTTTCATATCATTATTCGGTTATTATGTAAACGTGTGTGTGCGTGCGTGCGTTTTAAGTGTGTGTGTGCGTGTTAGAGAGAGAGAGAGAGAGAGAGAGAGAGAGAGAAGAGAGAGAGAGTTCTACTAGCCTATAAACCAATTTGGTAGGATAGTGCATAATTATAATATTATAAATATTCCTTTCCTGTCTTGCTACTCAACTGTTGATAGTGGTTCTAATAGACCATTTTTATACATAATAAGATAACATTATCATGTGTAGAAAGCAAACCAATAAAATAAAAAATTACCCACCACTCAGTGAAGAATTGGATTTCCTTCGAATAATGACTGTCTTGTTCATAATACCCCCCACTCCCTATCTCCCCCCACCTCCCCATTTTCATTTTGTATTTTTCCTTTTTCCAATCTAATATTGCACTTACATGTTAAGAACATGGTGTAGTTTTTCTCAGAATACCCCCTTCCCCCCAACACCAACTTCCAAATTGGGAAAGTATGGGGAATGGCGTATTTGTGGGAAATATTGCCTCCCTTCGTTGCTATGTTCATCAGAAACCTATTGTGAAAAACTGCTGCCTGCTAATAATCTTTTTGTATGTTACATATTGGCCACACTTTGTGATGCTAAACTAAAATGTTGGACTTCTGATGTTAACATACAATAGCAGCTTTAAAGGGAAAACAAATTGGGAGAACTAAGCCTACGAGTTAAGTTTCTTTTTTTGTTGTTGAAATTTTTACCAAGTCATAAAATACATTGCCATACTGGAACACAATTTTTTTTGTTAAAAACAACAACAAACAAGCAGACATACCTTATCGAATACAAATGTCAT
>CM054148.1:35967302-35984802 GCA_028751875.1 Rapana venosa | reverse complement strand
CCACCACCACCACCTTTATCATGTCGTCGTCCTCCTCCTCCTCATTTCTGAAAATTATTAATATCATCGCTATCATTTTCATCCACATGACCATCATGTTTATTACTACTACTTTTATCATTATTATTATTTCATCATCATCATCATCATCATCATCATCATCATCATCATCAGTATATATCATCATAGCAGCAGCAGCTGCAGCAGCAGCAATAGCAGCAGGAGTAGTGGTAGTAGTTGTAGTAGTAGTAGTAGTAGTTAGTATAGTAGTAGTGTGTGGTAGTGTATAGTAGCGGATGGTGGTGTAGCAGTAGTAGCAGATAGTAGTATAGTAGAGTGTAGTAGTAGTAGTAGTAGTAGTAGTAGTAGTAGTAGTAGTAGTAGTGTAGTAGTAGTAGTTTGTAGTGTGTGGTGGTAGGTAGCAGTGTAGTTAGTTAGTAGTATAGTAGTAGTAGTGTGTAGTGGTAGTGTAGTGTAGTAGTAGTAGTAGTAGAGTGTGGTGGTGAGTAGCAGTAGTAGTAGTGAGTAGTAGGTAGTGAGTAGTAGTAGTGGTGGTGGTGGTGGTAGCAGTAGTAGTAGCAGTAGTAGTAGTGGTAGTGGTAGTGGTGGTGGCGGTAGCAGTAGTAGTAGCAGTAGTAGCAGTAGTGGTAGTGGTGGTAGCAGTAGTAGTGGTAGCAGTAGTCTCCTCCTTATTATAAGTTAATCATTGTGATTATGATAATAATGATGATGATTATTATTATTACTATATTTTATTCAACTACATGATCAAATTATACCGTTTCTGATGCAAGTACAAAACGCTCAAGCTGGTTGTAACCCCAAAAAAACTTTTAAATAATAATAAAAAAGTGAGGAAAAAATCCCAACAACCCCTTCCTCTCCCAACCATCCCCATCCACCCAGCATCCCCCCCCAAAAAAAAAACAACCAACAACCCAACAAAAAACACCACCAAAACAAACCAACAACAACAAACACGGCATTGCTCTGTTTGCGAAGTGGTAAACATCCTGCCTGAAGATAAAATACTGTCAGCCATGCTCTGTGTGTGTGCGTGTGGTGTGCGTGTGTGTAGGGGGGGGGGGGTATCGGTGTGTGTGATGTGTTATCGTGTGTGGGGGGGGGGGGGGGTATCGTGTGTGTGTGTGTGTGTGTGGGGGGGGGGGGGGGGGTATCGTGTGTGTGTGATGTGTATATCGTGTGTGGTGGGGGGGGGGGGTATCGTGTGTGTGTGTGTTGGTGTGTGGGGGGGGGGGGGGATATCGTGTGTGTGTGTGTATCGTGTGTGTGTGTGTGTGGGGGGGGGTGGAGGGGGTGAATCGTGTGTGTGTGTGTGTGTGTGTGTGTGTATGCGCGCGCGCGTGTGCGTGCGTGTATGTGTGCCAGCAATACTCACGTCAGTACATGCAGTCTGGCAGGAATTAAGGGAGGAAAGATCTCACAACAGTGATAGAAGAAGATGGAGAAGAAGAAAACAACAACAACAATTGCGAAGAAGAATTGCGAAGAAGAATTGCGAAGAAGTGCGAAGAATTGCGAAGAAGAAGAAGGAGAATTGCGAATAAGAAGAAGAAGAAGAAGAAGAAGAAAAACAACAACAACAACAACAACAAAATTGCGAAGAAGAAGAGAATTGCGAAGAAGAAGAATTGCAAAGAAGAATTGCGAAGAGGAAGAATTGCAAGAAGAATTGCGAAGAAAAGTAGAAGAAGAATTGTGAAGAATTGCGAAGAAGAAGAATTGCGGAGAAGAATTGCGAAGATTTGCGAAGAGGAATTGCGAAGCAGAATGCGAAGAAGAAGAAGAAGAAGAAGAAGAAGAAGAAGAAGAAGAAGAAGAAGAATTGCGAAGAAGAAGAAGAATTGCGATGAAGAAGAAGAAATGCGAAGAAGAAGTAGAAGAAGAATTGTGAAGAATTGCGAAGAAGAATTGTGAAGAAGAAGAATTGCAAAGAAGAATTGCAAAGATTTGCGAAGAAGAAGAATTGCGAAGAAGAATTGCGAAAAAGAAGGATGACAAAGAATGAGGAAGAAGAGGAGGGGGAAGAGAAGAGGAGGAAAGAGTGAGGAAGAGGCATTTTTATTTTTTTATATCGAGGATAATGGAATAAGCACTCGTGTGATTTTTTACATCTAGTCCCCGTGTGTATGCGGTTTTTTTAAATTCTGTCATCTGTTCCCACCGGCGCACAATGGCCTATTCTTACGAAAAGCGGAACAGGATTTAACCTGTGCGCAAGGTGTTCTGCGTGCGTTCGCACACGGGGCCTCGGTTTATAGTCTCATCCGAAGGACTTTTGGCCATAGGAGAGGAAGGAGGAGGAGAAGAAAGACAAACATAAAAGTAATAAAACAAGATAGGCTAGCAAACAAACGAACAAACACACAACGAACAATCAACACTAAACAAACAAATGACGAAGACGACGACAATAACCACCACCACCACTACGTCCACCACCACAGCAGCAATGATAATATAACCCACACACACAATAATAACAAAAAAGCAGACATAGATCTAGGAGTGCAAGAAGCGGTTGCAATAATAATAATAATATAAAAAATGTATATAGCGCTGAATCTTGTAAAGCAACAAATCAAAGCGCTCAGATGACTTTTTAAAAAAATTCATTTATGCGTGTGTATGCGGTTTTTTAAATTTTGTCATCTGTTCCCACCGGCACACAACGGCCTACTCTTTCGAACAGCGTAACAGGATTTAACGTGTGCGCAAGATGTTCTGCATGCGCTCGCACACGGGGCTTCGGTTTATAGTCTCATCCGAAGGACTTTGACATTCAGTTCGATTTTTTTGGGTCAAACTGGGAAGAAAGGACGAAGCTGGGAATTGAACCCAGAACCTCACGGTTGACTTGTTGGCAGGCAAACGTCTTAACCATCCTGCCACCTTCCTTCAAAAAAAGTCTTAATACTAGGAGCAACAACCATCCCCAAGATCAGAACCGCGCTTGTGCGCACGCTCGCGTATAAACACAGACACATACTCGCCTGCACGCACGCGCACACACACACCCCCACCCCCCCCCCCCCCCCCCCCCCCCCCCCCCCTTCCACTCTCCCCCCCAGAGCAAGCATAATATTCAGATTGGCAGCCTATTTTCAGTGTTATCTTGGTGGCAGAGCGGCAGGACAGGAAGACGACTGGAATGTCAGCACCACCCTCCCTCCCCTGTCCTGGCCCCACAGATTATCTATCGGCTGTCTCTGTGCCGTGAGGCCCGAGGAGGGATGTGACTGACTGCCTTGGTGAATTCCAAATAATTATCTATCTATCTATCTATCTATCTATCTGTCTGTATCTATCTCTCCTTTGGATGAGACTATAAACCGAGGTTCCCGTGTGCGAACGCACGCAGAACATCTTGCGCACACGCTAAATCCTGTTCCGCTTTTCGTAAGAGCAGGCCAATGTGTGCCGGTGGGAACAGATGACAGAATTTACAAAACGCATACACACGGGGACTGGATGTAAGAAAAAGCACATAAGTGCTTATTCCATTATCCTCGATATAAAAGAATAAAATAAAAAATAAATAAAATACCTATCTATCTATCTGTATCTATCTACCTACCTGTCTATTATTTAATTTATTCTTTTATTTCTAACATAACGGAATACGCACTCATGTGCTTTTTTTACATCCAACCCCCGTGTGTATGCGGTTTTGTAAACTTTTGTTATTCGTTCCCACCGGCACACAATGGCCTACTCTTCCAGAAAGCGGAACGGGTTTTAACGTGTGCGCAAGATGTTCTGCGTGTGTTCGCATACGGGACCTTGCTTTCTAGTCTCATCCCGAGGATATTAATTGTAATTGGCTGCATGTGAAAGACTAGGATGAGTGAAAGCGCTTTGATTTGTTTTTTTGCAAGATATAGCGCTGTATATATTCCATGTACTATTAATGTATATTCCATGTATTATTATTATTATTATTATTATTTAGGTGGGAATGGAATCGGCACTGATGTTAACTCCAGAGGAAAAATCCTCTTGAACGAGATTCGAACCCAGGTCAGCAGATCACGAGCGCAATGTACAAGGCCCTTGGAGGAAAGAGCATCATTTTATTATTTTATTTTATACTATACCACTTTCAGTCACGGCAGATTTCTCTGCATGAAATTCGGGCTGCTCTCCCTGGGAAGAGCGCGCGTCGCTACAAGAGCAGCGCCACCCTTTTTTCATTTTTTTTCATTTTCCTGTCTGCAACTGTATTAATTTGTTCCCCTATATAAGAATGGTTTTTTTCCTCTACAGAATGTTGCCAGGGACAACTCTCTTTGTTGCCGCGGGTTCTTTTACGCGCGCTAATTATGTGTAAACACACGGGACCTCGATTTATCATCCTCATCCGAAAGACTAGCACCCAGACCACTACTCACGGTCTAATGAATGGAGGTGGAGAAGGGAGGAGGGGGGGGGGGGGGGGCGGCAAAATTTCGGGCTCAAAACGGGGATGGAACCACCGCACACTTCTGACCCGGACTTTTTCGCATTCTAGACAGGCGCGTTACCTCTAGACCACCGATAAAATCTCCTACTTTGTACGCCTAGGCTCTGGCGTCGTCGTCTTCTTCTTCGTCTTCATCATCGTCGTCGTAAGATCAGACAGCAATTACTACTGTTGTCTGTCATACGAGCGAAAATGCGTTGCAGTGCCGTTAAGCGCCTGACAAAATCAAGTCCTGTGCATCCTGACTTCAGCGACACGAGAGAGAACTGCTATCTTTTAAGTCTAGTTTTTTGGGGGGTGGGGGGTAGGGGGGGGGGGTGGAGGCATGAGAATGGACCAAGAAGGCAGAAAAAGCGACAAGAAGGGTTACGAGTGACAGGAAGAGAAGGAGCAAGGCAGGCAGAAACAAAGAGAGGGATAGACAAGAGGAAATTCCTAGCCCCGGTGTGACCTATGCAAGTTACATAATTATTAAGATCTATGGAGCTTGAATAAGCACACTAAAAGTTTGAGAGGGAATGATTGGGGTGGGTAGGAGAGTGGGGGGTGGGGGTGGGGGTGGGGTGGCGAGAGAGAGAGAGAGAGAGAGAGAGAGAGAGAGAGAGAGAGAGAGAGAGAGAGAGAGAGAGAGGAGAGAGAGAGAGAGACAGACAGACAGAGAGACAGACAGACAGAGGGAGAGAATGACAATGATGTATTGTGGTAAGATATACTAGCCCATTCACAAGGGGACAGTTGGAAGTGGACTGGGCACAAACACATATTCAACTAAGACGAGAAAGCCAGATAATCAAATACAATAATAATTTGAGAGAGAGAGAACTCGGAACTTGTTTAATGTACATCGCCCATTGGGCCACAATACACAAGTAGAAAAATACAATTATAAATTTCATCACACAAGACTCGTTATATTTCCATACGTACCCAAAACATTTGTCATCAAACGACCATCAAAACAAACTCATCTTTACTCATTCACTTCCATCAATCTGTGACAATGTAATAACACATGTAAGAAAACAGTAATGACTACATTGTTATAATTATCCCAAACCTGTGTGATACAAAACAATTTGAAGCAGACCCATCAATCTTCAATAAGCGTGATTCTTAGATACATGACTTTCATTGACTGAAATAAAATAATAATTATGATGTTTGCAGACTGTTCTCGTTGAAGATCATTAATTTTACAATTACCACTATTTCAAAAGGATACCTATTGTTATCGTCATAAGCTTTACAGTATTTAAAATGAATAACCAGCATACCCTCCTGATAAATTACAGTGATTACATTTAAATACATTGTTAAATGTCTTCAACTGTGCCTCTATTTGTAAGTTTATAAGAGAGAGAGAGAGAGAGAGAGAGAGAGAGAGAGAGAGAGAGAGGAGAGAGAGAGAGAGAGGAGAGAGAGAGAGAGAGAGAGAGAGATGATAATTTAAATCTGTTAACTAAATCTATTTGTGACAGGTTGGATGTGACAGAAACAAGCTGAATGTAAAGCGCTTTGATTTGTTTTCCACAAGATCTAGCGCTATATAGTTTCTATATATTCATGTTGTCACTATCATTATCATTTGAGCTATTATTTGAATGTGTACTGATAAGACTGGGACAGTGGTCAGAGCACTCGCTTTCCCCCAGTCTAGGGTTGAGCAGCATCGAGCGTGGTTACCAGTTGGATGGGTGACCGTTTGCGCGCCTTGGCTTCAGTACATTTTCCCCAGCTGTAAATGGGTACCTGCCCTCTTTAAGGTCAGGGAAGATAAAGCAGCGAGGGAGAGGAGATGGGCGCCGCCCTCAATATGCTGGCCCTTATGAAGGAAGGTGGCAGGATGGTTAAGACGTTTGCCTGCCAACAAGTCAACCGTGAGGTTGTGGGTTCGATTCCCAGCTTCGCCCTTTCTTCCCAGTTTGACAAAAAAATTGGAACTGAATGCCAAACTCCTTCGGATGAGACTATAAACCGAGGCCCCGTGTGCGAACGCATGCAGAACATATTGCGCACGCGTTAAATCCTGTTCCGCTTTTCGAAAGAGTAGGCCATTGTGTGTCGGTGGGAACAGATGACAAAATTTTTAAAACCGCATACACACGGGGGCTGGATGTAAAAAAAAAAAGCACATGAGTGCTTATTCCATTATCCTCGATAAAAAAAAAGTCATCTGAGTGCTTTGATTTGTTGCTTTACAAGATTCAGCGCTATATAAATTCCTTACATTATTATTATTATAGGTTATGGGACTCTTTTACCTTACCTTTGCATTTTACTGATAAGACTACTGCAATCCTGTAATTTGTAGCCATGCCTAGCTCTCATAGTAATACTAGAGTCAACCATATTCATGCATTTTGTACAGAGAATTCCTTTCACTGACATGTGTACTGGAGCCACATTTCAATTGCTACAAGAAAATGTATATTTAAGAAATTAAAACAAACAAACCTAACATAATCTTTGGTGCAATCATTTATCTTTCACATCAAAAAAAAAAAATTATATGAAAAGCTTTTGACATTAACCATAAACCATACATTTGTTGCTTTTCTTTCTTTCTCCAAAGAAATCCCCCTCTCCTTATATATATATATATATATATATATATATATACATATACTTTTATATATATATATATATAAAGAATTCACTCCAAGTGTGATATTTGCACTCGTTCTGTATGTACCATAAATAATTACGATAATATCAATTATCAAATTAATACCATTTCACCTGAAGGACTATCACAGTTCAGCAGCGGATGAGAACTGTACAGAGCGGCAGAGCAGAGCAGAGCATCACCATAGATAGTATGATGATGGGATGAATGTCTGATACCCATCTTGCCAGAACCCTTATGATGACATCTGGTTTGGGGCCTTTCTGATACAGGTAAAGTCTCTCTCTCTCACCCCCCTTCCCCCTCTCTCTCTTCCTGCCCCAACCGCCTCTCTCTCTCCCCCCATTCTCTTTCTCTCCTCTCTCTCCCTCCCCTTCTCTCTCCATTCTCTCTCTCTCTCCATTCTCTCCCCCCCCCCACCTTCTCTCTCTCCCTCCCCTTCTCTCTCTCCCTCCCCTTCTCTCTCTTCCCGCCCTTCTCTCTTTCCATCCATCCTATCTCTTCCTCTCTCTCCTTCTCTTTCCCCCCCCTCTCTTTCTCTCTCCCCCCCCCCCCTCTCTCTCTCTCTCCTTCCCCCTCCTCTCTCTCCCCCTTCTCTCTCTCCCTCCCTCTTCCCCTCCTTCTCTTTCTCTTCCCCCTCCCTCCCCCCTCTTTCTTTCTGTACCTTTCTCCACCCTCAAGGCAAGGTTTGGACGAACAAATGTAAGAAAATACTTATAACTGTGTAACACTTGAGAATAAGGATTATCAATCAATCAATCAATCAATCAATCAATATCTCTCTCTCCCTCTGATTTGGTTAGTTATGTCCCTTTCTATTTGCAGTGTGTGTGTGTGTGTGTGTGTGTGTGTTGTGTGTGTGTGTGTGTGTGTGTGTTCGTTCCTCTATTCAATGGACTCCTGCTAGAGAAAACGCGCCTCTCCCTTCCACTTCACATCTCACAATAGTTTATTCCCATTAACTCTATTGAGGTATGGAGATTCACAAAGCATACATATCAATAAATAAATGAATGACGGGTACCAAGAGGAAGAGCGAACACAAGTACACAAAAGACAACGATAATAATAAACAAGAATTACACATTGTTAGACATTGTTAGGGTTGATGCACCTTATATAGCTGGCAAATGACTCATGTACTTTCAGGAAGTGTTCCTTTGCAAGATTCAGCCCTATATAAACTCCATACATTCTTCTTCTTCTTCTTATTATTATTATCAAGTGTTGGGGTATCTGAAGTTATAAAAACAGAGAGAGAACAGCAATAAAATTTACATAAATGATAGGAGAAATGGGCCAGTAACTAAGTAGAACATGAACATTATGGATCAGGCTATACGAAAAAAAAAACCAAAACCAAAACATTAAGAATAATAACACAATCAGTCAAAAATAGGTTTATTATGACACTGTCAATAATCTACGAAAGACAAGGCTCTCTAGAAAATACAGGGCTATATAGAGTTGTTTCCCTTCTACGTGACAGTGAAGCCCGTTCACAACTTTACAATGTTTCGGTTTTACCATCAAATCTTTTGAGATTTAGAGACACCCAAAAAACTATACATAATCAGCATATTGATGACGGGTATCAATAGGAAGAGCAAGACACAATTGCACAAAAGATAATAATAATAATAATAATTACAATGAACTAGACACGGTTATACAAGTATTTTTTTCACTTGGATTGACAATTTGTTCCAAAATTTTACCATACGGCTGTATGTGTATAAACATGTGTATAAAAATGAAAAAAATAATAATAATACAATCATTCAACAAAAAGGAAACAAATAATAATAGGCCTACAATCATTCAAGAATAAAAATGCAAAAAGAACAACACATGGATATTAATATTCTCTCTCTCTCGCGCGCACACACACTCGCACGCATACACTACATGTGTATAAGTCAGACTAGATAGGGGATAAGACACACATCAGCAGAAAATACCTAGGGACAACTTATGACTAGACAAATGAATAAGAGAAGAAGTTATATACATAAATGGTGATGCGGTTATGCAAGTATATGAAAAATAATTTAGGGAAACATTTGTAGTCCTTGTTCGACGAATTTTGCAAAATTCAGTCATTTCTTTTTTCTTCTGTTACCCATTTTCATCCGTGATTCATATTTTATAAAAATTAGGGCGATTAGTGTAATACCTGGGCAAGTATCGGTTGCCTAAGTTTTGCCTGCAGTGCTGGGCATTCCATGACAAAGTGACAATCATCACCTAGACGATTCATATCACACAGAGTACAGGGTCTTTCATCATGTGGTAAATTGACACGGCTTCCTTTCTCTATGCGCGGTTTATGGCTGCTAGTTCTGATTGTTAACATGGACAGGCTGTAGTAGCACAGTAGTAGGCTGTCAGTGTATCCAGAGATAATCAAGATCAGTGTATTCAGAGATAATCAAGATCAGTGTATCCAGACTTAATCAAGATCAGTGTATCCAGAGATAATCAAGATCAGTGTATCCAGAGATAATCAAGATCAGTGTATCCAGACGTAATCAAGATGAGTGTATCCAGACGTAATCAAGATCAGTGTATCCAGATGTAATCAAGATCAGTGTATCCAGATGTAATCAAGATCAGTGTGTCCAGAGATAATCAAGATCAGTGTATCCAGATGTAATCAAGATCAGTGTATCCAGAGATAATCAAGATCAGTGTATCCAGAGATAATCAAGATCAGTGTATCCAGACGTAATCAAGATCAGTGTATCCATACGTAATCAACATCCGTGTATCCAGAGATAATCAACATCTGTGTATCCAGAGATAATCAAGATCTGTGTATCCAGACGTAATCAAGATCTGTGTATGAAGACGTAATCAAGATCAGTGTATCAAGACGTAATCAAGTTCAGTGTATCCAGAGATAATCAAGATCAGTGTATCCAGAGATAATCATGATCAGTGTATCCAGACGTAATGAAGATCAGTGTATCCAGAGATAATCAAGATCAGTGTATCCAGAGATAATCAAGATCAGTGTATCCAGAGATAATCAAGATCAGTGTATCCAGAGATAATCAAGATCTGTGTATCCAGACGTAATCAAGATCAGTATATCCACTTTCGACAGAAAGTCTATTTGTGAACTGCAGTGCCATACATCAGTTGCTTCGGTTTTCATGGTGAGATAGACAGCGGCTTGATGCTCAGCGCTGTGCGGAGAACATAGCTAGCTGCAATCTCACAGAATGGAAACAATGACAATAGGACCTTCAATTGTTGCTGAATACTCCAAGTAAGGTAGTTATAGTATTACCACACACAAAAAAGGAAAAAAAGGGTGGCGCTGCTCCTGTGGCGACGCGCTCTCCCCGGGAAGAGCAGCCCGAATTTCACGTAGAGAAATCTCGTGACTTAAAGGGGTATAGAATTTAAAAAGTTAAAAATTAATTACAAAGATACTGTTCAAATGACGTTTGCTGCTTATACAAAGTGTAGCTGTTGTTGTTGTTGTTGGCCTTCTTGCAGTCTCCACAGTTTTCTACCCATTTTTGCATAGAACTGTCTTTTAAGTATCTGCAGCAGGTCATTATTAATTTGTCAACCATGATGTAAACACCGACTGTGGATAATGCCATACAAAGGATAGTCCATTTTCATCAAGTATTTGTTTAATTTTGTATAGCCAATCGGTGGCGTTTTAAAAAAATGAATTTGAAAATTGAAGCATTCTGTCAGCATCTGAAGTATACACGATGAGTATTCTTTTTACTTGGACCGACAGACAATTTGTGCCAAAATTTTACCATACGGCTGTATATGTGTATAAACACAGGAAAACGACCTGTTTCGCCAAATATTAGGAGTACGGAGTTAGGAGTACTCTTTTTTTTTTAAATCGTAAGATGTATTTGCAGTATTCCAGGTATAATGATTCAGCTATAAATGTCAGTACAGCTTTTTAAAAAAATACTTTTGTCCGTCGTGTGCTGTAGAGGAGGCAGCTGCTGTTTCGGAAATTGGGCAGAAATTTAATTATAGTGGAGATGCCTTGCCCACAGTACATCCCCACTCTCTCGGCCAAGTGGGCATAAGGACAGTCAGCGTTGGAGATGCTCTCCAAAGGCCAACTATCCCCCAGGGCTGCAGCACATAAGGTCTGTGCGAGTCAAGCCTCCTAGTCAGAGAGTCATAGTCGACCACTAAAGACTAAGCCGTAAAGTGGAATTCCATGAGTGGGAAAGAAAGCCACTGGTCATACAGCCTCTCACTTTGCTGTTGCCCCCAGCGTCAATGGTTTAATCAAGAACTGTGATAAAGCCCAGGCGCTGACGGCAGTGCAGCTAGCGCCATATGTCAGTACTGGCAACACTAGTGAGTCAGTTAGACAAGTCAAGCCGACAGGACCCTGCCAAGGAAGTGAAGCAAGGGAAATAATTAATCCACCCACTGCTCTCTTTCTGAGTTGGGTTGTGGTTATTGTTCTTTGTTCACCAAGTTTTGCTAACTGCTTTACAAATAAATATTGTGACCGACTATGAGGGTAGATTTTGTGTGTGTGTGTGTGTGTGTGTGTGTGTGTGTGTGTGTGTGTGTGTGTGTGTGTGTTCCTTCTCCTTTTATGAATACCGAATCCTCTTGCGACTATTATACCACCGCTACTGCCTTAGATTTGCTTCCTTTTCTCCTCTTTCTCTGTCCCTTTTCCTACTTTTCCAGATGATGTTCTAGCTTCATCTACCTTTTCTCCTTCTTCTCCAGACGAGACTTGGCCTTCATCTACCTCTTTTCCTCCTTTTCGAGATGGGCTTCTGCCTTTATCTACCTCTTTTCCTCCTTTTCGAGATGGGCTTCTGCCTTCATCTACCTCTTTTCCTCCTTTTGAGATGGGCTTCTGACTTTACCTACCTCTTTTCCTAATTCTTGAGATGAGAATCTGATATCATCTACCTCTTCTCCTAATTCTTGAGATGAGAATCTGATATCATCTACCTCTTCTCCTAATTCTCGAGATGAGGATCTGACGTCATCTACCTCTCCTCGAGATGAGGATCTGACGTCATCTACCTCTTCTCGAGATGAGAATCTGACGTCATCTACCTCTCCTCGAGATGAGGATCTGATGTCATCTACCTCTTCTCGCGATGAGAATCTGACGTCATCTACCTCTCCTCGAGATGAGGATCTGACGTCGTCTACCTCTCCTCGAGACGAGGATCTGACGTCGTCTACCTCTCCTCGAGACGAGGATCGGACGTAATCTACCTCTTCTCGCGACGAGGATCTGACGTAATCTACCTCTTCTCGCGATGAGGATCTGACGTAATCTACCTCTTCTCGCGATGAGGATCTGACGTAATCTACCTCTTCCCCTTCTTCCCAAGATAGGCTTCTGACTACCTCTGCCCCTTTGCCTCCTTTCTGAGGTGGGAGTTTGACTGCTTCTTCGAAATCCTTAGACTTGGACGAGTCAAAGTCTACCGAATCCGACAGTGTAGATTTCGATTCCTTAGACTTGGTCACGTCAGATGGCGACCCCTCGGACGAATCGGGATTCCGCCCCACCACGTGGTGTACGTCAGCTTTGAGGTCGGCCAGATCCTTCCTGGAAACGAGAAGGAAACTCTGCAGACATGGCGCATCAAACGTCGATAAAATAAAAAAACAAACAACAACCAACATTTACGGTAGCATGAAAATGCCTGTGGATGGTGAACCAAGCATCCATTTCACAACTAAGGTCAAGGTCAAGGTGTCATCCCAGAACCTGTGTGTGGTCGTATGGGGAGCGAGGCGTCAGAGACCTCAGCTTCTCTAAGGGCCAGCATATTGAAGGCGGCGCCCATCTCCTCTCCCTCGCTGCTTTTACCTTCCCTGACCCTAAAGAGGCAGGCAGGTATCCAGTGCTGGGTGAACTGGGGGGACTGTACTGAAGCCAAGGCGCACAAACGGTCACCCCTCCACCAGGTAACCACGCTCGACACTGTTTAACTTGTCTGGGGGAAAGCGAGTGCTCCGACCACTGAGCTATCCCGTCCCCTTCACAAAATAGTACGCCGCCCTATTATCAATCTCAAGACTGCTTGCAAATGAAGCACACCATCTTGCAGACTGTGCTGAGCTGTAGGCCTATAGGCTTATACCAAGGGGCCCAGTGGTCGAATGAAGAATTTGGTTTGCAATCCCGGGAGACCGGAAGTACGTGATTCGAGCCTCAGAACGCCTGTGCAGGTAGGATGCTTAAATCACGCGCGAGTGCTTGAGTGTGCATGTGTGCTGTGTGTGTGTGTGTGTGTGTGTGTGTGTGCGTGTGTGTGTGTGTGTTTTGAAATTTTATTCTTTTATATCGAAGATAATGGAATAAGCACTCGTGTATTTTTTACATCCAATCCCCGTGTCTCAGTAATCGGAGCACTCGCTTTCCCCCAGGCAAGGTAAAGCAGCATCGAGCGTGGTTACCACTTGGATGGGTGACCGTTTGCGCGCCTTGGCTTCAGTACAGTCCCCCAGTTCACCTAGCTGTAAATGGGTACCTGCCTTCTTTAGGGTCAGGGAAGGTAAAGCAGCGAGGGAGAGGAGATGGGCGCCGCCCTCAGTATGCTGGCCCCTAGAGAAGCTGAGGTCTCTGACGCCTCGCTCCCCTACGACCACATAGGTTATGGGACACCTTTACCGTTTATAGGTTTTCTGTTTGTCTCTTTTGTCTTCTTGTTTAATCAATTTTTTAAAAACTCAGTTTGTTATTGTTATTTTTGTCGGTTATTGATATTTTTAGTATTCTGAGATAGATGACATAATGATCACCAAAAAAGCAAATGCATTGCTTACTCAATGCACAGTCTGAGCATAAATCTCTTACTTTGATTTTCACACCCACCCACACACACACACACCCACGAAAGAGAGAGAGAGAGAGAGAGAGAGAGAGAGAGAGAGAGAGAGAGAGAGAGAGAGAGAGAGAGAGAAGAGAGACAGAGAGAGAGAGACAGACAGACAGCAGACAGACAGACATATAGGGACAGAGACAGACGACAGAGACAGGCAGACAGACAGAGACAGGCAGGCAGACAAACAGATAGGGACAGACAGACAAAGACAGACAGAGACAGGCAGGCAGACAAACAGATAGGGACAGACAGACAAAGACAGACAGAGACAGGCAGGCAGACAAACAGAAAGGGACAGACAGACAAAGACAGACAGAGACAGGCAGGCAGACAGACAGGAACAGAGACAGACAAAGACAGACAGAGACAGGCATGCAGACAGACAGACAGAGACAGACAAGACAGACAGACAGAGACAGGCATCAGGCAGACAAGGGACAGAGACAGACAGACAGGGACAGAGACAGGCAGACAGACAGGGACAGAGACAGACAGGGACAGAGACAAAGACAGACAGACAGAGACAGAGAGACAAGAGAGTACCTTCTTGAGACCAGTTCATCCTGAAGTTTCTCTGGAAAAAACAACAACAGTGCATGCAAAACGTGTGTGTACACAAATACATACAATCAACAGCAACAAACAAAAACAAAAAAAGTGTGGATGGGGGATGGGGGTGGGGGGTGGGGGGTGGTTTGTTTCTCTCTATAATGTACCATCGAAACAAAAGACACAAAGTACTGCGAAGAAACATCCCATTTTAATAAATAAAAACAAAAGGTAGTTTTAAGAAACATCACATCATTATAAACACTGTGTCGACAGCCCTCAGCTCGCACGCAATCTGACACACTGGGCTCAAACCGTTACCCATGATCGAGATCCTCGTTCGAGGGGATTTTTGCCTCTGAATGCTATCACCACACGAGTCCCGTTTGGGCCCGAAACTCCCCCCCTCCCCCCCCCCATCATCCATTAGACTATGAGTGGTGGTCTGGGTGCTAGTCTTTCAGATGAGACGATAAACCGAGGTCCCGTGTGCTACACAAAATTATTCAGCGCACGTAAAAGAACCCACAGAAACAAGAGAGTTGTCCCTAGCAAAATTCTGTAGAAAAAAAGTCACTGTGATAGGGAAACAAATACAGTTGCAGACCAAAAAAAGAAAAAAAAGGGGGGGGTGGCGCTGCTCTTGTGGCGACGCGCTCTCCCCGGGAAGAGCAGCCCGAAATTTCACGCAGAGAAATCTCGTGACTTAAAAGTGGTATAAATAAATAAACAAAAATTAACCGGGGTCCTGTGCACGAACACACACATACACACACACAAACACATACATACATACACACACACACTCATACACACATAGACACACACACACACTCTCACACACACACTCACAAGAGAGAGAGAGAGAGAGAGAGAGAGAGAGAGAGAGAGAGAGAGAGAGAGAGAGAGAGAGAGAGAGAGAGAGAGAGAGAGAGAGAGAGAAACATCACGCACACGTTAAAATCCGGTCCATATTTTTTTTTT
This sequence comes from Rapana venosa, assembly GCA_028751875.1. Classification (NCBI taxonomy): domain Eukaryota; kingdom Metazoa; phylum Mollusca; class Gastropoda; order Neogastropoda; family Muricidae; genus Rapana; species Rapana venosa. The sequence continues at coordinate 35,969,294 of CM054148.1, read as the reverse complement.
TTTGGGGGGGGGGGGGGGGGGGGGGGGGGGGGGGGGGGAGTGCCATTGCGTGGTCGGTTAAAACACACACTGGTGACGTGTTTAGAATTCATTCCAGAAGACGGACTTCGGCTGCCTTCCTTCACTCCCACCACCTTCACCTATCCCCGTAGTCTGGTCGACCGTTCGGGAGGGCAGCACTGAAGATTTTGAAACCAGCTTCCTCCACACGGCTATCTTTCGGATGAGACTGTAAACCGAGGCCCCGTGTGCGAACGTACGCAGAACATCTTGCGCACACGTTAAATCCAATTCCGCTTTTCGTAAGAGTAGGCTATTGTGTGCCGGTGGGAACAGATGACAGAATTCACAAAACCGCATACACACGGGTTTGACGGGGTTGCTCAGTGGTCGGAGCACTAGTTTTCCCCCAGCAATGTTAAGCAGCATCGAGCGTGGTTACCAGTTGGATGGGTGACCGTTTGCGCGCCTTGGCTTCAGTACAGTTCCCCCAGCTGTAAATGGGTACCTGCCCTCTTTAGGGTCAGGGAAGGTAAAGCAGCGAGGGAGAGGAGATGGGCGCCGCCCTCAATACGCTGGCCCCTGGAGAAGTTGAGGTCTCTGACACATCGCTCCCCTACGACCTTAATATAGGTTATGGGAGGACACCTTTACCACCTTTTTATATACACGGGGATTGGATGTAAAAAAAAAACCCACACTTACTCCGTTATCCTCGATATAAAAGAATAAAATAAATAAAGATCTAAAATAGTGGGGGAAAACCTGGTCGACCAGGGAAAATCTCACCGTTGATGGTGTGTACCTGGGAGCTGGAGCAGAGGAATGTGAAAAAGAAACCCAGAAGAGGAGCTGGACATGACATGGAACTGTTTTCCCCCGTGATGGGGGAGAAGGGGGGGGGGGTGATGGAGGGCTGTCAGTATAAATAGCATCCCCACATTCTGTGCTAGAAATTCCCTCTTTTCTATCCTTCTCTTTGTTTCTGCTTTGCTTCTCGTCTTCCTCCTGTCACCTCCTCTTTTTGTCTATTTTCTGCCTTCTTGGTCCATTCACCGGCCTTTTTTTTTCTTTCTTTTTCTCCCCCCCAGAAAGGTTTAAAAGATAACAATTCTCTCTTATGCCGAAGAAGACGGATGCGCTGGGCCTGACTTGTCAGGCGGCTTAACGGCAGCGGTGTTGCAGTTTCGCTCATGAGACAGACAACACTAGTTGGCTGTCAAGAGCGTTCGACGAAGATGAACATGCCATTATTTTTTTCCTCCCAGATACATCTGACGGTGTACAGCGAATGAGAGAAAGGGAAGAGAAAAGAACAACTTGTGGATCTTGATCAGATGAATGGTACCCCCTTTTTTTTTCAAAATATTAAACAGTAAACTAGTTGGGTTGTTTTTGTTTGTTTTGGTGGGGGGGGGGGGGGGGGTTTGGGGGGGGGGGGGGTGGAGGTGGGGTGTGCGTTCCTCTCCTAGACCTTCTGACAAACTACTGTGTAACTAGAAACAGCATAAAGATAGTTACATTTTCTCGAAAATGTGAAGGTAATGGTGTCCCATAACCTATAAGGTCGTAGGGGAGCGAGGCGTCAGAGACCTCACTTCTCTAGGCGCCAGCATATTGAGGGCGGCGCCCATCTCCTCTCCCTCGCTGCTTTACCTTCCCTGACCCTAAAAGAGGCAGTTACCCAGTTACAGCTGGGTGAACTGGGGGACTGTACTGAAGCCAAGGCGCGCAAACGGACACCCATCCAAGTGGTAACCACGCTCGATTCTGATTAACCTTAGCTGGGGGAAAGCGAGTGCTCCGACCACTGAGCTATCCCGTCTCCAAAAATGTAGTTGAAGTTAAAAAAAGAAGGCCGTTTGTTCTTGAATTGTTCTAATTTTAAAATTTGTAATGCAAAAAGGCAGAAGCATAGGCCTGTATGGCTCACAACAATGCAATGCACAGAAATGGTCTCCATTTTAAGACTATTTAAAAATCGTAATGTAG